>JBAMAV010001400.1:0-1200000 GCA_037043315.1 Amiota communis | reverse complement strand
ATGAGTATGATTTCTTATATTTCTAAATACATGTAGGTTTATGTATATATATATGTGTGTGTGTGTATTTTTGCATTACTTCATGTTTCTCATCCTTGTTCCTTTAAGATTGAATAATATTCCATTTCGCACAGGTAATCGATTTTCATGCTTTTGGCAAAATGCGCAAAACTTTATTTCTTTTCTTCTTTCGCTTTTTCATCTTTGTTTATTTGTTTATTTATTTGTTGTTTTGCTTTGTTTTGTTTGTTTTGATATACTTTTTTGTAGATTTTGTAGCTTTTTTTTTCGTTGTTGTTCTTCGTTATTTCTTTAGAATATGAATACTCCTGTGATTTTCAGGTTTTGCCTCTCTTTACATTGTTATCTATTTGTTTTATCTTTGTTGTGCAAATAATTTATATTATCTCTTTTTTATGAAAGTAAATAAATGGTACATTCTATTTATCCTGAAGTTTGTAACATTAATGAAATAGATCAAGATGGCTAAAGAGTTGATCAAGTATAGTATGCTAATCTATCAGCCTGCTTACTTGTTATATAAATTAATAGATGTATCCATTGACTTCTAATCCCAGTTGTTGGTGCATTGTACAGAAATTCAAATGAATCTCCAGGTTGATTGTCCACCCTTACAACAAATTTGTAGTCATCTTAAACTTCGGCAATAATAAACAATTGAATTATGTATTTTAATTCGTTGAGTTAATCGTTTAAAATTATGTAATAATTTTTAGTTTAGTGGCCACTTTGAAATAACAAATTCATTAATATGAAAGCAATTCTAGCAGTAGTGATTTTGCATGTTTATAAATGAAATGCTACTACTTACTCCTTAGAATATTGGCGTGAAATTCATGCAAACAATGTCAATTGGTAACAAGGATTATAGCTACGTATGTTTGCCAAGAAATATCTCAATTGTCACCTGATACCAGCATTGATCATGGTTGGGGTTGTGAATGTATAATAATCCTGCCAATTTCAATTTCCACCCACATTTCTCGTAGTTAATTCTCAAATTTGAAAGCAAAACAAACATATTGTATCTATTGATCCAATAGCAGCATGCGATGGGTCTTCCTGTCTGGACTTAAGGCATCCAACTATGGAGAACAGCTACAGAATCTACAATAATATTGAAATACTTCAGCATTACCAAAATATATTGTTAAGAAAAATGACTTGCGCCCTCTGGTAATGTAAATATTCACAAAGATCTCCTGATGCCAAGTGTCAAGGAAGAGATAAGAAGACACAGCACAAGGCACAATGAAAGGCTCAACTATCACACGCATAAGTCTTCTTGACAACTCTCGAACAACGAGGTGGCTCTACAGATTGCACCCGTCAGATCTTCCTTACCAAACTAATGTCGTAGCTTAGGTTAAGGATTACGTTGTAATAATTTAAGAAACTAAAAATAATGCGTATATGTAAATATTGTCAGTAAATTTGAAGTACATGGTTCTTAATCGAACTATTGACAAATAAAGACATTATAAAAAAAATCAACTAAGTGTGAGTCGAACTCCCACACGGAGAGTCCGTACCATCGTATAAGATTTTTTGCCGCAAAAATGAATCATGTATTCAAATAACTCCGAGAAGTGTACACACTATTCACGCACCTTTTATATGAAAAGTGCTACTCCTAGTAGTCCGAGGGTCTTGAAATTCATATTTATTCATTTATATTTTATGGATATAAGTCAGACACTTAAAGTATCGAAATTACAGTTCGATGGTAAAAAAAAAATTAAAATTAAAATTCTAAACTTAAAAAATTATTCAGTTTTATTATTTGTTTGTTGGTTTTAGTTTTAGTTATCTCCTTGCAATATATGTGTAAATAAAATGAAAGAAACATTTGAAAATAAAAAACAGCTGCCGCTGGGATTCTAACTCGCTCACTGAGTGTCTGAGTCTTACACACTACCTCTACACCAATAATGATGCCAATGCCAAATTTCATTCTTCCGAAACCAAAGATGTTAGAAGTTTTATGTATGAGGACCCCTTTCATTTATTAACTTTATTTTAGTTTTATTATTTGTTGTTATTATGACAATAGAAATACACATTATGTGAAAATTTCAACTGTCTATCTGTTACGGTTCATGAGATACAGCCGGAGTTAGACGGACGGACGGACGGCGAAAGCTTAGCAATAAGGTCCCGATAGCATCCTTTGAGTACGGAATCCTAAAAAGTAAAATTCTCTACACCTTTCCCAGTGAAATTTATTAGTTTTGATACCATGTTTATAGTGATTATTGTCGACCTCCTTAAAATATACATTAACCGCAGATTCTACCTCTTAAATGTTGTCAAATCTTTGCCATTTATTCAAGTTTCGAGAGGCCTAAATGTGGTGAATAGATTGCATGAGGAAGTAATTCAAATTTTCAACTGTTGCATTGTCTTTATGAAGCAAAACTTTCTTTTTCACCAAATGCTGTAGTTATTCTTTGATTTCATCATTCAAACGGTGCAATAATTTCATATAATACTCTTCATTTTTTATTTTTTAATTTTTTTAACTTTTCCTTCGGCTTTATTGGTTTTCTCGTAGCATTTTCTTGGAACGCGTAACGATTTTAATCAGAATGCAGTGTTTATTTTAATTTGCGGTACATACAGGGTGGCTGATGAAAGCCGCTACCAAAAAAATGGTCACACCGTTACGGTTACTGGAGACCGTTATTTGAAAATGCTGAAAGAATTTTTCTATCCAGAACTACGCCGAAAGAGAATTTCTTTCAACTCTATGTGGTTTTAACAGGATGGAGCAACGCCTCACATAGCCCAGCCTGTTATGACAGAGTTGCGACGAAAATTTCGTAATAAACTTATTTCAAAAAACTGCCAATTCCGTTGGCCCCCCAGGTCGCCTGACCTTACTGCACCTGACTTTTTCTTGTGGGGTTTATGCAAACAAGAAGTCTACAAAACAAGGTCGACAAATTTGGATGAACTGAAGCAAGCCATTTGGGCAACAATTGCGGCTATTCCTGTCGCAACTCTCCAAGCAGCAATGAACAACATTTTACTAAGATGCCGCACATAGAGTTTACCATGCTCTATTGTTTCAGATAAACGTGTGTACTCGAAGAGTTCCAAGACTTACATCCTTCCAATGCTAGTTGTTCTCTTAATCAAAAAATCACAGTTCGACTATCCACATCTTTCTCAATTCGTCAAAACGGAAAACTATTTTATATCTATAAATTGTTTACTTCTTATATAAAAAAACCATACGTAACTCCTCATAGTATTCAAATGCATTGACCACAATATAAGTTATTTTGTGTGTTTTGAATAAAAATTCGTCATTAAAATTTGTGATTTTTAAATGTTAAATAATTTCTCCTACTTAAAACTTTACTTGAATGGTCTGTCAATAGTTAAAAAGAATTTCCATAAAAGATTTTGAAAAAAAAAACTATTTCAATTAAAGATCAAAGTAAATACCTAAACTGATTCTGATTTATCTGAAGAGTACAATGAAATTCCTAGCAAGTAAATCGAGAAGATAACCAAATCAAAAGTGATGTCAGACTAAAGAACTTTTTTCGAATGTCAAACAAAACAAAAATCACAGAGGAAAACATAAGTAAAACTAATCTAAGCAAAAAATGTGATAATCTACTAATCAGCAAATAAATGACTTAAAGAACAGTGTAGGACAAAAAAAAACATACAAAGATAAATGGAGAGAATGTAGATGATAATAATGATGATGATGATGATGATGAAAAAATTGTCCTGCACACACTTAACACATCTGAACATGTCCATGGACAAACAAACCCATGGGTAGGGTAGATGGGTAGGTAGATTTGAAGATGGAGAGTTGGGTATCTGCTGCTGTGTACACATCTGTCACTTGAGTGAAACATGACATTTGCTTAATTTGAATTTAAATACCTGCTGCAATATGAGAAAATTACGCAACAATAACAACAAGAGCAGCAACAAATAAACATCCACTACAACAACAACAGTATAACAATAACATTAAGGAAAAAATAAAAATAAATAAAATGAACAGATAAATCTGTTGTCCACAAGAAGAAAAATACAATATAATAAGAAAAATATACGTACGTACAAAATGTCGTACGACGAAACATGTCTGCCACATTGTTGTAATGGGTCAGACGCGTGTTTGGCACAATGAATCTCAGTCCTCAGTCTAAGAAAGGAGCACGTGTGTATGTGTGTGTATTTGTATGTCTAAGGGAACAAGGTGCACAAAGTCGGTCACACGCTACTAAATAAGAAATTATTATGAACAAGGAACAAGGGAATGAATGAAACGATGCTTGCTGCTAAAGGGAGCATAGGAAATATAGTAGCCATGATGAGAGGATAGAGTGGGTAAGGATAATGGTAGGTGAGAGTATTGGTAGGCGAAAATTGTTGGCAACTTTGGTGACGGTTGTCGTAATCATTACCATTACCATTACCATGAACGCCATGTTTAACTTCCGCTGACGCAGGAAATGCCACACGTTGGTGAACTTTTGCCAAAGTAACAACACCAAACAACAACAACAGCAACAATGAAAATGATAAAAATGATATGAAAAAAATACACAAAAAATAAACTAAATACACTACAGTCGAACTTCAATAGTTCGGAATTTCTATAAATCGGAACAAATCAACTTCTTTCTTCCTTGAATTGAAAAGAGCAGAAGATTAATAGTGAATTGTGGAATCAAAATTTTTTGCAAAGTCCCTGATTATGAAACAAATCATACCGAAATCATTGTAATGCAATTTTGTAGTGACATTGCTATAAACAATTTCTTACTGAAATCAAGTACAAGAATACATCCAATTAGCTTGTGGATTCTTAGGTCGAATTTATTGGGAAAATCGGAGATCAAAGAGCAATTTTTCCAAGAAAGAAAGGGAATTAATCAATATGCAATTTGTGACATTGAAGATGATATTGATAAAGAACGAAACTTAATAAAAGATGATATGTTGTTTTGGATTTGCTGATATGTACTTCAATCTAACAGTTTTATCAGTAGAATCAGAGTTTGTTTTTCTTACTGTGCACCTTTAAAGCACATTTGTTTTTATTTGTTATGTATGCTGTGATTTTATTTTGTATCTTTAGTACGATTAATATTTTTATTGCTTTTCTATATTGATTTATGTTTTTTTTACTTGTTCAAAACTTTTTTCTATTATTCTTTTTTCTTAATTTCCGAATAACACAACTTATCGACTCAGTGGTCACTTAGCGAATCCGAAGAAGCTTTATATGTGTAAAAGTCACTTCAATGCAATCTTTATTTATGCAGTACTCACTTCTTCTTAACTCAAGCATAGCACAACGATCATAACTAAACAATAATGAACAGAACAACGATCACGACCGTTCTTTTTGACTCGTTGCCAACCACTAACTACTTCTCTTCTGTACGCCAGCATTTGTCTTTGACATATGTATATCACCCAAAAACGAACTGGCAAATCGGATGGCAATCTACACTGGTCGGCACAATTATTTTAACGAAAACAATATGATGTATTTTTGGGTTAAACTTTTAGTTGGCTTTATAGCAATTAATAATTTTAAGTAATGACATTGGAGCATCGAGCCGGCGGCGATGGGAACCAAGTCACCGAACCCATTGTACGCAATACATCCCCAGAACCATCCTCCACCATGGCTCACTCTTTGACAAACGGAGATATATTTTTGTCTCCGTTACCTATTACAGCCTTATAAAAATCGTTTGTTTCGATGAGTTGTACTCAAAGGAGCTTTCATCTGTCCATAGAACGCTTCTCCACAACGCCTTTGGCTTGCGAAATTCAATCTTTTGATTTTGTTCACCTTTGATATGTAAATTATGTCCTTCGTTTTATATGTCTTGAAATATTCTTCTTTCAAACGTCGTGAACAGTACGTTCACTGATTGGATTCTTGGCATACTTATTTCATTGACATGAAGCAGACTGAGGCATTAGAAGAATATTTTTCTTAAATTCTCTCAGAAAGAGTCGGTCTACAGTGGGCATTGTTTTGCGCTTAGCACCGGAACTCGGCAAGTTTCTGACGTCATTATGATTCTTAAATTTGTTAATTTTATGGTGCACTGTTTGCCGAGATAAATTAAGTCTTTTATTGCGGCACCAGTATTAAGATTTGACAATATTGAAGTTCTAACAACACAACTTAACTCAGCCGTTTTTTTCCACGGTTTCTAATAATTTTTATTCAATATTTTATTTTATTATTATAATAAAATATTAATAAAGTTTGAATAGCAAACTTATATGCTTGTCACTAGATAAAACGAACACTTCCAAAAAGATTTTTGTTAAAATTCTTATGCCCCGAAAAAATTCGTTGTCTGCTTGCATTCTTATCAGCAGAAAGAGAATGCATTTGAGCATCATTTTGGCACTCTTATTTAACGGTTCTAAGCAACACAAGGTCCGGTAGACACAAATAGATTTTGTCACAATACGAATGCCGACCGGTGTATACAATGGGGAAACAGTACCAAATATCTCCGATTATACATGGAAAGCAGACTAACATTCAGCTGTCATATTAGTAGGACAATAGATAAAATCAACAGAATATTCAGAATCTTATATCCTTTCACAAGCGGGAAGTCATTTTTTTCTATTGAAAATAAACGTTGACTAGGAAGTTTGGCGCGGAAAATGACGAACAATTCAAAATAAATTTTAAAACTGATTTTTAATTGACCCCACCTTTCTTTTCCATGTAAAGGTAGATATTTGCATGATTGAAATTATGCATAGTTCCAGAATTTGGTCCGTACTTTTTGAGCTAATTCAAATTTTCACGTGATTTTACCAAATTCCCTAGTTGCTATGATTAACAGTACTATAAATGGAAGTCTCCATGAGTTCGCACTCTTTTGATGTATGATTCCCAGTTATGCAAGTTAGACTGTATAGGCAAGCTAAAAAAATAGAGAATCTGAGTTAGGGAAAGATGGTAACAGTCGCAGAGAGTGGATCAAAGAAGTAGAGGGCATTCTCCCATGATGGAAAAAAAACACTAGTTGATGTTGCCAAAACAAGAGCGACACACACATATTTAAACCTAAATAAAAAAAGGAAGTTGACCGCTTGTGTTTGAGTCTGTGTTTGTTAGCATGCCTGAACATGAGTCTTTTGAATAATGTATGTGTATCAGTGTTTGTTTGAAAGTGTAACTGTGTGTGTTTGTGAGTGTGAGTGTATCTGTGTGTATGTTTGTTATTTAATGTATCCTGGATTTATTGTGTTGTTTCCTCATTTTCTTGTTCTTGTTGCATCCAATTTGTTGCTACACTAGTCAAACACACACATGCATAGTTCCTGTGATGGTCCCTAGTCCTGACTGTTTGTGAAAGAGTATCTCTGTATAAGTGAGCAAGCAAGTGTGTGATGTACTTGTCAAGGCTGCTCAGTTTGTTTCCGTTTGGTCGTATTACGTGTAAAAAGTGCGAGATAAACACACATGAATTTATACATGCATATATATATCTCTGTATGTGATGGGTTTGTGTGAGTGTGTGTGTGTGTGTGTTTGTTGTATGTGATGTCGCAGCATAAAAAAGACGTCGCCCGTCTGACATTATAATGTGTGGCGTGGTAGCAGCTTTGGCGGCGGCAATGGCCACGGCTGTGTTTCTTTTTTTTGTCGTGCCTGATGGCAGCATTTGCCAGTCTCCGGCAGCAGCCATTACTACTATTACCCGTCGTCGTCGTCGTGTTGCCTCCTGTTCTTTGGTTCTGCTGATGTCGCATCCGTTTCCGGCATTCGTATCCTTACTCATACTCACTGCTCACTCCCCCTAGTACGTAGTAGTAGTTTATATCTTATTCTTTGTATCATTTCGTCTGACACTCAGCATTGCACTCTACTCAGTTTGTATGTAGTACGAGTATTATTTGTATAAGTTTTCGCTGTGTTGTTATTTATTTTTATTTCTTTTTCTTTTATTTTCACTGTTTTTCTTTTCATTTGAGACACAAACAGACTTTAAACTTTATTTTGTCCTTTTTGCTCCCCAATAAAACAAAAAAGTATAAAAAAGAAAATATACAACTTTTTTTTTCCTGTTCATATGACGAAGCAGAATTGTCGCCAGATTTTTGCACGAACTCCTTTCTTTGCTATCTGGACAACAGTAGAACAGCATGATTGTATTTTCATATGCGTGTTGGGTTGGTATCTGTATGTTATTGTATGTATGTGTAAGGGTCACAAAGGGCGTATGAAATTTTTGTGTATTTTTCGCATTTACAGGACAATAAAACAACAATAATGTCAACAATCAAAGCAAGTTTTTCACTGATTTTCTTCATGTAATTGGCTTTTATGTTTTGTAAATGCATAAAGGAAATATTATGCTTGTACATCGAAAAGGTTCTAAAGGTCCACATAATAACGAGAAAAAAAAAAACGTAAGGAAAGGAACTTCCAATAGAAAAATGAACAAAAAGAAAAATGTAAAATGGATTTTTACAAATAATAAAAATTGAAATTGAAATTGAAATAGATCAACTGAAAGCGGAAGACCCTATTATATGGAACAAATCGCTATTATTATTAGGAGCCTTCATTCTCATTTCCGACATTTTATTTGATTAATCGAACAGTGAATCTGCTCAATTTTAGAAAAATGACTATGCAGAAAGGATATGCAAGACATAAATCTTCTGTATTGAGTTGTTAAACAAGCCTTTGTATTTTTAAGGTGAGCAATTTTTAAATATAGTACTTACATAATGATGACTTGTGCCACCATCTCTTGGGCACTTTTATTAAACTGCTTTCAATTCTTTTCTACTTTTTCTAATCATTCTTGTTAAGGGCGAATTACATGAAAAATGCATGTTGTTTGATGATATGTGAATCCAAGTCCTTGTTACATCCTTTTTTGATTTTATATCAAATATTCAGTTTTGCACCGAGATCTGAGCATAGCAACAGGCAAAGAAGAAATAGCTAGGAATATTGTAAATTGAATAAAACAATTGGAAAACTATAACAATGTACTAGCTATCAATCACCCACTTGCCTTACTGTTTAAAGCAGAGAGAGGTTCTCAAACTTATTTAGACCAAAGCAAACTTTGAGCTTTAAAAAAATCATCAAATTATACATGTCTGACAAGTATGCAATTTTATTCTTTGATGTGGTGAGTTTGTCGCACAAACTTTGTTTTCCAGGAACTCTATCACAGAATCAAACAGATTGTAAAATCAAGTCAACGCAACGCTGCCTTAATAATCTGTCATCTAGTGAGCTCGTATTGAAGTGATGTATGCAAACGTTCGCTCAAATTTCTCGCAACCAACTCCTGGCGATGAATGATGCAATGTACAACAGGCACGCCTGGAACTTTATTTTTTAAGTACGCTTTTATAACGCCCTGTCATAGCCAGATAATAGTGTACATGTAAAATATTTTTAAACAATGGAACATTCAACAGTATTAATTAATGTAAGTTATTTAAAATTTAACTTCAGAGTACGCTACGATTTTCCTGGAATGGCGATTCAAAGTCGGATTTTTGTGGATGGATTTTGTCTACTGATGCCCCTCTAGATTTTCTTAACGACCACTAATTTTCTGTAAGCCTTCTACTGCTCCCCTGAAAGCCACCAGAACTCATAAGGGGGCGTTATTGCCCACTTTGGGAACATATGTTTTAGAGTATAATAATTCAAGACTTAAATAGCCGAGTTTGCATTTCTTCACCAATGTAATTTTGTTCTTAATTGATATATATATATTTATGGAACATGGAACATAGGGCCACAACGAATTTCCTCCATTCGGGTCTATTTTGTGCCAGTCTCTTCACTGCATTCCAACTAAGGTACGGGTTTCCAACTCTAACAGTCGTCTCCAGGTGTTCGCTGGTCTTCCTTCTCTAAGGCTTCCTTGGGGGTTCTAGTCAATCGCGGTCCTTGATAGATAGCCGCTTTCCCTGCGCAAAACGTGGCCGATCCAGCTCCATTTTCTAGATGTATTGGTTTTTGCTGTGTTTTGCTCCATAAAGCGGTGTTTGATATAGTATTTGGCCAGTATATTTTTAGAATTTTGTAATGAGTTTGTATCAGTTGCTGCCGCATTCCACGTTTCGCACCTATATAGTAAAGATGGTCTGACATTTTAATTGAATATTTTCAATTTTGTGCGCTGTTATATGTGCGATACGTTCCAAATTGTTTTCAGCGAGCCGAATGCCGCCGTTGCCTTTCGATGTCTTCGCTAGAACCGCCAGTCACCGAAATAACGCTGTTTAGGTAGCAGAAAGTTTGTACCTCCTCCAGTTCAATGCCGTCAATTGCAAATTTGTGCGTATTTTGTGTGTTTATACGCATAGCTTTGGTTTTCGGGATATTGAACGCCGGTCCGGCTTTCGCGGCTGCTTGTTGTACTGCTTGCATTTTCGTTGCCATGTCAAGGTAGGTATGCGAGAGCAGGCAAATGTCGTCTGCGTAGTCAATTGTAATAATAAATTTTAATTAATTTGATTTTATAAGTTTTAGATTATAATATATTTTATACTTCATCTTAAATTACAAGATTACTAGCTACTAGAGCCTTCGACAATAATACTAATAATGTGTCAATGAGACAAATGTATTTTCTATAAATAACTAAAATAGTTTAGTTAGCTTCCACGAATATTTGTCTTTCCTTGTCTTGCATCGATTTGTCATAACTGAAGATAAATATGTTAATAAAATATTGTATTGTAAATCCTAATGAAAGGAAGGTTTACTCGCGTGAGGGAATACGTTTTGGTACTTTAATATTAAAGGATGGGCCACCTATTGGTCCGGTTTTTGTTTAATCACTAAATGGGCAAAAGTTATATTTTTTTCAACAAATTTTACTTTATTTAATAGAATGACTCTTCCAGCTAAGTATAAAATTAAAACGGGATGACCTTCCACAACATTTATGATTAGCTGAGTGGGCTTTGAATGAGTTCAACAATGTCACAGATTTTGCTAGAAAAATTATCTTTTCTAACGAATCGCATTTTCATCTCGCAGGCTGCGTAAACATACAAAATAGCAGAATTTGGGGAACTGAAAATCCACACTTCATCCTACAATGCATCCAGCGCGAGTCACTGTGTGGTGCGGATTATGGATGGCGCGATTGGCCCTTTATGCGACTGTCAATGGTGAATGATAACTAAGCTTTTGTGGCAGGATTTTGAAGTTATCGATTTCGATGAGCTATGGTTTCAACAAAACGATGCAACTTGCCATATCGCCGCTTGCAGCATTAACCTTCTACACACAAAATTTAACAACCGTGTCATTAGCCGTTTTGACGATGTTTATTGGCCTACTCGATGTTGAGATTTGACTTCAGTATGCGTTGTCCACAAACAATTGATCACTTCGCGCTGAATTTGCCCAAATTAACCAGGAAACAGTGGAAAAAGTGCTTCGAAATTGGTGTTTCGGGATGGCGAGCCAACATTTGAATAAAATCATTTTCCATATTTAATCAGAAGAATCAGAAAAAAATTAACTCTTACATATTTAATGACCAAACCAAAATCGGACCAATAGATGGTTCACCTTTACTTATTGTTATTCCTTTTCATTTAATTCGAACCATACACGAATTCTCATATAATGGAAACCGCGCTCCACAAAAAGCAGTTTTTCTGAATCAAAGGCAATGAAAATTAGAAGGGCTTAATTATATCTGTGGAACATGACGATGGGGGGAAATATTTTGATATTCATTTTTTCTTTTTACCACGATGACTGGTTTTGCCATGAAATAAAATAACCTTGTTATGCCTTTTCATCCATTTCGATTCGATTAGTTTGTAACTATCATTTTAGTGTCATTAACTGTAGTTGATAAGTATCATAAAACTATGTATAATACCTTTGTATCTAGGCAATCAATTCTTTTATTCTAAATCCAATGCACTCATTAATTCTTTTAACAAAAATCCTAATGTCCTTTGCATATTTACAATGAATATTTCTACAAAGTTAACTTTTCTACTTTATATGAAAGAAATGAAAACACAGAAGAGCAGTAACTGAGTAAATAAAACTTAAATTTCTAAATCCATGATTTTCACATAAATGAATTCAAATAATGCATGAAAAATAAGTTAAGCAAGTAAATAGTAGTACAAAACTCAATAAGACACAATCAAGCGACACTTTATCTGAATTGAAGCAATTGTTGGATTGCCTTACAAAAACGACATGCGAATGCATTTAGCAATAACATAGAAATCAAGAAAAAAGAAGATACAGAAGAGGATGAGATGTAGAGGGTGAGGAAAATGAATTTGATAGATAAACAAAGCCACATTACATGCGGCATTTGTGGCAAAAGCGAAATGACCGCAACAAACGCGACCAAAGCGACATGAAAACTTGCAGCTTCACATACTCACACACAGAAATATATACCAGCCAACCAAGCAACCATTCAGTCAACCAACCAACGAACCAACCTTTTAAAGGACTTGACATAGTGAAAGTTTACTTTCACTTGAAGTAGTCAGCGTGTTTGACAGTAGCAAGTGCTGTGGAAATTTCTGTTTATGTGTTGTTATTGTTGTTATTGCTGTTGTCGTTGCTATTGTCAACAATACAAAACAACAACAACAAGAACAGACACTCACATGTACATACTTACTTACTTGCCGGAAAATGCAGCAAGTACTCAAACCCTTTGCAACATCTCGTTGCTGTTAGCGGTTTTTGTTCTGTGCAACTTCATCGCCATCATCATCATCATCACCATCTTCATCTTCTCTTCAATCGTTTGAAACTCAAAAGTTGCAGGAATGTTAAAAATAATGCACCGACTTTATGTGGCGACTGACTGCTTTATGTTGTCAGTCGTCAGGGTATGCATGTCACATAACACACACTTTACTACGTACTATCCTTACCATCCTTCATCGCAGAATCTCGTCACACACTCACAGAAGCTGTCAGTATGCCTTATGAGTATAGTGGACTTTGTCTTTCTTGTCCTGATGCAACTCAGTTTGAGCTCAACTCTGTTGAGTTCAATTGAGTGCTGACTGACTTTGCAATTTAAACGTTGCACAATTTCATGATGAATATGTGTTTGTGTATCTTCTTTTGTTTTTTATTAACTTCAAATGACGACAAATCGATTTCACGCTCCAATTTTGGAATCTAATAATTTTATGCAAATTTTCATTTCATAATTTTCTCAAATATTTCATCCTTATGTAATTTATTTGCTACATAAAACTTCTGATATGGGAAAAGTTTTCGTTTGATCCTTCTCTAAAATTAATCGTTCAAAGTTTAAACCACAAATTTTTACATCGTTAACTTTTTAAACAAGTAAAAAAATTATATTTAAAAATATGTAAAAACAGTAACATTATATTATAGTTTAATTAGAAATAGAGAATAGTTAAAAAATTGAGGTCAAAGTGGTTCAGGTAAAAGTAACAATTTTTTCAAATTTTTTTCTAAACTTTATGGAACGTGAAAATTAATTACATATTTTTAAAAAAAAGATTAATGTTATTTATTTATTTTTATTTTATCATTTTAGTTTCTGAACAAATTCATTAGAACTATGAAGGTTTTTTGTTAAAACATATAATGGTTTTCATCAATCATAAGGGTAAATTCCTATAAAATAAAGTTAAAAAGCATTGACCCAACAACATCATCAATTGAAGTTTTAGTTTCATTTTCAAATAATTTTAGTAAATTTAAACATTCAAAAGTTATTGAAGGACAATTTGAATTTCATTTTATTTATCATCAATTGTTGTAATAAAACATTGAAATTATCTTAAGACTCCTGCAACTCAACTGAATTTGAAGTACTGAAACACAGAGACACTAATGAGTCCCGATTTTCACTCATGCCCGAATCAAGAGTCCAAGGCACAAAAGTTACTTGTTCCACATCTGATTATTCAAAGAATTGGTAGGCTCGAAATCTTTAAAAAAAAGATATAATAAGCTGTGTTTTATGGTTCATCAGCAAATGTTCTGGTACCTGAATTTTGAAATACTTTGAACATATGTACATGGATTTAAATGAGACAACATGTATATTTAAACAAAATGCGACTTTATAAAATTAATTGCCACCACTACAATGACAGGATCATATAGGAGGATTGTGTAGAGTTCACACTCGCTGTTGTTGTCTGTAGAAGCAGTTATTGTAAACTGATGCTACATTACGTTGTGAACATGGGCGCCATTACAACAGCTCACACATTCGAGCCTGCCACGAATGATATTCGCTATTTCGGTAAGCGAACAAATGCCCACTCTTCCGAGGTTAAAATATCATACGGGCCTTACGATCTTCTGTGAATTCCGCCAGGTAAATCCAAGGCGATCGTACCTCCTGCTTACTGACTGATTGACTTTCATAACTCGGGGACGACTCCTGAGCGAGTTGCATCTGGGTCTTTCTGCACTGTCCTACGGCATGCCTAAAATTCTGTGCACATTATTGCCTGAAGCACCCGTGGCCAGTAGTCGAATTCGGTAAATGCGAAACGGGTAACGTCTCCGCATGCTGCTCTTTAGGCAATCCGGCTTTATTGAGGATAAGGTAGTATTACTTTATCCTTACGTCGGCTCTGCACTGTTTAAATACCTGCACTCGTGAAATCGCCAAATCTGCTGATTTCTGTGGGAAGTTGCTAACAATGTGTCAAATAAGGTTTAAATATGGGACCCTTGCAGTCCCGAGCGGCCAATGTCAATTGAAAGTCTGCCTGACATACGGGACGTCTCGGCAACTAAGGGACCTCAGGCAACCGCTAGCTCAGATGTGCACATCTTTGAATACACGCAAGTTATGACATATTTTAGATGCGATGCAGTTCCACCAATTTGAAACCCAAGTACCATGTAATCAAAGCTATAACATACCGGTTAGAATTAATCGCTAAATTTAATGATTGAATCTTTGCCAATTTTTGTTGTTGTGGCATGCATGCTTATATATGTGCAATAGGATCGATTAGATGATCACTTAAATTTAACAAAGTGCCGCTGGTCCAGACTACTCACACTGACAGTTGTTGTCAACCTTATGTTCCTGGAGCTCAGGAGCACCGGCTCGGTAATATTGATGCTCTGCCAAGCATTTTAGATGGTTCAGCAACAAATCAAGAAAAATTGGTATTTTGGTAATATGCATAATAATATTTTAAAGTTCTTTGATGAATTCAAAATTATACAAATAAGATTTCAATGAACTTAAACAGACAACTTTAATAAGAACATATTAAAATGCATCGGACAATGTTTTGTAACTATAATATAAACTGGCTGAATGGCAGGAGAAGAATGTGTAAAATCACACCTGATTTGAGAAAAGTTGAAAATTCTATCAGAAATAGATATAGTAACAGACTTAGCATACAGTCTTAATAGATATTGAGTATGTGTAAATTAATGAAATTACAAACTTTGGATGTACTACTTATTATAAACTTCTTTATTATTCATACAAATTTATATTTATTTTAAAATCAAAGGTTGGCAGTAATGAATTTCTAGTTGGCCTTAGCACCCACTCTCCATCTCTGAAACCAACCCGAAGAATTAACGAACTGAGTTAGGTCCCCCAGTGTTAATGTTGCCAAATTGCCCCAAACTTCAAGAAGAAAAGTTTCCCGAGAAGACGGATTAACCCTCTATGGATAGCAGAAGGGTAGGGCAGTCCCATAAGAGATGTTTAATATTTTCGGATTCTTCTTCTGTGAAAGAAGCCTTAATGGGGAGCATGCAACATTTGAGCCATTAACAGTACCCACTTAAGTCCTGGAAACACTGCAGCTTTGGACATTTGCACATTGTATGAATGCTAGCTCCCTAGTATTCACTTCCAAGTCTGAAAGGTCTGCTAATATCATTAGTTACGAGAGAAACTGACAATGCTAGTCTTTTTTTAGCACACTCGTGCACCATCTCGTTATTTAGAAAAAGAGAATGATTGGATACCCAGATAAGCATATTTAAAAACTGCCGGACTTGGTTAAGGGCCGAAACCGCGCTACGGATTATTTTGCTTTTGGTGCTGTGGGATGACATTGCTTTGATAGCACCTTGGCTGCCAACATAAAATGCTATGTTTCCTCCATGGTATTTATCAATTTTGCTGCTTTCAATACTGAATAGATCTCTACCTCCAAAAAACTGCTCCAGTCTAATAGACGCTTGATAGTTGTCCTGCTAGAGACTGCTGCTCCAAGAAGACACCGGCACTCAGTACCATCTTCATTCCTTGATCCATTTGTGTAAATAAAAATCTCGTCTCGCCCAGTTGAGGTTCCTCGCTTCCAATCATACATCTTCGGAAATATTGATTTGGAGAACTGAAAGGAATTACCTTAATAAATTTTTGAAAGAATACTTTCATAAATATAACAGTTTCCAAAATCTCCTCATTATATAGTAATGAAAATACATGGTTCTATAAAGTTAAAAGTTCTCAACACATACACAGCTGGTAAGAGCACTAAACATTCACATAACTGAACTGCCTTAGAATTACATTTAATATCAGCTGTGTTAATATCTCAAAATCACTTATATCAGATTTTATGATCGTGCTTTATTAGCTCACAATGCCATTCATAGCAAATCAACCATTTTGAAACTAATGTAGCGTGCATGGCTACTAACTATATAAATAATACAGGTAATAAAATTTCATTTAAGGGATCAGAAATTTATATGAAATTTTCTATAATTCATTGAAAAAATCATGATTTTCTTTAGTGTTTCCCTTTTAAATTATCCCGTTTTTTTTTGTGTAATAAATTAATTAAGCCACTTTTCCAATTGACTTCAGCATAACATTCAGCAATAAACTATACAAAAATAAATTCTCATTTAGTATCATAAAAATATTTTACAATATACATATATTGTCAAATAAATGAGAGCAAAACATTTATTCTTTATTTGATTTACATAAATTCAATTTTGCTCAATGCTCAACTAAATGAATTCAATGTTGAATAATTCATTTCATATTTCTTTTTTCTTCCAACGAAAACAAAACAAAAGATATGGGTAAACAATGGTAATCGAACATCGAAAATGTCTACAAAATAAAAAAACAAAACAAAATAAAAATTAAATAAACAAATAAAAAAAACATTCAACTCATTTGTGTAAATTTGTTTTCCTGTTGTTTTTGTTCCTGTTTTTTTTATGGCGTGTTTTAATTCAAAATTTGTTGAAGAGCCTCCAATGTTGTTTTTTGTTTCATTGCCATCATTATTTGTTTTTTGTTGGCGTAGATATTCAATTTTCTGCTCACGTAATATTGACAAATTATTAGCGTGATTTCTGATGGCGAGGCAAAGCAAAGGAAGGCAAAGCAGCGATAATCATAGCATAGCATCAGGCGCATTATGATAGTACTACCAACTTCGCACCGGAAGCAGCTGCTGGCGCAGCACATTACATTGCTATGATGGCGTCTATGATGGTCCTTCATGTTATTGTCATCCTTGTTGTTGTTGTTGTTGCTGCTGTTTTGTATTATTGTTGTTAATATTGTTCATGTATCGCATACAGGTGCAGCTTCTCTCAAGCTCCTTAACATTAAATACACACAAAAAACAACATTTGCCATAGGGACGATTGAATTTCTTTGCCATGTCCTTTTTTGTTGCTTTGCCGTGTATCTTGTCGATTTTGATTTTTGTTTTTATTCTGCTGATGAATGCGAATTTTATGCAAAAATATTGAAATTGATTATTGCCATATTGCCGTGAGCAAATACGAGTATATAGCGAATTGTTGAGCAAATATTTGCTGCCTATTTATATAAATTTGTTATTTAAGATGGATACCCAGACGAGCACATAGTGATGATGATGATGACGATGACAAAACCTAGGCACACGTTTTACTGTTAACGTGTCCTGTTAATGTATTAATTACAATAAATCAGGGAACATCATTTTTATTGAAAAGTAAAGCTTGTTTTATTAGCCTGTGTACTTGTACTTTTTACTGTATTTAAATCGTTGTCAGGTCATAAATCTTAAGTGCCCCATTACCAATTTGAAGTGCGACGAGCCACAAAAGGCAGCAACTGAATAACATTACAATGAATATTAACAGAACCATCTAACATTGACTATAAATTAACATGAAGTCTAACTGTAAGTTTTACATTTTAGCAGTGAGATGTTATGTTATTGATAAACAGTAATTGAGAGAGCGAGCGGGCGCATGAGCATAGCTTTCTGTAAACAAACTGTTAAAGTGTTAATGAAAATGTTATTAACAGTGTTTTCTCTCTCATAACTCTTTACCACTCTTTTCTTTATGCTAAATAATGCGCGCAATTTTAACTGTTATTGGGGGTACCGTTGACATATTTTCTAATTGGCATTTCCCTTATTTACATGTTAAAATAAAAAAATTGCAAGAAAAAAAAGCCCAACAACAAGACTAAGCTAATTAGTTCAACAAGCATCAAAAAAAAAGAAAGAAAATCACAAAAAATCAGGATATAAAAATAAAATTAGAAATAGAAAAAATAGTGATAAAATAGTAAAAAAAAATAGGCAGGCATGAAATTAGTGTTCTCTTCTCCGCATTCTGGAAATAATAAATTAAATCTTCTTTGATAATAAAACTTGGATGACCAGAAACCAAAAAATAAATAATAATAATATATTTAGTCAAGGATGTGTATCTTAAGTTTACAATACAAGATCTAGGATTGCCAGTAAATTATCTTCTGGAGTCAAACTTATTATGTGCATCAGTTCTTTTATTTGAAACAAGCTTTACATTTATTAAGATATTTCCCTTTGAATAATTGCCAAAATGGCAAAATTCAATAAAAATGCTTAGCAAACACATAATATATTTAAATTGAAGAAACCTGAAACCCATTTAAATTTCCTATAATGCCAAATAAACAGCCACCTCTTGCAATTCAATAAACATGTCAAATTTACCCCATATGAAGAATAATAAACGATATTATGGTTAGAGAACATCTGAATCTGTTGAATTATATAAATGTGAAATGCATCAACAAATTAAATAATACATAATATTTTTTATATAAAAGTACATAAGTATTTCAGAATCATGTGTTACTCGACCTTATAATAACGAAAGAATATACTTAATTATTTTCATGAGTATCCATTGTACATATGTTATGTAAAGGTTATACCAAGTTCGTTAAAAATTGTTACCAAAAAAAACAACTAGAAGAAGTGTATACTCGTACTTATATGTGTATTTGTCCATCTGTTCGTACTGAACCATACTATTTCTTGGAAACTATGAGGGCATAAAGCGTATTGAAACTGTGAGGTTTATTTAAAATATTCACTTCCTATTTCGGAGAACCGGAGATTGTTAATAATTACAAGCATATTGAAATGCTGAGGTTTATTTAATATTTTTGCTACGCTATTTCTGCGAACTAAGGTATTTACAACAAATCTTATTTCTAAAAATTTGTTAAGCAAAAACTATAACAATAAATATTATATTGTATTTTCATCCAAATATAAGTATAATTTTCACCTATAACCATAGAAATGAATCTCACTTTGTTAGTATTGAAAATACCAAGCCAAGCCTAAGCAAACCAAGCAAATCAATACACAAGTTCAAGCAGGCATGGTGTTCTCTGCGTTCATGCTTGGCTTGCTTAGGCTTGTTTTTTCCTCAAGCTTTCATAAACATCATTATGATGTTCACTGCACTTCTTTGATACACACCTGGACAAAATAATAGGTGTGAACATTAAATATAGTAAACTGTAAAAAAAAAAATTATACCACATCTTTTACAATCGCAAAACCGATTTGCATGTGTAGCAGTACTGTTTTGATGTAAAATTGGGGAATCTCTGCATTAAAATTGCTTCTTGGAAAATATTGCCCTTTAATTTCTTTATTTGTTCATTCTTATTTAGTTACAGAAGGTTACATTTTGAGGAAATTAAACTAAATGATGGTTTAACTATGATGTTGTAATAATTACAACAGAAAGACATGATCGTCAGCTCCGAAATGAAGGAAAAAGATACAAATTCACTGCCATATTAATAATTTATCATGAGTGTCCTCGGTTTGAAGCACACCGAAGCAGGATG
Organism: Amiota communis; assembly: GCA_037043315.1. Taxonomy (NCBI): domain Eukaryota; kingdom Metazoa; phylum Arthropoda; class Insecta; order Diptera; family Drosophilidae; genus Amiota; species Amiota communis. The sequence continues at coordinate 1,179,826 of JBAMAV010001400.1, read as the reverse complement.
TACGACCGCCTTGGATCTCCATGCAATTCGCAGGAGATCGTAAGGCGTATGATGTCTTCCTCGGAAGAGTGGGCTTTTTTCGCTACCGAAATAGAAACCTTCATTCGTGAGGCTCGAATTTACGAGCGTTGAATGGCGCCCAGATAAGTCCAATTTTTTCCCTCCCTACGAAGTAATGCTTTGGTAGTTCCGTAGAGATTAAAGGGTTTCGAGGCGATAGGGGGCTTTTTAGTCGGTAGGAATCCGACATAACTCGTGGCACGGGCCATGAGTATCTTTTTGAAGATTTTCTCTTCCTTGTTTCGCATAACAAAATAAAATAAAATCAATAATTTAGTCAGATAATGGGATAATTAAGTGGGGCCCTCAAAAAATCTTCTTCAGGGGTTGACAATTGTATCGTAATATTAGCTAAACGTGAATAGCTTTAATCATCTGTGACAATTGCTTGTGAAGTTGGGAATATTGTTTCACCCACGAAACATTCGACGGCGATTAGTAAGCGCAAATCTATCTGGTAGAATAGCCCGCAAAATTCCTCTGCTTATGGTTCTTTAAAGAATTATAAAAAAATATGTATATTGAAACCAAGCTGTTTTGTCCAGGTGTATATGTTATACAAGAAATACTAATTTGTGGATCTTATAGATGTGACCGGCATTTAAGTAAAAATTTCTAAGGTGGAAACATGTAAGTACATATGTTGATAATATGGTATGAATTTTTCGTCTATAGTTTATGATATAGCTGTCAGACATTTCTGAATATAACAGAACAATGCAGTTTCCTTCGAAAGACTGTTAACGCTTTACAGGCAGTTGCAAGGCAATCAAGCTGAAGTTTGCTTTAAAGAGTTGCACCCAAGCAACAACTGGCTTAAGATAATCACGTCCACTATATTAATCGGGTAAAACATGTCTAGGCTTACCCAGTTGCATGTTCTTAGAAAACAAAATTTAATACTGGTGTATTAAAATTTCATGTCTGTCATCAAATAACATTTTTTTGCTGATTTTTATCAGGGTGATACTGATATAGATATACTCGTATCGTATTCAATATTGTTGCAGGGTATTCGATAGACAAATTCACCTGACTATAGTTTTCTCCATACATTTTTCAGTTAATGAATTTTCTTCTTTCTTATTACATTTGAGTTTTTCTTTATGTGTTCCTATTGTAAGTCTACTTAGTTAATATTTATGAGACAGCATTAAATTATTTAAAACCATTAATTGCAGGGAACAAATCTATAAACTAAGAAAATAAACCACAACAACCACAATATTTAATACTTACCCGGTCAATTGCCATTAAAGATGCATTTTGCTATCTTCATTTAATTTATTATTTCCACAGAAAGTCCTTGTCAATAATTTATTGCATAAATAATATGGCACACATAACTATTCAATATCTGCAATGAAATTAGCGTTTAAACTTGATTGACCCCACAGATACAATATAATATAATATTGGTCGGTCATCAATAGCCTTTGATTTGGTTACATAAGACAGACAATCAATTTATACAGATTTATATATGAAAGAAATCATGATTTTCATCGTTAATCTTAACTACATACAATACAAAAAGGACAATAGGTTTTTCGAACACACAAGTAAGAATCAGTGTAAAGATGAGAAGGATCCAGAGGAGGGACATAAAAGGTTTACACTAATATTCTAATTAACTCATGCATAAACGAATAATAACAAACAAAAGTGCTATAAATTTCCACTTGACTTGATTGATGGCCTCTTAATTTTTGTCTATGTATTGGACACACATACACATACAAACACTCATGTATGCCTACGGATGTGTGTATATGAGACAAAGGTCCTTTGATTCCTTGTCGTATGCTTCCTGTTTTGTTTCGCTTTGAACGCTTTCAATATGTTTATTGTAATTCGACCTTTTCGCATTTGACTTATAAAATTATATTGTCTTAATAGATATACGAGTGTTGTGTATATTTAAATGGTTGACATTATTTTATTCGATTGTAAGTATGTTTATGTTACAAACCAAGAAGCTTTTATATGTTTTTCTTATGTGTAATACAAATACTATACTTGCATAAAATAAACAAAGACACACTTTAAATCGAGTTGAAACGGATGCCAACAAATACTGCCGCAATAATATTAAAATATACGCTTAATAAATTTCATTTCTTATTATTCGAATAAGTTTTATCGACTACTATGTAAAAGGATAATAAATTAACTCACATAAATTTTATTGAACATGTTTATTAACTTTAAAATTTAAATGCAAAAATAAAATCGTAATTTATTCAGATATCATGATTTTGACAGTGAAATAAAGAGATTGATTTATATATTCATATTCAAAAAGGATATGACTTCAAAAATACATAATAAAATACTGGTAAAGTTGAAAAAAAACTGTAACTTATCAAAAATTTGATTTACCAAAAGAATCTTTCAGGGCCAGTAAATCTCGTCCCAACTTTCGTTCATGTTTTTTGTTACAGGATATTCACTTGTGAACTCATTTAATAGTATCAAACATACCCATACTTAATTATTTATAAACCAAGTGATTTTATAATTGAAATGATTGCGTTTAAGCTTAGCTTTAAAAATATTAGCTTTAAAAATATTAAGTGATATCGTCGTGACTTATGAGTATCGCCACCTCTCTCATTTGTGGTTGAAACTTTAGTTAAATTCTTCCACTTCGTTCTGAATGAACAATTTTACTATTTTTATCATTAGTATGTCTTTTGTTTATATGGTAACTATAGGGAACTGTAATGGATTAAGCGGATGCAATGAAATCTAGTTTAAATTATTAAATCATTCTTAACGACTACCAGCAGTTTTTTATTGATAAGAGTTTTGGAACAAGAAAAAACATTTCATCAAATGCCTCAGTCTAATAACCTTGGAAACAAACTCACTTTTGTTCGACCAAAGATCTCGTAGATTGTAATATCGGCGTAATATCAATAGATGACACAGAAGGTTATTCCGGTATTTTTATGAGAACAAATTGATACTTAATCTTATTTTTTATTGTGTTTGATGAACTAAAACTCCATGGACGGGATTCATTTCTTCAACAATAGCCATATTATTTTTGTACTCCTTCTTTCTCAATGATTTGTCCTTTTTCCTCAGCTACTCATTGCAGCAATGCTTTGCTACTTGATAAAAAAGTTGGCTGCATTTACCGATTACTGCAATTATCGTAACAATCTATATATATATAAAAGAAATGCTGTGTGTGTGTTTTCAATGGACTCGCAAACCGCTTTATCAATTTTGGATATGATTTTTGCTTTCGTATTGTTGATGTCTGCGCCACCTTATAGGCTCTAAAAAATTGCATTAATTAACAGCAAAAAACAACATTAACACACATAAAATATCAATCCTACAACAGTTTAAGAATGACGCGTCATCGAACTCAACAATACCGCTCAAACTTAATTTATTTGCAGCTCAATTTAAACGAACGAACGCACAGGCATATTATCTATATATTTAAAAATGAACTGAAATCACTGGACCGAATCAGACATTAGGTTTGCAATTAGCATCACGCCGGGGGGTAGCAACGCGCACCGAAAACGCTAGTATTTTATATGCTTAATGGTCAAAAATTTGGATGTTTCAAACATAAAATCAAAAGAACCTCTATATCTTATCTAGTCATATTTAATGCATTGCTATGATCGATTCAATATTTCTGTTGTAATCGTATATAAGAGAAAGGACTTAAATAAGAGTAAATTGTTCAAATAAAATTGTTATTATTGTTTTGCACTCAAAATAAGACACTGGAAAATGTTGTTCGAAACATATTTAACCAAAAGAAAAAATATCAATCTACTTTGCGGCGTTGTGCAGCTCTTTGACATTCAGCCAACACCTACGTACATCACTACCATGACTTCTGCGTCCTTCCGCAATTATAAGCACACTACACCAGTGATGAAGTCTTTCGGAAACATTTCATTGAAGAAGTAACCAGGTTGAAGCTCAATAAGTGGAAATTGTTGTTTACGGATGGGACAAAAACTGAACATGACACAACCTTCGCTTGTATTGACCAAGACGGTTCACTTATTATAGCAGAATGGCTCCCAGGATACTGTTCGGTCTTTTTAGCCGAAGCAGTTGCCAACCTAAATGCAGTGCAAATTGCGCAATAAACCAAAGGCAAATATATTTTTTTGCACTGACAGCCTCTGAACGCTGATATTAAAAACATCAGTAAACAGAACCATACGATTTGCCAAATACAAGATGCTTGTATCATGTCTCCATCCATAAAAATATTCTGGGTACCTTGCCACAAAGGGATTACCGAAAATGAATTGGCCGACGCAGCAGCTAATCTAGTATATAGACAGCCTGCAATCTCGTCAATATGAAGACTGACTAGCTTTTCAACACAGGTATAAAATCGTTAATCCAAACCTTGAGAAACCTGTCTACCCAAAAAGCATCATCTTTACACGGCTAAGAATTGGGAATAGCGTCATCAGTCACACACATCTTCTAAATTTGGAAATGCGCTCTCCCTGCCACCAATGCGGTCAAGAAGATGTGTCGACAATACATATTTTGGGCAGATGCACTCAATTACAGAACCAAATATTGAAAAGATATTCTCCTTCCTAAAAACTTGCCACCTCTTAGATTTAATATAACTATGTAGTATAAATTATTTTTATCAGCCTCAGAGGTTCTCGTTACATACACCTATGAGCTACGAGTGATTATTGCAACAATATCATTATAGAAATTAATGTTTTATCATAGCAAATAAGAAATAAAATTTTCTCCGCTCTTAAAATCCAATATGTTTTTGACTTCACCTTACAAATATTTATATTTTTATTGCAAATAATAGTTAAGTAAACTTTAAATTAAAGATTTTATAGGAAAATATTTCAAATTACATAATCCAAATGAAGCCATTTGAAATTACGTGTGCTGTTTGTTTGTTTGTTTGCTCGAAAGCCAAAATATATTTCTGTTTATTTTTTGCAAAACATAAATATTGTACAAAGGAAATCTTCTTATATTCAGGGATTTTATCTTAATTTAAATTAACAAAAAATATAACAACATATTGTGTTTTAAAATCCCAACAAGAATAGCACACAACCTATGCCCAGCACCCAAGCAACAGCTGTTTAAGATAATCTACCCATCCTCCTACACATTAAAATAAGTCAATTTGGAAAACTCTTACCCCCAAATCTTTGTAGTGCTTTGATAATATTTTACCAGCATTATTCACTTTATAGTCCTTAATATGTAGGTTGTTGTTGCCCAGGATACCTCATTTCTTATACTACTATGCTATTTGTTATCACATTTGTTATTGTTCTACTGAACCACAAATGACATTGTGGCAAAGACGGTGCGAGGTTTGGCATGTCATCATTGTTCCACACATTTGACCAAATAATCGTAAATAAAATGCTATGGTAATAACTTTTTGATGTCCCTTTAATGTGTTCTACGTGAGAACAACAAAAATTATGATTTAGTAGTATAACAAAAATATTACATCATATAAACAGGCTAAATGTAAACTTTAATAAACACATCCTTATACCAAGTACACTACAAGCAATAAACATAAGACCAACAACATAACTAAATATAAAGTTTTGTTGTATAACAGGAAAACTTTACTTTACTTTGTTAATGAATTCAAAAAGGAAGTTCATACATATTCATATGGGATTAGTTATTGTACATCAGAATTATTATGTTAGTATCTTAAGTTACAATAAGTAATTCAATAATTTAGAATGAATTAATAGCATTGCTACTTTGTTTTTCTCAGTTGTTCTGTTGTAAGCCTCTTGATATTGGCTTACTATAATTATTTTGAGCAATGATTCCAACACTATGTACACTAAACTCCACTGTTTCCGATCAAAATTGAGCAAAAGACATAGACAAAATCTTAACAAAGTAAACAAAATAGTAATGTGAAATTGAAACTTTAATAAATTCTCTTCTAGGTAGTATTTCCTTTTACTATACGTTGGAGAGATATGAATTATGGTACTTACATCCAATAATTTAATCGATAAGACCTCAGCTGTTTTAATTGATACTCGTATCTGCATCATCGGCGAGTTTAAGTGAAGAGAAACGATTCTTCAATTCTTCAACAAACGCCTCCGGTTTCTCACTGTCCATTCTGTACCAGTTATTTGATACATCTTTTATGGGGAGTGTCCATGTAAATATTGCTTAACACATTTCGTGGCTCCCTAAAGATTAAATCCAGACATTTTATTAAGATCTTTGTTAAGAAGTAGGTGTTTGAATGCGTTGATCGCACAGCAGTTTTATCTCTTTAATTTCTTGTCTCTTAAGTCCTATATTCAGAGGGATATAGCAAATACTCTGATGATTCATCAAGACATTCAAAAATTGAGCACATAATTTACAATAATTTTCAGACACAAATTTTCTTTTCTTTTTTTTGAAGTCATCACGGTAATTTCTGACAAAAATGCTCTATTATCCCCTTGAGACGGATTTTTTCCGATGATTGAATACCAGCAAAAGACGCTAAAATTATATTTTAAAACAGTTGGCGCCATATTTATGTACATTAGTGTTCATATATATGTATATCTACTTGTATAAATGCGTAAAATATTAGGTATATTATAAGAGTAGTTTATGAATTTAGTATCTTTTGTCTTGTGAATTATCTGAAGGATGACGGCAATGTTGTTGATGATTACGACAAATTTCACTTTTTAATAGAAATGTTTACTTTTTGTTCTTTGTTCCTGTCTGTGTGGGTAGAGAAAAAAACACACCTGACAACTTTCGGTTCGGTTTTATTGTTATCTTTTGGTTTCCTTGGGTCAAATGTCATTTGTTTTTGTATTTCAAAGAAATCAAACAATGTCATGATGTTGATAAGTTTAGCTTAAAGGAAAATTCAAGTAACTTAGTAGAGAATGTTGAATTCATCAAAGAATAAGGATATCAATGATTAAGAAAACATACAACATTGTTCAAAGTTCTTAAAATAACTAAAAATATTTGTTATGCTTTGGTAATTCTTTAAAAATACTTTAATAGAACTTACTTTAATAGTTCTTATGTGAACATTCATTGAAATTTAATTACATATTTTCTGTTCAATTCGATAAAAAGTACTATCTTTTTCAACTATTCCTAACTAAAGATTAGATGTAGATTGTCTGTTATTGTTAAGAAAGGTAAAGAAGATAACTTACAGATCTAAATTTATTCAAGATCTATCGAATCTGCTTGCATATTATTTTTCGATATTAAAGTTATAATTTGGTAGTATCACTATTCACCAAAATGGTACCCGCAAATTTCAAATTTTGTGAATGATCACAAATTATAAAGGAGACTCCAAAGTATGAAGATAACTTAAATATTATAGAAATTTAATAAATCCGATAATACGCGTGTGAAAACTTAATCAATTTCTATGCACTAAGAATATCACTTATCGAATCTTTTGCAGCTGTTCTTTAATTACTACAATATAAGCGTTTTCTGTTGATTAACCTTCCGATTCCCCTGAAGGTATATTACTTCACTAGAGTAGATTCGTGGAGCATTTGAAAACAATCTCAAAAATCTTAAAAATTTTAATTCAACTCAATGCCAATTTAAAACTAATAATTTTAGTTTTAGCTGATGGATGAACCAGTTAGATTGTGTTAGTGGAAAGGAGTATGTGACACGACAAATCGACACGGTATAACTTAGAAAAGAAGATTTTTTTCAAATTTATTCTTTAAAGTATTCATCTTGTTCAGAGGCGTATTATAGATATTTCCCTCGCACTTTAGACACCGTCCTCTTGGGTGTTTCTCTACTTAGCGGACATTCGTCGCTAGCATTCGGCAGTTGATGTTTGCCAGGAGGCGGTGGTGGAAGTCCATACTGACAAGACATATTTAATTATTTAGCGATAAGTTCTCGGATTGTTTTGTCCTATGTTCTAAGCCTTTATATGTTAAATAAATGACAACCTAGCCAAAACATTTCAACATTCCATCCCAAGTTAATTCCTTCGAGCCAGATGAAATCAGATTCAACTCCATATATGTATATTGACTCCTGTCTCTTTAAAACATACTAGGATCGGCCAGTGCTCAAAATTCGACCACCCCGCCGGAAGAAAGACAATAAGTATTTAATCGATGTGAGACAAACTCAATTTCTTTTGTCCTATAAAGAGAATTTCATATGATAAACAATTATTGAGATATCGTTTAATAAACTTCAACCCTTTCGTTTATTGTATTTGCTTCTTATTAAATTAATTTTTTGCAACACAAGAAAATGTAAATGGCAAAATAGCAACAATATACACGGGCTCCCAATTCATATATTTTATGATATTATTTCTTTTATATACCCTTATTGCACACAACGACCCTGTGGCTGAATTATCGTTGATTCTTCTTTCTTTTATTGCCCCGCACTTAGGCATATACCTAAATATATACCTATACATACCTAAATATGCCCACGAACATTGCTTTATTTGCATGAGAGAAAGTGTGAAAGATAGAGAGAGAGATAGAGATGAAAGATCATGTGTTTGTGTAGAGTGTAGGTGTGTATGTATGGCTTTCTTATAGTTGTATTTGTGAAAACTTTTAATTGTTTTTACGCCAAATATAGCCAACAGATTTTAATAAAAAAATATATTGTGCACATCCACAAATGAAAACCTATCGAACGGTACATTTTTTATCAAAATCAATTAGATAGTTTAGGCGTAAAAATTATCATAAAAAAACTGTTGCCGTATTTATATTATGATGATTGTCAATCAATTCTTACCCATCTGAAATGATTGGCACAAAAAGATTTCTCGTCATCAGTTAAAGTGTATGGAACAATCTTTCCGTAAAATCCCTTGAGACAACAAAGTCTTATTGTTTCCATATAACATTTTTTCAAAGTCTTTTCAATCATTATTAATTAAGAGGTACGGTCATTTGCAATAAATTCACAAAATTTTTCGATCATTTTAGAAAAGCGTGCTGAAATTGGTTTCCCGTCACCTCTGCCATAAAAAAAAAAGTTTATGCCACAGAAAAACATATTTTTCTGCATAAAGACTCATTTCCGTATACTTGCTTCAACAACCGTAATGTTTGCCTGACTCATTTACAATTAATTTGATTAGATGCAGGAATGTTAAAACTTTAAAAAGACGTCACCTGCCTGCCACAGCATGACTGGTAGCTGAGATAGTACTGATACTGAAATTTCCCTCCGTATTTACAAAATCATTTCCTTCAAACTAAAATATTAAAATTTAAACTTTTATACTTTCAAGAAATTCATTAAATTCATTGATAAATAATAATAACATAACACATTGAGAAAAGGCTGATATCTTTACATAACATTCGGAATTATTTAAATTATTTTCTTTACTATATGTATATTTGTATAATTGTTTACAAATGAACAAAATTTGATACACATTTTCAAATAGACATATATTTGTATATAGACAAATACTATGGTAAGTATATCTCGATATAATTATTAAGATTCATTGAGTAGTCAGTATTATTATTATTATTGTCTGCCTTCAAAATGTTGTCATTCAAATAATTATAATCATTTTCAGTAAGTAAAACTAAACTAAAATATTCACAAGAGAGAAAGTAAACTTAACTGAAATAACACATTTATGAACAATTAACTTTTGCTTTTATGAGATACTTCAATACAATACACACATGAAGCCATATCAAACTACTTATGCAAGTATATTACACAAATACATTCTTGTTATTATCTATTCTAAGTATTTGTATAAGACGACGAAATAATTTAAATAGTAAGTAAGTAGAAGACAAGTCAAAACTCATATGAATATTTTGATATGACAAAAGCATAAACATATTTTAATTAAAACACTAAGACAACAAGTATTTCAACGTTTATATAAGATGCTCAGCTCATCTTTGTGAGGTTGATGGGTTTTCTTAAGTTTATACTTAGTTACGTGCAGATACTTTGGTATCTATGAGGAAGAGAGAGAAAGTATGAAAGTAAATATTCAGGAAGCTTGGTTATGTCCATTTAAATGAATGTGCACTGTAGGTGGCATTAGTAGTAAGTGATCCAGACAGATACACAGATACACTTAATCATGAAATTGCTCATGTGCAGGACACACTTGGGTCAAAATGTAAACAGGTCAACTAAGGATGTGTCTAAACATGCCTCCCCTCCAACATTTCTGTTGCTCTTTATCTTTCCCTTTAGAGGTACTATACTACTAAATCGTTGTTCTTTGTGAAACTGAAGTTATCATTGTATCTGTGTGTGTACATATGTATGAGAGTGTATGTGTGTTTGTTTTGGTATATAATGACCGCAGGAAATAAGCCAGTTAAGCTGCAACCGAAGACATGAGTTGTGAGTTGTTGCCTTTGCTGCTATTTCTGTTGCTGCTAATAAACGTCGACATTGACAGCAGTTTAGATCAGCAATAGCTATATACAATACCATAACTACAACATGGATAAATCCAACAACTATAACGATAACAACTATAGCAGCAACAACAAGTACAAGAACAACACCAACAACAAAAGTAGTGATGACGAGCACGATGAGCTGGCTAAACCTGGCTAACATCATTAATAACGTTGAACATTGACAATAATAACAACAACCAGCATCATCATCATCATCAACAACAACACAAACACAACAACAACAACATCAATAGCAGTAGTACTAATATATAGTATCTGCAACAACTACAACAAGAACAACACCTTCATCAATAAAATCAAATTAGAGCCAACAACAATGGTTCATTGCCCTTCTAACTCACGTGTTTTTGTGGTTTATATATGTATGTCCTACGAGTAACTCCATCCATAATGAATCGTCGTTAGAAGCACAGATGAAAAAGAGGAGCCTCATCGACAGCATCAGCGATGCTGAAGTAGTATACTACAAGTGAGTACAAATCATGCTGAAAGTTAAGTGAAGCATAGGCGACATTTTAACCAGATATTGGCCACAGGCCATTAACTATTTAACGATACTACATGCATAGATACATTTTCTGTATATATGTAAGTAGATAGGTATAAATAGTGTATTTTGTATTTGTAACATCGGTATATTAATTAGTTTTACGTAACACAAACAGTTGTTGTGCTTTTCTTTTCTTTGACATAGTTTAAGAAAATTTAATGTTGTTAAAGTATTGTATGAGGTAACATATGATAGAACAGAAAATTAACTTAGTGAATACCAAAAATTGCATAGATTTCCCACAAGTAAACACATGCCAATTATTTCACTTTGCGTTTATATTTATAGTTCCCAAAGCAGAAAATCATGTGTCACATGACATGAAAAGACATTAACTTAACTCTCATTCGAAAATTGAGAATTAAGATATTTAAAATAAATAAATATTAAAGTGTTAAATCTTTTAAACAAAACATAACAAATTTCCCACAACTACCATAAATATGAAACCTGTAGATTGCTATAGAAAAGACAATTTTTAAGACTTCGCTTCGCTGCGACTTAAGTTTGATTCTTCACTTGAAATTACGAATTTCACCGAGAAGTGAGAGAGTTAATATGACTTCTGACAGACATGAAGTCTAGAAGTTTAGCGTGAACACCTGCCAGATAGACTTAAGCACTGCCTTCATCTGGGTGATACGGAAAAACCACAACGAAACTATCATAAAGTGGATTCGCTATCCAGTACGAAATAAGTTCCGTGAGTTCCTGACTACCCGTGGTATCAAAGACAGCCTCTGGTCAAACTTTATACCCAAAGGTATAAAATAATTCTTGGATTGGTGGCCTATAGTGCTTTCCCCCATTTATGGCCTTCTTTAATTAGAATTTAAAGGCACAATGGGCTTGAATAAAAACTTTTAACTATATGCAGATGGCGCAACTTCTGACGTATTTTATTCCTTTTACGTGCTGCCGTGCAAAAATTTCGTGTCGCTATTCAATTTGGTGGCAGACTCCAAAGGTTGTTTTCTAGAAGACCCCGCCTGATAATTCTGCTTGCAAAATTTACTCCATAATCCTGTTGCAATCCATTTCTTATTTCTGTCCACAAACAGTAGTACATTAAATTGAATCGAACAATAATTAAATGTTCTCTTTTAGTGTTTTTTTTCTTTCCTTAAGACTAAAACATAATTTTCATTATTTTAATATTTTGCTCTTTATGAAGGCACCTCCTTCTTCTATTGAGTCACATTTTGATTGCTTTTTGTTTTAATTTTTTAAATAATTGAAACGTCAATGTAAAATGGATATCAAGTAGTTAAAATGTAATTGGTTTAGGATCGTGCATCTATCGTAAGGTACAATACTTAAAAAATAACTATGCTTTAAGTTGGTGAAGGTGTCATCGTAGGTATGACAGAGATGAAATTTTAAGATATATGTTTTTAAAACACAAAAAATGATGATGCTTAAGTTAGTTTCCCAATTTTGTTGAAAAGTAAACGCAGCCATAAGTCAAATTGGTAGATGTTGCAATAATATTCCTTTTTAACAACATTTTTTTTTTTTTAAACAAATTAGGTAAACTATAATAACTGATTATAAAGATTTGATATTCTTATGTAGAAATACAGACTCGAATACAATTGGTCACATCAATTTATCATTTTGTGTCAAAATATCTATATAAATCTTGTAAAGTTTATCTCCATTGTCTCCTTAAATATGAAATAAGACCACCCATGCTTTCCAAAAGAACTCAAGAAAAAGTAACCGGATAGCCTTCGGCTTTTTAACAGTACATCGCCTTAAGTTTTAACAAGCAATGTAAATTATATAACAGAAAGCAAAAACAGCAGAGCATCTGTTATGCCACTGTAAGGATCTAATTTGGAACAGACTCCGAGATATAAATTGCATTCATCTTCTAAGAAATTCTTGAAATTTCTGTTGTATGTATACCAGAATTCCAGAAAATGGAATTTAATACAACATGCCCAATCGAAGCCGCAGTGTCGAGGTGACTAGCTCCCACCCTAATCAAAACTATTTGATTCAAGTATGAATTGATTACGATTATAACTAACAATTATAAGTTGATCTGATTGAAGAAAATGATATTCCAGTAAAAATTTCTTCATTTCTAGGAATAACAGTAGATATTTCAAATCATCTTGCATCGTAACTATCTAGCACCTGTTCGTATAAAGAAAATTAAGTCAATTTTGCAGTTCATTATTTTAATTACTATGAAAAAATTAAATAAAAAAATAACTCACTTGGAATTCCCGATTCTAATTATAACAATTTCTCAAATTATTTCAAATCGTGTTGAAAATTTCCAAATAACTGAAAAATGAACTCCTTCTCACTCCCTCTCTCTCTCTCTCTCTCTTTTTCTTCACATGACAGTTTCATTCATTCAGTTGACTTTACTAATTGCTGGCTTTGCATTTGTGAAAACCTAAAAACCTTACTAAGTTACGCATACGCCCCGTTAGATAACTAATTCAGTTTTTGGCAAGGACCAACCAGTGACCACTAGAAATAGTTAATGAACACAATGATTACGCAACTAACTAATTTACCATTATAATCGAGTGTTTGGCTTAATAATACTACCATGTGCAATACAAAAACAATTGTTCCATCCTCAACTACGGGTCCTAGTATATTTTTGGTATATGTATTTAGAAACCAATAAATATATTTTTTTTATAATCACTCCATGTTGCATATGCATACATACTTACTATATTATCTATCTATGGAAGTGCGAGTGGGTATCTATGAACATATGAACATTTTGTATTATTAAGTATGAGGGTGGTTGGATGAATGAGTGGTGGCAAATTGTTGGCAATTTCAAAGCAAGTTTTGTCTAACATGCTTTTTGGCTAGCATATGCTGTAGCAACTGTTTGGCCATTTTGAGAAAGGATAACAATTGCAAAACAATGGCAATAAGGGGCCCATAACCATAGTCATAGCCATTTGAACGTGACTAATATGGAGAAAAATTTTTAGACTAATATTTGCCAATTAAATGCAGTTCTTTTCTAATAAGCTTTGCCAGACTACAAAACTAACAAAAACATATACTCAGATACGAGTACTCTCACATACTATTCACATATGTCAGGAAACTAAAAAATACAAAATGAAAGAACAAAAAGAAAAACCTTAATGATTTTCATCGAACAAATTGTTTGGCTGGCTCAATGGTTACTTACTATATGTGTGTGTACATCGGGTATATCGAGTATATTGACTATATGTATGTACAAGTGTCTTCATATGTGTGAATGCGTTTGCATTTGGCTTTAAGTGCACTTAATAGTACCCAACCTGACCAAGCTGTTATGTTGGATAGAAGTGCAAGCAACCAGCTATAGATATAGATAGAAACACATCCCCACCCTCTCTCTCTCTCACACACACACTCTTACGCATACAAATGAAAAAATTCATTCATCGACACTATTCAAACCTATCTCGACTTGTCTGCTGCTTCTCTATATCTATGTGTATCTATGTAGTATTTTCATATATAAGCATGTCTGCTAGTGGTTATCTGCATATAGTATCTGCGCTTTTGTGTGCCTGTGTGTGTGTTTACTGATGCTGAGCTTGTTTGAATAGTTGCCAAAGTGCTCCTTTTTTTGGGGTCATTACGGTGTTTTGTCATATACACACATATACTACACACGTATGTATGCATGTGTATCTCTGTGTGTGTGTGCATTCGTTTTTAATTGAAGAGTTGCAAATAAGTTCGGCATGTGTTTGGCTTTGGTTTTGCTGTGTCCTCCAACAACGAGGATTAGCAAAACAATTTAAATTTAATTTAAATCGAAAATCAAGGTATTTCCAAAAGGTTTTTATATTATTTCAATACTTGCTTACTTACTTTACTCAAAGCATATTGATACAAACAACGAAATACTTTAATGAAGAATGAAAATAATTTCCTTCAAATTTAGTAATAAACTTTTTTTTTGTATTGTCAAAGAAGTCCTAACTATTAGGAGGCAATTTAAAAATCAAGTATTGAATCTAAAATTTTAGATACATTTGTTAATGACATAAGAAATACAACAAATGTTTTAGTAAAAAGCATACAAAAAATTGCATATATTCACGGCGCGAAGGATTACCCCATTTCTACTTCATTTAGTGAAATTGAAAAGCTTTGGGCCTTTACCATAAACAAATGTTAGAAAAGATGACATTTCTATCAACCTTCGAATGCTCTCCTAGTCTTTGACGGATGCAGAAAGACCGCTTGGCATTCTCCGTCAGAACTATCTTCACTCACTTAGGGAACACAACCGCACTATAAACCAGATACAATACAATATTAAAGCAAGGATCCAAATATCAAAAACAAAGGTTTTCTACTTCATTTAATATACGGTCTTAGTTATCCGAATACAACAATCTGTGATAGTAGACCCAAATAGCAGATTCAGGACACTAAAAAGTGGAAACAATTTAATTTTATTACAATTTCAATGTGATTTGTGTCTAGCAAACATCTTTTTACCACAAATATTGTGAAGTAACTGAAAGACTTTCAGTATCTTTAATATCTATATAAAATATTCTTGATGTCAATTAATTTAAATATTACAAATAAGTATGAGAAGCTTCTTCTATTATTAACTTAGCTCCAAGGAACAAGTTAAGTTATTTAATGCATATTGAGAACTTCATTTAAGAAGTTCCTTTTGATAAAAGGGACCATGCACAAATTATGTCACACGTTAAGATGTGGGAAGGAGGTCAACGAAGTGTGACATTGTGTACAAACGGTGGTGGAGTCATAAACATGGTGGCGTCACATGTCAAAATCTGAAATATTAAAAAGCGAAGCTTTGTGACCTATGTACGTGATGTACGACGATCTAGCCTTTGACAACTATTATGTAAGTCACTTCCTGTAGGAAACTGTAGGAAATGATGACTTTAAAGATAAATTCGATCCACTGTTTGTGTTTTGTTTTTAAAAAAAAAAAATAATAAAACAATAAAAATGTGCATGTAGTAGTAATTAATGTCTTTACGGTTGGACTTGGCAACACGTTCCAACTCATCTTTCTTTCTGATGGCCAAATAGCTTGGTTAACAGGACGGACATTGATGGCCTGATGACACGTGGGCCAGAGTGAATAATGGCACTGA
Organism: Amiota communis; assembly: GCA_037043315.1. NCBI lineage: Eukaryota > Metazoa > Arthropoda > Insecta > Diptera > Drosophilidae > Amiota > Amiota communis. The sequence goes on along the minus strand of JBAMAV010001400.1, from coordinate 1,163,603 downwards.
ACAAGATCTGCAGTGTATTTTCTCCAATCAACAAGTGGTTGATCTCAAATGAGTTCTAAACGATGCGGCAAGCTATTAGTTTCTTCCCGTTGTTGCGTCCCTTCATCATCAGTGAGCAAGTGAGGCGCTCAACGATTTGGCACTGGGCCTTGAGGAAACGTTTGGCAGCAAAAAGGGGTAAATAACGTGCAAACTTCTCCTTGGCTGATATATAATCATGAAGGGAAATATCTTTAACGGTTAAATCATCACAGGACCAACGACCTAAAAGATTAATTTCTGACAATTTAGTGGTGCCGATCACATTTGTCTCCAATACAGTTTCGGAGGTCTCGGCTTCAACTGGAGCTGGCTCCTCGAAAGTCTACTATTTTTTTTTTTTTTTTTTGGAACAACCTCAGCCATGTTTTTTTACACAAAACAACTGTCATATGATGCGAACAGCGACTTGAGTTAAAAATTCTATAATGTTAGTATTTAAAGCGATTTAATAAAGTTCTTAACTATTGATGAATTCAATTTTCATAACCATTTACCCTTCATAAATGTCTGTTTTGTCTTAAAATCATTAACAAATTTTAATATCCCCGAAAATTCCTTATTTTCATGGCAATAAAAACAAAAACTAAATTTAATTTAAACTTCAAATCCATCATCATCAGTAAGTTTTAGTACATGTTACTGAAATATTATGTGAAAGAGGCTATGACAAATGTAAAAATGAGCGTCAATCGTACGTCATTCCTTTTGACATAAGTAAGATTTTTCTGCAATTGACTTGCCAATTTACGCAATAAACACACCACCACATATGATCTCATTCCCATACACATCCAAGCATAAAACTTGCAGGAATCGAATGTGTTTTCACTTGAATTAAACGATTCATTTGATGTCCTTCGCTACTTGGCGTCAGGCACTTGTCAACGACGTCATCATCATCATCATAATCACCGTCAATGGATGCATTTCAGGTTCTGATTTACCAACGACTTTCGACATAATGGCGTCGAATGTGATGAACATGGATGTCTAAGGGTGCGTATATAAGGCGTTGCCTTGTCAATGTCACAACACCAGCAACTCATCATCAGAATCAGTATCGATGTACTCTGCTAATACAGCAGGAGGCATCAAAGTACAAGTGATGGCACCCATCCTATGACATCAACACAGAATATCGACTTTTACGCCATTGAAATGCAATAATTTCTTACCATCCTGCTACCTTCATAGTACTTCATCATTTTCATATACATATGTACTTACAGCTCATAAAATCTCTGAAGGAGAATTGAATGAATGAAATTGAGGAACGAACATATGAAAAGGAAAACGGAAGAAAATAATATGTGTTCAGGCTTGAATTTATTGCCAATTGCCAACTCTTCTCACTCAACTCTTCGTCTTCATTGAAATCAATTGAGATTGGTATGCGATTTTTATAGATACTTCATTTGTATGCAACTAACTACAACAAAACAATAATACACATGTATTGATATGTTTTTGTATCTATGTGTTTGTGTTTATTCAATCAAACATAAAAAGAAAACATTGCTTTTCATTTACCTTCAGTTTTTTTTATCTTTGTTTGTTTCGTTTAAGCCATAAACATTTTATATTTACCTTTAATTCAATGAAAAATGCCTCGAGTCATTTACAAGAAATGTTTTCTTCTTTCTACACATTTAAACAAAACCTAATACATATGCACTTACATATAAGAGTATATGTATATATACATATACGGATATAGAGAAAAGCGGATGTCCCTTTGTGTGATTGACTGAACTTGTTTATATGTTTATTATACATACTCATATATTGGGGCATTGATGATGTTTGCCTACATTTGTGTTGTAATTCTTTATATTGCATATAAAAATTTTATTTTAACTTTGTTGACATGTGATTTTAAGTGCTCAAGTGCGAAGTGCAAAACAAACCATTGGAAGGAGTCCGCTTTTAGTATTTTATGTTATCAAAGTGTATTTTGTAGTCATCATAAATTTTATTTAGAATTTGAAATGTTGCACAAAGTTCCGAAATGTCAATGCAATTCAAAGATTCTGACTTATGAAATTATTTGATTGATCAATAAAAAAGAATGGGCAAACCTATTTCATGCTATTGTTTCGAAAACTAAACAAAATTTGAAACTAGTGCGGAGGATTTGCAGTCTTGACCACGGAGTAAGTACCAGCCGTCCCTTTTCTCATCAACAATATATCGAATTGCGTTGAAATTGAGGTGAAAGAGAATTCTGTGACAGCCCCAATAAGTGTTTTACAATGTGTTAAAAAACTTGTCTGCACTTAAGCGCAGCAAATTCATTAATGAAATCTTCGCAATTCAATTTCCTTAACAGATCAGCTTCTATATTAAGCAAAGCAAGTTCAACTTTGCTTTGCGTAAATAATTTTTAACTCGTCGCAAACAAGAAAAGAATCGTTCCAGTTACTGGCTGGTTTGAAGACCTGCAGTTCGTAACCATTTCAACAAAGTGACAGCACTGTTCCGATCATCATTTTTTATACTGCAATGATCACGAAAATGGAGACATTCTTCTGAAAAATTGTCTTCTAAGTCAGTAGAATAAACCATTTGCAATGCTTTGATCTTTTCTTCGACTCTGACGGGCTTAGTTAATAATACAATTAAATTTATTGTAAAATAATTTATAAGTATCTCATCGTTTTTTGAGTTCTTCTGACACTGTATCAATTGTTGCATCTCTTCACCTGTATCAGTCTCGCTTTCGATTGCATCGAAAATCTTTTTCATATTCCTGTACAAATGACAGTTCTTTTGGCTGTTTTCGAAATCATCGAAGTTATCCCTTGTTGCGTAAATAAAATGTATTAGTACCTCATAGAGTTCTATGACAAGGGTAATGTAAATATCCACACTCAGAAGTTTTTTACTTGTCGCCTTAATGTGATCCATCCATCTCCAAAAAAACTGTTTGTTTCAAAACAATCCAGTTTCAAACGGATACCTCTTGCTTCGCATACAACGGCTATTTTTTGTTATATGTCATTTTGAATGGAGACTAACGCTTTTTGAATTTCATTCCACGATTCGCGTTGACTTTTGTATGCAACTGCACGAGCTGACCAACGACTCGTTGATAGACTTTTGACGGTGATATGGGCTTGAAGGAGTTTTCAACTCAGAGTTGGCAAGTGAATTACTTGATTATTGTTCAGAAAATAAAAATTGTGAGTTCGATGCTGGCAGCTAAGCTTGAAATACAGAAATATTTTAATGAGTTGCCAATTATTCGGTACTTTGATTCGCTATCTTGGTGGAGCCAGCGGTAATTTTAATACCAACGATTGGCGAAAATGACAAGAAGACATCCTTCTCATTGTGCAACATCCATTCTCAGTGAATTTGTGTTTTCGACGATGAAACTTTTTTTGGGTTAGTGGCAACGATGAGGTGGTTATTATTGCTAAAGACTTTTGTGCCTTGTTAATATCTGTTATATTGTTGCGAGACATCCCTTTCAAACTTCTATTTTTAATGTTTGACATTATTAGTTCGCGAGTCAATTCCTTCAAAAACAGTTTACGGCATGTATCCTTTTTAGCTTTATTCCGGATATAATGATTCCCATATTATTTTAGCATCTATTCCGCAAACGTCAATCAAATTATAAAATTGTGCGGTAGTCCACACACACAGTTAGATTAAAAATAATACACCAAATTACTATGTCAATCGATTCTTTTTCAAAAAGAAGGGAAAGATTTTGTTGAAGTTACTCAGTTGAAATTAAAAAAAAAATTTTAAAAATTAAATTAAAAAAGAAATTACAAAATTTAAAAATATATTTTCAATTTTCTTTCAAATCAAAAATTTTTAAAATAAAAAAATAAAAATTAAACTGATTAAAAGGGAATTTTAAATTTATTACTTAAATTGTCAAAAGTTTCCCAATTATTAAACATGCAAAATTAACTGCTATTGACTAAATATGCTACATCGATAAATACTCCCAGATCGAAATGTTAAATTAAAAAAAATTATTTAAAACAAAATAAAACCACTAGGGTTCGAATATGATTTTGTATTACAATCTCAATAAATAAAAAAGTAAAGCATACTTTCAAGGATAACATTTTTATAGATTAATTTTTATTTTTCTCGAAATATATACATTAGGGTTGCGCTTATTTGTATGAAGGTAAAAAAAAGTATTGTAACTATGGGTCTCAGGGTTTTAAAATGTTCCTTTTGGTATAAAACAATGAAGTGTATAGTTTTAGCCCGATCGAATAATATTTAGAGGTGGCGACTTGTGCTTATACTTTTATTTATGTAACTTGGATCCCAGAATTTGAGCATAGTCATGGCCAACTAAAAAAATGTTGTTGCTTGAACGTAAATTGGCCATATTCGTGACACTTAAAACACGTTTCAATTGCAATAAGAAACAATATGAAATAAAATTGCTTTAGGAGCGACTATTACACCTTGCACTTAATAATGAAACAGACTAGCTTTACACAGAACAACAATTAACATGTGCGCGGTAAAAAGTAAAAGATTGTAATAAATTCGACACTGATTATTTAATAACAAATATAGTGCATATAAATCTTTTAAATAACAAGAAATGAGAAGTTCTAAGATTTGAATTGTATGGTACGTAAGTGGAAGATTTAGAATTTCATCTCAAGTCGCCACCTCTAAAGATAGTCAGATCAAGCTGAAATTTTACATTTTTTCCTTTTAAACCAAAACAAACATTTTTGGACCCTGAGACCTTTGGCAACGTCACTTTTATAAATAAGCGCAACCCTAATATACATATATTCTTCAATATCTATTTTTTCCAATTCTCGAAAACTTCTGATATGCGCTTTTTGGTATGGACTTCTAGCAATGCGGTAGTGTACCTCAGTCCTTTCAAGGTTCTTTTTAATTTTGAGAACATGAAAAAGTCGCAGAGGGCCAAGTCTGTTGAATATGGCGTCTGAGGCATGTTTATTGTTCCAGTTTTGCCCAAAAAACAAGCAATGAAGTGTAGCATGGCGCATAACTTCAAAGTAATATTATTTATTGACTGTAAGTCCTTATGGCAACAACTCACGATGCATCACGCTATTGTCATCGAAGAAAACAGTGAGTAAATATTTTACATTTGATCGAACTAGGCATGTTTTTGCCAGTCTTGGATAAAAATTTTGCAATTTCGGAATAAACTTCGCTATTTAATATTCGGAAAAATATGCATTTCATAAGCCCGTCGAAAGCAAAAAATCACTAATCACACCAAAACACGAATAATATTGTTCCAGTAGCTGCGTTGCGCGGTTTACTTATTTGACATGTTATATCAAATTTCAAAATTTTATTTCTTAGTCTTTCAACATAATGCAAAAAATCAGAGTCATTGCAGTTGCTAAGTTTCAAAGCAATAACAATTGTTATTAATAACACTATCCCACAAAAGGGATAGTTAGGGTTCATCTTTTCTTTGGAACAGGCACTAACAAAATAGTATTTGTCATTCCACAACTTAAAAAACTAAGATGCTTTCAAAAAGAGGCTAATCCATTGCCGTACCTTGTTAATAAAAAAAAAACAGATGGCTGCAGGAGCATGGAATAAAATATGGCTATGCATAGATGAAAAATTAGGAAAAAGGTATAAAAATGTTGTATTGTTTATGGACAATGCCACATGCGACAAATTCAACATAACACAAAATAACATTAAACTGTCTTTTTTAGCTTCTTCTACAACCATAAGATCAAAGCATAATCGCTCCATTTAATAATGGAGTATCGACAAATATTTTCTGAGTGGGATTTGTCGAAAATGTGCTACCTTCAGCTTAGCATCAGATAAGGCAGGCTTACCAATTGATATCCGCCATTGGCATTGCGATAGCGAAGTGCCATCCTTTGAACACTTATGTGACGATGATATAATTGAACTCGTTAATCAAGAAAAAATATAAGGATGACAGCAGCAACTTAGATAGAAAAAATAATTCGAGTTCATCGACAAAAGAAACACAGCACACGATTTACAAAAATCACATAATTCAATTCAAGAATTAGAATTTGAGCTGCTTTAATTAACATTTTAAAATAAGAAATAATATTTTTTCTAATATATAAAAATCTCGTGTCACAGTTTTAGTGTATGAACTCCTTCAAAACGGTCGACCGCTTTTTATGAAATCTAATGTATAAAAATCTCGTGTCACAGTGTTAGTGTATGAACTCTTCAGAAACGGATCGACCGATTTTTATGAAATTTTTTTTTTATATATTTGGTAGGTATGAGAATAGGTTGCAAGGTATTTTTCATACTCCTTCCCCCACCTATCATTTTTTAATAGATTTTTGTATTTTCATATGAACAATATTCAAATAATAAGAGACAAATTTTAAAATCAATAAAGTTGCTTTTGTCAAATATATCAGATAATTATGTCAAAATTAATACTTAATTAATTCATCTGATTCTTCAAACTATTTCAATTGCTGCGCAATGTATTATCTTATTTTTTCTTAACCTATGGAGCACTAGTATGGTAGGAAGCGGCAAATACCAATTATCATCTACACAATCTTCATAAGGTGCAAAAAGTAGCTTGTCTAGGAATAACTGGATCTCTATGATTCATTACCCGACGGCTCTGGATGTCATTCGCAATTTGGCACCGGTGGGCACATATCCGGATGACAGCTGAGCTATCGTATCATCTACCTGACTGGAGTAGCGTATTTCAGACAGCAATCACGTGGTCTGGCAGGCATCGAAGTTATTTAACAATTTGACGGAGACACCAAGGCACACATTAATGTTGACAGCCAGTAAGCTATCAAGGCTCTGTCGGCACACAGCTTGATGATCAAAATCACACATAGTACGATAGAAACTCTTAATCAAGATCGGCAACACGCTATCACGCTTATCTGGGTGTGCCAGGAAAGGATCGGCACTGCCTATGTCTCAAGAAGTTGCGGTTGCAGAAAATAGCATCACGCACTAACATCACGTCGGGAGATTAGCAAAGAAAACTAGTTGCTGTTAAGCGTCTTCGACTGTATATCTATTGTCGATAAAACTAGATGACAATAATTCAAATTCATGAATGCACTTCAGATTTTGATTAATCGACAAATGTCGCCATCTTATAAAGACAAATCTTATTAAATAGACATCACTTTCCTTCCAAGTTATCTAGAAATGCATTTGCTCTAAATTTCTGATCCAATAAACTAAATTCAATACACTCAATGCTCTTCTACAACTAATAGACTCTTAATTTATGTATACTCGTACATATGAAGCTGCATTGCCTTAAAATTATTACTTTTAACAGTACTTAACCGCTTCACCTTCAATGTATAATACAAATATGAATACTCATACGCACTGTTGCCTGTAAATATTGCACTGCATTATAAAAATGATGATTTTCTTCAGGCATTTTTGTTTTTCGTCTTTTCTTTTTGTTATGCAACAAAATCTCGAACAACTTGAGCGTGCAACGCGATTTTATACTCCCTACACACTTTGCCTGAACCCCATGAAAGCATACTTAACAAGTATTTATCGAGTTTTTCAATATTTTTAATGTCACTTTAAATACTTTACGTGCTTAAGTTTTTTTTGTATTTTTTTTTTTGTACTTTTTTCTTTTGCAAAACTTTCAAGTGCCAAACGCAAGCATTATTTTTCTTTTTTTTTCCTGTATTTTTGTTGAACTCCTGTTCATGCTGTTGTAAATACTTTTGTTGCTGCCGCCGCCGCATGATTTTCATGAAGTGCAGCATCATCATCATTATCACCATTATCACTATCATGATCTTTGGAAGTAACTGAAACAGAAGCAGACATGCTGAGGCGTAAAACTTTTATGGAAGTTATTAAAAGTAGGTTTGTTTTTTTTAGTGTTTTGTGTTTTTTATGGTCTCGTCTCGTTTATGTTGCATATTGCACGATTGTTCACTTTGTTGATGATGTCAGTGAATTGAGTACACGCACGCTACTCAGGACTCAGTTCAGTCAATGCAACTAGAAAAGAGTTAAACTAAAAAATAAAATAAAAAGTTCAATAAATCTGATTGGGCATCTGGGTTTTTTATTATCTATCGTTCCCACAATTCTTTGCCTGGTTTACTCAACTGGTTTAAGGCTGCAGCGGACACTTCCGTTTTGAATAATGACTGAAAGCGTAAGGCGCACACTACCGCCATTTTGTATATTGTTATCCGTTAAGCTTTCTTCTAGTACGTATATGAAGAAAGAAAGCAAAAGTTTAGCTGGGCTAAAGGTGGTGATGCTGCTACTGGCCTGGAAGTGAAAACATGCTGTGCGCGATTCATTATTCAAAGGAATTAACTTTACTAACGTCAACCGGCAGCAAAAGTTACAGAAAAAGTGAAAAAAGGAGATGGTAAAGGAGAAAAAAACTAAGTTGATAATCCTTGGCAGGAAACAGAAGTTTACGTGCTCAAGAATTGCAAGTGATGCCTCTGGCGAACTAAGAAACAAAGAATAATAAGAGAGAAATGGTGTATAAGAGTTTGAGAGAATTATGAGTTCCGGTAGTCATAAGAGTTTGCCAACAGGAATAGCAACAACACCAACAACAACAAACTAATATATTTAAATGTAAATTAGCTTTGCCAAATGATGCGCAATCATAATTGCACAAATATGCTACGCAACACCATCATCACACTGCATCCAAGCAGCATGCAACTATTTTACTGGTAGTTTTTTGTGTTTTCTTTAATTTTCATGTTCATTAAGCACAAATTTGGCAAATTGTTGAAATTTTATACTTTAGTTTTTTATTGCAGCATAAGACAGGAAAATAAATTAAAATTAATTTTCATTTAACTTGTAGCATCTTTTATGAATTATCAGATTTCAAAAAAAAAAATGTTTCATAGCGAAGTTCATATGATTCTCAAAAGAATATAAACAATTATATGTATGTATTTAAAAAAAAAAAAAAAAAAAAGGGAAAATAATATGGTCATGTATAAAACAAAATATTTCCAAAAGTTTTGTATTAGAAATAGAATTATTTTTGTTTTATCCTTTTTTGAGACATCTTACTGAATAATTGATGAAATTCATAAAAAAAATATTCTCCAAAAGCTCAACAAAGTTAATACAACAATCTTCCAATCAAATCAATTGCCTGCAACAATAAATTTCCATGAAAAGAGCAAACTAAATTAATTGGGCTACATCTTGGTCATACAAGACGGACCCACGAACCCCGTCAAAATCGTAAGAAATTAAAATTGAAAATTTGTGGAAAATATATGATTTATAACAAAATGCAGTGTTTACACATAGCACTGGCAGCTTCCTTTTTCATTCCTTATATTTAAATTTTAACAAAGAATTTGCAATATCAAATAACTACAATTATTTGCTTCCGTCATCAGCTGTTTTTTCACCTAAAAAGTGGCCAAACATTACAAAAAGTTGGTAACAAGTGGCCAATACATTTTAGCACTGCTGCAGACTGTCCCTTTTAAAAGTTGTGTCAATGTTGCTTCTATTGTTTCGATACAATTTCGTTATTTTCCCTGTGGATGTTGTTCTCAATAAGACACTGTAATACAATAAAATTAGTGAACCCTTGTATATCAGCTAAAAACCACAGTAGCTATGGCTATTCCTTTCCTGAAGCTTAAATTTAACTATAAGCATACAGTATAAATAAATATATAAATAAATTGAAGAAATTTCGTCATGACAACTTTCTTTAAATATTACGAATTTTATAGAAACCAGTGATTGGCGATTTATGAAGATTTGAAGATGAAGAGAAGCTCTTGTAATGAGTGAGAGCAATATTCTACGACTACCAAACACTTCTTATTAATCTATGTATATAAAATAGGGCGAGAAAAAATGTTTAACCGCTTTTCACTCCAACAAAGTTTGACCACTCAGCATGAAAGTTGGCAAGTACATGTATTTCTTCATGAAGAATGTTTATATGCTATCCACTTTGTTGCAATTCGCAAATTTTTATATATTTTCATATTTTTTTAATAAGAAGTACATTTTTTTTGACTCTACATTATGCTACCATACAAAAAGCTCATTACTACAGAACTCCGTTTCTGTTTGATCATGTTTTAAAGTTTAACGGTACGGTATTTGAACATTTGAGGAGAAACACAGAAACTTGCTTGCTTTCGTTAGTAGCAAAAAATTAAACAAATGTGCGTGGACAAAATGAGAGCGAGAAAGGAACAATGACTACAAAAATCGCACACTTACATCACGACGGGGCCGCATATATAGTAACAAGAGTTCAGTAAGAAAGTGTACTATCATTTCATAAGGTTATAGATCAATCATAATATAGTTGAAATTAACTTGCGACCGATTCCTTTAACAAGCTATAAAAGTCGAGAAGAATTGCGTCTGATCCTGCCAGCTTTCGTTTCGCAAATGAAGTCACAGCCTGAATTCAACGTTTTTCTATCGTAAATATATAGGACACTATCTAGTGCTATGATAAGAAAACGTTACGATTTTTTGTGAGACTTTATCTCATAAACCTTGATATGTAGACAGTTAAAATTTTTACAGAGTGTGTCTTTCTATTGCCACTATAACAACAAATAATACGGAATAACCGGATAAGTTGAAAATCTCAATAAATGAGTAATTACAATTATAATAGCTTATGTTTCAAGCAATGCTTTGTAACTTCAAGCAGTTTGTTAACATAAATAATTGCCCATATTACTTTGTAGCAAGACCAAGCTAAAACACAAACCTATTACACAAATTATGATTTGTTGTATCACTACTCCTTGCCTCATTTTATTGTTGATACCTATAGAACGTACTATAATATTTGTTGAACTCATTTAACCGAACTTATGAACAATTAGATATTGGAACTAGGTAAAACTGTATATAACGGACACTAACGTCTATTAAATAATTTTCACAATGGTAAAAATTGTAAACAATTGTAGAACATCTTTATATTTCTACTCACATATCAAGACATTTAAGGACCTCGACTTGCTTCTATATTTTTTAATCAGAATATCTGAGGTGGAATTTCTGAAGTTTCTCCTAGAATACACGCCTTATGATTGGAGTTTTTATTATGCATTTTTCTTTTGGTTAAGTCAAACATTACACCAGAACATTACAAAATCATTTTATAATTCACCTTTTTATTTCATGTGTTTTTTTAAATTTGTTTTCTTGTTGCTCGTTTCATTATGCAACTTGAAGATAAATGCATTTGAACACATTTTGTTGAAAGTTAATTTCAAAAGCTACTCATTAGAGACGCATATAGTATATTGTATTTTTCTCTTTATCCTGTTCTATTTTTTTCTACCAGCTTTTAACAGATTTTTCTATAAAAAAAAAATTGTTTTCTTTTTTTAGACAATTTGCTTAATGTGCACAAATGAGTTCTTAATAGGTATGAGTATCTTCATTCCATCTGTTCTCAGTGCTCATGTGCATTTAGATTTCTTTTAGATAAACATTTTCCTTTTATTTTTTACTTTTTTTTTTGGTTTTTTGTTTTTTCTCTTTATTTTAGTCTTGTTTTTCTTGATGATTAGCCATGAGTGGAGTGGTACTTTGGCTTTTGAGAGCATAACTCAAAAGCTTCATTTAGACTTGGCCAATTTATTTTAATGACTTTGGCTTATGTTAGAATTTTTAATGTTTGAAGAACAAAATAAAAAGAATATGCATACTAAAATATTAATTGGACTCTAAAGGTTTTTAAAATATTGAATATGATAAGCTGAATTAAATAATACGAATAGTTAATATTTTGCTAGAATTTTAACCTTAATTGGAATAATTAAGACTTATACAACTCCTTACTTAATGTAATTAACCCTTTCAACCCCGAATTAATCCTTTAATATTAAGTATTTATTTATTTTAAATATTAGTATGATAGATAGACCCTACACTTAAGACATTTGGACATAGGAGTTGCTGTCTTGCACTACAAAATGTTCTACTTTATCATATCGTTGTGAGTCTGGAGGATTCGGCTGGAACCTATATTTTTTTGAGCTTTGTGAAGATACACTACTCGATGGAGTTGATATCGGGCTACCACTTTGTGCATTTGATGGTCGCCCTCATTTTCTTGGGATTGAAGAAGAGCTAGTCGATTTTAAAAGTTTTTTATTAGTAGAATATTCTTCTGACTCGGATGTAGCAAACGTAAATGCTTTCTATATAGCAGACACGCATTTGTAACGGATGTTTATAGGCACCAATAGAAGATTCGTATGTATCACTTTCTTGAGCGGTGGTTAACCTTGTAAAATTCCATGAGCATATCTACCAAATCCACTCCTCCCATGCCCTTATTGTAGTAAGCAACAATCGCTGGCCTTGGAACGTCAATGTAAATTTCTTCTTTTGTGCTCCAACGTTTGCACATCCCAGCAAGTTGATGGTCTACACACGAAGATATAACTTGAACTAGTTTATGGTCAAAATCTTACCAGGCTGTCAATACTTTTCATTATGACTTTTACATTTTTAATTACTTTATATCAATTTCTTTCATCATGTTTAAGATATAATATTCAAAGATATTATTTAATGTGTTGTAATGGTTATGTTTTTAAGTATTAAAATAAACCTAATCGAGGCCTCAGTGCCGAGGTGTTTATCTCTCGACCTTCCTTTAATCTAATGGATAAGTTAGCATAGAATAATAATAGAATAGTCTGGTACACAAGAGTGAGTTCATTCTGAAGTTTTCGGACTCATTGTAATGCCTGCTTTGGATGTGATCACCTTCGGCACTTTTGTGATGGAAGATCCTAACGATAGCATTGGCAACAACCACATCGCCATTTCTCTCAGAGTCCTCACATCTACTGAGTCTCTTATCACGACTAGATAGCAATCAAGCAAAGAGGAATGATTAAGGTAGTTTTTTAAGAAAATGCAAGAAATAGTGTATTAGCTTGACTATTTAAGACCTAAATTCTCATAATTATCAAAGACACCATTTAACTTAAGTAATATTTTTTAAAATACATATATTGTATTTACATTTTGGACATTCATTGTAGATATCTTTCTTAGATAGTACTATGTATGTATTTACATAAACTATCTGAAGTCTGCTTACATCAGCAAAGTGTAATTATGTTTAATGCCAACTCACTTGAACTCTCATTTGTGTGCTATCGAAACTGAAGGAAGAAACTTTCATGTTGTTATATTTGGTAATAAATTTTAAGTGCTCTTGATATTTCTAATTAGACACAAGAATAACATAGAGAAACATACATAAATACATACATACATACTCATCGACACATGAAGATAACCAAAAACATCAAGCAATAAACTGAAATGGTTAAAATGAGTATTGCATAGAGAATCCTTCTACTACTCACAGTTATCGCATAAAGACATGTAGTAAGTACTAGTAGATACATCTGCATATCGTTTACCATTTGCCACCACACATTACATACAATAGTAATATGCTCTCGCGTACTCGAAGGTCATTTTCAAAATTACACAAACAATAACAATAACAAGCAGAACAAAAACAAGAACTACAACTACTGTGAATACTTGTATGACTTTTAGCTTAGATTTGACTATGAAAAGTTTTAGCGTAACTTGGTATGGCAATGGATTGAACTGAACTAAACTGAACATTGGACTCATTGCTGAAACAATTCAACACCAGGCAAGTTACTTATACTATACTTTTGTATATATGTATGTAACAACTATTGTTGTCTTACTCATGGTAAAATGTTCACTTTATTATTTGTTTCGAACAACATCGTAATCACAAAAGAACAAGAACAATACCCAACATCAACCGCATCGAATAGATGTGTACATAGATTCCCAAGAATATTATAATTTGGCCAAACTCTTGTTGCGGTTACAATGCAAACAAGAAACTTATGACTTTGGTATCACATTGTTTCAAAATGCGCACGTATTCGACTCAATATTCACATGGAAATTAGGTTAATTGTACACACATTCCAATGTATGAGAATAACTAATCTCAGTATATGATATAACTGGGACTTCACATGAGCAATGCAACTAAGTGTTTATGATTTCTATGCCATTGTACTATGTTGGAATATATAATGAATGATTTTAATATTGTACATGAATAAATTTTATATCGAAAACCTATTATGATTCAAGTGTCTTCATGCACATTCTTTTCATCAAACATGAACTAAGTGCCCTTTTCTTTTTGCAATCAAATGCACTTTTCCAAGCGTGGAAGTTGCTAAGTTCAACATCTAATTATTATCAAAAAAAAAAAAAATAATAAAAAATGGCAATGATCTCTCAAAACATGAAGAAAAATATTACTTTAAAGTCCATTAGCGTCAAGTGTCACCAAAAGGATGTCATAACAACGATTGAAAAGTTTAAGAATAAAAATATTGTTCACAATATTTTGACAATTGAAAATCTTTTTTGCTAAAATATGTTTTTGGCAGGATTTTTATTTTTTGATTGAGGGGAGTGTCTTATGACATATTAAATTGATGCTACACAACATTAGTGAATTTATTGACATCCAATGCACTTCATACTTGAATAACATTTGTAAAATATTACATTAGATATAGAAGATTTAAAAAATCAGACTTTGTTAAACACTACAGTTGTGTAAGTAGCTTCACATTATTGATGAGAAACCAATTTCAGTTCGCAATGCCATAATTTTGCAACAAATTACCTCAACACCCCACTAATAATGAAAAAAAAGGCTTTGAATGTCAGCAGAGAATCTAATTGACTGATTATTCACAAAGATCGCCGCAAAGGTTGTTCTACACACTTTAACTGGTGACCAGAACTTACTACTGCCAATCACTCTACGATTCATTTAGTACCAGTGTTTGACGTTCCTGAGTGAAGTTAGTGTTATCATCGTGTGCTGCCATCTATACAAATTTCAGACTGATTGATAGGTTAGTTTCGATTTGGCAGCCATCCAAGTCAGACGTGTTTCGTGATTTGCGCTAAGATTGAAAAGAAGCAGTATCGTTTAATAATTCGCTTTTTGTTTTTAGATTATAAGTTGGCGATGAAAATATTGTCGGCTCGATGGGTGCCGCGATTGCTCACGCTGGACAATAAGCGGATGCGGCTTTTAACTTCGAAGCAGTGTCTGGGGCAATTTAAGCGAGATCCGAAGGACTTTTTGCTTCGAGTTGTCACCGTTGATGAAACATGGATTCATCATTACACACCAAAAACTAAGCAATAATCAAATCAATGGATTTCTACTGGCCAGTAAGGTCATGGCGACGATTATTTGGGATGCGAAGAGCGTCATCCTCATGGATTTTTTTGGTAAAGGAAAAACGATCACTGGACAATACTACAGTGAGTTATTGGACCGCTTTGACAAAAAATTAAAGGAGACACGGCCGCATTTGGCGAAATAAAGGTGCTGTTTCATCACGATAACGTACTAGTTCATTCATCTGGTGTTCTCTTCGCCAAATTACATAAATTGCGTTATGAATCGCTGCCGCACCCCCCATATTCACCCGATCTAGCTCCCTGCGACTTTTTCTTGTTCCCTAAATGAAGAAATGACTCGCGGGAAAAAAATTTAGATCAAACGAGGAAGTCATAGCCGAAACGAAGGCGTATTTTGGAGAGTTCGACAAATCCTATTTTTTGAAGGGGTTAAAAAAATGGGCGGGAGAAGTGTATCTTTCTAATCTAATAGTCCCCATGTTGAAAAATAAAAAATTTTTTTTGAAAAAAATTGTGTCTTCATTTCTAACACGGGTATTTAATGAACCGCCCTCCTAGAGTGGGTTGAAGTGATAAAAACTTCCTGAAAACGATTATCACGGAAGATCAAATGTGGTGCTTTCAATACGATCCAGAAATAAAGCACCAAAGTTCAAATTGGAAGTCTTTTCGAAGACATTGATACCATAATAATGAATAATAAATTCAAAGTCGCGCCATGTACTTAGTAGTATAAGGCGTCTAAACAGATTGTCAATTCGTCGTTATGTCTTTCTTTAAGATCTGACATACATACTTATTTTTAGAAAGCAGAGCATAAATAATAAAAGTAGAATCACAAATTAAATCATTCAATGAACCTTCTTGTTGTTTTAGAGAGATAAAATTATTCAATTTAGTTTAAATAATACAAATTTAAAGCTAAATTGGTATACCTATATTGTATACATATTACTGAATGAGCAAAGTCATAGTATGTGTGGTATATATGTAATAAAATCTCGGATAAATGATTTTGTATGGTAGTGGTTTGAAAGTGAATACTTTCAGTAAAAAAGCATCCTTAAATCGTGAATTCAAATTACCAATATTTCTTCAAAAACATAATAGTAATCAGGTCTCTTTGGATATGCAGAAACGTGTCAATTCAGATACGGCATTGAAAGAACATGAAACACATCAATATATTGGTTTAAAGGCAGACCGAAATAAAAAAATTGAAGTGTGACTATGCTTAATAGTATTGCAAACAAACTGGTTGACAGATTACAGTCAAATTCGGCATCACAATAATGTATTACAGTGTAAGTTAGCTTTAGCTTTTGGTTTAGAGAAGGTCATTTGCTGCTTTGCTCAATTGTACAATAGGCTCTTGAATAATACCCATTTCTTTTGCCCTCCGTCAGATGTTAAGTGCTCCTTGGTACGTGTGTATTGACGCCATACCCAGGGACTTGCGAATCCTCTTGGTCAATGAGCAGATCAACTTTCACACAAGACGGTATAATGACCGGCTAAAGTCTTATGTCAACAGATTGGCTGCAGATTTGTCTGCAAATAACTCTAGGAGGAGGCTCAAGCGTCTTCAATTTGATCTTTATAAATTATCCAAACATTTCCCCGTAAATTTTGTTGAGGTTTTAAGCCATTTGTCAATCTCTTGTCATATTGTTTCATCAATATTTTATATCCGCGAAGTAATTTTGTCCATTAAATGTGAAAAAAAAACCAAAATTATCTTGCTTTTCTGACTTTCTTATTTGCCCGATTCGTCTTCATTTATTGTACTGACTATCTCTAACTAAAATGATGTAGGACGTTGCTCTTATAGCGATCTCTTTTTATAATATTCCAAATCTTTGGTATCGCTCTATCATTTCTATGCCACAATCTTATTTATCCAAGTTAAAAATGCACTAGTTTTAAATAAAAAACAATATTAAATATTTGTTACTAAGAACTACAAATGGGTTAAAAATCACAACAAAAAACTTATGTGAGTTCTTTAAGGAAAAAAAAAGAAATCAAATGACTTCACTTATCCAAATCTATATAACTATGAGCATAGCCTTTGACTTGGATCAAAGATCACTAATGATTGAAAAAAAACTGAATTGTTTTTGCTGGCATAAAAAAGAGATAACAAAATCACATAAAACTCATAGTAATTTATCATTTTGTGTAAACGAAAACAAGTAAGTAAACAGGAAAGGAGTAACTTCATTCTCATCCTTTGAATACTTGACACATACCATTTCTGTTTTTACCAGTTTGAAATGCTATAAAAATGTTATTCTCACATGATTTCTTCTTTTTTTTTTGTATGAAAACTTCAATCGATTGGAAGAGTTTTGCCAAACAATTTTTATGTCGCGTTTGCAATAAAGAAGAAAACCATCGACGAAATATTTCCTTTTTCAATGAAATTTTCTAAACTTTTTCTTTTCCTCACTCACTCTTGATATTTCATATGGATGTCTATATCTAGGCACACATGTATATTGGTGTATTTACCACTAAGTGTGTGTGAATGTGTGTGTGTGTCAGGGGGTATTTGAGTAAAAATAAAACATTGAAATTCGTGGAAATTATCACAGTTTGTCTGTTCGTTAACATAAAAGTTCGAAACCCGCACACACGCAAAATTCCATTCCAACATACATATTTGCTTTCGATAAATGGGAATTGTATCTACACAAATTGAGTGGCAAACATCGTAAGCGAAGCCAACAAATTCATCAGAAGTGTCTACATTAAGCGCCAATAAATGAATCAATTTGAAAAGTGTTTACCATGAACAGAGTGTGATTTTTATGTAAAAACTCTTTTACATATACATAGTTTATTTAAAGAATTCTATAGCAAAACTTAGCAATTGTATGAGGTTAAGAAATTTTCAAAGTAAATAAAATTTAATAAATTATATTGTATCATTTATTGATTTTATAAAAGAAAAATAAAGAGTTCCAAGTTAAAGGATCCTAGGATATTGGTATTACTTAAAATTAAATTATTTTTGTAATATTTATTAAACTGCATCAAATCATAGAATCTACAATATTTACAAAAAAAAATAAATAATAAGGAGTACAGTATAATGCCTTTAGCTGCATCGCTAAGATAAGTGCATTTATTATGTGAAACTTGGCAAATAGTTGCATTTTTAGTTTATGTGCCTCGTATTGGCGGTATAGTTGTTTGTTTTTAAACTATAAAATTTCTTTAGCTGCAACATTTGTTGGTTGCCTTTTTTTGTGATCGTTATGTTTTTCTTATGAATGTCAATATTTTTGTGCTTCTGCGTATGTCTGTTAATTTGTAAAAACAACTGAAAGGCACACCTTTGAATCAAAGAAATCAGTGTTTTTTGCATTTCCAAAATGGGTAAAACAAAGCGCGTTCAGGGTTTAACAAACAAACAAAAATTGGCGATAATTGACGCTGTCAAGAAGGGGACAGATAAAAATAACTGTGCAAAAAAAAATAGACAATTAACCGTATAATGCTTCTTGCCAAAGAATGCTCAATACCGAGTACGGTCCGGACGCTGGCGTAAGCGCCATTAAATTAATTTGGAAATATACATGACGAATCACCAGAAAGTGATAATGCAGCAGCTTGTGACTTTACTGAGCCAGTACAGTTTAGAGAACGTATTTAATGCTGTCAAAGGCGATCTTTTTTACAAAGTTAAGCCAAATGCAACGTTCTTTCTGCGCAGAGAGCAATGTCATAAAAGCCAAAAAGTACGACTAACGCTGCTTTTCATAACCAACGCCACAAGCACGTACAAAAAGGCAATTGTTATTGGATATTTTAAAATCTTCACGTTATTTCAAAAACGCAAATGTCCCACCAACTTGTTTTTCTAACAAAAAAGAACAAGCTTGCCAACTCCCAATAGTGAATTCCGAAAATATCCATATTCATTTTCTATCAGCAAACATTACTGCCATCTTACAACCACTTGACCAAGGAATAATACGCCCTTTTAAAGTATAGTACAAGCTTATTCTTTTAAAAAACAACTGTTTGCATTGGAGAAAAGCAAGATCATCAATGAATTTATTAAAGAATTTTCCATTTTAGATGCGCTTATCAACAGAAATTATCTACTGAGCATAAGTGTGATTTTTTAAAACATGTATACGAGTATAATGAATATGCCAAAAACGCATTGCAAAAGAAAATAACTGACTATTACCAAATAACGTGTCTTAAATATGTAAAAATATTATTTTAACTCTAATTTAATTTAAATATATGTGATTATTGCGTTTCCCTCTTATACAATAAAATAGCAGCCATTGAATTTAGTAAAATTAGGTACTTTAAGCGTGTTGAACTTAACTGAATTTTTAGGATAGCTGCATCGCCAACCTTTGCAAAATAATCGATGCAGCTAAAGGGATTATACTGTATATCAAAGGTTCCGAAATACTCTTGTCTGGTTCTTAAAATATTGCTTAGGATCATTAAATAAATATTTTAAAATTTTCACATTTTGATAAAATTTTTTATAACAATACTAACAGTTACTGAAGACATTGAAATTACTGCCAAAATAATGGAACTTCAGTACTATTTCATGTAAAATCCAACTTAAAAGAGCATCAACACGCTTTTGGTTGATTAAGTTAAAGAAAACTGTCACGTTTGGAGGTAACTAAATTTACAAGCCTTTATCGAAAAACCACTAACATTTTTAGAAACTATAGTCTTGTATGAATTCATTTGAAGCGGCAAACAAAGCATTTGTTACGTTATTACTGAAACAAGTTTTAAGTACTCGGTTGACCAAATAGAATAAACAGAGTTTTTTACCGACATTTGTAAATACCAAGTACTTGCTCGGACAAGCCAAATATTTTATTTCAATTGCCAACCAAATGAGAATCAATCAAATTTCAAATCAAATTAACAGAATTGAAAACATTCGAATACATGGAAGTTGTTCTTTCAATGATCATTGACTCATAAGGATTGTAAAAAAAATATGTATACGACGACGGAGACTGTCTCTTTGGTACGCACTTTTATGTTCGCTTATTTTCTGTACTTCGCACATGCAGAGTTCTTCAGCCAAAGTGGTTGCCGAAGTAGAGCATTTACGAATGACAAACAAACCAAATTCGAGGTGTTGGAGGAGAACACCCATTAAATATTAAAAAGAAACAAATTATATTGGAAATATATCAAAACAAATCATATAAAGGCACCGAATTGGCAGTCTGTAAATGTGGATCTCTTCTGGATAGCATTTACAGATTGTAATAGTTGGCAACTATTTTCGAGGTCATTGACTTAAGGAGGTTTTTGTAAATTTTTACATGATCAAAATAGAATAAGTAGAATCGGAATAACCGTTTGAGATTTACATAAAAAATCATAATATGAACCGACAATAATAATAAAGAAATAACTTTTGAACAAACACGAGGCATTTATTTTTTTGATTATTTCTTTTCATTTGATTCATTTGAATTCTGTTTTCGAATCAACCAAGTGCGCATTACTTACAAATACTAACCATTCATTTCATTCGTTTTCGTACAAAACTCTATTAGAAACTAACAGATTGATGCACATCAATGGGTAGCATTATCGATGCATTTTTACTTACTATTTTTTGAATAACATTCAGCTTTGAGCTACTTTTTGCGAAACAATTAACTTACTAAAAGAATAGTTGGGAAAGTTTTTTATCTCCAATTAATGATGTCAATGGTCCTCCAAGATCGGTCGACATAACACATCAAATTTATACAATAAAAATTTAACAAATTTGAAAAGTTTGAATGGGGATCAAAAAATATAACATTTCAAAGACCTGATTTGATACTTAGTGTAAGTACAGATTCTGTAATACTTTACACATCATTCTTAGGCACAACTATCTTCAAACTGATGTAATCATCACACAGACATGTCTGTACTACAATTTTTCTTAAAAACTGATAGGTCCAGAAGATGTAACAAACCGAAAAACCTCCTGGCAATTCATGATGAAATTGAGTACTTACTACAGAAACAAGTTCAAGCAACTCGTTTTTTTTTTACACTTATGTGCAAAGAAATACACATGTTATATATTTGATGGCGAAGTTTATTTATTTTGTAATTTTCAACAGATCTGAGTGTAAGCCCATATTCAATGGATTTGAAAGATATTTTCAGTTTATAAAGTAAGTAGGGTAAAACTATATAAATCAATTACTTGAGATTAATACTATCATATTTGAGTCACAGATAAAGAACTTAAAATTGAGCTTAAACTGACAATTGCTTTTCTGACTGCCCCAAAGCATTCTTTTGTCTGTTAAATAACACTTTGCTTTCACTGGATATTGTATTTCCCACTTGCTTACATATCATTTACCCTTTTCAATAATACACCATCGTCATTGTCATCATCGACATATTGTCGTTTGTACAAACCGAGTGTCGTTATACAATTTAAGGCAATGAACAAAGAAGAAGATACCATGACAGAAAAAATGAAAAAAAAAGAACAATAGCAATTTGCTATTATACCGGAAATCTTCGATAATTTCACATAATCCACATGAGCACACATACAAAAATGCTTACAAATACAAATAGCCACCATATAATGTTGTTATGTTGGAGTGGAAAGGATACAAATAAGAACGAACACCAAGCCCCTAGCCCCAAGCGAATGAGATCAAAATTGTCGTTGACATTGTCATCAAAGCGACGACTACTCATAGCAGATTTAACAAAACGAGGTTATTTTTATGATGAACGCCGCCGCTGCCTTTGTCTCCATGAATTCGAGAAACACGTTGAAATTGTTAAGATACTGAGATGTTGGGTATTGTTGGTTGGTGGCAAACAAGCGAGAAATCGAAAGAATAAACTAAGTTTATGCATACGAGCACCCTCGTTTGTTATATTGGTCTTTGTTTTGTGCCGGTCTGTCATGACTTGCCATGGTATGGAATGGAATGGTATGGCATGGATCGGCATGGCATTGCTTGACTTGGCTTTGGAGTTTACGATTTGGGTTTTGAGTCAAAGCTGACATGAGTAAGACATATTGTATGAATAAATGCAACAAAAAACAACTGAAAACATTCTCAAAACTTAACTCAACTCAACTCAGTTCACACAAGTGGCAATCGAGGCTTTACTCAAGCAAATGCTACAATGTATACTAAGTACAATATAAGAAGAAAGTTTTGCCATTACTTTCACAAACAACAACCACAAGACAACTTTTAATGTCCCTTTTTCACTCGTAGATACAATAGTATCTATCAGTCTTATGCATTCTAACAAACTTTGTTTGCCACTTTCTTCTTGTTATCATGCCTGTTGTTGTTTCTTTTGTTGTCCTTAACAAAGTTACAAGTATGTCGCATTTGAAAGTTGTCGACGACTTCCTCCACCACCTTCACCTTCATTTTGCTTCTTTTTTCTTAGTTTTACTTCACCTTCTTCATTCTGAGCATCACAAACATCTCCTGAAACCTTGCGTTGTTGCTTCATCTCGGCGTATGAGTAATTTTTGTATATAAACATGTGTGTTTCTGCCTTGTCTGTCTCCATGTCTCTTGTTACCATTTGCCACAGGGCATGAGCAATTATGCATACATACACATGCATACATATCTAGTAGACACAGATACAATGGCACATCCACAGAGACACATGCATGACAAACACAATAAGCTTGCCTAGCTTAACAAATTTTTGCGCTTTTTATGCTCTTGGTTTCACTTGGCTTCGTTTAATAGTCAAAGTCCTTGTTGGATTTGTGTCTCCTTTCTTAACTGTTTTTGTATGAAAGTGTATCTATATATCTGAGTGTATACTGTGTGTAAATGTGTCTGTGTCTCTAAACAAATTTAATCGAATTAAGTTATTAATTTTATAAGCCTAAAGCAATTGTTTTGGTTCAATGACCTTTATTTTACTTGGAATTATTATTATTATTATTATTCCGACATGTGATATCAAATCAAGGAAGTCAGACAATTACTCATGCCCCTTAGAAAAATATTTAAAGGATTACACATTTAGTATATTACAAAGAAAAGTATATACCACTATATTTGTTTAAGTATAAACAGAATAAGAGACTTTGAAGTGCCATAAATATCAGTTAAAATAACAGCAATGCTGCTGGAATGAATAGTTTTCCGATGACTGTTGATTTTCGGGAATTCTATTTGCATAGCAAAGATCAATGAACATGAGCACAAAAAAAGCACTTCTCCATCTGTGAAATGTCCTGATGGAACCTTTCTCTGTCCTCATCAGTCACACCTCCAAAAAAAAAAAATAATAGTAATCTTGAGTGACATGTTGCAACCCAATGTTTTATAAATTATAATATAACAACAGCTCGATTACGAGCTCTCTGTAGTAGGGAAACAACGAAACATTAATGACACATTAATGACATCGATTATTAATTTTACTTATTAATCGATACACCAATTAATTGCTGTTTAAAAAATGGATTCATCGATTAATCAATGTAAATTGTTATAGAAAATAAACTTAACATTTTTGTCGATGGATAAAATGATACGCAAGATGAATCATTTCGTTCTGATTTTTGATGTGAAACATCTTTGGTTTCTGTAGGGTAAAAAAGCTCTGCAAGCTAAAAATGCTAAAGTTCATTGAGATCACAAAAAAGCTAGGCTAGAAGAAGTTAATTCATCGGACACTTTGGAAGCACAAACAGAGAGAATTGCTGCAAATATTCTTCGAAATGCACAAATAATGGCTGAAGCCGATACAATTGAGGTTCTGCTAATAACACCGAGCCACGAAGCAGTTCAAGCTAGGCTACATCAAAATGCCAAAGCTTATCGAGATCGCAAAAAAGCTAGGCCAGTAAAACTTAATTTATCGGACACTTTGGAAGCACAAACAGAGAGAATTGATGCAAATATTCAACGAAATGATGAAATAATGGTTGAAGACGATGAAATTGAGATTCTATAATGACACCGACCTATGAAGAAGTTCAAGCTGCAACGGATCATGAAATACACAATAACAACGAGCTATCACGAAATCAGAATAATTTGTCTGTGACTTATTGCAATTCTTCTCGACACACTGCAGCTCATGTACAGTTTAAAAAACAACTTTTAGATAATAATTTTGGAATTGCATGTAGTGTATGTGAAAGGTTGTGGTATGAGCAAAATGTTAAACGTTTTCCTTCCGATTATTGCTCTATTCTCTTAGCTGAGTTTCCTTGCGTTGATTTGAAAAATATGCAGGTTTGCTCCATTTGTCACGATTCTTTAAAGAGAGGAAAGTTCCCAATGTATTCCAACTACAAACGGATTTAATACTGAAAATTTGCATCAAACTTTCATTAATTCATTTAGTAACATAGTCAACGTGTTTCACATCAAAGACTCGTGAGTGTTCAGCACACTCACATATTTTTTTCTTCTCCCTCTCATGCATAACATTGTTCTCACTTGGTAGAAAAATCGATTAAATATTAAAATCATTATTATTTTGATTAATCCATTAATCGATACCAATCCCTACTCTATACCTGTCACCCTTATGGCGCCCTAGAAAATTTCAAAAACTTTCTTTCTTTCTTTCCATGCTTGTTTCTATATCTAGATATCATTCAAAACTCCCTGATTTGATTCCAACGAAAATACCCTCTTTTATGTTCGGAACTACTACTACTACATGACAGTACATAGTATATATAAATGAATCAACAACACATCGATACTTAACCTTGACTTATGCGTCCTTAGGCTCTTGTTAATGTTTAACGTTAATTCCTTAGGCATTGTTATGTATATGTCTTTGTCTTTGTCTTGAGGCTAAGGACAACAATGCCTGGGAGCAAATCAAAATGGCAAAGTATCTGTAAGCGATAGGAAAACTATAAAAAATGCTTAGCCCACATGCAAACAGATAAAGAAAGCAGCAAAGGAAGCAGAAAAATCTCATAAATCACAAGGATATATGCATAAATTATCAGAAGGAGCGCACCAGAACAAGAAATCAAAACGTTAAGCCAAAGCAAAGAAAGAATGGAAATTGTAGACTACTAAAAGACCAAGAATGGAAAGTATTTAAGACAGAATAAGTAGCATGTGAATGGAGAAGGAGAATATGGAGAAAATGAAGAAGAATAAGGAGTGTTTGCTTTAAGCTCCTCCGACTTAAGTTTGCTTATTGAAAAAAGGGAAGGAAAAATAAAAGAAAAATTATAAGTAAGCAAGTTACGATAAACGCAAGGACATTTAAGGATTTAACACAAGCAAAAAAAATCACTGCCACGTAGTATCCTTTTAATCAGCGCCAGCGTCCCTCTATGTGCGTGTATCTGCGTATTCCTTTAGTTCAGTTCAGTTCAGTTTGGTTCGGTTTGTTTGTATATATGTCAGCAACGTATTGCATCCTTTTTATATTTTACTACGTCACTCGAAACGACGGCAATATTTTCTCAGACCAAAGTCAATAGCATGCAGCGCCAAAAGGATACGAAAATACAATCCTGCTGAGCATTGCAAGTAACTAAAAACCGACAAACAGCCAAACAAGCCGACAGACACAAGATAGCAAGCCGCTGAGATGAATGTGAAATTTACATTGGCGCTCAAAAGTATGCACAGAATATTATTCATCTTATGATTTTAAAGCGGTCCATTGACGTATAATAACATTGCTCAATAAAATTGTGGAGATAGAAAAGGAAGAGAGGTATCCACTTATATTCAGCGCTATCATGGAGAAGATTTAGAAATTCTTTGTTCATAGTTCTTCAATGATCATGACGACATGAAGACCATGGACATCAAGCGTCTTTTGAGGTTCAATTTGGCCAATTTGGAATATAAGAAACATTGTGTCTGTTACAACATAACTGACCTTTAGTGACCAACAAATGATGGCATAACCATACAATTTCATTTAAAAACGATCAACTTATTGTAAAGTTATATAATAACTCCTCAATAAAAATGAACATCTACTGGCCGCTTTATATTTTCTGTTTATTTCTCTCAAGCATTATACATTTGCAAGTGTGTGTATCATAATGTTTGAGTGTATCTATGTGAGTGTTTCCGTTTTATTCCAATTCTGCTTACTTCATTCCTTTCTGTCATTCGCTCATCATCATCTATATTTCTTACTCATTGTGCATAATTTAAGCCGGCTCCTTTGAAAGGGGAATGATTCTTTAAACTAGTATCTTGAAATATCACTTTGGCTTTGCTTTCTTAAAGGATTAAGTAAAGAGGACAATAGAGAAAAATATAAAATAGTTGACAAATTAACTGTAAAATTATTCATTTACACGACTATCATCATAAGAAAAGAATCGAATAAAGATTGAATGTAGCAGAAGATACTACAGATATTGATATTATCATATCAAAAGCATACATTCGACATGATATCATTGACAACTTAGACACAAAGCTAAGTACCCTTTCTTTAAAAAAAAAACTTAAGTTGCTTCAGAACAAGTTGTTCTACTGAATCACATAGAATTTTAAACCTCCTCATGGCAACATTGCCAATAAGTCAGACGTTGTGAGAACATATCTTGGTCTCATACCCCGATTCTTGTGATTCAAAATATTATCCTAAATATAACAGCTAAGCGTCGCAACGTCCCCCCTTCTGGGAATTTTAGGAGTTTTATTTAAGCCCTTTCTGTTTAATTAATTTTGTTCACTGCAACGATGGGTTATAAAATATGGGCCAACGACCTATATACTGTTTGGAGTGCAGATTGGTAGTACCTTCGGGCACGAAGTCTGACCAGAGGCTGTGTCTGGTACCACAGGTGGTCAGGAGCCCACAGAACTAGTTTCGTACTGACCTGTCTTCCCTTTCTGTTAGTATCGTGGTGGCTGTGGTTTGTTCACCAAATGCGGGTAAAGTTTGGCTCAGCGTAGAATTGCTTCACATCTATACCACCGGGTGCTGTGAACCAAAGAGCGCAGAGGCTTGTTCCCGAACAAAATAGGTATGGCTCAGAAATTGGTTCCTGTGGATATACATGTATCCAAGGGGACGCTGATTGACAGGTGCCCACGTTATACCACTGGACTTCTTCTTTAACATTTCTTGCAAGATTCATAGATTGCAAAGCTGATTAAACTCTGCTACACCTTGTTCAACCTTATAAAACAACAAACGTTTCACCAAACATTCGAATATCTTAAAAAGCCCTCAAAGAGAAAGTTGCTCATAAAAATTTAAATTAATTCTAGAGATCTAGATATTGATCTAATTAAGAAACCCATTTACAATCATTGATGACAAGCATAAGATAGAGTCTGAATAATTACAAAAAAAAAACAATACTTTAACTCGTTTCCCAAAAAAAAAAAAATTGATAATCATCTCAGCGTAACAAATAACCTAAGAAAACCAATAACAAGTTCAAAAAGAGCAATGAAATATGATAGGCCAAGAAAACCCCATCTAAACTAAAAAGATTTAAGAAAAAATTTTTTTAGGAGTGAAAAAAAAATCTTAAACAATTACAAAATTTTAACAAGGGAAAGAAACAAAAACCTTCGAAATATAATTAATAACATTAAACAAAAGAAGAACAATTTAACAAAATTTAATATTTAAAAATAAGAAATTAAAATAAAAAAGAAGGATAAAAACTTTGTATGAATTTTCTTTTTTTCGATACTGAATGTTCCGGGCAAGTCAGAAGAACAAATCTAAAAAAAAAAAATAAAAATTCATGCAACTTGTCTAATACTTATAACAAATACAATAATTTGCTCATATAATAATTTAACATGAAATTATTTTGTATTATAATCTCTGAACATTCCGACTGGCACTATGCATATTTGATAAAAAGATGAATAGATTTGAGCCAGCATTTATCCGCAATTCACCGCAATTTGATATCTATGCCAAAAATAACATTTACATAAAGTAACCGAAAAAAAACTCATGGTAAAAAAAAAATAAAAATCAATAAAATTGGAAATTTCACAAAAAAAAAATCAGAATAACAAAAATTAATATGAAATCCAAAATAATCAATCCCAGACGAAATACACAAAATACAACTTCGTTTGTCAGGAAGCCGTTAAGAAAAACAAAATATAAAAAACAAAAGATTGGGAAAGAAATCAAACCAAAAGATTAAAGAAACTTCAATAAAACTAAAATTATTAATAAATATAAATATAAATAAATTTTTAAAATAGAAAGAATCAAGTCAATCAACATATTCAAAGCCTTTAGAAGGAGAAAAATAATTAAGAAAAATTCTTATAATAACGCTTACTTACTTTTTACTTTAGCTGGCCATAACAACCCGTTTACCGGGTTACGGCCTTAGCTTCTCGGCTGCCACTCATGGTGTGTGCGCTAAATTTTATCCATGAGTGGAGGGACCTACAGTTTATAGTCGAATCCGAACGACTTTTTTGTGAGAAGCTTTTTCATGGCAGTTTTTTTTGTTACTCTCAGAGCTTTTGCCAGAAGACTGCTGAGAGGAGAATCGCCGTTAGAAATAATTTTTATTTTTTTTTTTATTTCTATAAGGTGTTACCGCCGCTGGTATTCGAACCTGCGGCGGCCGCATAGTAGACCAGCACACTATCCACTAGGCTACGGCGACCTTCTTATAATAACGCTAGTCGACAAAATTTTGTAACAAGAATCATTTTAGTGATTCTTTACTAATTCGAGATCGCTGATTTCGAATCTGCCCTTGGTTTTTTTGTATCATTTTGCCATTTTTTTGGGATATTTTGCCATTGGCTTTCATATTGTTTTTATTATTATTTATTTATTTTTTCCTTGTGAACTATGGCATAGAACTTATTTAAAATAAATATGTTTTTGTAATTTTTTTTTGTTAAATTTTGTTTGTCCGAAAACTGATTTAATTTTTACTATTATGGGATTGTTATACAGTAATACAGTGAAATAATGCATAGGTTGTATGGAAGTTTTTTTTTTATTGTTTTATTTTTCTGGTATTTTTTTTTTTCACAAAAGACATATTATCTATAATCATCATAAGTAAAAGGATAGATTTGGACTCGTCATCAGTGTCGTCGTCATCAGTATCGTCGTCTGAATTATCTGTTAGCCGTTTGTGGAATATTTATGATTTGTATGATTAGTTTATTTTTAATTGTTTTATTTTTCTGGTCTTTTTTATTATGTTTATTTTTGCAAAAACCTTCATATTGGTCGTAGATACACTGGGCTTTTATTCACTTCATTTAGTTTTTTAAATATTTCTTCTTCTTTTGTAATATTTCTTATTGCTTGAAAATATGTCTTTGTCATCGTTTATATGATATACATATACATATTTCCTAATTGTCTTTAATATTTTTCGAGTCTTATATTTTTTTTTCTGTTCATTAAAAAGCTTATATAATTGTGTTTCCATCGGTGCCAGTAATGTCCCCTGATAACTATTATATCAACAGCTATACTAATAATACCATTCGATCGATAGGTAAATGCAATACCCAATAGGAAGAGTTGAAAAAAAAAAACAAATGCATGTGATGAGCATATTAAGTATGTTCTTCACAATAGTCATATGATCTAAAATATATTAAGCGTTTGCTAATCTGTAGAAATATAAAATGATAGATCGATGAATTGTCTTCTGAATTCTTCGTTGAGACGTTTTTAGCTTTATTTATGTCCTAGCTTTTTCATACCAAAAATAACTGATCTATTCTCAGTGCGATGACAAATAAATTGTTTGTCTGTTAAAGTCTAACAGAGTGGCTATTGGCTGTTAATGGCCAATTACGCTGACAAAAAAAAAAACTCTTCTGATGACAATTGTTTTTTGTTTACATTTGCTACCTAGGAGGTATCAGATTGTTATCATAAAGAAATGTTAACTTGTGCACAATGTTGTCACTCTGTAAAACGGGTGAAGTTGTATTTTGTTGTTTCCTAGAACTAATTTTAGAAGAAAAGCAAAATTATGAAAAAAGAAATTTGTTAAAATTATTGCGTTATCGTATTGATCTGCTGTCATTGCCCGACGATATTTTTTTGTGCAAAATTATCGGTACTGAAAAATATTGTGCCATCAATTGATTGATTTTTGCATATTAAAAGAAAAGCAATTGCACAAACCATATGATTAAATTCAGTAATGCCAACTTAGAGGAAAAAGTCAGATATTGAAGGAATTACTCGGAAAAGCCCCTAAACAAACACAATTTTAATTTTTTGCAATATTCTCTATTTATAATTATACTCTTCACGGGAGTGAATAGTATTATAAGTTTGTCATGAAGTTTGTAACACACAGAAGGAGACATCGCAGACCACATAAAGTATATATATTTGCAATCAGCCCAAATTAAATGCCAAACTTCTTTACATAGTATAAAGCAAAGTAGAAATTTCAAGAAGTTAGAATACTGATTACTTCTAAACCACCCAACGTATTTTGATACGGTTTTCACTGTTAATTAAAGAATTTCCTTGGAAAAGTTTGCATGTACATAAATAATTGATTCAATAATAAAAGTAATTATGATTATTATCCATATTTGTCATTCATTAAAGACAGCAACACTAAGTTTGACATTGACCAAAACAGGTATTTGTAATTCACTACAACATCAAACAGCTCTATTTGGTTCACAAAACAGTTCAAAAAGTAGTTTTTTTCCCATTTACTGGCGGACGAGTCCCGTTTTGTTCGCTTATAAAATTAATGTAGTTGTAGTAGTGTTTAATTTATGGAAAAAGCATTTACTTCTTCTACAATATTGCAGCTTTTCATTCTTTACACAGCAAAGTTACTTCAAATGTGATTTTAGAATTAAATTAAAGTAATTATTATTATCATTTAAGCCAAACTATAAGGTAAAGAAAACATTTGTTTACTTGCAATATAAGGAAAAAATGTCCCTACCAACGATCAAATAGGTAAAGTAAATCATTTTATTCTGTCAAAGATCAATGGACTGACTCAAACATACTACTCTGTAGACAATGCTATTGATCTGGAAGAGGCTGTTCCTTTCCCAACAGAATTTCATTCTCTACAGCCTTCTGGTTTGCGCCCACATAAATTAGTTCTAAAAGTAGGGTGTTAATATTTTATTACGGAACCTTAATCCACCAAAATTGTGCAATGGATAAAATCATTAAAAAAAAAACTACATAATAGAGTGTACAATACTGACCGGATGTGGAACTGGAGAAGTCGTTTTAATTCCCCGGATTCCATTAATACTAAAAGATCTACCTTTCCAATTTAGAAAATTGCAATATCCTATAAAATTGTCATTTTCAATGACAATTATCAAATCACAAGATCAAACATTCAAAGTTGTGGGATTATACCTGAGCATTCAGTGTTTTTCCCATGGAGCTCTTTCACGCGTCAATTCAGTTCGTATTGTGTAATGACAAAAAAGCTGCAGAAATTGTATACAAAGACATATTGTAAACAAAAATGTGTTAAAAAATTAATTATTAAAATTTCATGCTATCAATACCAAAGCGATATTTTTTAAATTGCACCCGTGCAAAGCAGGGCGCTTTGCTAGTTTAAAGAATAAATGTACAATAAAATTGCCACTCAAACTGATGTGATGTTAAGAAAGGAAGGTTGGATGCAACCCAGAGGAGCGTGAAGAGTATTACATCTTTGGCATAGCCAATGATAGCCTTCTTTCTAGTTTTTTTAATATTACCAATATATTTCCGATTTCTTTTAAATTGGCAAGCCTGCATAAACTGAAGTTTACAGACTAGTCACATACTCTTTACGGAATAATGTTAAAAACCACATTTTTTTAAAGCACAGCTTTCAACTTAAGCTGACTCGGCATGATGACAAAAGCTTTAATTATTTGCAGTATCACCGCAAAAGCAACGAGAATAGACTAAGCTAAGCTACTTTTTATACTCTTCACGGGAGTGAATAGTATTATAAGGTTGTCATAAAGTTTGTAACACACAGAAGGAGACATCGTAGACCACATAAGTATATATATTTGTAATCAGCTCGATGAGACGCTCAGGTTTGAGCTAGAGAGCTATAATTTTGTACATAGGGTTCTTCATACGCTGTACATTTGTCGGAATCAGCCAAATAGGACCACTAGGGGGGTAACTCCCATACAAACTCCCCTTTAAATTAATGTTCTTATTAGAAAAAGTTTTTTGTTTTTTGACGTATCGAACTGAAATTTGGAAACTATAAGTTTCTGTTCCATATCCATCAGCCATGTAAATTTTATGATCTTAGGGTTACCGGCAGGGATACCTCGCATACAAACTCACATCAAATGACAAACTTATAAAGAGTATAAATACAAAAAAAATACAATGCCACTCAAACTCTTTGTTGATACTGACACTGTAACAGAGATAAATATTGTGATGCTAATAAAGGAAGGTTGGATGCAACCCGGAGGAGCGTGAAGAGTATTACATCTTTGGCATAGACAATGGTAGCCTTCTTTTTGGTTATATTATAAATTTGTATTTAAACACACACTTTTATGATGATATAGATAATATTACTAATGTGAAAAACGTATTCATTATTATTGAATATTTAGAAAACTGCGAATAGTATTATTTGTAAAGTGCTTTTAAAGGATATAAGTATTGTATAATAAATGCCACCGAAAAAATGCTTATTCAAAACAAACAAATCAGATATATTCGGATGAATACACCAAATAATAATAAATAGAAGTAAAAGTTAAAACTAAAAATTAAAAAATAAATAATTAGAAAGTAAGTAATTTCTATCCCATAGTTCACAAGGAAAAATAAATAATAAAAAAAGAATAAAAATTAAAACCAACGGCAAAATAAACCGAAAATTAGATTGCAGTTTACAAATTTCTTTCCTTCAGATCAAGTGGTTTTAAATATCTAATTAACATTATAAATTTGTGGCAATCCAAAGTAGCGTAGTCATTTGCTTAAATTTTTGTTCTATCGAATTTTGATTAAAAGAAAAAAAAACTGTGAAACACACACAAATTTATAATAATATTATTTAGAGATTTAATAGCATTTGATCTAAGGGCAAGAAATTTGAAAATGTAAATCTAATTTTTGGGGTATTTTGCCATTGGCTTTCATTTTGTTTTTATTATTGTTTATTTATTTTTTTCCTTGTGAACTATGGTATACAACATATTGAAAATAAATATATTATTTCTAATTTTTTTTTTTTGTTAATTTTTGTTTGTCCGAAAACTGATTTAATTTTTACTATTATGGGATTGTTATACATGGTAACAATTTATTGTAAAATCATCATAAGTAAAAGGATAGATTTGGAATCTTCATCTGTATCGTCATTATCAGTATCATCGTCTGAATTATCTGTTATCCGTTTGTGGCTTATTTATGATTTGTATGATTAGTTTTTTTTTCTGGTCTTTTTTATTATGTTTATTTTCGCAAAAACCTGATCTAAATGTTTTTTTTTTTATTTTTAAAATAATTATGGAGGGGATATCGTCAGGCATTTTCCAAAGGCTATGAAACATATTATTGTTTAGTCTTATTTTATCATTATTTCATTTCATCATCAATTTTGATTGTTTAATCGATCTTACTTACGGTATTTGCCATTTAGTTATAATTATTTTCTTTTTGCTTTTCTATGACATTATTTTTGTAATTTTATTGCATATTTATTTTTTTTGTTTAACTTTCAATTTTCTTTATGTTTTTTCAATATTTTGTTTGCTATGTTGTCAAAGGCCATCATTCTTATCTTATCATAAATATTTCATATTGGTCGTAGATACACTGGGCTTTTATTCACTTCATTTAGTTTTTTAAATATTTCTTCTTCTTTTGTAATATTTCTTATTGCTTGAAAATATGTCTTTGTCATCGTTTATATGATATACATATACATATTTCCTAATTGTCTTTAATATTTTTCGAGTCTTAAATTTTTTTTTCTGTTCATTAAAAAGCTTATATAATTGTGTTTCCATCGGTGCCAGTAATGTCCCTGATAACTATTATATCAACAGCTATACTAATACTACCATTCGATCGATAGGTAAATGCAATACCCAATAGGAAGAGTTGAAAAAAGTTGTTGTTTCCTAGAACAAATTTTAGAAGAAAAACAAAATTATGAAAAAAGAAATGTGTTAAAATTATTGCGTTATCGTATTGATCTGCTGTCGTTGCCCGACGATATTTTTTTGTGCAAAATTATCGGTACTAAAAATATTGTGCCATCAATTGATTGATTTTTGCATATTAAAAGAAAAGCAATTGCAAATACCATATGAATAAATTCAGGATTGCCAACTTAGAGGAAAAAGTCAGATATTGAAGGAATTACTCGGAAAAGCCCCTAAACAAACACAATTTTAATTTTTTGCAATATTCTCTATTTATAATTTTTTTAATATTTCCAATATATTTCCGTTTTCTTTTAAATTGGCAAGCCTGCATAAATTGAAGTTTACAGACTAGTCACATACTCTTTACGGAATAATGTTAAAAACCACATTTTTTTTAAGCACAGCTTTCAACTTAAGCTGACTCGGCATGATGACAAAAGCTTTAATTATTTGCAGTATCACCGCAAAAACAACGAGAATAGACCGGCTAAACTATTTTTTATACTCTTCACGGGAGTGAATCATGAAGTTTTTAACACACAGAAGTATATATATAATTGTAATCAGCTCGATGAGACGAGTTGATTAAGCCATGTTCGTCTGTCCATCGGTCCGTCTGTCCGTTTGTCCGTCTGTATCAAAACTAGTCCCTCAGGTTTGAGCTAGAGAGCTGAAATTTTGTACATAGGTTTCTTCATACGCTGCACATTTGTCGGAATCAGCCAAATAGCTGCCATACAAACCCCTTTTTAAATTAATGTTGTTATTAGAAAAAGTTTTTTGTTTTTTGACGTATCGAACTGAAATTTGGAAACTATAAGTTTCTATTCCATATCCATGTAAATTTTATGATCTTAGCAGGGGTACCTCCCATACAAACTAACATCAAATGACAAACTGATAAAGAGCATAAGTACAATAAAAAAACAATGCCAATCAAACTGTGATCTTTGTTGATACTCAAAATGTGTTCTTTATTAATACAAAGTGCAAAGTTATTTGAATTTAGTACGGACATCTTTTTTTTTTGGTTCTCCTTTACGAATGCTATTGTCACCACTTTAGCAGCTTGTAACACAGAAACTCTTTCAAACATTCGATGTGTAGAATTCCACCAAGTTTATAGCTCGTTGTGGACATAGACTTTTGTATTGTATTTCCTTAAAATTCATTAACTTTATATGTACTTTTGTGGGAATATGTAATTGTATATTTTACTTTAGAACGAGTCTCATGCTTCATAATAATTGCATCGTCCTGGTATTCGTACTCAGATTTGTACTGGTATTCGGATTGGGTTTCGTATTCGTCGTATTGGCGTCTGTTATCACAGGTATGGATGAAAGTGAACATCTGTTCTTGCATCAAGCGGATCACTATAAAAATGGAAAACAAACTCTTCAGAAGGCAACGGGAAACCACTGGAGTACATTCCCAAAATATCAATAACACTTTTATTTGTGTTTGTCCTTTTGCTTTAAAAATAAAAATTTTAAAGTTTCGATCTTTAAATCAAACTTCATAAATATGCTTTTGTTTATCTTTTTCTTACAACATCAAATGGTGACACGATCTCTGACTCACTAGACCTTATATTGATAAACTTTGCCAAATAATAGTCAAATGATTTTTAAATCCTTTTCTACAATTGACAGTTTTCTTCATTTAACACACACACGATTAATTTCTTCAAATGCTTTCTTAATCATTATCATCAGAAAAATTCTTCGTCTACAACAAGGCTGTCCAACCTTTGGGAGAATCCGCAATGAGTTGGGTTGCCAGTTTGCTTCAATGACGATTGTTTCTTCCCTGTTGTCACTTCGTCCGCTTCTGGACTGCATTGGGCCGCATTCATATTACACTTGGACAGCCATGCTCTACAAAAAACAAATACATTTTTAAATATTCCTTTAACCTTTTAATGTGCCTAAACTCTTCAATTTCCCCTTATTTAATCTATAAAAATTAAATTGGTCAACTACTACTAACTTTAGAATTAAAATGTCCTTTGTTATACTAACTGGGATTCCAGAGTCGATCAAGCATTCTTAATAAATATTGATATGAACAAGCATTATGTGAAAACTTGAAATATAATTAATCCTCTGACAGCTTACTCTATTTTTAAGGATATTCTGCCAACAATTTACGTTAAGATCATCGCTGCTGCCACTGCCAAAACAAGTATTATGTTTCCTCTTTGGTCTGCTGCACTTTGCTGCTGTCAAAATTATTTTTATTTTTTTAATCCATCTCTGTAGCTGTCACTTGTTGTCGTTGTTCTTTTACCATATGATTCTGCATAGTATATTTTTTCTCAAACTTAATTCTCAGCATGTCTTGCAACAGTTCGTCCTTCACTTTGTAACATACCTCAATGCTTTAGGTGAGCTCACAGAAATGCATCAAAAACATTTTCCCACTATAAGGAAGTATATTGCAGAAAATGAGATGGGAACTTTTAAATCTGAAAGGATGTCTGATCTGATTGATTGATTTGAATATGCACCTTCCTTGCATATCGGTGAAAGGAGACTAAGACACAAATCATTTAAAAATTTTCCAAGTAGAAGCTATGACTAATTTATTAATTAATTCACATTATTTCTTATCAAATGTTGTCATATTGATCTTTTAAACAAATAAGAACTTAAATTATGTGCACCAAATGCACTAAGGGTCCCACTCTCCTTCTCTTTTGTTATTTCAATCTAAGAAATTGTAATGTTTTCATTAATTTAAAGTATATAAAGTGACAGACAAAATGTTTTCTGGTTGTAAGTATTAACTTAAGTGCATAACTCTACTACCACTTTCATTAACTTTTAAGTTTTACAGAAGACTTTTGTGAAAATAAGTAGTAAATATGCATTCCCTTTTGTGTTTTTATGAGGTACAAAAACATTGTAGTATTTCCGGTATAAAACGGAAGTCGCTGTCATGACATGTTTTATAGGCGAACTAGTTTTATTCTAAGTGTTCATGTATATGAGTGTATCTGTATGTGTTTACCACACGTTTTTATGCTAAGCTGCATCATACCAATGCATATGATGTCATAGTCATGTTCATTCTGTGTCACTGGCATTGCTGTTGTAGCTGTTGTTACTGCTTTTGCATGCCAGTAGTTAACACACTTAAGTTGATACGAGTTGAGTCCCTTCGAATGGGTGCATTAGTCCTTATGTATATGGGTGTACATGTGGTTGACTGGATTATAATTGCCACACTGCTGTCAGTGACTGCTTACACCTCAAAAGTAACGCCGACACCACTCATCTGCTTAAACATGTGTAGTCACTTTCTCTCTGCAGGATTCATGTTGCATATCATCATCATTCTTAATGCAAACCGCATGCCACATTATTCTTCTTCTGTTTCTGCATTACCGCGTTTCTTTTTCCTTCACATCACATCACATCACATCACTTCTCTTCGTTTCTTGCTTTGTGGTTTTTGCTTATACTTAGTACGATCTACAATTTTACTTGTTGTCATCATCATCATCGTCACATTCATCATTATTATCATTTCCTTGTAGGTGTGTGCCAAAAGTATATGACTTGTGTTCAGTATATCATCACAAATTCACTTCCTATCTGCGACAATTATTGAAATGATACAATAGGCCTTTGGTCCAAGCAGCTTAAAAATGGCATCCATTCTTCGATCATTAATTGTGGTCAAAGAAGATCGTTGTTAAACTATGGCTGCTCTAGATATTGGAATACCGAAAACTTGTATTTCGGGATATCCAACTGGGAGGGGAAATTATTCATGCTAAATTTATTCCACAATTACTCATTGTGGAGAATTC
This sequence comes from Amiota communis, assembly GCA_037043315.1. NCBI lineage: Eukaryota > Metazoa > Arthropoda > Insecta > Diptera > Drosophilidae > Amiota > Amiota communis. The sequence goes on along the minus strand of JBAMAV010001400.1, from coordinate 1,125,371 downwards.
TAGGCTTTAAATTTCCTTAGGATAACTTGAAACTGATTGCTTTTAATGAGAATGAGCTTAACCCATTTCTAACTACTGTTTTGAAAACAAAACATAATTTGAAACTACCCCTGTGTCGTTTCTATGATGGTTAGGAAATTCACCTTATAATTAATTAAAAAGATAAGAGTTCAAATCACAAAATTTTAAAAAATATCCCCTGAAGTAGCTTTGGAATATGTACATTTGAAATTTTTTCTTTGTTCAGAAGGAATTTTACCTAAATCGAATGATACGAAGTGTATCCTAGAAGAATTTCAAAAACGTTGCGAAAACACAACATCAATTAAACAAGAGTATGTTATGCTGTCCACAAAATGCTCCCACTGTTCGCTTTGACCCTCTGTTCTACGTTGTTATTTAAGATATCTGTTTGTGTAGCATCATTGTTTGATTGTTTGAACTATAAATAAGATAATCGTCTAAATAAAGATCTTTTCTTTTCATTGACTTTAATTGCTGAATGTCCTGTTGTACGAGTTACAAAGATACAATACCTTTAACGCCACTTTCACATATGCTGTGGCCTCAGTGAGAATGCTGTTTTGGTTTTATTAAAGTCATTTGTCTAAAAGAACCAGATACTTCTTCATCTTTGCTTCTTGCAAGTAGTAACTTTACCTGTGTTACTAAACAAATGCATATTTTATTATATTTTTGCTTTGTCACTTCACTTTACTTTCGGTACTTCTTTTCTCTTGTCCCATTATTACTGTCCTTATTAGTTTGTTACGTTACTTTTCCACCTACACTTTCTAGGAATACTCATAGGTACATGGGTCAAACTGTAACCAATTTGTAAGTGACGATCCAGTATATCATAACACAGCTGCAACTTTCTTATCAAGAGAACCATGAAGGAGAAAAGTTAGATGAAAAACATTCAAGTGGAAAAAATTAACTCTTGGACTTTAAGATTACGTTTCTAATGCAAAACGGGCAGAATCTGAGTGCACACCAAAAAAATGGGCACTAGTCACGAATGCTTTTTATGTATGTATGGTGAAGGTCTGAAAGATACATTGCTTATTCACGAAGTACATATTCAAATGAACAAATCAAAACATGCAAATACTAACATCCGAAGGAAACAGACAAAAACTGAAAATACTGGAAATTTGTTCATTATGACGGTCTGGGCCACGAACCAGATTCAGTAAATTATTATGAATTATATATCTTGAACATCAATGAAGTACGAGATTACTGCTTTTCTATTGATGTACCTGAGATGAAGAATGAATCCGATTGATGTTGCGCTTTTTGCAAAATTTTAATCTTGAAGATTACTTTGAAGAATGCTACAAACTATTTGAGGAAGAATAATAACAGCGTGCCAGGCAAATACTTTTGTGACACACCTTGTATTCGCTGTAGTAATCATGGTTCTTGTGGTTGTTGTCCTTGTCATCATCGTCATCATCGGTGGCACGTTTTAACAAAGTGCATAATATGCAGTAAAAGTGGTCTCTTGTATGCGTTTTAACGAAAGAAAGAATCAAAGAATGAAAGAACGGAACGGAACCGAAACGAAACGAACCAAAGACGAAGAACAAGAATGAGTCCATAAGTAGGCAACACAAGTTCAGTAAGGGTATACGTAAGCTTTAACATCAACATAGCACATACAAGTTATAATACATTTATTGTGAAAAAGTAAGTAAACACGAAACCGCTCTATACACTTCTGTACCTTCACTTCCCTTCACTTGTACCTATTCATACATGGGTTTGTTTGTAGTTGTCCTCATGTGCGTACATGTGTGTCCTTTTTCATGAGTTCGACGTAAAGTGAAAATTCTCTTGCATACTTTGCGGCGTAAAAACGCGATAAGCGGTGCTAAAATGCGGCACATTGCTTTTGTGTTGCATGAGAATTAAAATTTATGCTTTAGAACCAACATACAAACAAACCGATGTTATGCTTATACATATGTATATTCATATTTATACATACGTATGTATAACTGTGTATGCATATGTGTGTGTGTAAGTTTATGTTATTCCCTTTATTGTTGTTGTACGTTTAGTGAGTTGATGTTGAGTGAAAATTACGTCAACCGCAACGAGTGCTGACAAGCATTTTCCCCATGTTTTCATCTTCAATCTGCTGCCATCATCAGTATCCCATTGTTGTTGTTGTTGTTGTTTAGGTAGTTGCTGCTATTTTCCGCAATATTATGTTTTAACATGAAAATGAATGAGAATCTTTTGAGAAAAAATGTAACACACATGTGCTGGTGATGTCTATCTCTCTCTGAATAAACATACACAGATTTAAAGGTACAACGACACTTTCACTGCAACATATGCAAATAATAAGTGGTTTTCCATTTTTTTATCTCCTACTTTCATAAGATTAATTTAGGTTATTCCTTTTTATTTTCGTTAAAAAGAAATTGTTATTGTTGTTGTGAACTAAATAAATTCAATTAATGCTTTTTAAATTGCTCTCATTAATTAGTCTTACTAATGATTTATTGTTGCATTATACAATAGTTTTGTGGTCATCAGGAATTGACTGTAATTGATTGTAAATAATTTATAACTAATTTTAAAGATATTTAAATTAATTAAACATACATACTGTATAAATGAGTGGTCAAGTTTTATTAAATTTTATTCATTATAAGTTAAGTGAAAAAGAAAATATTAACAAAATTTAAAGAGAAACTTTCAAAAATTGTACTTAGAATCAAGCATGATATTCATCTAAAAAAAACTAGGATATGCTGTCACTATGGACATACCATAATAAGTACTTTAATCATTACAATATATGTAAGTAGAGTTAAGCGAACATAAACATAACAATACAATTCAATAAGAATTCTTCAATAATAATATTTACAATGTTGGATACAAAGCTTAACCAGCAGCCAGCAATAACAGGGAAACAACTAAACTTTTAATCCAATACAATTTATCCCTGACTTTACAATATTATGTTTTTGACTTGATATCATACACTACGAAAAGTCAAACTTCACTAACCCGGCACCTAAAACACAAGTAACATTCTCCAAAAAAGTGTTATGTAAGATAATGATAAACCAAGAGCGGAAGCAGTCTCACACTCAATAGGTGAACAAATATGTTCAAATTGAACAAAAAGATTTCAACGCTTATTATTTTAAGTTGTGAAAAATAGTTTTCCATTTTCCATATATTAGAAAATTTAATAACAGACATGTATTGCCATTAAAAAACAAATTTAAGGATTTATTTCGGGGACTTCCCCACATAACTGTCACGAGCAATGCTGTATAATTCATCAATGCTGACTGGTCATGGACTAAATACAAATTTTTGAACAGACCTACTGCCTAAAGATATTTCCTCTATGAAAAGCATAGTCAATTATTACAAGATTATAGCATCAAGGAATATGTACGAGCTATAGTGACGGATAATGCTACGAACATGTGCCTTGCTGTACAACAAGTGGGCGTGGATTGTATGGCACACTCTTTACAAATTAATACTGAAAAATGCAATGCAATTATTAAAAGGCGAGATTTTTTATTGGCAAACTTAAGTCACTCAACATCAGTTTGCTAAAACTTTACAGAAATACATAAAACTCAAAAAGTTCCTTATCACGTGCTTATCCTGGATGTCATTGCTTGGTGCTTAGAAGACTTAAAGAACATATGTGAATTGTGGAGCTGAATTGGCTACAAAAGTTTGGGTGATCAAGGATCAACAAATCGCTGACGACAATAATCATAAAAGCCCAGAATATTTAATTGTTTTTTAAGTTAGATTTTGATAGTAGTAAAGTGGACATAAAGCTGCTAGAATTAGAATCCAATCCCAATGTTAAAGAAAAGAAAAATTATATTCTGATTAATTTACTTTGATCGGTACTATGCATTAGCCATATAGGACAGCAGCAGCTGTTTCTCGGGAAATCCGGGAATGAATTTGTTATAATTTAAAATCTCTACATACAATTTGAACTTGATGTGCCCTCATGTCTCAATCCCTATCTGATACTGTGATGTTGGCTACTGCTGTAATATTTGTACGCAATCGTTCTGCCATTGTTGAATTCGGGGTCGCAGTTGCACTTCGTCACATCTAGATTTGCTGACCAACTGCAACTTCGAAAGATAAAAATGATGACTGCCGTTTCGGGCATTGGTGATTACAACTTTGTAACTGATGGTTATTATGTAAAGCTCTGAAATCACGAATTTCAGACTTCCCAAGTAGCATCACAGCAGTTGTCACACAAAACATCACTAACAGTTTGCCTAGCTCATTAGTAAGCACGTTGTTTTGGAATGATCCAACAAACATTCAACTACAATAGCTGTTCCTTCTTTTAACTTGTCACAGCAGATAGGTCTTCTCACCGGAGCTGGTCTGTTTTGCAAGCTGATGTCCGTAGGCCACATTTGCCATTTTTTCTAATGGAGGTGCCAAGACCAAAAGCCAATGGGTTCTGGGTCATCATTGGAAAGCTTTACATATTTAATTAGACTGATCGTTGGAATTACCTCACCTTATTTGGATTTATCTTTGGATGGATCATTTCTGAACAACAATAACTTCGATATCACATATTATAACATAACACTTGATAATTAAAATCCATATCGAACAGTCGGTGTTCATAAAAAAAAAACAATTCCTGTTTATAATACTTATTTTAGAACCATCTGCCAGAGTGGCAGTCTCTTCTTCTCAAATCATACCTGCTGGATCATCACTTTTTGGTTAAGGTGAAGGATGATAGATCTTCTATCCGCCATATTGGTGCGGGTGTGCCACAGGGTAGCGTCCTCGGACCGGTACTGTACACACTCTACACCGCTGATATGCCAATAGCTGAACATGAAGACTCGATGGTGGCAACCTTTGCTGATGATACAGCGCTTCTAACAAGAAGCAATTCCAACGTTCAAGGCTCGATTAATACACAAAACTATCTTGACAGCTTTCATAGATGGGCTAAGCGCTGGAACATAGAGTTAATCTCTGCAAAGCCGCAACATTGCTGCTTCACGATACGTCGTGACAGGGGGCCCACAGTCAACATGGGTGGTGATGACGTTCCCTATGCTCATAATGTGAGATATCTCGGAATACAGTTGGATAGACGATTGACATGGAAACGACACATTACTGTGGTCAACAAAACATGTTTAACCAAGCTTCACAGACTAAACTGGATGCTACGTCCCACGAGCACATTAAGCTTAAATGCCAAACTGACACTATACAAAGCAATCGTCAAGCCATCCTGGGCATACGGTATACAGCCATAGCTGACCCCATAGGGTCTGGCATTCAAGTCACCTATAATAAAGCCCTTCGAAAAATATCCGATTTTCGTTAAAAATAGTACTCTACATAATGAACTCTAGATCTCCTTCAGTTTGGGACGAAATCAACATACACACTAGCAGATATAACAATCGACTGATCTCCCACCACAATCCACTTGCCAACGAACTTCTTAACTATAACTGGCGCAGATGACTTAAAAGACTCCACCCTAGTGATCGGCGTCGTGGACGCCAAATTAATTTAAGGATTAAATTGAGATACATTTTAAATTATTTACTGACGATTTTCGATTGATGCCATACAAAACAATCACAAATTTTGTTCCCTGTACATATATGTTTCCACTGTTGAATATTTTTCAAATTCCTTGATTTTTCTGTCAAAAATTCGAAAATACAATATACACAAAAACTGTATTTGTTATAGCCTACAAATTACATTAATTCTATTATCTAAGTCCATCTTAGCTTATTAAATTTAATGAAAATCAATTTTTGAATTTCAGTGTATATAAATCTTATAAACGGAACAATGCTTAATCTATTCTTTTTAATTGCTTTGATTACTGAAACTCAAATTGTCACAGGCTTACGCCGTACATATCCTGATGACCTTGATGATGAGTCTTTTGAGATGATGATCGCTGGCGGCTATCGACCTAAAACATGCCACTGTTCGAAACACTTAGTGTCATTGAGAACAACTAAAGAAATTGAATTTTGGGGCGATAATCATTTCTGTGCTGGAGTTATACTAAGTTACAGGACCATAATAACAGCTGCTCATTGCATTATGGAGTAAATTATTTTAAAAAAATATATATAATCTAACATTTAACTATTATACTGTCACATCTCTAGACTACAGAATGTTATTATGAAGAGAAGTCGTATACACATTATTGCTGGCACACCCAAACGTCTACAGCAGCCATTAGAAGCTTCATTTCATGTTAAAGAGATAATCCCACATCCAAATTATAAACGTTACAAGTCTAATGATATTGCCATATTGATTTTAAAAGAAAGAATGACAAACAATCCGTCATTATTGACACCTGTAGAAATTGAAACACACAGTGTACCATTAAACACAAAATGTATAACCGTTGGATGGGGACAAATTTTTCCAGTAAGAATATTTCTTTTTTTTTTAAAGGTACTTCTCAAAACATTCATAAATTTCTTTGTAGAGTGGTCCATATGCAAATGAATTGTTATACGTAGATGTGATAATAGCAGAACATAGTGTCTGCACAAACAAGTTGGAAAACTACATTTCAGAGGGCAATATATGTGGAATAGATGCGAATAATGAAGCAGATGTATGTCCTGGTGACACAGGTGGTCCTCTGGTATGTAATGAGAAATTAGTGGGAATTATTGCCGGTTCAAAAGCGTGTACTGGCAATGCTCCGATGAAGTTCACATCTGCAATTTATTTTGCACAATGGATTAACGAAGTTAGCGGCACAACTAACACAGTAGAATTACAAAAATTGAGAAATTATTTAACATTAATGGTTTTCTATTTATTTGTTGTTAAAAATCTAATCTAATCTAACTATATTTTTAATACTAACATTGCAGAATAAAAAATAAATTAATTATGGATTATTTTCTTCACACAAAAATTAATCTCAAAAGCTGAAATCTTATAATATGTAGAGAAGACTCAAACGTATTCAACAGTCCTACTGTGAAAAATTTCAGTATGGCATCTCAAAAATTGAAGGATCAAACGTAGGTACTTAACAGTCCTAGGCATGTAGGCAGAATTGAGCATCACCTTCCTGAAATAGATCTACCTAGAATAAAGTAAAGTAAAAGTATGTAAAATTTCAGTGCGATATCTTAAAAACTTAAGGATTGGTATACTGAGTAGAATTTAACGGAATATAGCTAAACTAATTTCCATGTAGATATTGATCATTTCTGTATAGCATTATTAAATACAAATAAGTTTTAAGGGATTTTTTAGTAACTTTGAAGCTTTATTCCGAGGAACTGATACAATGTTTTTTATTCATAACACTGTCCATCATTAGCTATGACTTTTTCCTATCTTTCAGGCAGCATATGGATTTCGCGTTGGAATAATACCTCATCTTTGGAAGCTATCCAAAACTCGACCCATATTTTGGCTTCTGAGTGAAGTGCTGCTCGGCCCAGGTCATGTTGTCGTGAAGCAAAATCACTTAGTCATGTCTTTTGGCATACTGGGCTCGTTTGAGCTTCAATGCTCGGCTCAATTGCATCAATTGTTGTTGATGATGATGCCCAGTGATAATTTCGTTAGGCTGGAGCAGCTCATAGTAGATCACTCCGAGCTGATCCCACCAGATGCACAGCAATATATTCTTGCCATGAATATTCGGTTTGGCTGTTGAACTTGATGCATGAACAGTTTTACTCCATGATTTTTTGCGCATTGGGTTGTCGTAGTGGATCCCATCATAATTCTATGCAAAAAACCCTTCCGATTATGCCTTTGGAGCAGTTGTTCGCACGTGTAAAAATGACGTTCGACGTCTCTTGGCTTGAGTTCTCTGCGTTTTGTCGGCACAAAAGTTGACATGTTAAGAGAACAAAGAAAGTTGGTTGTTTACACTTTAGAGAAATGATACATACGGTTTTTTTAGCGGGAAGTGGTGACGCTAGAGTGGCCAGATCGTCCGATGCGATTGAATGTTAGCTATGCCAACTTTTGTAAATCCTTTAAAACTTATTTGTACATCCAATAATATAAAACAAAGTGTATGTCCGCGTGAGTTTCTCCGCTTATTTCTTCTAAACCACGCACCGGATTTTTAAACGATATTGGTTATTTTATAATTTATATTTTGGTTATTTTATAATTTCTGGTAGAAAACTTATATCAATTCTTATTTATGACTATTGTTATTCATTGCGGCTTGTCATTGTTGATAGCAGCATCCATGGAAATGACCATGAAGCAACTGATGTTGATCATGCACTTACACAAAAATTGATACGGACAACATGGTTTATCTCAATGAGAAAATCTATGACACTGGCAGAACTGTGTTTAAGCTAAAACCATTTAGATGTAACTAAGATAAGAATAAAATTAAAAGGAATAGTTCCCAAACATACTTATTATTGTACTTGTACAGTCTTTTGAGCGTGAAGTTCGCAGTAGTCTTCCTCCATTCATCTTAATCGTAACATGGATTGAACACTACTGAACAACTGAAGAGCAAAACGCAAACTTAATAATGTTGTATGGCAACACACACACACAAATTAAATATTGTTGCATGTAAACACACACCAAACCTAACAACGACATCGAATGGTTCTTCCATTTCATTGCGCTTGGTGTGTGTTGTAACAGAACAAGTCTTCTTATCCTTTAAGTCGAAAACGTTTCTTTCGCCTTCGTTCTATCGCCAGTCTAAGGGAAGTACTACACGCAAGGCGAATGAACGAGAGCGAATGCATACGTTCAATCAATGTGTAAACCGAAGCGAAAGCGATCGAAACGTTTCACTCGGTTGGCGGTACATCAAAAAAAAAAATGCGGACCGCACGCAGTTATACATTCAAATGACGCGACATTCACAGAAAATGTGAACAAAAAACAAAATTAAAAACAAAAAAGAGCAAACGCACAAGAGATTTGACCGCATCAATTTGGCTGTGTGCTTTCGTTTGTGTTTGCCTAGTGTGTAGCAGAGATGTGCTACGAAGATTTCGTTTTTTGAAGAGCGCGTGTGGTCTTCGAATATTTCTATGCTTTTAGATGGAAAGGTGAATCTAGTGGCCTGTTTTGCTTACAAGGAAAAGTATGAGAATGAGAAGAGATTCTTCCTCCATCCAAACCACTACACAATCTTTAAATATTAAATACTTTGGTCGCTAGTTCTATATAAAACATAACAACTTTCTTAGTGTAACTTTAATACAAATTTGGTCGTTGATGCCAACCCTAACTTAGCATTAGCTTAATATTGAAAGGTCTCTTTAAAAAAATAAACATGAACAAAGTAATTTGAAAGTAAAAACTATTAAATTTATATTTCAACAAACATCCAACTCTCAAACTCCTAGAATTAATTTAAAAATTTTTATTTTTATTAACTTCAAAAATTTGACAGACCCTTTCATTATTCTCTTTTCTTAAATCAAAATTGAATTTTGTAAAAAAAAAAACAAATTTTACTGTCATGAACATTTTTTAAGAAATAGTAAACACATAACTTTTTGTCGTAAAATTAATAAATTTTGGAATTATAAGTTACTGAAAAATCTTAAAGTTTAAAAAATGAATTATTCGGGTACAGATCAATTCAGCAACCGATGCTTGCCAGTAATAAAAGGATTTTTGAGACGTGTGTGTTATGGTAAATATCCCGAAGAGATTGTTCTTAAATACAGGGATCACTTAATGGAAGCCAAAGAACCATATGCCATATTTCAATTGGAAAATGAAAGAAGTCATTATTTTATTGCCCTCGGGTCGAGCGAACTGCTGCGTTGCATCAAAATCCAAATAATAACTGGGTCAAGGTATCTGTGCAAAATTGATGAACAACGCCAATCTGAGATTGTGGTAGGTCATTCGGAAATATCATGTTTGCCATATCACTTCACATACACCGATGATTTGTTGGAAAAATGTACATCATCAGTAGAACCGAAAGCAGTCTTTACAACATTATTATATTCACAAGTTGATGCAAAATTGAAACGTTTGGAACATAATAACAGTTGTTCGCGTATTACTTGGGATTATCAACTTTGTTTGTTGAGCTTAGTCGGCCTTCTCTTATTGTGGATATTTATGCGTGTTTGGCAAAAATAAAAGTGACTTATATTAAAATAAATTACCAATTTATTATGCTCTAAAAATTTATTGTCTTCTTCTACCTAATCATCACACGTATAGACGTTTTATGAGAGACTATATAATAATCATATCGTGACTTTTATACCTTGATATGAAATGACTGTTTACTAATAAATTTATACTGGTTCATATACTATTGGCTCAAATTGTAAATTTCTATTTTCTTTTATCAGTTGGCGGGATCTCCAGCATTAATTTGAATTGGTTTATCAAATCCCTTTGGTAAGTACAAAAGTGCAAAAAAATCCGACTTTGAAAAAATTCCTTTAACCTTTGCGTTAACACTCTCCATAAGTTTTCAATCGGATTTGGACAGCTTAACAAGGTGACACCATTATTTTGAAACCAATCCTTAACTCTGTTTGCAGATCTGAATGCAAGCACATAGTGCTGTTTAAGTAGTGATAAGAAACGTTGTGTGTACTCATAATCAAAAATAATCTTATTAATAACTTATTGCAATAAAAGTTGTGTTAACTTTTAATAAGAAATTTTATTATTTTATTATTAACTTAAGTATAATGTGATATATTTCAAATTTGTCTGATAGTTTTAAAATTACACAAACTAGAATTCTGCTGTCAGTTGTCGGCGTGTGCAGCGATCTGACAGAGGCAAGTGACGACGTGGTGATCCAACAGCTACTTGCAGCTCGACGTGGTGATCCAGCAGCAAGAGGCAATGCAAAAACACCCCAAAACTTCTTTCTTTTTTCTCGTCTAAAAATCTAACATGGAGGTTTTTCCTTAGTCCAGATAAGCAAATTCAGCTGTACCACACCAGGGCTACCTGCATTTATTAAAGTGCTGCCAAGGTGTCCTGGAAATGATTGGTTAAGGTTGTTATCCTACTAGGATGTCTAATAGACATCTGTATGAATTAATTCAAAAGAGCATTTTTGGTACTCATGCATAAATGAATGAATTTAACATTCGAATTCATTTAAATGAATTCCAATGTCTGAGTGCAGCCGAGAGAATGTCCCACGTTCTCATTCAAACGAAGCGATGCCGAATTGAATTGAATGTTATTTTGTACTGCGTTGTTTGTTGGTATGCAAGCATATTTGCATCCCCGACTACATTTGACAACAACAATTGCACACAAATTCCTCTCACAAAATACATTTGCTCTCCCCAGCTACATTTCACAACAACAATTTCGAAGAATTTGTGTGTAATTGTTATTGTTGTTGTGAGTTTGAATACATTAAATGTTTTTCTTGATCCTTTCGTTTCCTTAGCTTCTTTTACACACTCTTCTTGTTCCAATCATATTGAATGTGATCGTTTACTATGGCATCGCTCTCTCAAATGAATTAGAATTCATTCATATGTGTATGGTTCCAAAAAATTGGGTACGAAACTCAATGGTACTCAGTTATGCCAAGCAACTGAATGCGTTGGTACAAATGTCTAATGTCTATCTTAAATTTTAATATAGTATCAGAAATGAAATCCACAAACCATAATGTTTTGTTTTTTTTTTTTAATTCCCTGATATAATGTACAAATACAATAATACAAGATATCGCTCCTAACCGGAGCATAGGGCGGCAACAAAAGTTCTCCAACGGTTTCTATCAGCTGCTTAGTATCTTAGACCATTCCAAGTAGCTATGGCTCTGCTCTCATTGTGGACGGTGCGTATCCATGTTTGACGAGGACGTCCTCTTCTACGGTTGCCCTGCGGATTCCATTGGAAGGCCATCTTAGCTATGTTATCATCTTCTCTACTCCATTTCCGTTCCTTTATTTCGGCGCTAAGTGGACGACAGTTGGTTAGCAGCAGCAGTTGTTCATTTAAGACCGTTCTGAACCAGAAGAGACGGCATATAATCCTTAAACATTTGTTAGCGAAGGTTTGGAGCGCTCGGCATATGCATTCTGATACTAGCCATGTCTCAGAACCATATAATAATACAGATTTTATACTGGTGTTGTAAACTCTGAGCTTTGTTTTTACCGACAGTGTACGGGAGCGCCACACTTTATACAGTTTATGGAACGCCGTGCGCGCTTTGCATATGCGAGCAGCCACATCTGCCGCTGCACCACCGTCCTTCGTGATTAGGCTACCAAAGTAGCAAAATTCATCCACATCAGTTATCTGGATGGTACTGTTATAGGAGTGGATTACGAGAGGCGAAGTGATGTTTGTCTGCATCCTCATTAACTTGTTTCTTCCATAGTTTATTTTAAGACCAGCTACAATTGCATTGATCTTAAGTTAACGTAGTTTTGCTGCGGCATCGGTTAACGTATGTGTCATGAAACATATGTTATCAGCATAGTCTAGATCGCTTCATTCTTGGTTTAGTCTCCATTGAAGGTCTGACGGCGTCTCGATATTTGTGCGCTTTAATGTTATGGCCACATTTTATGGACATTCTTTGGTATTAATTCAAGTAATTTCTCCATCAGAATTTTGATTTTTACTGAGCAGTAGGACTTCTCTATAATCAGGGAGGTTACATATGTATGATGAGCCAATGAGCAATATTACTATCTGTTATCAATGAGGTTTTCATAATATTATGGGTCTTAGCACTGTTGAGTCCAAGAGCTTTTTCTTGAACTATGGAAATCGATAAAGCGATAATTGCGAAAAAAAAAAATATATTCAACTTGATCGAGATTCGCAACCTGCACTGTGCGAGCACGAGAACGCCACTCTGCCATATGAAATGAGTTCGCTTAAACCAAATAAGCACATTTATTTACCATGCGTTTCTTAGTCTTACGCAAATACAGAATTTCCTTAAATTACTAATCAGTGACTAGAATCAAGGAAAGATAACATTGTTTATTAAGAATCTCACTCCTAACTAGCTTTGGTCACACTGTGTTTAAGCTACATTAAAGTGACGAAGCCATATTAAAACTTTAGAAATTCGTATCAGGTGAGAGTGATTTTGTTTAATATTGTTTTCTCATAATAATAATCCAAAAAGTTATTCATTTGCTATTACCTGCCTTTTAGATCCACGCTTTATTATCCAATGTTATGGTACTTACAAATACTATACCTAACTTTTTGTTAAATCTTCAAATAAGATACTTTCTATTGCATAAAGTGCAAAATCTCTATTGTTATTGACATTGTCGTTAGTTAGTCTTCCGACAGCACTGTTCTTCTTTATGTCTTTTTTTTAGCATTCATTCTGATATTCTTTTGACCAAAAAATTTTAATTTTGAAAACCTTTCAAAACCAGAGCTAGTTACTTGTACTGCCCTACTTAAAGTGAAACGATGCGAAATAATGACAGAGAGTATTATCCAACCATCTTAACCAACCCAAGCCATTCATTCAACCAAAAAGACATCCGTCATGCACAAGTTTCCGTCGTACTAAATCCAATGTCAATTCCTTACAATTGAATAGCTACTATTCACTAGTACTATAGTGGCAACCTCCTCCTCCTCCTCCTACGTTCCACCACTTCTGGTACACAATACTCAACATTTGGCTGATTCAGTTTTTGTGTTTGCTTCGTTCGCGGTTGTCGAGTGTCTTCGTTTTTATGGAAGAGAAGAAGAAGAATCTTTATTTGTATAGATGATGGTGAATGAGATGGTGCCTCAGCACAAAAAAGTTTTTCTTAAGATATTTGCAAACATCTGTTTCCTGTTTTTTTACATTTATATATAGAATACTACTTATAAAAAAAAAGGAACCACCTACCATCTGTCTGCCCTTTTTATCTCATACCCACCAAGTCATTATTTTTTTTTTTTTTTTGGTTCTTAAAAATCAAGTTCCTTTTTTGAGGTAAAAACCAAACGATTGCAATGCCGAATGCTACTGATGAAGCTTTGCCTTCTTTCTTTGGTCCTTTTTAGTATTCGACATTAGTTTCTTGTGAATCTTTTTATCACCAACACCAAATGCATTGAAGAGTTGTATGACTTTTATCAGAAGTTCTTAATATCATCATTGAATAGTCAAACCAGATAATATGTACGAATATCATAACCAAACATTATCTTAATAAAGTCTAATAAACAAAACAAAATATGTTAGTTTATTGCATCATACTTAGAATTTAAGACACGTAATTTTTGATTAAATAACATAAACTATTAACCGATTATTCATATTTTAAGTTTACAATGGAGAGATATTTGAATTCCTTAAAATGTTTTAAGGATCAGCAATGCTGAAGGTTTACTTATTTCTATCTTAAGTTCTCTGCCATTTTTTATCACCAACACATTTTCATGACTTTACAGAAGAGTTGTGGGATGGATAAGACCTTTCAAGTGAAATTTATTTAAAGAAATATATCATAATATAGAAAATAGCATTGGGTCTGACTATCCACACCAATTGGTTACTGTTATGTTCTATTATAATATTCTTTCAGATCTGTAATCAAAATCTATAATGCTAGCAGATATATAGTAGACAAATTAGCTAGACTGTAAAGTAGAGATGAGCAAAACAGTGACACAGTGATTCTAAACTGTGATTGAGTCACAGTCATTTGAAGGGACAGACACAGATTGTGACTCACTTTGATTCAGTTGCAACCTAAAAAAGTCGTCTGGATACTCTGGTCTTGCTACCAACCGAAACGGACGTCCAAAGAATAAGATTCGTGAGTCTTAATGTTGCAGTGTGGCATTCATGTGTAATTTATCAAAGGATGCATGCATTAAGACTTCTGATGAAGCTGAAGAAAACTCAGAAAGCTTCAAACACCACCTATGTAACTGCCATCCTCATATTGTAAAATGGACCCGTCTACTTTGTAAATCTTTCTTCGAAGATGTGGGCAGTTTGTCAAATTTGTTACTGGGCGACTTGGCTCTGATTCTGCGGCTTGGTTTCAGAGGCGTGAATAACCTCGACCATAAGGCTTTTGGGTCAACTTGCCTTAAGGCTCATGTACACTTGGCTAGTTTGCAGGCTAAAAAGTAAAGAATTTACGCACGATTGACTTGGTAAGTGCGATAGTAACGATTACACATAAAAGTTTACCAGCTGAAATACTCACAGCTGCCTGAATAGTGATTCACTTTGAAAATAATAGAGTGTGTATGTGAGAGTACTAACAGGCAGCGAGTAGCGAGTAAAGTTAGAGGGCTGTCAACTTATCTAGGTGGATTGCTTACACTCTACTCGCAACTAGTCAACATGACTACACTGGGTGAGTTCGTTTGTAACTCGCCAAGTGTAAATGAGGCTTTCACGATAAGCGGTATAGCAATTTCATACCCAAAGACACTTGATTTCCTTTGAGTACTTTTAGTTTTACTATTACTATTATTAACTTCTTATTCAGATTGTCAGTTAACAATCAGGAGACTTTTAAATATTTCTTAAGTCCCAAAAGCATTTTACAAAACCCGTAGTATAATGCAGACATCGTTAGAAATTCAATGGAGGTTTTTATTTTAAAAATTTGAAAATCTAGGAAAAACTTGTACAGATTGTTCAGAATTTAGATTTACCATAAAGAGACTAGTGAATTCGTTAATGTCAGGTACTTTAAAGTTCATCATTACCTTAGGTTAACATACTATTTTTAACTTGAGTTGTGCGCTTTTACCTTTCCTTAGTCATGTAGACTCCAAAATTTTCTATTTAGTTGGCCGACGTCGCTGAATTGTATGCGTTGCTTTAGCAAACTTTCTCAAACAAGTGCACACCGCTTGTTCGATTTTGTATCCTTGTGCATCCTTTAAACGTTTAAGTAGTTAGTTTTGTCGCGAGTATATTTCTTCTTTCTCTGAATGATTGTCGGTCTTTCTGTCTGTCTTTTTGTCTGTTTCTCTGCTTCATTTTTCTTTTCCTTTGTTAGTTGTTTCTATCCTTTTTCGTTCTTGTCAGGATAACCTTCTTTTGCTGCATCTTTGACTGTAGCTGTGGTGTTGAATCTTTAGTTTGGACGTTGATGTCGTTGTCGTCGTCGTTTTTCCGGTCGCATTTCACTTCCTATTCTGCAGTTTGCAGCGTGTATCTATAAGATAGCTTTTTTTTGTTTTTTTATTTTGGTTTAGTTTAGCTCACTCAGTGATTTTATGCTGTTTTCCTTTATTTTTTCGAATTTATTTTTATGTATTTTATGTGAAGTGTGTGTACTTCTTTTCCTCTTTTTTGTGTATGTGTGTTTGTGTTGTTGCAACTGCTGTCAGTGCACAAAGTTATTCCTTGCCACCTTTTTCCACTGTTCTAGTATCTATAGAGAGCAATCTCTAGCTTTATCCTTTATAAGATATATACCGGTGTGTGTGTGTGGGTATTTGTGTATGTCTTATGATGGTGTGTGAGTGCGTTATTATACTCATTTTAGTCTTTTTTTCCACAAGTTTTTCATTTGTAATTCAAGATGTCAGTCAGTTGGGAAAACCAAACTTAATTAAAGTTCCGCACTTTCCTGTAGACATGCGCAAACTGCTTTATACTCTGATGATGTGTTTCTTTGTATGAGTGCATCTGAATGTATCTGAAGGTGTAGATGAAGGTGTAGCTGTGTTTTTATATACAGATGTGTATGTTTTAACTCTCAGTGGCATCATCCGCTCTACTCAACTCAACTCAACTCTGAGTCCTTCTTCCTTTTTTTCGGTTGCCATAAGTTGTTTTTGTTGCATCTTCCTGCTTCTGCACATACTACTTTGTTAACCATATTGTGATGTTGGCGATTTCAGTTTACTTACGTGCTACTCATTCCTCATTCCTCCATCTGATCCTTGCATTCATTTACTCTATTCGGATGTGAGTATAGTACTCTATGTGTGTGTGAGTTTAATCTTTGTAATTTTATAAGCTTATTTAATTCCTTTCATTTATATTCATTCCCTTTTCTCTAGATTCATTCATTTACTGACTCATTCATGCACTTACCCATTCATTCATTCATTTTTTGTTTGTAGTTGTTACTTGTTGAATTTAATTTGATATTTCTTTGACCCCCTGTCTCTTAATCCCCCACTAAATCCCAAAATTCAACAAGGCAAGCTTCCCATCTCATACTTTTCATCCTTTTTAGTCCACGTGAATTACATTTTTACTAAAATAATTATGCATAATCATGACATACACTTCATCGTTCATTGTTCACTCTTATACTACATACTACTAATTCCAACAGTCAGTTCTCTTTTTAAAAAGATACATATCCATTTCAGAATTATGAAAAGGCAAATAAATATCTTAATTAGTCTAGGTAAAAAATATATGTACGAGTATAAATACAATATTTACTCATATACGAACAATGGCTTATTAACAGAAATGAAAACCCCTTTAGACTTCAGTTCGAAACAAAAGAATTTTAATTGCTAAAAGTTTCTTTAGATAAAATTTCGATTGAAATAAATCTTTTACGAATACAATAGTATTAGTCAACAGTAGGATAATAATTACTGGAAACAATACAGAATCAAGAATCAAAAATGAAAGTCCAAATTATGAGAAATACTTGTAGTACGCAGTAACGAAAAGTGTGTGCTAAATTAGGTAATAAGAAACATTTAAAGTCTCCAAGGTCACCTCTATCTCTCTCGTGAATAATATGAAAACTTTGTAAAAACCAAAGTTTGCGGTATTCTTTGTTTACCATGCACACACATAAGGAAAATATTATAGCAGTAATTTCAGAAACTCATGGAAAGAAAAATGTAAAGGTGTTTTGATATCAGAGTCTCTAGATTACTGCATGGATTCCATTTAAAATAAGCTTTCAGTGATTTATACTTCTTAAGTATTGGAGTTTAAATAAAACTTTACATAAGGTCATAGGTCAACTTTAACATCATCATCATACATATAATAAAACGTAAACGAGCCATTTCTGCTTATCTGTTTGTGTCTGACATTGCGCACGCTAATCTCAGAAACGGCTTAAACTATTTTCATGCGGTTTTCACTGATGTATTGAAGCATGCTTTAAAAACATTTAGTGTTTGTTTCATTCCAATTGGCTCACAAACAAAAAAGAGTTTTAATAATATAAGGATAAGGAATTCCTCTCATTTATTGAATTGTATAAACACAAGAGAATTGCGCACTTTGCTCTTTTCTTTCTGCAAATGTAGCCAAAAGATAAAAGGCAATCTAAATAGAAGGCAGGTCAACATCTCCAGTTCAACTAGTAATTTTATAAAAACTTAAAGCAATCTTTTCAATTTAAATGTGTATGTACCATATTGCAATTCACCTATTACTGGAGGAAAAAAAAATAGTGGTTTAAACAAATCTTAAGATAACGACGTTTGGTCAGCCTTGATTACGAGTTTTGCCTTTTTTTCGGCCTAGAGTAGCTTAATGTTGTTAGATCAAATATGGCATCCGCATCGTCTAATTTTTTTTATCCAAAACTGATATTACAAGATCATCATGTGACTTAATGTGACATTGAGGGATCCCTGGGCTTTAGTTCCATTAGTGCACATTCAATATTACATTGAAGAAGATTTATTTAAGTTGGATACCACAAAATTTAAAAGCTCGGTGTTGCAAATATAAGTGAAACGGTGTTTCAAAAGCCGTTTATAAAATGGTGACAAGCAATGAATCTAGGATCGTCAGATTTAAAATAGTCTTATATGTAGTAACTTTCGATAATAGCGGCGTTCAATTTACCATGATTAACATATGCCTGGATAAATTCATGTTCATTTGATTATATCGAAGTTCTTTTCATAAATCTGGATAAAGTCAAGTACATCTGATTACATCCACGTTTCTTTCAAATGTAAGTTAATTTTCATACAGGCAATTGCGCAAGAAGAGAAGCAGTACTGCTCGGTAGTGTTCTTAGATTTGAAACAGGTATTTGACATAGTATGGCACGCCGGCTTGCTCTATAAGCTAAAGATGCAGCTGCCAACACCATATTACCTGTTCTTGAAATCTTATCTGGAGAATAGGAAAATTTATGTTCGATGCGGCGATGCTGTATCCTCAATTGTAGATATCAAGGCATGTGTTCTTTAAGGTAGATCTGCCCATCACTGGAGACCATTCCCTACTATAGTCACCTACGCAGACGATACTGCATTTATAGCAGTTTCCAGGACTCTCGCTGGGGCTTCAAGAGTGCTTTAAGAACAGCTGAACTCTTTTGGAGATCGCCTGAACAGATGGAACATTGTAGTCAATCCTGATAAATCGTCGCACACAAAATTTACAAAAAGAAGTGAAAACTGCCATCTGCTCAAATTAAATAATGTTACAGTTCCTTATGCTGAGACTGTTAAATATCTTGGACTTACCCTCGATAGACGACTAACATGGCGACCTCATATCATGGCAACAAATCAGCATTTAACTGCGAAACTTCGGCAAATGTACTGGTTCATTTGAAGGCACTCTAAACTCAAAATTAGGAATAAACTGCTACTATACAAGGTCATACTAAAACCGATTTGGACCTACTCTATTCAATTGTGGGGTACGGCTAGTGACTCAAATATTAAAATCATTCAGAGGTTTCAAAATAAAGTCTTGAGAATGGCAACCGGAGCTCATCTGTTAACTAGTAATAAGGAAATTCATGAAGAACTTAAATATCCATGGATTATAGAGGAAATCAATCGATTTAGTCAGCGGTATATCAACAGACTAACTGACCATCCAAACAACCTGGTAATAAACTTACTCGACAACAGTAAAACTAAAAGAAGATTAAAGAAATATCACCCGCTAGATCATCCATTTAGAGACTATAATAACAAAAAACTGAATTTTTTGTAACTCTTACCACTTTCCTTAACCAACTCATCCTTACTCTTTTCTCTTTAAAATTGTTTAATCCATCATGTAAAAATGTATTGTACATATGTATATTTTTCTGAAAATTCTAAGGTAAAATTAAGCAATTTAATGATTGTCCCACTCTGGGATTGATGGTTAATAAAGAGAGAAAAAAAAAGTAAATTGATAAAGTAGAGTCCGTTTGATTCAATGTTCAACTCTTAATGGAGAATATTTGCACTTCTTAAAAGCATTAGATCAGCCTCTAGGGAATTTATAAAACAAAAGAAGTTACCAATGTATTATGGGTGGCAATTGCATATTTGTATAGCCTTCTTTTAGTGTAATCCTTCTGTAATAATTTTTATTTTCTTATGAAAAAGTCAAAGTTATTATTTTATCTTCAAGAATATACCTTCATTCAATAGATCCACCAATGGTGAAACGATATTACTAATTAAATAAGCTCAAAAGATGGCATAATATATTTGTTCATTTGGAATGCCTTTTCAAGGGCTTTTTCATTGCATTTCTTACCAATATTCCATAAATGTTCTTATTAAAAATCCAACATATTTTTCTGCATCTGTAAACACATTAAAACATAAAGGCTTTTCCTTTTCATTTGCTAGTCGAGGCCAATGTCAATGAGCAATTTGATTAAATTGCAAGAAAATAAGAAAAACAAAAATGAGAAAAGAAATGAGTGAAAAATTTGCAATGCATAATAGGAACTAATCTTTGGTCATTTCATTGACACAACAATACAATAATAGAGTCTTTAGTGTTTAGCCTATAGTAGACTAACCAACCAATTTGGGTCGCAATGGGCAGCAAAGTATTGCCATGAGAACACAAAGACGTAACATAATGAAATTGTAACATTTACGATGCGCCAGTTTCGCGGTCGTTTTGTTTAGTCTTCAGGGTCTCTTGGTCATGAAATTTTTGGTTGTTGGTCGGCATCGTTCTAGTACTTGACTCAATTCAGTGCATTTTTTGTACTCATTTCTCGCGATTTTTTTGTATTTTGTATTTTTCTTTCTTTCCTTCTATTATGCTACTACTCGTAGTACAAGTACTTGTAATTTGTTCTTGTGCTTTGATGTTATTTCTAGATATCTTTCTTTCTTTCCGTACATTTTCCCTCATTTTATTTTGCACTTGAAATTATTTATGAACTTTTAAGATTTAGTACGTTTTGCTTTGTTTTTGCTTTTGCCTTACGAACGCAACATTTCATTTTAGTGGCTTTTTTGCATTTTATGGCGTTGGTTAACTCTTGAAAAAGATTGAAAAGATTTTTCTTCTGATAAGCGTTTCGGTGATAAATTTTTGGTTTTTATTATTGACTTTCATATAATTTCATAAAGTGATAATGGGTAAAAATAAGAGTGGTGGTGGAGGTGGCGGTGGTGGTGGCAGTGGTTCTGGTGGGGGTGGTGGCAATGTAAGCAAAATCTGTGTTATGCAACTGTTTGTGTCTCTTGGTAATTGTAAGTTTTAGGCTTTTGTTCATAGAAAAAACAAAAACAAATCAATTGTTATATGCTTTTAGACAGTTCCATACAAATTATTCAAAATTTGTTACATAAAATTTTATTTAAAATTCATTGAAAAGAAAATCTCACTCTTTAAATATAAGACAAATTAATTTTATTCAAAATTCCAATTGTATTTCATATCCTTCTTTCTTAATAAAATTTCATTAGAAGCTTTGAAAATTTTCCAAATATCATAGCAGAATATGATAAAAATTTAGATGAATAAAATATCATTACATTAATATTCAACCAATAGTTGAATAAATTTAAATCTCCCATAATTTTATTAAATATGTTCTATTTTTTCAGAGAATAAATAATTTCTTGAATTTTAATTCACTATTAAACAATAATAATAATAATAATTGAATTTGTAAACTTTGGTCTTTTTTCTCAAGAAATGTAGACACTTTTGTACGGGTCCAAAAACCCACAATTCTTATTTTTATTTTTCTGGAAATAAGTGATTTCTCATACCAAAATTGGTATCTTGTGGACCACATATGTTGGATAATCGTTTTTATTCCTTTTACGCATTGAATGAATGGAAAAATAATATAGAAAAATAAGAAAATGAGGAGAAACGATTAAGCAGTATCCATCTGTCCGACTGCTTCTATGCGAATTATGTATACATTATTATTATTAATACTTAAAACTATCGAGACAACAAACACATCTTATTCTTTTAAACAGATAATATTTCAAAATTAGAGTTGGGAAAAGCTAGTCCTGATACCGATCGTTTCAATTTTAGATAAATTTTCCATATAAAACTTTGAGTATTTATGTGTTTTCTTATGGAAAACTGACATTACTTACTTAATGACACATTTTACAAATAAAAATAGTACAATAGTACTATAGTACCATAATTAATTATAAACATTCGGGAACTAGCTGCTAGGCCTTCGACTCTGAACAATTTTTATACAATAATATAAGATTGAATATAAGATTTAAGCCACAAGTTTTCAGAAAGAAGAATATCTTATCTGAATTGGTTTTTGAAACAATAACAAGGTACGAAAGCAATGATGGCATTTCTGATGAAGAAGGCATTTGTTCTAAAGGTCTAACGTTACCTCCTCATGACCGCATAGGTAGAAGTTCGCGTATTCTTTCCTTTGAGTAGATACGTGTGGGCGATGGCGCTGTCATTAATTCGAAGACTACTGAATTTGGTATATACAGTATATTTTTTTCTGGATCAATTATTCAGGTAGTGGGTTTGCACAAAGTGTTTGTTAAAATCTTTATGCTTATGTTGATAAGACAGCCGATATTCCAGAATATGTGTGATTGTCCGAGGCATATATTTCTCATTGTATGATGACAATAGAAAATAACTGCGCCACTAATTTAGCTGTATTTTACATTACTTAAAATACTTTAGAATTCGATTAGGTTGCATTATAATCAGCAATGCAAAAATTTGAGGTGAAAGATATACAAACTTCTGTCTTAATTTTTTTGAAATCTTGGCAAACTATCTTAGCACATATGTATAAGCAGATATAAAAGCAAATGTTAATATAGGCTGATTTCAAATTTATATAATTTTGATAAGAGAAAATTAACAAATTTAGTCATAGCAAACTTTTTGTTATACTATCGATGTTCGTGAACTTAGTGAATTCGCACGGGACCAGAAAATTACTTCAAAATACAGAAATTATGATATTATTTATATTAAAAGTAGAACGAAAAAGCTGTGTATATGAAATTGATTCATAATAGGGAGACCTTCATTGTATGAAAGAAAATTAAGCAATAGTTTCTTGGCTGTTCTGTATTACCTTAAATCGTTCTCAAAAGCACGTATACCAATTAACATATACAATTTATGAGTATGGAATATGACACCCCATTGGTTGTATCAACATGACAACGACCTAAACCAAACACCTACTTATGCTAGTTAAAGACTATCTAAAGGACAATGGACTTCAAATTCTTAATTAAACCAAATTACATGATTTAAATTCAATAATAAATCTATTTGGCATACTTCCGGTCTACGATTTCCTACCAAGGAAAATCTGTTCCAAGTTTTGAAAATATAATGCTATAATATTTCTAAAAACAGTAATTCTAAATTAAAAACTTCAGTCCCACTCAGATGCCCAACTGTTAGAAGAAATATGGATATTCCAAATTAATGATTTTTTCTTTTTGTTCTATAACCGTCGACATACGAGTATAAGTACCTTGAATTGATTTTTCGTTTTTACTAAGTATAAGCTATTTAATGAAATATTTTTCACATTAAATCTAAGAGACTTCAAGTATTCGGGAAGAAGAATCTCTTATTTAATTGGCTTTTGAAACAATAAGAAGGTACGAAAGGAATGAAGGCATTTCTGATGATGAAGGCATCTGTTCTAAAGCTCCAACGTAGTAACCTCCACTTGACCACATAGGTAGCAAGTATAGTATTCTTCACTTTGAGTAGATTCGTGTGGGTTATGGCGCTGTGATCAATTCGAAGAAATATATTATTAACAAAATGAAATTGTAGAATCTACGATGCACCAGTTTCGCGGTCGTTTTGTTTAGTCTTCAGGGTCTCTTGGTTTTGAAATTTTGTGGTTGTTGCTCAAAATCGATCTAGTACTTGACTCAATTCAGTGCATTTTTTATGCTCATTTCTCGCAATTTTTTTATTTTGAAGCTAACGATGTCTGCTTGCTTTTCTTGTTCTACGGCCTATACGAGTATAAGAAGTCGTTCATTCTTGGCATAATATATATTATATTTCTGCATAACATTTTTCTAAACCTGTATAACGAAATTTTGGTATGACTGTATATGTATTACAAGATGGAATTTTAAAGTTAAGTAACAAACGATACAGAATCAGTTCAATTTCCAAGCGAAGCATTTTCTATACAAAATTTCGAAACACAAGTTTATTCATGTTATTATTTTATTGTATTCTGCGCTATGATTTTATCCTTCCATCCATTTTCATACAATAAAATATTTAAAAATAATAAACTGAATTTATATTCTTCTTTTGTTAATTTTTATGACAGAAAAAAGGCGGTGGCAGTGTGGCTGATAAAGGAGGCAATAAGAACAAAGGTGGCGGTGGTGGTGGCGGTGCTAATAAAGATGCCATTAAAAAAGAAAATAAAGGTGGCCCAAATGGTCTGCCACCCAAAAAAGGAGGTGGCAAGAAATAGCGATTATATTATTCAAAATTAATAATAGAAACATTTTTATTATTATTATTTTTATTATTATTTTCTTCATTTAAAACCAAAACTTGTACATTGAACAATGCGTTGCGTTATCGAACGATTTTAATACATTATAGAATAAATATATCTTATAGAATTTTATATCAATATAAAACAAAACATAAAAAAAATAATGGAGTACAATTTCATTGCACATTTTCCTTAATCATTCAGAAGGAGAAGGACACATTTTCTTTAGTGGTTGTATAAAACTATTGTTGCTCCCTGTCTCTCTCTCTCTTAGGTTATATAAATATTTTTCACGCTAATTACTCATAGCATTTTCCTGCAATTACTTCTAATGATACAACTAATTCTGCTTCAATATCGTATGTGTGTGTGTGTGTGTGTGTGTTCACTTTACTGCTGCTGTTGTTTCCTCACTAAAGCATTACACACGAATGCGCACACTTTAGTTCATGTTCCATACTCATGTTGCATGTTGTGTTAGTAGTACACTTCATTGACTTTATTGACTCGACTATTGGCTTCAGGCATCATTGACGGCAATAGCAACAGCAACATCAGCATCATCATCATCATTATCGTTATTATCAACATCTTACTACCGGAACCACTCTTGTGACATGCCAAAGAAAGAGGCAGCACCCGATTTGGATTTATTAGAATCACTTTTGCGTATCGCGCCTGTTTTACGTGTGGGAGTCATCGTCGATGTTGCCGTTTGGGGTGAATGTGGTCTCTGTTGTGTGTGTGGAGAAAGTAAAATTTAATATGTTATTAATTAATTAGGCATATTTATAGGTAATTTCTGAGATTAATCTGTTAATTTCATAATATTGAGGGCAATCGTAAATTTATAGCATGGGGTTTGTTTGATTCTCTCATCTAGAAAAAGCTTTCGATTCGATTTATGCGAATTCATGACTTGGCAAGTATAAGTATTAAGTACACAATAGTAAATAAGGATAAAGCATGCACAGAAATATTGTGTGTGTGTGTGTATAAACAAAAAGGAAGAAGAAGGAACAAGGAACATTAACGCAGTCAAGCAAAATTAATGTTTGTTTTAACGCTAAACGATCCATTAATTAACACAACATTCAACAGCATTTGATTAGTCATATGAATGAGTTCATTGAAGACATTCAATGAGATGTGAGAATAATTTTGAAAAGAATTTGGGAAGAAGCTCTCTAAGAACAAAACACAAAAAATAACATGCAGAACAGAACAGAACAGAACAGAAACAATTAAACAAAGAATACTTAATCCTAACCTCGAAAATAAGTGAACAAATCTACAATTCAAAAGTAGCAGTAGATACGAGTATCTAAAGTAGAAGAATACATTTATATCAATGAATACAATCCACCATAGCATTATCATCAATAACCCTTTGATATATGGTATACCAAGTCTATGCACCCAAATATCTAAATATATCATTACCTTGTCTGCATCACTTGTAGATGCAATGACGTTCCTGCTATTGATGCTATTGTTATTGTTAGTATTGCTGCTACCTGATTGTGGCGAAACAATTGGCAACAGAGGAAACCATAACGAAGTCGAACCCGATGAACTTAAGCACAATACATTTGGATCATTTTCATGTGCCAACAAGGTGCTAGCGGCTATCGTCTGTGTTGATTGATGTGCAATTGATGGCGCCAATACACCAAATTCCCCATTCAGTCGAGCAACAGCACGTTTAACATTCGTCGTAATGTGTTCGGCAAAAATTTCAAAATCAAATGGATCAATAGAATCGCGCAGCGTATTCTGTAGACTTGCAAATCTCTCATGCAGCAAACGTTCATCGCGAGATATATTGAAGAGACCTTGCAAGAATTTCAAATCAAAGTAAAGTTGCAGAGCAACATTTTGATTGGTTTTTGTGTGTTCACCGCTTGATAAGCCATCATAGTGATCTAGGAGTTGGCTAAGCAACTTATTATTGAAGGCATGTAAGGCTTTAGTAGGTAAAGTCTCTTGTACACTTGCGTTCAATGAACGTATACAATTGAATAGATATGTTTGCAAAGAGATGCGCGGTTGATTTGGTATGCGTATAGTTGTTTGTAAAGCATCACCCTGCTCGTCCTTTTGCTCTAAAGTTATTGTTTGCCAATTCTGTAAATTCAAGTTAAAAGATTTAGTACTTTTCATTCAATTCATCACATTGTTCTAAAGCAACTTACCACAAAATCTTCCAAGACCATTTCATGGGTAATCGCTTGTAAAGCATCTTTACCAAATTGTGGTTGATCTGCTAGCAAACTATCAAGTATAAGCAACCAAAAGTGCAATGCTTCCTCTTCAATGAGGCCACAGATGCGTTGCCAATGCTCAACACTTGAGGCAGTAACATTACCAATCCATTGACGCCAGCTACTTTGTTGGCAAAAACAAATCTTCAGGTGTGGACACAATTCCGCAAGTGCCACACAACAGCGCACCATAAATAGTAAAGCCGAACGCTCCGTCAATTGCAAAGCTTTCACTTTTGTAATGAAATGCGTTATTTGTTGTTGTGCTGTCTCTCGTAGAAATTCAACCAAAGCAATCTTATCCTGCGGCCGTGTTGTCTGCTCTTGCAACAAGACAGTCAACTCGGAAATAATGGACGCTAAGCGTTCATCAAATGCATCACAAAGTTGTATGATCTCATTGCCATAACCTTTGGTTTTATTCAATAATTTTTTGCTTTTCAAATCTTCACTTAATGCTTCCGCAAGACTAAGTGGTAAATCTTTTTGCTGTTCCTGCCACATGGGTTCTGGTTTAATCGATCCAATATCAGCAAGTATTGCCTTTACACTCTCATAGGTGCTGTCCATTGCCATAGTCCAGCTATCGAGTATAATATCATGTACTCGTTCATTGATTAGCGGCACATAGCGTGCATCATAGAAATCCAATGTATGCTTTAAACCCAAATGTTCTGTGATATGTGTGAAGTTATACTGACGTTTATAGTTATTGGCATCATTCTTGATCTCCTGAATGGTTTGCATATTGGTAACTAAAGCAAAGATTTGTTTCAATTGCAGCGTTGCTATGCCTGATGTATCTTCAAGCCATTTCTCAAGTGCAGTACCCAATTCACTTTCGTCCAGTGTGCATGACTCAAAGTTCGGACGAAAGTTTGCTATAATATCAGGCAACAAGTGAGATAACTGCCGATCACTGCTGTCTAGGCGTGCAATACTTGGTGGCGATGCAACTTGGGTGTATTCGTCAATTCGTTTGAAGAGTAGACCACCACTGTCTGTAAGATAAAGAAGAGAATTTAAGTGTATAATATAATTGGATCGATGAATAAACAAAGTGGGAAAAGTGTTTAACTAAATACATATAAGATACCTTAAATTTACTGAGTGGAATACGTTTCCACTGTAAACCTTAGAAGGACAGAAAAATAAATATATGCCAGGTGGGAAGGTAGAAAGGTAGAAAGGTTTTGTAGCCTCATCACAAACCAATGATGTTACTTAAGCAACTAGTTTGGGACATTTGTAATCCCATGATGCTGTGGTTGGCTATATTTTCATTTCCTGGCTGAGCTTGTAACAAAACCCATGAGAATGTTTATGAGCCTTTTACACCGTCAGTTCAGTCTCAGTCCAAGTGTATGTTATAGCTTCAGAAATCGAATTGAACTGACAAATAAGTTCTTCAATCATTGAAATTTATCCATGATTCCCTATGAGGAAATGTCCTAAACAGTGGTGGATTTGCCAAAAGGCTGAGTACACTGGAGCCTAGAGCGGCAGATCTTAGGGACAGCAAATTTTTGACCAACATTATTGAAAATGAAAACTTCTTTAGCTACGTTGAGTGCAGGACCATGGCTAAGTAATAACCAAGTGCAAACCACAGTAAATCTATACAAAGATCCAGCTTAATGGGATATCAGCGATACCTTAAATGAGATTACGGGTACGGCTTCATTCAAAACCAGTCTTGTGACTACTCTAAAAGTGAAAAAATATATTATGATCAGCGTCATTTATGTCTGGTAGTGTCTTTCACAGAAAAATGAAAAATAATTAAGTGAATTACCACAATTGGCTGATTTATTCTAAAAGTAAAATTTCTGTATATTGCGGGCCCTATTTGGCATTCGGTCCATTGAAGAATAAGACTCAGTTTGAGAACCAAGGATTTAATGACTGGAAAAATGTAGAACAACAAGTTGCTCAGAATGAAAACTCTGCGCGTCATAAATCTAGTATTCTTAGTAAGATGGTTAAAAGTGAGATTGATGTCCGACTCAACAATTTACTGCATGTCTAGATAGATGAAGATGTTACTTATTGGAGAAACGTTCTGAAGAGTGTTGTTGCCGTAGTGAAGCAACAATGTTCAAGAGGCCTCACTTTTAGTGGAAAAAATGAAAACGTCGGTGATCCGCATAAGGGAAATTATTGAATGTTAGCTGAATTCGATCCTTTTTTCAACGATTTGGAAATCAAGGATTTGGAATTACCAGTTATTTATCAAAGATCATTTGCGATGAATTTATTCTCTTGATTGGTCGTAAACTGTTTAAACTATTTCTTTTGCAATCTTAATTAAATCGTTGGGTTGTAAAAATAATCTAAGAACTGACATCCTGAACCCCTAGTTCACAATCATACTGATTACGGAAAAAGGCGTCCTAAACCTGATAACCTTTTTTAGTGAGACGTTCACTTAGCATTGACGAGGTATTCTAAGAGATTTTGCAATCAATATCTGAATTATATTATAACAATTTCATATAAATATCTTCAAAACTGTGGAAATCACATACATACGTGTGCCTAATGGAGCTTCGAAATTTGAATTGAAATTTACCCTTATTTGGGTGCCAGGGCATAGTGGATATCTTGGGAACTCGCTAGAAAGGAGTTGCTAACATCCTTATTGCAACAGGCTCATTTTCTAATCGCTGCATTGGAGTACCACAAAAATAAAACTCAAACAATGGCTCGCACTAAATAATTAATGGATGGAAACAAATAATATAAGAGTAGAAAAAACATTCTTGTAAAACAACTTAAGATATGCTAGGAGGGGAGAGGTATACGTATAATATCAGGCTTGTTAACCCGCGACCGAAACAATCGACCGTATAACTTATCTGTAAACAATGGTCCTTGTGAAAACTCTACTATCACGTGATAAATGGCACTGATCTGATGTCGCAGAATTATAAAATCGCAAAATCCATTGAATGATCGAACTTTACTGGCGGCAACTTACAATTGTCCGTGACTAAACACAGGATGTCTCAATAAAATTCGAATTTTTTGAAACGTTTGACCTTGGGATTTATTTATAGTCAACGCAATAGCTAGAATGATTGGAAATTGAGTAAATGAATACGGGAAATTAAAATTCGGGTATTACGCGCTACACCTGTTAACACCTCAGAATCTATTAAGTTTCGGTGCATTCGTTTTACGCGCATTTTTCTCCCATTCTACTGCATTCAAGGGCTGTGTGTTGTTGTTGCTGTTGGAAAACGGTTTTCTTACCTATAACACTTAACCAATTTTGATAAAATTGAGATTGTACACATCTTGCGACGAATACCATTCAATTAGTATTATTTTTTGTCAAAATCGATTCAGTGGTGTAAGCAGGAAAGGCTTCACAAATTCAATGTTTACCGTTTAATTATATAATAAATAAAATAATAATAATATACATATATGTATATAGATGCGTATAAGTAAGTAATGTTGATTATGCAATGAAGAAGACGAAATAGCGAAGTATTTTTTATGTCATTCTGAATCAGTTTTATTGGAAGTAAAGTCATTCGTATATATTTCAGTGTTCTTTCTGAATAGGAAATAAAAGAGGCCTCGCAAAGCTGATAGCGCAAACGTCTACATTTGGTAGACTCAGATAATTAGACAACAGAAATTACAGGCTCATTTCCAAAGAAAATCTTGGATTTACTAATGAATATCAAAATCTTGGAGAAGCTATAATTAGAGGTTTGTTACAATAGACCCAATCGAGGACGTAGTGAAGATTTGACTTCTCGCAACCATCTCTAATCTAATTTGGAAATAATATGCCTTCTCTAAGTTGGCACTTAAATGATGTCAAACATTTAAAAACGAAATATCAAAATATTAAATTCGAAAAGAAATCTTGGAAACGTACAAAATTTTTATGTACAACTTTTTTATCAATAATGCCGAAAACTCGAAATGCACACAAAAGTTTCACGCAGCACTGTAAGGCCACATTGGCTGGATCATTGAAAAGAATCTGTATTGGCAGGTACACTACCGACCTGATAGATAAATACAGGGATGGATGGATGAAAATTGGAGAAGAGTATGGGATTTTTCAAGTTGTCGAAGAACCTAATGTATATTTTGTGGCAATGGGCAAAAGCCGTTTAAATTCTTGCTCTAGTTTTACAATAACGAATGGCAGCCATTTCGATTGCAATCAAGAGGGTGCAGTTTGGTTTCCTCATAACCAAATCATCTGTTTGCCATTTCATTTCCATATGACGGATGAGATGATAAAAGTGTGTACCGACAAGAAAATGCCACTTGCTGCTTACAGCGTCTTGCACTATCCGTTCCAAATACAGAATTCAGCGAATCTCCTTGCTCGATCAACATGTTCAATTTCTACTAGTTGGCATCCAATGCTGTGGTTGGGCATGATCTTAGGCATATTTCTCTTTTGGATTATACAACGTTGGCATAAATAGATATAAATGTAAATAAATTTTGTGTGTATTGTAAAAGTTTTCTAATGTTTGTCAATAAAAGCATTGTGTGTTTTTATCACTTACCATTAGCATTGCTGCCTAGTAAACATTTGTCCAAGAGATCTACAGTACCATTGAATACACATAAACTGGCCAATATGCGTTCTTTGACACGACGTCTGTGCTCAACTTCTCCAGGATTATGAGGTTTTTCATTGAGGCAATTAAGAAAGGCGGCAGAACGCAAATGCAAGAAAGTTTGTATGACATCAATTAATTTACTTTTATCGAGTAGCAATAAACTTAGTAAACAATCCACTACAACATCAGCGCTAAGCACTTCGCGTTCCAGCACAGCCAACACATATTGCTTTATGGTCATATGGAAAGTGCGCAGGGTTTCCCACTGTTTGCGAGCCACTGGTAATTGCTGCATCAAAGCATTCTTAGCATCCAGCTGGAGTCCGGTGCTAATGTGACGACTGAATATAAAGAGCTCAGTTGCAACATAGAATTGTTCCTGATCGATATTTGACCAGATTAACTCTGGCAATGAAGTGAGCAATTTGATTTGCACCATAGTGCTATAATAATTATTCAACTGTTTACTGGCATTGCGTCTTTGCAGTAGCATATTAGATATATCATTATCTGCACTATTTGTCTTGAAGCCAATCAATTGTTGCTCATTCAAACTGCGACAATTTGCGTGAATGCAATTGACTTGTTCAATCAGAGTTCCAGCAGATGTTTGCATGGCGGCAATGGTATCAGCAGCTTTCAATAAATCACGATATCGTTCTCTATAGAGTTAGAAACATAATTAAGATCTTATTGGAATGAATGAACGAACACCAAGTGCCAACTCACCCAACCATGGTGCGCACTTGCTCTCGTTTGTTTTCCACCAGTGCCTGAATCTTCCTATGGACTATGTCAATCTCTGCGACGCTATGCGTCTCAAAGAGACTATTTACATCTAGATTAATTAGATTAGGAGCAGCCATAGCACCAGATCGGCTTAATGATAGTTTTTTCCAATTTTTTAAATCACAGCTGATTCAACTCTTGCCAGCGACACAAATTTTTCGATTGCACATAACAACAGCTGATTTTTGTTGGAGTGGTAAATTTCCCACCCAAAAGTAGTGAATTTTGCAAACCAATTTTGAGCTGTGCTGCCAAGTTGCAAAAAAGTAATGCCATCTTAAGTTTAGTTTCAATATGATAATGGGTTAAATTGGTAGATAATTTGTTAAAACATAAAGTATGTTAATGTTAAAGAATTAATTTATTTGTGCTACCAAGCTGCTAAAAGGTAGTACTATTTTTTGGTAAGTTTTAATATAAAATTAGGTTAAGTAATCAATAATTTGTTAAGACATAATGCGCATTAATATAAAAAGAATCATTTTATTGTGCTGCCAAGTTCCATATGAGTAATGCCATCAGTTAGTTTCAATATGCAAATGGGTTAATTTTGTGTATAAGTTGTTGAGACTAACTGCAAGTTAATATAAACGGAAATTGAGCTGTGGCTTTAAATAAATTCAATGGGACCAAAGTTCCTTTATAAGAATGTTGTTTACAAAAAAAGTTGTACTGCTAAAAAAAGGAATTGATAAATAAATTGCGACTGCTTCTTGGATTCAACAAGTAATACAATTTTTAGTTTTCACATTTGAATTCTTTAATATATTTTATTTTCAGAATCTAATCTAATTTACTTATTGCTCCCGCAATATAGAATTTGCTATAACTAATCGCTGTATTTCTGAAGTGCCCTCGTAGATTTCTGTAACACGTGCATTCCTGTAGTACATCTCTGCTGGCATGTCCGATACAAAACCCATGCCTCCAAGCACCTGCATACATTGATGTGCACAGAAAGTTGCTGTTTCTGAAGCTGCCAGTTTGGCCATTGAAGCTTCTTTACTAAAAGGCAATGCATTGTCGCCCAGCCAAGCGGCACGCCATGTCAACAAACGTGCAGACTCCACACGCAGCGCCATATCGGCAAGTTTTTGTTTTATCATTTGAAATTCAGAAATACGCTTGCCAAAAGATTCACGTTTCTGTGCATAATCTACAGCCAGTTCAAAAGCAGCCTGAGCTATACCCAAAGCTTGAGCGGCAATGCCAATGCGACCAGAGTCTAATGATTGCATTGCAATACGGAAACCAGCACCTTGAGCGCCTAAAATATGTGTTTGTGGTACAACAACATCTTCAAGAATCACTTGACACGTGGAGGAGCCACGCATACCCAATTTGCTTTCACGTTTGGCCACTGTCAGTCCCGGTACACTTTTGGACACAAGAAAAGCAGTAATGGCTTTGTGTTTTTGTGATTTGTCAGTGGTTGCAAAAACTATACCACCGCTAGCTTCTTGTGAATTGGAGATCCAAGCTTTAGTGCCATTTAGAACATAGGAGTTGTCACGCAGTGTGGCAAGTGTGGAGACTGCACCTGCATCGGAACCATTACCTGGTTCTGACAGAGCATAGAATGCTATACGCTCACCATTTGTGTATGGCGCTAGGAAATCTGTTTTTTGTTGGTCACTGCCATAATTCTGTATGGCGCCCAGATATAAATTATTCACAGCCATGACAACAGAACAAGCAGCATCACCACGGGCAATCTCCTCCATGGCAATGGCATAAGCAAGATAATCTAGACCAGCGCCACCTATAAAAGTGGTAAAATGTTCGATTATTAGAATTATTTCATTTTTGTATGCACAATCATTGCTTAACCATATTCTTCTTTTATAGCGACAGCTAAAAGTCCTAAATCACCCATACGACGCACTTGCTCCTCCGGATATAAAGCCTCCAGATCATGTCTTCTTGCTTTCGGTGCAATTTCTGCATTGACAAATTCTCGGCAGGTGTGTTGCAGCATTTGGTGGGTCTCCGGCAACGCAGCTAGGCAAGCGATTTGCCGTCTTCTTTGACTTTGACTTTGAAGAGTTCGTCGACCTATAAACAAATGCATAAAGTAAATAGCGGGAGACAAGCGAAACGTATAACGAAAACAATTGGTTTGTGAATTGACCCAACAACAATGTAAGCAACTTACACAGAACTCGTAAAATATTTTGTGTTGGAAATTGCATTTTAATTAATTTGACAAAATTACATTACAGAGAATAAATAATCAATGTGGATTAATTTTTTGGATAATTTAATCAGTTCGAACTGTAAAATCCGATTTCGCTGATGACGCTAGTATGATGAATATTGTTGCTGATAACGAACGAGAACCGTCTTCGTTGATGGTTCGTTTTGGAATGATTCAACTGGCAAAGAAAGTGAAACCAAAATAGAAATTTGTTGAAGAGCAACAGGTAGATACTATATATTATTGAAGAATAAGAAATTGCGAGGTGTGGTTAGAAAATTATAAGAAAATGGATGGATTCTAATAAAGAGGTACAAAAGACAGTTGTCTTCACACTTGTTTTTTGGTTAGCACCTCCAAATACAGCATGTATTTGTGGATATACATGTTATTCTTGTTGTGGCCGCTTGTTTTAAAAGATCCTATGCCCATGTACACAGTGGGATTCCGTACGTCCACAGAGCCGTCAACATAGTCTTATAAAGTACGAGCTTGTTTTCAGTGCTCAGTTTCGACCATATTCCTAGCAATATTGTTTTTAACCTTCTGTTTGGAATGACGTTGGGTGGAGCCTCAGGTGATTTTGATGACTTTGCAGTCTCTGCCGATGACGTTTACTATTGAATGAGCATCTTTAAGTCTCTGTGCAAAGTGGTGTTGTGCACAAACCAAGGAGCTCCTGATAAATGGCGAAGTGCATTGTTTTGAAAGGCTTTAACTCGCTGAATATTGCTGGTTGCTGCGGTACCCCGTACTTGAATCGCGTAACGCCAAAGAGGGACCACTACTTGTCTATAAATTGTCCTCTTCTTATTGATCTTTCCAAGTGATCATTCTGTCTTAATACATTCCAAGATATTTTGCGGTGTTGCAATGATATCTTGCCCAATACGCATACTTGGGCAATCCCCTCTTTTCTTGCTGAATGTGTATAAATTATGATTAGTTTGAATTTTCTTTTATATTCCATTTCGTTAGCCACCGTTCCAGATTGTCAACTTGCTGTTGGATTGCCTCAGATGCATCCTGCGACGAGGAGAAGGTGACAGTATCATCGGCATAGGTGGCAACTAACACGTTTTCCACAACTGGCATATCTGACGTATAAAACATGTACAACACGGGTTCTAGCACACTGTTCTGCGGTACACCAGCATTGATTTCGAGTATGCGAGAGGCTGCATCCTTCATTTGTGTAACGTCCACTCAAAGTAAGACCTTAACATAAGGTAGAACGAAGCTGGGAGCAGTTTTTTTTAATTGTTACAGTAGCCCAGTGTTCCAGATTCGATCAAACGTTTCTTGAAAGTCAAGAAACAAGGCTAAACAAAATTTCTTTTCCTTCAGGGCTTCTGTGATGAATTTCACTATTCGGTGACATTGCTGCATTGTTCCAAGTTGGCCTAAATTCATTTCTCAATCGCGGCCTTAATCCATTTTACAAATGAAATTAAATCGCGCGTCCTAATTTTTTTTCATGTTATGGCCTCAATTTCATTTTCACGTCGCGACCTTATTTCACGCCTCCCATGTACACGCATGATAAGAGCTTCAGATGAATATAGTATCTATATATTTTAATCTTAATTGTCAATCACTAACAAATGTTGTCTATTTACAGAATTTAGTTCCATTAACTTTAAAACTAAGATTTGTTCTTCTTTATACTACAATGAGGGAGGTACAATCGCATATCATTGGTAAGAAAAATGTAAAAACTATAAGTAAAATGAGACAATGAATTGTCGTTATTATCTGATCCAATATGAACGAGGCTTAACTAATCATGAGTGCTAAAACTGTAGAAATGACAAAGAAAGAAATTGAAATTTCATAAAACAAACCTGAAGCATTTATCCCATTATTTTATAATCACACCTCGTATTTTTGATATTGTATATATGTAATAACAAAAAGTTCCATTGAACTGTTTGTATTGTAAGAACGAATGACTGTCTGTTTAAACACACATTATAATTGTTTCGTGGGCAGGTCTTTTGCACGTGTTTGGAAGCGGGTCAATCACAGCCGAACATTGTCGTTTATCTGGAACGAATTTTTCTCTATTTAAAGTACAAAGATCGATCATGTTTATACAAATGTAATCTCTCAATGTTTAGCACAAAAAGAGAATATGTAGAAACAAATTTTAATATATTCTACAAAATCATCGCAATTTTTTTGGACCTAGGAAATCTAATTAAAAACAGTTCTTGGGACATAATTCTTTTATATACAAAAACACTGATTATTTTAATTTGTAACATTTTAATTTAATTTTAATTGTATATAAAAATATATTTTTATTTCTGATTTTCTCTTGGTCTATGTGTGTAATACTTTCCGTTTTCCTATTTCTGCCTACTAATAAACTGTCTGAGAATTCCACAAAGAAAATATTTTTGAACCAGAGAGAAGAAACCTAAAATAATAGAAAAAATCCACAAATAAGAAGTAAAAATAAACAATTCAATTAAAATAAATGTAAAATTTAAAGAAATATTTCATGGTTTTTATTGAGTCCATTGTTGAAATTAGTTTTTTGTGTTTTGTTTTATTTTGTCATTAATTCAGTTAGTTACAAATCTGGGATTTCTAACAGGCGACCAGAAATACACAGCAGGTGGATGCGTGAGTTCAAAAATTCGTATTGCCTAAGATCTCAAATACAATTCAACTGATTTCAATGAAAGTACATACATGAAAATGGCTATACAGAAGATGATGTCCATATCCGAAACAGGGGCTCCTTACGCCGTGCATTATAAAAAGAGATACATCTGATATTGATGGACAAGAATTGTAACCGAAGCTTACCCTACTTGCAAAGTAGTCCTGAGAATTATATCCAAGGGGGCTGCCCTCCTCTTACAACGGTAAAGGAATACTTCCGGCAAGCAATTTTTCTGCCTTCAAATCTTAAATTTGTAATGCAATTACTTTTGATGAACTTGGAGGTATCGAAAATGAGTTAGGTTTTCGGTATAATGAGTGGAGTAACAAAGAGCCAGCAGATTCAATTTCTGCTTACGAAAATCCAAAAATTCAAAAAGCAATTGGCATATTGCATGCGCTACCATGCATTACGGCATCGGTAGAGAGATCCTTCAGTACACTAAGAAGCGGAGATTGCCTAAATAGTGAATTAATTTTATTTTATTTATTATTTATTTTTTTGGTGAAAAATTTATCAAAAACCCACCTAGAATTGTTTGAAACTTTACACTAAAATCTAATGATGTCTAACAATATCATTGATATGTGAATAAGTAGAGTATCTACATCTTTCATTGAACCATGAAATATAAAAGTTAAAAAATTAAAACATATCTGTGGAATTCTAAATCGACTTACAGCTCTTTTCATTATTTTAATAGCAAATGACGTACTTCGTTCGTTAAATTATTATGACTTAATTAATGATTAATGATACCTGATTTTGAACTTCTCGTCAACTATCATTATTGTATTAAAACTAATTCTACTACCGCCCCTGATCCGAAATTTTATCCGGATAACATGATTAATTGAAAGTAAAATATAAAACGGTCAATTTTAAGTCTTTCCAGCAGTCAAATCAGAAATAATTTGATTAGAGGAAATTGTTAACTTTCTGGTGACATTAATTTCATAATGATTAAGTTAATCGATCCAAAGTTATAGGCAAAATTCATTTGACAAAATATTTATCAATTTACGTATAGCATTGCGTGCTTTAAGGGGCAATATTTATCCGACAAATCAGCTGGTAGCAGGCCAACAGAAATGCACAGCAGGTGGATATTACAACCAAAAGTGCTTTGGATTCATAGAACATGAGAATGGAGTGACTGATTTGAATGGAAAACATTTTAAAAAAAAATTTAAGAGTAGGACTACATTTTGAGATTATCCGGAACCGTAGCCAGATACGGCAAAGTACTTTAAACGTAACAAATGCAAAATAGTAATTATAAAGAATATACAAAGATTAAATTTCAAAAATGTCAACTATATTAATAAGAAAAAACCATGAAATTTTTTTGATACACATTTCATAAGGATTCGAGTTAGGATTTTAAAATTTTAAGAATTTACCCTTTATATTCTTTCCTTGACAAAGTGTCAGTTAGTTTCATGGCAATAAGCTTTTGTCATGTGAATAGACAAATATGAGCATGACAAAAAGCTGTGAAACTCGTTTGAAATGATTTCAGTTAGCTAATTGTTACAAATTTAGTACAAAATCAAAAATTAAGTACCAGGGGAACAGAAGTGAATATTGTTAAAATTCGAATAACTCTAGAACGGTTAGACCGATTGCGATGGAAAAAATTTAATAAAAAATTCTAAGAGTTGGACTACTTTCTCAATTTATTTAGAACTGTAACAGGATACGGCAAAATATTTTATCCGTAAGAAATGCAAATTGGTACATTTGGAGGATTTCCGAAGGTTTAAAATGAAATATTAAAACTGTCTTGAATAGAGAATATTCTCAATTAAAAATTAAGAATTTCTATTATCTCCCTTGTAATCCGGACTGACCACAGTTATTGTATAATGCAATGATCGCTAATTTATTGTAAAATGAACCAAGTGCTTAGGTTTGAATGGGTATTTATAAAAATTTTCAATTATTGGATGTCCTTATTCTCTTTTATGTAATCTAATCAATTTGACAAAGTAACATTTGAAACTTACATCAGCAAAAAGAAAGATTCAATCAATATTTTATTCTAGAAACATAAATCTTTAAAAAGTTATTAGACAACAAAATTTCCAAACTATTAATTATTTTACAATAGTACTATATATTTTCAGGGGAAAAAGTATACAACATTAGCTTGGAGAAGGAATATACTCTATCCTAGTATTATATTTGTTAAAATGAACTATTTGATTCAACGTGGTAAAGTGCGTCAACAAGCGATCCATGTGCCTGATGGCTTGCCTGAGTTGCTTTCGGACATAACTAGGGAAGTGCTACGTTGTCAGCCGACTAAAGAATGCTTATGTCAGTTCATAATTGATTATTTGCATTCTATAATTGTGACTCGTGAAAAGGCTATGGGTGAGTATTACGAAAGACCATGGAGATTTCTTATGTATTAAGATAATTACAAAATTGTAGTGGCTAAGAGTATAATGGATCATGCACTGCGTAAAGTGGACGAGATTATTGGCGATATGTGTATTTGTGATATTACCAAGGAGAAGTCTGATATGATGGCTGAAGTGATGGAGAAATGCTTCCGTAACTTCTTGGAACGACGTCGTTGTGAAACACAACAGGGTAAGAAAATGGTGTCTTTCGATGATTTCGATATGCTGGAAGAATTGATTGAGAAGTGCAAGTTTACGGATGATGAACTAAAAGTTTCACGTCCAATAATTGAGAATGCATACAAACGTTTCGTTGAAGCATATTTGGCAGCTGGAGAAGGCACTGAAGGTCCTGAAATATTGTATGCCTACTTCCGTGATCGTGAACTGAAGCGCATTGAGGAGTTAATGCGCGAGCAGGCAGCCATAAAGATACAAGCCTACTGGCGTGGTTATCGTGTACGAAGCTCACTTCCAAAACGAATCTGTGTTTGCACTTGCCAGGAAGATGTAAGTCCATCTTTAGGCTATTTTTGGTTTAGATAATAGTCAGTAATACAATAATTTTATGTGATATCGTTCGATTTCGTAGCGGAAAGAAGATGACAAAGACTGGGAAATTAAGGATAAGGCTGCTCGCATTATACAGAAATTCATGCGTAATTATGTAAGTAATGTACTAAGAAAACAATCTAAAAATGAGCCCCATAAAATTTCTCCCCATTATAGGCAAAGAAGGCCTCTATTGGACCTGATGATCCTTGTGAAAAAGCTTCGATGGAAGACATACTAGAAGCAAAGGTAGAAGAAGTTCAGATTGTAACGGAGACAGCTCCTGATACTGGAGTAGAAGCAGCACCATCCACAGCAACTCAAGCTGCACCAGAGACGCCAGCACCGGAACCAGCTGCCGAGGAAGTACCACAACCAGCTGCCGAGGCAGCACCACAACCGGAAGCTGCACCAGAAGCACCACCTGCTGAAGCTGCACCAGAGCCGCCAGCAGAAGAAGCACCACCTGCTGAAGCTGCACCAGAGCCGCCAGCAGAAGAAGCACCACCAGCTGAAGCTGCTCCAGAACCAGCTGCAGAAGAAGCACCACCTGAGGCTGAACCAGCACCACCTGAGGGTGAAGCAGCACCTGCTGCAGAAGAAGCACCACCGGCTGAATAGGCTAAATTATATTTTGTTTTTCTTACATATCTTGTTTTATTAGTTCAAGACCTCAAGACATTAGAAATGTATCTTGACATAGAAGTTAAAATTTAATATTTAAAGAAAATAACAAAAATTGTTGGTTAACATTAAATCAATTTGTAGTTCCAATTATTCCATGCGTTCAGTTATCCAATCACTAAAGGTTGATACACGCGTATAGACATCGGGTGCTACAAATAGACCACAGACAATCATTCCATATGAAACGATGCCAACTTGTTTGAGTCCACGGGAAGTTGATGTAACCAAAGGACCACCGGAGTCACCCTATCAGACATATTGAATGTAGATAATAAGATATGTAATCAATAAAACTATATGAACTTACCGAACAGGCACCACGAAATGGGCCTCTGGCGCATATTTCAGTATCGGTGACTTCCTGCATACCAGTATCGCGACATTGTTGCGTCGTTATAGTCTGATAATTCATGCGTTGCAACACAGTTGGAAAATTTAAAGTCTCTACGAAGGGAAAAGCCACTGGAAGTCTTAAGCCCCACCCAGTGAGAGTTACTGGTACACCACCACCTATATAATCCTTTTCACTAACATCAATTGCTGCAATACTTTTATTATTCAACTCCAATGGTGGTTCAATACTTAAAAT
The DNA here is from genome assembly GCA_037043315.1 of Amiota communis. Classification (NCBI taxonomy): domain Eukaryota; kingdom Metazoa; phylum Arthropoda; class Insecta; order Diptera; family Drosophilidae; genus Amiota; species Amiota communis. The sequence goes on along the minus strand of JBAMAV010001400.1, from coordinate 1,083,933 downwards.
TGCCACATCACTTGTAATCAGTTCCTTATAGTCGTCGTGTATATCAATGCTTACAACCTGAGAACGAGTTCCTGTCTCTGGAGTATTTAAATCACGTATACCTGCAACAATTGACAATCGATCTGTATTCATACCCTGACAGCAATGAGCTGCTGTAAGGATACGACTAGGTGATATTATAGAACCCCCACAGAAGTGCTTGTAACCGTCGTTGGTGCGATATTGGAGCGAAATTTGATAGGGCACATATTCATTCTGTGGTATATCAGCGCCTCCCACAACTCTTGTGGTACCATTTTTTGGTAGAGCAACTATGGAAATACTTTTGAATCAAATAAACTTAGAGAATATTATATGTCATAGACTTACAATTAAATAGTATAGCTTTGGTGGAGACTACTATTGTAAGTAGTACCAAAAACAGTACACCCAATTGAACTTTAGCCATTCTCGTTGCAACTTTAACTGAATTAATTGCTATAATTACGGTTCACTTTTATAGGCATGTTTAGAAGAATGGGTAACTAATAATACGAGTATAACTATAGTGATTTATCAGTCATTAAGAAAAATTTGCATAGATAAAGTCAGGTTTTCCATGACAGCTTTTTCGCAATTAAATTTGATCTTGAAATATGTTACAGAACCAAACAATTACAATATTTTTATGCTGGTAATGAGCAACGATTATGAATAGGGCCGAAAAAGTAGGTCAAAATTATTATTATGAAAATAAATTTGAACCCAAAACAAAAATTACTAATCTCTTATACAAACTTGTCGGATCTACAAGTCTTATAATTTTGTTGGATCTTTAATTGAATACGATTAAAAAACTGAATTTATATATGTAGCATTTATATTTATTCATTGTAAGGTATTTGAGTAAATTTTTAATATATTAGGACATTTGAAAAGCCATATTCATTTCATAAAGGAACTTCATATCGATCTCTTAAGCCATATGCTCTTGAAGCCAACTATCAAACATAGAGACTCTGGTATAAACATCTGGACTATTGGAAGCACAGAATGCAGTACCGTAGGAAACAATACCGACTTGTTTAAGGCCTTCTTTACCTTGTATTACCAAGGGGCCGCCAGAGTCACCCTATAAATATGAGAAATATACAGACTTGGGACTCAAACTAATAAATTTTCTTTCACTTACATTACAGGCTCCCTTGCCGAATCGCTCCAAAGCACAAATCTCAGTATCTGTCAGTTGTCTCATTGTTTTCTTACATTGCTCATTGGTAATCGTTTTATAAGCCAATTTTTGCAAACGAGTTGGGTATCTAGCAAAGGGTCCTGAACCAAAATGAAATACAGAACCCCAGCCAGTCAGAGTAACACCCTGATTGCCATCAACTTTTTCGGTACCACTCACATCGATCTTGTCTACCCTTTCACCATCCAAATCAAATGGTGTTTCAAGGTTTACAATAGCAATATCACTTGTTACTAATTCCTGATAATTATCATGAATTGCATAGGATGACACTTGTGAGCGATAACCTGTGGTATCAGTAAGATCTCGTATGCCAGCAACAACTGAAAGACGCTTGGCATTTTGACCATTGACACAGTGAGCAGCGGTAAGTACGCGATTTGGAGCAATTATGGAACCACCACAGAAATGACGATTTTTACCTTCTCGAGTTTGGAACTGCATTGATACTTGATAGGGTACATACTCCTTTGGTGAGACATCATAGCCTCCAACAACACGTTCTTGGGAGCTGTTTTCATCTATTTGCTCAAAGTATTTATCAACTGTAGGAATAGTTTATAAGTATTATAATTTTCAATGGAATAATTCTTCTTAATCTTACGATCAATTGTCGAGCCTTGCGGCTTTGTTAAGACCACTTCTAAAAGGCTCAGTGCGAGCACAGTGAAAATAATTCCGACACCTTTGAATGTCATAATGTTGTTGTCACTTTTGATTTTCAATATGTTGTGCTTGTTTCTATAGCTCTGCATAGTGTTTTTATAGGTAAACCAAAATGCTGAATTCTTTTTTATTTTATCGAATACATTAGAAGTTTATCATTAGTTCTCTGTGGGTGGTGCTGATAGTACAAGTATTCAAGGTTTAATTCTAATCACACATAGTTTTATTCTTTTTATGGGGGTCCAATTCATTATATTCTATTTAGTTCAATAAACCAGTTCATTCATGGAATTTACGGCTCATTAATGCAATTTCTGTTTTTACAACTCAACAATTTATTTATTTAATTTTTGATCTGAAAATTTCAGAACATATTAACATTTTGTTTTATACTGTTTTCTATATAAAGTAAATCTGTGTTTATGTTATAAATCTCCCAGTTTTTGATATTGGCAAACTCTTCAAAATTCAAATTAAAATTTCTCGTGTGATGAACTTGTGTACTTTAGAGGGAGAACCCAAGGCACATATCGGTTATGTTGACAACCAGGGGTCTGTCGGCCCACAGCAACAAAAACAAAACCATACGTAGTACGGTAGAAGCTCTTAATCAAGCTCGGCAGGCAGGAAGCTGGTAAATAAGCCTGTCTGCAATGTCGCTAGGATACTCTGGCCTTGCTACCAACCAATAAGAATCACCGAGTTCCTACACTTCAACAAGAAAAGGATTCAGACCGATTTCCCCAAACAGCTCACAACCCTCCCTACGCATTCATAATTTATCAGACATTACAATGGGCCTTAAGGCTTCTGGGTGAATTCGCGTACAGTCTATACAATACCATATACTTATTTATTTATAATAATTTTATCCAACGAAGCATAATAAAGTCAGTGAGCTAAAAGGCCAAGTTACAAATTTGAAGCATTAAGTACAAGGGACATATTTTAGATGTCACCAAAAAATATTACCGAGCATGAGAAATTGAAATTTTTTTTTTTCTCTTGTACAATCCTATTATCTACCTTGCAACTAAATTTCAAGTCGCCCAAAATTGGCAAAGCTTTTTGATTAGTGAGTGATAAAAATTGTCTTAACACAGCACTTGAAATCAACTTCATATAATATTTATCTGTATTTTTGTATTATTACACACATCACAATTTAATGAATCAAAAATCAAGATACGGACTAGCTACGGTAGATCACTTCAACAGGCAATCCTCTGTTTATTGCTGTTTTGCAGTCCCCTGTACTGCAACTAAATCAATGGGTCCAAGTCCTCCGCTCTGGTGCCTGGTCGGGGTACATTTAAGGCCGGATTAAGACATGTTGAGGTTCCGTGGTAATGCAAGTGGCAAGTCACTCTCCCCTTAGGAAGGTAGATGCATCAATATATGTGTATTCAAATAAATGTGAAATACCATTAGTTCTTATTATAAGAATTTTTGGTGACACATTTTCTCATGCAACTACAGCATGTGAATGGGCTTTCAACCATCAAAGGTTTTGTTTTAAGCTATGTTAGAAGCTAAGCGGTAGTTCCTTTCTAGGATATGGCTCGTACACTATATTACGCAAATGTGCCACCAGCCACCAGTAATATTGTGCATAATAAATATGGAGTTAGAAATTAGTGCCTGAATTAAGAATGATTTTTCATGGGCTGTAGAGCGGTATCCTACATGGATCATCTGACCCTGGTTTTATTTCATTATGAATTGCCTAAATTATAAAAAATAACAACAAACCTTGGAAACTTCACTTTTACCCAGCAATAAACTGAAAAACGCCGAAAGCATTTTGACCCTAACTGATGCCAATCAGAAAGAGCACGAGACAATTAAATGTTCGAATGAACTGCTACCGTATTTGATCGAGTGAATGTTTGTTTGATGGAAGGTGGAACAGTCGATAGTATGGTCAAATGCACATACGTTTAGGAACACATTCTCCCTCACACATTGCACTAAAAGGTGAAGGTAATAAAAATCAGAAGCGGCGGCAAGAATCAACTAAATAAATCAAACTATGACGATTTTGCGGTAACACAAAAACAAAAAAACAACAACTGAATATCCAAGTAAAGTGGAAATGCATCTTAGTCGCTGTTGACAGATGACAACTAAATCGGAGGCTATAAAAATTGCAGTGAAAATGTCTTCTTTCAAATTGATGCGACAACGAAGGCAATGACGACCACGATGATGGTGATGAAGACCACACGCACAATTCTTCAGAAGCGAGGTTCGCATGGAGCTGAGTTTACTTGGTAATACAACCAAGTGAGACTTTTGGAAATGAGTGAGCAATCAAGCAAAATGTCATAATAATGATGGCGCACAGTACTCGTCGTATAAGCCACCGTTGTGGTAAGAACTCATCCGTCCATCGTTTCACTTTTCCTTATGTTGACCATATTTTGTTTGGTTTGTGACTTGTGCTGTCTTGACAGGATGCTTATCTTGTTAACGCCGGTCGCATTGTGGTGAGTTAAAAGTGAACAGAGAGTTAACCCGAAAGACGAAATCAGCGAGTTAAACTACAATTCGAGTAACTGCCTGCAATGCGCGGCAAAATATCATCAAGTCTTTGTTGAGTCTTTTCACAGTCTGTCCGAATCTTTCGGCGAATCTTTGTCTGTCTGTTTATTTCACGCTGACTGTTGTTGTTTTGACTGTCTTTATGCCTGTTTGTCTGTTTATTTGCCTTTTGTGTCTGTCTTTCTTTCTGTCTGTCTCTTTGTCTGTCTTTTGGCCATGTTTCTTGGTTTTATTTTGTTCTTTTGCTCATGTTGATGAAATGATTAAAATGCATTTCATTTGACAGAATTTTGAATTGAATTTAAGGAAAGAAGATAAGAATCTTGTGAAGAGGCTAATAACCCTAAAGTTTGTCCTTTTTACAATATTAAAAATAACTTTTGATTTTAAATGTCTACAGTTCAAAAAATTGTGTTTATTTCACTATAAAAAAAAAAAAATAAATCCTAGCCAACGGATGAATGCAAAATATAAATTTATTTATTTTATTTATTTATTAGAACTAGATTACAATTACAAATTATAACCTAGCTATTTTAATATGAGCAATAGCAACAGAGGGCTTCTGCTCAGGGGGTTGAGTTAAATAGGATAGGCGGAAGAATTAGAAAAGTCCAGGACCAGGACCAGAACGGGAATCGAACCCGTGACCAACCAAAGAAAACTAATAAATTATTAAAAATGAAAACATGATTTACCATATGTTATTGTTGAGGTCAATGCGATAATGAAACTTAAATAATTTAAAGAAATGTGAGACCAAAATTATTTAAAACTATATTTGTGGTTAAGGGTTTGAGTTTTTGAAAGAAAGGACTCAGATATCAGCGTACTCTCCTTAGAAATAAATCTGGAAATTAAATAATTTTTGTCTTTTTTCCATTGATCATACTTAAATATGTTTAGATTCCTATAGTATTGGTACAATACAATAGCTTATCAGATCACAGTAAAAACTCAGAAATAAGAAAGTATGTAATACGATGAGTGTGTATGAAAAATATAATCATCTAAGTAGGTGCCAATTGATGCCGCTTCATCGAGAGGAGAGACCGGAGGGTCTGGATATCTTATAACTGAAATATATATATTAAAATGTTGGAGGGGTCTTGTGATCAGTTCTGCATAGACATGCCTTAATTAGATTCTGGAAATCTAGAATAATCCTAAATATAGAACTTGAAGTACTAAATTAAATTTATTATTTAAATATTATTGATTTACATTCTCTAAAAATTGTATTATAAATGGTAGTAGGTATGTGTCATTTTTTGAGGGGCATAAGATGAGTGTGTTTTCAAAAAGATATCTGTAAAGGGAGAATAAGTTTTATACTTACTGAAAAAAATCAATAGAGTCCACATATGAAAATTCATAAAGTTTCTGTAAAACAAACGTCTGGATAGGCATTTCAAAATTGATATACTGATCAAACAAAAGGTTAGATGGCTAAACATCAGTATCTAAAAAACCTTTATAATAAATATTATGCAAGTCATCACAAGAATTCACAGAATATGGGTGCTGCACAGTGATAGTCTTAAACGAATCAAAGTAAGGACTACATCTTGTGTCAAAGCTCAGAGTTGTGGGAAACCAGAATAATTCAACCAAAAAATAATATAAAATTGATAATTCTAAATCAAGTAGCATGTATCTTTCTGAATTCCTTTAAGTCTTCATAAAATCACTTAGTGGATATTGTTTAACCCGAACAGGTTTCACTGTTGAAAACATCATATTCATGTTGTTTAACGCTCACTTCTCCATTTATTGTCTTCTTCAGGATGAGCCCTTTTTCTTTCAATGTGGTTCTTGTTTGTTCTCCATCTTTTCAGATGACTACACTATGTAGCATCTTCCCTTATCCCATCTCTGTGTTGCGGGTGTTGCACAGGTTATGGTATGGCACAGTCACAGCGGCCCCGATGCAGCCATCTGATTGTGAGTTTGCGATTGGCACAATTTTTCTACCTTTTGTTTTTTTTTTTTGTTTTGGAACTGCGTGGAATTTTCGGTTATCAGCTCCAGCTGGGTGTCGAAGTTATTGTTAAGTGCTATAACCTTTAAACTGAGTGCGAACTCATGCTGAGTTCTTTCATTTGCTGGCTTTTTGGTAGATTCTTTTATTTAACTTTAATTCAAGCGACTCTGCATTGTTTTTTACAAAGATTTATGCCTTAAGTTTGGATTGGATTCGATTGGATTGTAGTTGACAAAACAACTTGCAAAACTTTTGTCAAAAGATGGTAACGAGAAACAAATCCATTCCATTCCATTCACTTCTCATCTCATCTCTTGTATGGGGGAACTAACTCATTCATTGAACAATTAAAGTAACATGCCTTAAAATCTCAGCTATGTTAGAATTACTCTCAGCAATCAAATCAGTTGAATGGCAAACAAGTTCTTCATTTGATTTGATTACTTTTGGGTGGCATCTTGCCACAACAACTGTCAATTCCTGGGAATGACACCTACGCGGCAACAGTTTAAGTGGTAGACGGCCAAGACCAATCAACGAAGAAACGTAACTCCATGGTCTTAGGGCAACGAGTTGATCACCCAAAACATTGCAGTTTTAATCTCTCTCAGTGAATAATTTAAATATTCCGATTAAATTCGCAAATGCAACTTGCCACCAATTTTGAATGTGTCCAAGGTGCAGGCAGGAGACCATGACGTGAAAACTACTCTTAATTCATTTATTCAACAACCAACCAACACCAACAACAACCAATTTTAACTGTCTGCAAGTCAAGATTGTTCAGTATATCGATTGCTATACGTTTTCGTCCTCCTACCTGGTTGGCTAGCGACAGCCATAAGCGTTTTCTTAACCCAGGGCCCGAGCAAAAGGGGCCTCAAAACACTCGCCAAGTGTGATTCCGAAATCTTAAGAAAACTAAGAGAATGAAAGTAAGTTAAGTAAGGTTTGCCATTCCAACAAGAGATCCATTTATAAGATAAGAGTTTTTCGAGTTGCACTTTCAATAATGCTGATACATAAATTTATCATCGGATCAAGGACTTACAATTGATTTATTTGTATCAATGTGAAAATATTTAGTTGAGGTCACAATGCGCCCCTGCCTTCCAGATACTCCTGTGACTCCTGGTTGTTGTCTCCTGTCTCTCTGTTCCATTGATATCTTGCTCATTCGCATGTTTGATGCAAATCAGTTTCAGTTTTTTCCAGTAGGACGACGATGACGATGAAATTCATTTGTGGCCGCCTCAGAGTTGCATGGTTTTGAGTAGCTTGTGTCAGTTTCGAGCTGATTGCATTCGACTAATGAATCATTTTGTTTGCCTTTAACACACACACACACACATACACACATACACAGTCTTCTCAGATACAAAAGTATCTACACTTTATCCCAGAATATCTGTGTGTGTGGGGCAAGCTTTGCGAATTAATTATGCACACCTTTTCGGGCTTTTGTTTTCTCTTACTCTACCTTCTGGCCATTGCATCGTTTTTATTGTTGTTTCCTGTGTTTTTTGGGGTCTTGATCTTTGAGCTACTGTGTTAATTGTCCGACTGTCGACTTCTGTGCACATTTATTGCTCTAGAATGAACATTTCGAACTTGAAATGGCTTTATTATTGTATTTTGGTTGCAACACGTTTTATGGAACGCCATTGCCGACCAACATTGGCGCCTGTCGTGTCAGTTTATTCTTGGTTTTTGTTAATTGGACCACCCCGTGTATCTGTCTGTATATGAGTTTCAAACACTGTGTATTCGTATCTTTTGGCATGACTTATCTGCATTACATATGAGTATTTCCTTAATTTAATTTGCATACTGACTGACATATTAATCCTTTGTCTCCTCGTTAGCCTTTGTTCTCTTTCTCTATTATTATTTTTAATATAAGTAACATTTTGCACAAGTCAAAACTGTTAAGTAAAATAGAGAATGCAGATAATGGATAAAGCAGGATTATTATTGTTTTAATTTCATGATTTATATGAGGATATGTTAAGCTTCATGAGGCTCATTAATTTTGCTATTGCACTGGCTTCTTCCATTTTTTTCAGTTGAAATCTTTCCATTGTTCTACGCCTGTAGCTCTTTTTACTTTAGTTGTGATAGATTCAACCAGCATATACAAATAGAGGACAAAAAATTAGTTTATTTATATTGTAATAAGACAAGAAACATTTTTAGAATTTGGACTCAAAGTGTTGAATCAATCCCAAAAAAGCTGCCTTGAAATATCGAAGCCAGATAAATCCTAAAATACAAAAGGAGAATAGGTTTGAAGTTCATAAATCTATGAGCAGACCAAACGCTTAATATAAATAGTTTTGCCAACTTGGGCAGCCAATTGTTTTACCAAATATTTCAGACCAAGTTTTGTTGGAGATATATTTATATTTCTGTACAGTCAGTACAGTGAACCATTCGACCAATTTCTGGCAAGGTTTGAGGATTGTAAATTATGGTAGATATTTTAATAGAAATTTCATGGTGGCTATGTATTTCAGTAATTCAATTATCACGGCTTAAATAATAATATGCCATGCAGTATTCTTGGTGGCTCGCCGTTTCCTCCTTTTTGTACTACTGGTGGCAAGTGAATTCAATAGTGATAGGTAAGAACAGTGAAGGGCAATTAACCCCTTCCAATGACATCGCCAAGTTCAATTCACCGTTTGAATACATTTAAAAGGAGATAGAGTTAGAACTACTACTGGTTTCAATGGGACTGGCCATGGCATGGTCCAGTTTTGATACAGCTTGGTGAGTAAAGTAAAATATTAAAAGTACTTATGCAATTTTAGGAGGTTAAGTTTTCGGAAATACTTAACATATATCGTTTAGTTTTTCGATTAAAACCTTTCCGACATATATTCAATCCATAGTACATGAAATATTCTTTCCGAAAAATATGCTCAATACTTATGATAAGCAGATCATTGTGGGTATTATCTATAAACAGAAAGGCTCATATAAGTCTGCTATTACACGATGGATCACGATAGCAGAACTCTCAGTTTTCGTTTGTAGAGAAAGGAAATGTGCGGGTCACTCAGTCGCTGTGTTAATGTACGGTTAACAAAAACAAAGTTCTGCTGACATAGAAGAATCGACGATCGTTTGTGTTGTTCTGTTCAATCGTGTAATACCCGTATAACTGATCGCATCAATATATAGTAGGTAATGGGGTCGCAGAGATCTTTGTGATCGTATTACAAACTTACAAAAAGTTATACAGTTAAACAAATTTTTAGATTATATTCGAAGAACAGGAACTAGTTACTGCGTCATTGTTACAGCTTTATAGCATCAAGTATCTAATGTTGGTATGATTTAACTTCGAGCTGATATTTGAACTTTGGTTTGTTGGAGCTCTAAGACAACCCACAGAAGAAGACACTGTTGCAAGTTCATCTGCCTCTTGATTCCCAATATGCTAACTATGACCAGGTACCCAAGTCAGGTGAATTATAAATATATAAATATTGTAGTAAGTAATTAAATTAGTATGTTCAGGTTACTATTATAAAGACTGTAATTATAATTAGAATTTGCAAGGTGAAAATAGTTCTATCAAACTTTTATTTTCTTACGAAAAATATTATCATACAATTAAGCTTTGTTTTATCGGTCAATTAAAGCATTCAGATTTTGATTTCCTGGTCTGAAATTCTATAATTACTTTAAGAATTAATAGATTTTAAGCTTGTTACTCAACAAATGCAATGATGAAGATCCAAATAATAATCATTACCATCAGTCATGAGAGGTTTACTTATTGTATTCGTGATTGTTTCCTATTGTTTTATTTTGACACCAAGCAAATATGGTATGATTCCCGTTAAAAATCAGTATAATAATTATAGCATTTTATATTTCAAAGATGTGTGATTTATATAGTAAAAACTCGCACCACAAAACTGGAACCCATGAACGTAACAACGGAGTATGTAAACGAGACAATACCAATTATGGCATCGGTACAATTAAGGAAGTCTAATGGCATATATGCGCATCTTTGTGGTGGCATCATAATTACTGAGCAATTTGTGCTAACTACAGCACATTGTTTCATTAAAGTCAAAAAGGATCCGAAACTATTCAGAATTGTGGCGGGCACTGAACAGCTCTATAATAATACAATAATACATCCATTCCAGGTGAAGGCATTAGTAATACACGAATTTTTTCTGCCACTCCATGGAAATGATATTGCTTTAATTCAAGTGAATGAGACGTTTCCACTTAGCGAGGATAAAGAACATTTTCAAAATGTCAGTTATAAAGAGGAAAGAAAACCAGGTGGAATTGATGCAGTACTATATGGTTGGGGTCCTGCAGTAGATACATCCAAAGTACGTCAATTGGAAGTCATGCACTTTAATACAATCGAAACAGAACAATGTTGGGATCGAGGATTCATGTATGTGACAGGAAGCGATATATGTGCGATGCACATAAGTGGACGTGGAGCTTGCGGTGTTAGTAGATACATATGCATGGTGTATGATTAAGTTTTCCGTTTGTTAAAAACAAATATTTTTTTATTTTCAGGGGGATTCAGGGGGACCTTTAATGAGTCCAGACCACAAAGTTTTCATTGGTTTGCTCTCGTATACCAAAACTTCTTGTGCATTAAACATACCATATGTCTTTACACGCATTAGTCGATTTGCGACTTGGATTGACAATAATATTGCCAAACTGTTAGAAAAGGAAGAGCTGAAGAAAAAGAGCAAGTAATTCAATATATATCCACAATAAAGATTGATTGATAACTAATTACTTATGCATACGATTGTACCATATACCAAGTTTTTCTTTTACAATCTGTGTATGCGGAAGCAGGACTGGATTGAGTCATGTAGAGGCAATGCAAATCTTGGGGGCCCTGTGACTTAAGTAATGAAAACTCTCTTCCTCACTATAGTAAGAATATTTGCTTTTCTATCTCCAAATATTTTTCACAATTTCCTCTCATACCGTTATTATCATAACTGGGTTAAAAAGGTCATAAGATGTAATCAACTTTAAAATTCTCAGATGATTGTTATTATGTTGGAGTCAAGAAATATATATATCATCACTGAAAACCAACTCAGGTATTGATAAAAATCAATCACTTAATTGGCGTCACTCTTGTAAAACTTTGCTTTCACCCATTACTACAATAGTCTAGAGATATTCTGGATAGCTGTAATGCAGAAAGTTCTATAACGAATCATTATGTCCTTACAATTCATACCAATTTAATTGGATCTTTTTCAATTTACATAACACAAAATGTACGTCATTTTGAAGAAGATATTACGCGATGCTTGATAGAAAGCCCAGTTGTTTGCTGTTAGCTGTTGGCATCTATGAGGGGCTATGGGTCTGATTCCTCATAAGGTGCATGTTCTGTTCCAAAATGGATCAGTTCCTTGTTTTAAAGAAATTCTAATTTAATAACGTCCCATGATTCCCTTCCTATATGTTCTAAATGGTGTTTATGATATTGTATTATTATAAGAAAAGTTTTTCATAAAAAAATAAGCCTAAAAGGTGGCTATAACGAAAAACATTGCAGGCAGTCTCGATGCAGTGATTTATTTTCAAGTCAAGTTTTATTTATTGTATATTATTAATATTATTTGTGAAACAAACCTATAAGACCATCCGATAGAAACAATTCAATTAGAAAGGTCATCCAGTGGCAAGCTTCCAAGACAACTTAGCTTTTCCAATATTGGTTTCCTAAGAAAACAAGTCCGACTTTCAATAAGTGTTTGACAATCGGGAAGGAGTTGTTGGATACTTTCTGTCCCTTTTTCATTTACAACTTAGTTAGTTAATTAGGAACTTGCATTCTGTGTGCCATTCACCCGATGGTATAATAATAGTGGCTTTACAGTGGCTCGTATCACGATGATTCGGTTTTGTGCTTTACAGTGCTATTTTAGTTGTTTTTTGTTTTGATTATGTGTGGCGCGCAACAAAAAAGGAAGAAGAAGACACCTAACAATCACAAAAAAAGACGAAATTAACAAAACAAAGAAAAAACCGACTCTAAGCATATCAATTTGATATTCGAATCCATCAATGTGATTCGATTGACAACAACAACAACCCCTCAAGTTTGTCATTTTCCCTGTTGTTGTTGTCTAGAACGCGAATCAATAGTCGCATCTTCATAGATTCGAATCTTAGCTCACTGTAAAGCTACTATAATAGTTACGTCATCATTTGAGTCCAGTTTGGTGCTCTTAAAATAATACTATGTATTACGTACAATAGACCCATTCGACGTGAACAGATCCCGCCCTTCCCCCTAATCTAATCTACTATGTAAGTACATACAATAATCCTTGAAACTTATAGTGTGATGTCTACAATAGATTTAAACTAATCATTCTCTATAGTCACGGGGCTCATACTAGGTAGTTTGCCTAGATTGCCTATATGTATAATCTGGCCCTGTGCTGATTTAGCATAATTTCCATTAGTTGTGCTCATTAATTTCATTGGCGACAAGTTTGCTTAAAATATAGAGAAAAACTAAAAGATATAAAGAGATCTACATAGAGCGAATGAATGAGTGGAGTAAGAGGACCGAATTGGTTAAAATTAATTGCATGTTTTGTATAATCAGTAAATTGGTCGTTTATTTTAATACTTAATTTGTTTACGCTGCAAGGTGCACAGAGAATTGGAGAATCGTTGCAAGCTGCTAAGAGCACGAGCTCACGCAGCCGGATATAAATTATGACTTGAGAGATTTTTGTATTTTTTCTTATTTAATTTTCATTTTTTTTTTTTTCATTCATTGCCTACACACGCATGCTGGGTGCTGGTCCCTCTTAGTATAAGCGGGTGATCGGTGGAAAGGTTACATAAAATTAAACAGATTTTTATTTGCAAATCAGATAAGAATCGTTATGGTCTCAGATACTATTCGTACTATATGCCACTGATTGTCGATTGTTGTTGTTTTTGTTGTTGCTGTTGATGTTGGTATTGTACAAAACAAATGTATATATCACAATGTCATTCTATACATCTATAATTGTCTGTCTGTCTGTCTATCTGTGTTTGTTTGGCAGTAAGTTTTGTATCTGTAGCATTAATATTTATCGGTCGCGTGTGCTTGTTACCTAATTGATGACAACAAGTAGGAACTTCTGCTGCTGAGCCAAGCAACAGCAACAACAAACAACTTATGTTGAAGTTGCACGCAAATTATTTGTCGCCTTCAAGAAGATAATATTTTATCTGTTCAACTGGTTTGTGTGAAAATTATAATTGGATTATATACAATATATATATTGTACTTGAAGTGACAAATTAAAATTGAACACAGAAATAATCTAGTCTAGAAGTAACACTATTTGTCTCCTCAGGGATTGTCATGTTAGTATTCTGTACTACTAACGATTCATTAGGTTGCCCTTTACAGATCCTAAAAGCAATGCTGTTTGTAACTTAGTTACCAGTAGGGCTCTCAAAGTCTAAGTAGATTATCGAAGCTAAGGACAGCAACACTGTCTTTGCTTTGCATCTGACTTAGATTAAATTAGATTTGACTGATTTGAGGCATAGTGGGAACTAATCACATCTTCACTTCGGCCAAAGTACGACATATTGTGATAAGCCTTATAATTACAGATGCTTTTTTATAATACAAATGCCTACAACTGCTATCAATTCTAGGTATTGGTAAACTACTGTTTCTTCTTCGTAATAGTAAGTTCTGTTTAGTGGCTACAGCTTTGGACTTGAGATGATACTGGTTACCCGAAAAGGAGCTAAAGAAATGTTGTTTTATGTGACAAAAATAAATGTATGTTGTAGTACTTGATTCTGAACTTGAGTACTTGTTGACTCTTTTACAAATCTCATAACCAATGTCAGCATCATCAGTATCTTAAATTCTTATAAATATTAATATAACCTTGAAGCTTGATGCGATAAAAAGTAATTCATTCAACAAAAATTTCTTTTATTTGGATATATACAATCTTATCAAAAATACTATAAATACCAAGTCTTACTGACACTTGGCACTTAATCATCTTCACAAGCCTTCCACAGCCACAAGCAAAATGTCTGAAATCATGTTTAAGATATTCTTCATTTGGATTTATCTACTTGGAATTTATGATTTTGCACTTGGATACGTAGTTGAGCCTTTGACAACAGATGCTGAGATGAATTGGAATACCGAAATGACAACCGAATCATTTTTAGAACTAAATGCTACTCGCATCAATGGTGGCCAATATGTAACCGATTATGTGCCCTATCAAGTTTCTATGCAAATGTCACGAAATGGACGTTGGCAACATTTTTGTGGTGGTTCCATAATTAGTTCCCAACATGTCCTGACTGCTGCGCATTGTGTGGATAAAATGCGTATTGAGGATATAACTATTGTGTGTGGAACAATCAATTGGAAAATGGGTGGTAATCGTCATCGAGCATATACCAAACATGTTCATCCACAATATTCTAGTGGCCCACGTATCACTAATGACATTGCCATTATACGAGTGACACCAGCTTTTAATTTAAAACTCAATAATATCGGTGCAATTATGCTTGGTAGGCCAAGTCGTATTGGTGAACAAGTACCTGTACGTCTCACCGGTTGGGGTTCCACTACACAAACGACGCAGGGTGCAAAAATACCAGATCACTTACAAGTGCTTAACTATCGGACCATCTCGAATGAGGAATGCGCTCAAAAAGGATTTCGTGTTACACCAAATGAACTTTGTACATTGGCAGTTCCTGGTAAAGGTGCATGTGTGGTAAGAGTTGTATGACTTAAATAGTGTTGCTTTGAAAATAATAATTTTTGTTTTTTATGAAGGGTGATTCTGGTGGTCCATTGGTTATAGCTGGAAATGTACCACAGCTCGTTGGTATTGTATCATATGGCACAGCAGCCTGTGCTCAGGGCCGTCCAGATGTATATACACGAGTTTCGAGTTTTTTGATATACATTAATAAAATATTAAATCAAGAACTTTACTAAAGTAACTAAAAGTTTGAATTATTTCCCAAATGGCCCAATTGTTTATTTCTTTCTTGTAAACCATTGTCAAGTATGTGTCAATTTGTCTATACATGTTTTTCCTAAAGATTTACCATCACCATAAACGATACGCTGGCAACTTATATGGTGTTCATCCTTGTTCGACCTATATTGTAAATATATATTTTATTGCTTCCACCTTGGTAGATCGACATATTAAGTCACCCATTGACATTAACATTTTTGTACAAATCCTCCACTTAAAAGAGATTTATTTTGGGTAAAATTGGTAAATATTGTAGCCTTAGACTATAATAACATATACACGGGAAAAACTTCCCATTTTTTTTATAATATTCCTGTTCCAGACCACACTTCCGGGAACGAATAGAAAAAGAGTAAGTATGTTAGTAAAAAGACTGGATCGTTGGTTCGGTGGTTAGTGCCTTAAGTCACGGGTTCGCGTTTAAGTCAGGTCGTGCAGTTTTCTAATTCTTCCCCATATCCTTCCTAACTCACCCTGAGCTGAAGGCCTCTGTCACTATTGCTCATATTATATACAACCAGGTTATCTATATGTATAAAAATCATTTGCCTCATGTTTCTCGCCTCATCTCTCTACCGATGTTATTCTTAGTAATGAGTGGACATTGAATTAATATTGTATATTGTTAATCCATAAAAATTATCGTAGAAAATTATAGGAATTCAAAGATTTTCACTGACCAACAAATCCTCTTAGTAAAATTACTAATTCTGACAGTAACTTTAGCCCAGGAATTTGCAAATTTTTTTTTAGATAGGGGCTAGGTTGTGAAGTTTTTAGATCAAAGATTTGTGAAGCCTAATCTTTTGCCTAAAATCATGAATGCTACTTCTTATTTCTGTATTCGTACTGCTGAACCCATCTATATTTAAGTTGTTCCAAGTATTTGCTTCAGTCCACACTTAAACTAAGTTTGGCCATTGCGTTGATGACTCTTTGTAGTAGTACTACTATGCTGTATTGTCATCATCATGCTTAGAGCGGTTGTTTTTTTTTTTTGTTTCCTTCTTTGGCGTTGCTCCAATGTTACCACACCATTGGATGGCCTGGTCTACTGGACCATGATAAATGCAAAAAGCAATTTATCGCACATTTAACTTTGTTGGCATGCCAGAGCTGAGTATAGGAAAGCATGGCATAACATGAACAAAACGCCTTATGGACGCACTATATGACACACTTGCTCTTGTCTCAACACATCGTCTGGGATTCGTAATTCGATATTCGATTTTATGTGCGACAAATACGAAGTGCAAACATTTTTATGTTCAAATTCTATGCTGTATTTCTATTTGTAGTGGAACAAATTGTTAATTTTGCAAAGTATTTAACGTGTTTTAATGGTTTACATGGTCCACGTTATTTTATTAGATAATGGAGGCATAACACTAGGCTACATGGATCCATAAAATAAATTAATATTTGGGTAAAAGTTATTTAGATATTTTTGATACATCATTCTGATTTTGAATAGATTCCATTCAGTACTATTTATAAGTCAATCAATTGGGTTCCTGCACAACAGCTGTGGTGGAGTGTTGTTTCAATGGATTGATTTCTCTTACTTAAGATATTTCCTTACTAGTAGGAGTAAACAATATTATAATAATTTGTTGATTAGTGTAAACTTTTTTAATGTCATGCCATACATTTTCATTTGTTTTACTTAGACTTGGGTCTTAAACTTAGATGTGAAATGACATTTGGTCACACTTTAAGAAAAGAAACAATATTATATAACTTAAGAGTCAAAGTCCCACTAGGTAATTCAATTAAAAAAAAACCATGAACAGTATTTTATGGAAATGTGTTGCAAAACTACAATAGTATGAAAAATCTAGTATTTCCTCATTAAAAGAGTGTATTACTCACGCTTACTCATGGTAAGACATGATACACTATTGTAAAAAGATCTCACTATTGTATCGTACAATATTAATGCCAGAGAACAGTGAACAGTGACTACTGACCACATAAATTCATTTAAATCAATCAATTCAATTTGTTTGTCAATAAAATTTAAATGAGTATTTCATTTAAACAAATTAAAATTCGACCCAGTTGAATGTCGCTGTCGTATTTAGGTTCGGGTCTGGTCCGGTCCGGTTCGGTTTGTGGTTCTGTTTGCATTGATATACATTCCACTAAATGTTTAAGTCTTTAGTCTTCATCATCGTCAGCAATTAAAATTGACGGAGGACTGTAGTTTTATAAATGTTGAATGTGAACAACAAGAAACTAATGGGCCCTGATTTCAAAGAGTAAAGAAGTCGAACTCAATTTTTGCGTATGAACACAGTTGAAAATATTATTATTAAATATTGTTTTATTTGTTCTTGCTGCGTAAATAATAATAATAACAATAATGCAATCGAAAAGAAATGGAGTAGCTAATAAAGGCGTAGCAAGAAAATGCTTTCAGAGGGGGCTATTTAGTTTTGGAATTTCAAAAAGTACAACAGATAAAAAATAGAATAGTATTTCACAAAGTCGACTTGCATGGAAACACATTGAGCTAAATTTGCTAATGCAAGCAGTGGTAAGCTATTTTTAGCCTGCTTAGCAATTGATACCTCATATAATCTTTTTCATAGAGACCGCTGCAACTAGAGACAAGACAAGAAGAGAAAGAGAGTAATTTGATAATTATACCTTGGCCCAGTCGCTACTCAAGGTCGTATGCAGTTTGTGTAGTAGATTCGCAAAACAAGCTTTCATTATAACTAAGATAAGATTATAAAGAGATAATGTTTGTTTGGATGTTGGAAGTAATCTTCGAAACTACACATCTGATTTTAAAAATTCTTTCACTAGTAGAATGTTACATTGTCACTGAGTGTCATGGACTATATCTCTATATTGTACATAAAACTAAATCTGGTTATTTTTAAAATTAAATGTAATATCCGGACAGATGCCCAAAACAAAAAAAAAAAAAAAAAAATACAAAACTCTATAGTGTTATTCAAACTGTGCTCATAGCTGATACTTAAACTATGTTCTTTGTTGATACTCAAACTGTAACAGAGAGAATGTAGTGATGCTAAGAAAGGAAGCATGTCTGATATTTGGTATTTGTTGCCGCTCGCTTGGAGGCCGAGTCGAGCACGCTAGTTATGTATAAACAAGTCTTCTTAAGAAAGGCAATTCATTTTAAGCTAACTCTTAATCTGGTACTATATTCCTTATCATCTGCGGTCATTTAGTGGATATCTACATTACTGAACACAGACAATTGGAACCTACTAAGTACCTTATTTGGATGGGTCAGGTAATTGTATTTGGATACCGAATAATTGTCGATATAAACTTTACTTCCTGGGTAAAAGGAAAACCCCAAACAAACCCCCTTGAACATGCTACTGGTTGCTATCGCCGTTGCAGTAGACTTGGTTCTTTTTTATTTGTTTCATTGTCAATTAAAATCTAATAAATTTATTTGCTGGTTGACATTCGTTGTCAGTTCGTTCACTGATTCAACTGATTCGATTCCATTTCATTTTAGTTCAACTCACTTTGGTTCCAGTTCAAAACAGTTCAGTTCACTTGATCAGTGATCTTCAATGGTGATCTTCAGTTGTTGTTTTTGTTGTTGTTGATAGTAAAACAAGTGCATCCCAATAACATTATTTTGACCTTAATGAAAGTGTCTTTCTTTGCTTTGTCTATGTCTGCATCAAAATGACTTTTATTTATTTCCAAGCTAATTTTGATTAACGAATTTTTTACGAAAATAATTAAATTGAAAAGAAAGAAGAAAAAATAAATAAAAGAAAATTTTATTGAAAGTCTAAAAATCACAATAATTTCAAAATTGAATAATCTTCTAGTAAAGCAAAAACAATTTTCCATTTGGGGCGCATGAGGTGAAAAGTTCACTTGCAAGCAGGTATTGACTGCCAGTGGCAACAGCTACAAAATGAAGCATAATAAAGACAGAGTGGTACCCGTGCACGCACAGCCGAATGTCAATAGTCAATTTGCGCATGCGCAACATCAAATGTTGCAAGTTTCCGTGGCTGGTAGCTGGGACTCACTCGGTCAGTGAGTAACTTGTGGCATTGAAATTGTTGTACAAAGCCACCACATATGTAAACCTAAGCACGCAAATGCATCAATTTGTTGCAGGCATCATGATCATGAGATACTTCTGCTACTGATGATGATCATGATGATGACTTTGAAGATGATGCTTTATATGAACATGAAATTGTGACTGCTCACACGTTCTTGAACTTTAAACTTTGACAGTTTGATTGTTTTTTTTTTTTTTTGTAAATTTTGGTTGTTGAACTTATTTTTACAAATCAGAAACATTAAAAGGCAGCTGCAATTGAACTTTATTGTAAGCATTACAATTTTATATGTGTAGCTCTACTATTCTGAGATTTTCATGATATAATTTTTTCTTTAAGTAATGGAACGAATTTTTTCAAGTAATTTTAACAGCTGCAAATATTTTCCATTCTTATATAAATTGATCTTAATATTAAAAATTATAATGGATAGAAATTTACCATGAAATTGATTCAGGTGTGTGGAATTATTAAGAAAGGGTGAGAGGTAGTTATTCCATTCAGATTGATTGCAAATTAAATCTGATTGAAGTACCAATTGCCACTTAAAGAAGATCTGCCTTAAGGTTTCCCGATGTATGCAAATATTCTTGTAATATCTTACAAAATGGTTAAGTGAAATGTGTTTATCCGTAGTCATAGAATTCAAAATAAGGTTTCAAAAAGAATTAATTTTAAAAGTATTTAAACAATTTCATCGGGTTTTGCATCATCTCCTCGAGGCCTTTGAGAACAAACAATATAGCTCTACCAGCTTTCTAGCAAGCGTTTGATCAGAGCTGGCATGTAGGCCTACTCTACAAGCTGAAGACCCTGTAGGACCTGTCCTGTACACACTCCACACCGGTGGAGCTAGCCCCAGGTGCTGACAATACATTGCTAGCCATATAAGCTGATAATACTGTTTTCATTGCAAACTCTTGCAGTGCCTGCGAGGCTTTTGAGATAATTGAGATCGCTGCAATATATTGGTATTTAGCGAAAAATCACAGCAATGTACGTTTGCGCTTAGGAGAGAATACTATCCAACCTTCTTACTGCATAACTTGGTTATAGCTCAGGTGGGCGCAAGCACGTTGTTAAAACTGCTGCAACTTGTCGCAAAATACTGAAGAAACTGAACTGGCTCATTCGGCTCAGGAGTCAACTTAGTCTAAGCAACAAAGTTACCATCCATAAGACTATAGTGGTCCACCCTGGACTTATGGGATTCCCCTATTGGGTCAAATGTATATCTCATACAGAAGATGAAGAACTGTGCCCTCCGTCAGATAGTTAACGCCATATCCATGGACCTGAGAATCCTCTCTGTCCGTAAACACATAAATTTACACACAAGCCGATATAATGACTGGCTCATGTTAATAGGCTAGTTTTGGGTTTAAATATCTCATTGATGACCTTTGAGTTCACGGACGCCACTTCTAAATTAACCAGACATTTCCCTGGAAATATGTGTTAGGCTTTAAGCCATCTGTTAATCTCTTGCCATATTGTCACATAATTTTTTTATAATCGTTAAGTCGGAGGTTTATTTTTGTCCAATAAATGTTAAAAAAAAAAACAAATTAAAAGTATTTAATATATCATTAATTTATCTGATAAAGATCGTAAACAATATTTGTAAGCAAAATATTCTTGCCCTCAAGACTTCCATTAAAACTTCATTTAAGAATAAAAAATGCTTCTTTGGAATTGTCAAATTCTTACAAATATGTTGAAAAACTTAAATATTTTCAAAATCTCATATCAAAAGATGTAACATGGTGTGTATTTTACTATATATAAGTTTGCCATAGTTTGAGCACATGTGAATACATACTTTACTTTAAAACACACAAGCATCGGGATGCAATACTAGAAAACAAGGACATAATCGACATTTATCTTCTGTGTGAGGAAATTTCCAGAATTACCATACATTTACCACTCCATCTACCGACAAAGTGTCTCGTCGCAAGCAAAGGTTAGCATTTCTATAAATTGTCCCTAACATATGCCACTTAAGATTATTTAAATGGTCTTAACCAACAATATTAAAGTCTATTATATAAATGAACAAGTTTTTATTTTTATCTTGATGTCTTAATGAAAATTTTCATTGAATACAAGTAACCTATACTCTAACTTTTTATAAGATCTAACAAAAGAAAACTTAGAAGCCTGAACCACCCATAAATAGTGCAAACTCAACAGAAACACAATCAGTAATAAATTAATTCACAATAACAAAACAAAAAACACAAGAAAAAGCTAAACAAAAAAAATCACAACAAATTTAAAGCCATAAACCACACGCTAATACTATCAAATTCCCAGCTGGTTGAAGTCTCTTGACCACACTTGGTTGAATAGACAGAGAGACAGTCAGACCATAGGACAAAAACTAACCTAACAAAAACAAAATAAAAAGTAAAAGAGATTTAAATTCATGAAATACATAGCCTCGGGAAAATGTGCATAACTCCCGCAACTAAAACGACAAATTTAAGAAAGCAATTTAGGTGAACCTACTACTACTAACTAAAGGCCAAGACCAAAATGCAAGGAGGGAAAACAAAGCCTAAACAAAGGAGTCTCTCTAAGAGAAGGGAAAGCTCATTGCGCATTGGTTTCGAATCAGGTTTTTACGACCGCACACACAATACTGAACTATGTGGGTGTGTGAAATAGGGCTAAGCGATGCGTCTTAGGCAACTTTACTTGACCAAATCTTTACTACGTGTCTGTCTGGGTACTGCGTGTTTTCACATGATGCATGCACCTTCTAGTATAGTATTGTATGTTCAATAGTGTGCGATTTCATTTTGATAATAATGGCAAATAATTGTAATGAAGTTGATTACAATCATCATCATCGCCATCGCGATCATTATGATCATTGAAATTTTGTATTATATCCCAAGAAATATAATGATGACTAAGCAATTTACCGTTTTGTATAGATACAATATCAAGGAGGCATACTACATTCATTGTATAGTATATCTAAAGAGCCTCATTCCCGCTGTTTTTGATGGTGGTGTGGTGTATAAGGTGGCCATAGTTCATCATCATCTACGATGTCTTTGTTGTAGCAAAACTACAATAAATGGAGACGATGGGTAAACACCACAAAGGGAGGGCTATGAAAGGAACAAATGAACGAGCATCTTCAATGAAATTTCAGGTCAATTGTTTTGTGCAAAGTGCATCATTGCATCGTCGGTGTAGGAATCGAAATCATCGTCAGTGTGTCGCATTGCCAGTCTTGCATTGTGCGGTCGCGCAAGTTGCACATTTAAGATTTTAGGCTTTTCAAGACTACTTTTTCTTTATCTATCACACTATTATAAACAGGTATTAACAATTTGGCATGATGTTTGAAACCCATAGAACCATATGTCGGGGATATCATAAATTATGTATGGGAATAATCATCCCGACGAGGAGAATTGATTAAGGCTGGTCCGTCCGTTAGTGCAAATGCATGCCTTAATATCAAACTAATGTGGTTACAATTTATTGCAGAGTGTGATGTTTAGAGTTCCCCGATTATTGGATAAATTTCCAGATGTGCTGAAAGGTATATAAGTTTCGGTGTTCAGACTTATTCCTCTATTGAGCTTGAGTCTAGCTGAAGCAGTATTGATGCGACCGCATTGCATTTGGCTTTAGTAGTATCTGCCACTATTCGTTACAAGTTGTTCCCACTCTTCTTCTCTTTATCACATTTTTCTGTAGTGAATTTTCTATTTTTGTATTAAGTTTTCTGTGGTTACTACTTACGTTTCCCCCGCTCGTTTGCCTATATGTCCTTCTTTACTATTCCAAAACTTGCGTAGGCGCTTTCCACAGATTAATTGAAGTCATAAGCAATTGTAAACTTATCGCTTTTTCCTCTGTGTCTGGTGAGTGAGTATCTATGCATCTTTCTATCTAACGGATACTTAGGCTGGTTGTTGTTATTATATTATTGTTGTATATCTTTAGTTTTGTGGTTTTGTCGATTTATCGATTTGTTATTTCTATTCTTTTATTTTATCTGCACTCACTTGGTGCGAAAACTATTAATGTAGTTTAGTGTTGTTGTACTTTATTAAATATGAAATATTGTATTATTGTTCGTGTTGGTGGTGTTGATGGTGGTGATGGGGGTGGTGATGATGATTTGGGGTTTCTCGAAGATCTTCAATTTGTTTTATTAGTATACATATTTGATTGTGGCACACTTTACGCAATTATTTGATTGCGTTTCCATTAAGTACCGATATAGTTCAAAAGTTCAAACAATCAGTAGCCATATACAGTTTATTATATTTTGTATGATTTTTTTCGAGGTTAAATTCTTATTAAATTGAATTGCAATCTATAAAGAATTTTTTGTGTATTTTTATCCACTTTGAGATGATTGTGATGATCATTACAAGTATATGAAGTACTAATAAAGAAATCGAAGATCGCATGTTACTACAAACCAATAATCTGTCAGATTTTCCTTTATATAATAAAGGGTGGTCCATTTATTGGTCTAATTTTGAACTACCAGTCCATAATGACACTGTCAACTTTTATGTCTTAAATTATTAACAGTAGTTTAGTTTTCACTTTCAGCTGAACGAATATGAATCGTTTCTCTTCGAAAAGGCTTTGAAATATTGAAAACTTATTTTGAATGTGAGTCTTTCACGGCCAAAACATTGCGTAATTGCATACAAAATTTGGAAGAAATGAAGCGTCTACCGAGGGAGCAATTCGAAAATTAGTGAATAAAGTGCGTAAAACTGGTATGCTGTTTGATAGCGGACGTGTGCTGCATACTCGATCGGTGCGTACAACTGAAGCAATCGATTTGGCGCAGAAGTCAACAGGTCGGCATTTCACGAATCACTTTTATGAAGACGACGTTCAGAGTTTAAAACCAGATGACCTTCCTCAAGGTTTACGCTCCGCTGAGTGGGCTTTGAATAAGATCAACGATGACCCAGATTTTGCAGGAAAAAACATTTCCTCGCGGCCGCTACATAAACAAACAAAACTGCGGAGTTGGAGAAGGAAAAATCCACACGTCGTCATACAGAAACCAATGCATCCAGCTCAAGTCATTGTGTGGTGCGTATATTGGAGTGATGGTGTTATTGGTCCTTTCTTTTTCGAAAATGCGATCGCACCGTGACTGTCAATGGTGACATTATAACTGACTTTTTGGGATAGGAACTGAAAGATATTATGATAACCTATTATTTCAACAAGACGGGACAACTTGCCATACTGCTGCGCGTAGGATCAAACTTCTGCGCACAAAATTCAACAACCGTATTGGGCCTGCTCGCATTTACGATTTGCAGCTGGTGAACTTTTTTCTTTGGATGCATTGAAAGATAAAGTTTATTGCGGCAATCCTCAAACATTTGATCACTTGAAACAGAACATACGCGCCGAAATTGACACAATTGACCAGGATACGGTGGAAAAAGTGCTACTGCGAAGTCAAAATTTGAAGAAATACCTTTATTATGCAATACTCATATAAATTGCTTTAAAAAACAGTTTCAGATTCTCTTTTTGAAACCTTACTATTAAATTTCTTTAATGAACTAAACTTACACAAAATCCATTTATATTTGTCAGAATGAGATGTAATTTGCTTACTGATGAAGTAAATACAAACAAATCATTAAATTTTAAAGAACCAAGAAGTTTTAAATCATTTAAAGACATAAAAATCACAACTTGTCACTACTCTTGACATACATAGGCTAATTTAAGCTACCACGCATACACTAGTCTTTTCTGTAAGTTTTAAAATAAAATACTTAAATAAGAGTAAGTGACCAATAAGTGTAACTCTTATGTCAAGTTCATCAGCACTTTTCACTGACTGAAATACCCAAGAATGGAAATCTACAAAGAGATTTAACAAATTTGCCACAAAAGGCGGCACAGGAAGCCATCAGCATCAGCAACAAAAATAAAATTCAATACAAAAAGATACTTTTTTTATGACGATGTGCAATGCTAAAGAAGAATCGGCAGCCCGTTCCGGCAGAGCAGAAGCCTTACCAAAAAAAATGATAAATTGTTGAACGTTGCTAGTTTCATGTTGGCGCGGCGACACTAACGGCGTCCATAGATCAAGCCAAGTCCAAGACACACAGGCCAATGTGTTGTGACGGACGGATGGCGGGTGTGGCAAAACGCTATCTTCGTCAACTCAACTTAGCTCAACTTAACTGAGAATAACTTAGCTTGGATTTGGCTTAGACTTGGCTTCATTGCGTGAAGTCGCAAGGTGAACATTAGATTAGACAATTTGTAGATGAGTTTGGCTGCATGCATGAATGCGTGCTGCAAGCGACAGATACATAGATACATACATGAAAGCATGCATGCATAGATGCTTGGAAGCGCCACTTTGGTGGCAAATGCGTGTGCGCATGCATTGTGGTATTTCTTAAGGCATTCGACGCTTTCTTGGCACGACTAAACTTGGACTGCCTTGAATGCTTCCCATTGGATTTGCTTGAATTTTCATTTTGTTTTGTTTGGCTATTCACAGTTTCTGTGTTAATTGAAAATTGTTTAGTAATATTCCTTATCGATTTTATCATTGGACGATGTCTCTGTCTCTTTCACCTTCTTCGTCATCGTTCATACCAGAGAAGGCGTAGGGTGGTCTGATAAGTTTCTTCATTAGTAAAGAAATGATATATGATATGGGGAAAAATCATTCTATATTTTCAAACAGTCTGCTTTAAGCAAGATACACTTGGTCCAATGATGTGCGTATATTTTCAACATAAGCCTCAGTTTTTTTTTTCATTTACTAATAAGCCATTTCTTCACATTTAAAAATAGATTATTACAGTCACAGGGAACCAAATCTGAAGAATGAAGAGCAATTAATAAACTGATTTCTAGTTAACCGATATTATTCTCTAATAGATACAATGAGGATTATTTATTATGAATCCGAAAATACGGAGACCAAGACTTTTTCGGCTGATGAAATCAGTTTTCACCTACTTTTTGGCTGTTCATTGCTCTCAGGTGTGAAGTGGTGATTTTATCAAGGGTTAAGAGTTGCCGAAAAAATTCTTTTGGATTTAGCTGAATCAATGCCTCGAAGAATTCATATTTTTTTGTATATATGGGTATCGTAGATTTTTTTAATCATTTCTTCATAGATTCATTTGCCCAAAGGAGGCGACAGGGCCATCAACTCCAGTAATAACTACAAATAATACCCCTCTCTTCATAAAAAAATCAATTGGACTAATAAGTAGCGCTCCGGGGGGGCTATATCCTATTTTATTCAAAGAACAGGGTGATCGGTTCTTGATGGGTAGTAATCCTTTTTAATTTCTAGAGTTTTCTCCTGTCAAGTGTCTAATTAAAGAATTTATCAGACCTCCCTCGTATATCTAAGCTTTGCGTGCATCATGAGTATGTTGCAAGTGTTTTTGTTGTTGTAGCGATTGTTACTCTTCATAAACACACCAAAAGAAACACCAAAGACACACCTTGGGCAACATGTTTGATTAAAGTCAAAAAATACCAGACGCGATGCTTGTAATCCACTGTCGAGTTTGTTGGGTTTGTTGTGGTGAAATTTTGTACCCAAAACTCTATTGAAAACTTTCATGTTTGACGCACTTAACTATTAGTTGTTGTTGGTAGTGTTGCTGTTGTTGTAAGATATCGCTGTCGCGACACTTTTTGTGACATTAATTGCTATTTGTGTTGTTGCTGCTGCTGGATGTGCTGTTGCTGTTTTATCTCCGTGACTTATTCCACCTGCGGCATTTATAAATTTAACTATATTTTTCGATTTTTTTTTTTATTTTATATTATGGTTTAGTCTCATAAGTAGAGTATTAAGCTTTGTACCCCATAAATGTGTGTAAGAAGCTTAATTGGTTTTTGAAGTTTTGATTGTTTTCATTATCACCAAAAACATACGTAAGTATATTTTATCAAAATTTATTTCTAACAAAGTGCAGCATTACAATTTGAACAGTTTGAATGTGATGCTTTAAATGTAAAAGGTATCATCTATCAATATTTTTTAGACAAGTTATATAGTATAGTAATAATATGTCACTTTTGTCATTTTCCTAATAATTTGAAACCTTTTTGTCAATCTCCTATATATGTAACTTATGCTTTTTGATCTTAAACTTAAGGTTACCAACTTATTTGCTTCAAATTTGAATAAAATTATCATTAACACTTATTTATATTGGATATTTCAATAACTTCAATATACCATACTATTAAAGATATTTGTTATTTGTTTAATAATTATATATGTCATTTAAGTTGATGGATGCTATTTATTTCGACAGAACTTGCAACCTTGAAATGTTAATGTACCATAAATGATCAAATTGGTTCATGATTACTACCCAAAATGTTGAAAATCTTTATCAAAGTGCTACTTTTCTTTTATCTAATTGATCTGGGAACTATTGTACTACTACATTACATAAATAGATAAATTGAATTGTTATTAATCATTAGTTCATTAGAAATGGGTACGAGTATAAATGATAAAGGGAAAACGTGACATTCAGCTTGGTTTTTATAAGTACTGTGTCAGACCACGATATAATATTGACTAGAATGACATTATTATTATTGTTGTTAGCAATGATTAGAAACTAAAACTAACATTTCTTTATATATATAAAAAAAATGTATGCCACAGTGTTTGTCATTTATGGACTCCGAAACTACTGAACCGATCTTGATAAAATTTTTTATATTTATGTCATTTGGTCCAACTTGGTGTATAGGATAGATTTTATCGCGATTAATGAGTTCAATATTTTTTAATTTCAAATAAAATGTTTTTTTTGAAAGTTCCATAAATTGTTAATAGATGGCGCTGTAAGATTGTGTAAGGATGGGCAAGCCAATAGATGGCGCCATGTTTCGATTTCTAAATAATGAAAATATTTTCACTCATTCAGTAATTTTGAATAATATTAATTTCACGCATTACAACTGAGCCACAGCGACGCCTGTATGCATATATATATAGAATGGGCTACTAAGGCTTTCGAATAGTCTGAATTATATAATTGACTTGGTTTTATTGATTTATTCACTGAGATTGCTTCAAGATAAACAGAAACTTAATGGGCTGCCCTAGCCTGTTTAATCAGCAAAAATCCATTGAATTAGTTTGTACATTTGCTGAGATAGCAAAGGATGTCAGCATACATTTGTCAGACCATGTTGACTAGTTCTATAGATTTAGATTAGATCAGATTAGATTCGTTCTTTATTGATAAAAGTTTACAATTACAATATTTATAGTATACAATTTTTTAAGGAACGTAATATGTACTGGCATGGCTACTTGCCGTCTGCCTAAACTTATGTTTATAAAATAAATAACAAAAAACAAAAAAGCAGTTATCATTTAGACCTCCTTTGGCAACCCTCCAATTTACTACACCCACCTGCTTCGTTTTAGCGAGATAGCAGATCGTTCAATCTTTGAATTACCCAAGGTCTAATAAACAAATAACTTAAATTATAATACAAAAATATACCTGATCATTAAATTTATTTATCATTAACTTCCTATAAATTAAAACTGGTTTAACTTAATTTATAAGATTCGTCCAATTATCATCTCCTACACCATTAAAAATATCTATAATTTCGCTCTCTAATAGTTGAGCTTTCGCCAAGTATCTACATCTAAATACTCTCAGTGCCGGACATCTGCCAAGAAAGTGGCGTACAGTTTCCTCTTCTTTCATGTTGCATAATGTGCACAATCTTGCTCTGCTATGCTGATGTGGACTCCCATTTACCCACAGGAGATCACGCACGTCGTGTCTTCATTATCCAAGATATCGTACTATGCGTTTGACTGTTGTTGCAATATGTCACATCCTTCTCTAATTCTAGGTCTTTAAATATACGTCTTTCGCTACTCCTTGCCTGGCTTAGATAATATTGTTCCTGTTGATGTTTTATTGATACTAACGGCTCAACACAATTATTTGACCATGCCGTCCGGGTCAATCCGTGTTCTAAAATTTTGAATATGATCAAGTAGTTGTGCGTGCCAGAGAATTCCTTTTGTCATTAACATTTTTGTTGATTATACTATTTGTAAATATTTCAAAGTATTTACCTAAATTTACCTTACAAATATAAGCCCAAATATATTGTTCAAGATTCTTATGTGTAAGACTAATAAATTTGCATTATTTCTTTATTATTATTTTCTTTAAGAAATTGGTATTCGTAAAATATTTTTCAAATGCCTCAACTTTTGATCCAAAATTTACTATTTCTATAATGTATGAGTACCTCAATTCACTAATGTTCCAATCGGTTTTATATTCTATATACCATATTAAGTATGTATAACTCATACTCATACATCATGTCTGTCATCAAATGTGACAAAATAATTAAACTGCTAACCCAAGATTCTCCTTTATTGTATATAAATATCTTCACCACTAAACAACACAACCACAATATTCATAGTAACTTCCAACTTAACTTTTCAGTCTTTGCAAACAACGACAAGGAAGTGTTATTAATAAAGGAAACAATTATGATGATGATGATGATGATGCCAAGCTTTGACGTTGTTACAGATACTGAAACATATGCCAGTAGTCGCGTCGCATAGATACATTCATTAGATACATTCCCTGTATTGCCTCAAAGACTTTAACGGGCTCCAACCAACCAACATTTGGGAGAACAAATAGGCGCGAGTTGCGTAAATTGTTGTGTGGCATGCTGCGTTAAAACGAAAGGATAAAAGCCGGAAGTTAAAATATGGGTAATAAAATGTGGTACATACAGATACAAATAAATATGCATACACAAACATATATGATATATATGTGTATATGATGACTTAAGTGGCAAACGTTAATGGAAATATGACAACGTCTGTGACTTCACCTCCTTCTTTGTCAAATAGCTTTGGTGTTTTATTATTTCCTTTTCCTTGTCAGTGGGGCCACCCTCGCTGAAGCACACATATGTAAATATACATATTGTATGTAAATTGTATCTGTGAATGTGTAACTATTGTGTTTAGAATACGAATTTAGTACTTTCAAAAGAAGTTCGCCTCCTTCTGCATATACATATACATCGTCTTCTTCTGTATCTTTTGGCAGGAGATATTAGAAATTTTATTGTTTTGAAAAGTTTTGTTGTTGTGCGTTTCGTGGCATAAATGAGTGTTGCAAGCAAAATATCTGGTAAAACTGAACAATCGCGCAACGAATTGAAATTCATTATGGAAAACGCAACAATTGTGTTTGTTTTTGTATTTGTATGGTGTGTGGTTTGTGGTTTGTTCTTTGTTTGTTAAACATGTGTAAGTGATAAAGTTAACTTAAATATGCTCATTGTAATATCTAGATACATATCCTTATATGTACCTACTTATATGAAAGTTTGTTCTTCTTGAATTAACAAGCGTGTAAATATGAAAAGCGTTTTGCATTTAACGCTTTCTGTCAACATATGTTTAGTTATATGTATATTTATTTATTTGTTTGCCTGTGCAACTGTTTGAATGTTCTGAAATTAATGGCTTGGCATGTCTTGAGGTGTGGGTAAATAATTAAAAAGTTTGTTTTTTAAGATTTTAATTGCAAATTCATTTCTAAGCAGATGAAGATAGTAGATTTATTTCCTTTATACTTAGTATATATTTCATATATTGACACCTACATACATTGTTTTAAGGGTCCTAAGAAAGGCAATGGGGTTTATAGGATTCAGCAGCCAACTATGAAAATTGTTGAAATCTGAATTGGTAACTACATTTTTATCAAATATTTGAAACCATTTTTCATGTAAAAGCCAGATTTCTTGGAGGATGAAATCTTTCTCATTGTCAGATTAGTGGGAGAATGAGACATCGACCGAGACAAAAAGTATTGTAATTAGAACAAGTTTTGTCAATACGGCTCATGGAGTACAAGGGCCTAAAGAATTTCTTCCAGTGGTTCTTTGAAGGCTTATATTTTATGTTGTCAAGCATTGTCTTTAAGCAAAACCAACTTGTGATGCCTTGTCTCAAATTGATGAATGAGATCTCCTCAGATTATCTGACTGGATCTTCAGACCCTATAATAAAGCACTCTTGGTTAATCTTACCATATGCACAACTGATGATGGTTTTTCGATTCATCATTTTTCCTTATAAATCTCTCATTAATTCTGGTTGAATCGGCTTGAACTATTTTGCGAGTTGTTTTTGCATTTGACCATATACTGCGTTTCTGCTGAACCTTGATGATGCCTTCCATTAGTTATATTTGAATGGAAGCTAATAGAAATCTTTTTTTTTTTTTTTCTTTATTTATTCAAACAGGGCTCATTGTGCCCTATAATGCGCTTTGCTTCTGTGTTATAAATATAGCTTGGTTTTTACATTTAATTTATGAAGAAACAATATTAAATAAATAAAATTTTAGTTACTCA
This sequence comes from Amiota communis, assembly GCA_037043315.1. Taxonomy (NCBI): domain Eukaryota; kingdom Metazoa; phylum Arthropoda; class Insecta; order Diptera; family Drosophilidae; genus Amiota; species Amiota communis. The sequence continues at coordinate 1,051,896 of JBAMAV010001400.1, read as the reverse complement.
TGGCCTAGGTAGGCCGGAAAGTCTTCTGGTGCCCCCAAGGCGTTGTCTGCTCCATTGCAGCAAAGATTCAAAATGAAGCCTCTTGAGCCTCCGGATTGGAGTGTTGCATCAGTCAGTCTAACCAAGCGGTTGTTGTGAGCCATCTGGCGGTCATTGTATCGGCTTGTGTGAATGACGATCTGGTCTTCTACTACCGCCAAGTTCATATCTCTATGTAAGGTTGAGTTCCTTACGTACCATGGACATCCAGTCATTAGGCGCAGTGACTTATTCTGCATGACTTACACTCTCTTTCGTTGGGATTTAGCAGCAATTCCCCATATTTGGATGCCGGCAATGATTTGATGCAAATAACACTTTCTTCGAATGTGATAATGGCGAGGAGAGCTGGAAAACAGTATGGAGTCCATCAACGTAACAAAAGTAGTAGAGAAGATGATGACAATACCGATATTACAATGATATGCATAACAACGCAGCTGATCGTGGGTTCTTCTTTGTCGGCAGCGCTTTGTTTGTGTTCTTCGTACAATGAACGCAGCGACTGAGCGACCTACGCATTTTCTCTCTCTCTGTCTGCATGCACATAAGTGTAATACTGCACTAAGTAACCACAACTAAGCACAAATAGCTCTCTTCATAAAAAAAATCTTAAGATGTAAGAAGCGGGATCTGGAAGCAAGTTGATACATGAAGTAGAGAAGAGGATAGCAACTTAAAGTAATGCGAAAGCGGTTCCAGGGTGGATAAATAGGGGGTATGTTTTCTTAGTGATTACCGGGGGAGTGATGGCACTCTTGATGATGCGATGCAATTTTAACCCCCGCAAACAAAAAAAAATTTGTCTATTCAAGACATTATAGTCTAATGTTGTCAAACAAATCATAAGTCAATAATATCTTAAAAACAAATCCTGAGGTTAGTTTTATATTTATTGGCCAATGAATTTTAAGAAATTTGACAAAGAACTTGAAAATTCGACATTTCTCGCTTTATCATTTTAAAAAATAAAAATTTTCAAACTTAACAGCAAAAAGAAAAAGGAATCCACTGTAAATTTCTCTTAATTAACAACATTCTCAAGACATTCCTCAGTTACAACAATAACAGTAAGAACAACATGATGTGAACATAACGAGTATCTATGTATCTTTGGGTATGGAAGACTCACAGCATTTACTATGTTAACTGCACCATGTAGCGTTCGCTCGCTCCTTGGCTCCTCATTTTGTAGTTTGCAGTTAAAGTAATTAATGATGTACGACGCAATGTTGAACGCGCTGTGCAAATATTGGCAAATTATTTTAGTTTTAGAATATTTTCTTCGCTTCTCTTCCATCATCATCATCATCAACAATATCATCATCATAATGATTTTCTTCTTCATTCTTTCTTTGTATCATTTTTGTAACTTTTATTTACTTTTCGTTGCCGTTTGGCAGAAATGTCAATTTCTTCTTGTACCAAAGTTGCCTTCACTTTAACTTTTGATAATGATAATGATTGTCGTTTGTATCTGATACTTTCTTTCCTTTGCTCAACCCTCACACAATTGGGAATCCTTTTCTTGAATTTCTAGTACAACAAAATTTCTGTACCTTATTCACTACATTGATGCAGGGGCACTAATGATGTTCTATGTGGGATTTCTTTGCCCCATTTCATTCATAATGACTACTGTGTGTCCTTCATTCATTCATTGAAAGAATCTTTTGACAATATTTGCACTTCGCCATTTGTTTCTGTATCTTTGTATCTATTTGAGTTTCTCTAATTGTTGTTGCGCTATTGATGTTGATGGTAGTGTTTTCTTGTTGAAGGCAACTTTTGGTAGTAATTAAAAACACCTTTCAACTGTCATAGAACTTGGTCGGTTTTTCTTTCCTTTCTTTTTTCTATTTTTGGTTCGTACCATCAATTTGTTTTGTTTTGTATTTGTTAAGGAAATTTGTCAAATTTGCGGAAAAAATCGATTTATCAAATTTAAACCAAACAAATTCACAAATTGATATCACTTTTGCTAATGATATTTTGTCTTTATCTTTGTTGTTTTTGCTATTTGACTTTGCTTTCTTTTAATTGATTAAATGAAATGAAATCAAGTCAAATTAAATCGCATCACATTTTATACGAAATTCAGTTGCAGCTGCTTATAATCAGTTCAGAACTAGATTTCTTAGGATTTTTCTTGAAGATAGAAATAATACACTTTAAAACTTGTACATTCAAAAACTTAGTTGTTAGTTCAATACAAAATATTTCAGTTATATCTGGGAGCTTGCCATTTTGAAGTTCTGATTGGCTTTTGCTTAACAATAATGAGTTTGATAGACTTTTATTTTATTATATTTTGATAAAAGGTAACTTGTCTCCTTTTATAGTCGATCAATCAAACAGGGTCAGACGTGATAAATCAATTAAATAAATTTAAGTCAAAAACCTTTTTTTGTGTTTTGAAGAATTGATTCTTATGTCGAACTTCTTTAGTGGCCCACTAATATTTTAGCTTAAAATTACCAACGCCACCCTATTAAGTTCACGCGAGATGTTTCAGTTATTTGGTATTCTTAATGCAGTTATTAAACAATTTCATATAACATTCTTGGGTCCACTCTTTATTCATGTGATTATTTCGTTTATACTTGGGGCAACATGAAACATCTCTTCGAAAGTACGAAAAAAAAGCATTCCTAATTCCTGAGATTATCAATTTATGTAAACTGGACAATTCAGATAATGGAAAATTGAAAGATTTTAATTTCTCGGAAACTGTTTTCAGCAACAATTTGAAACAAATTGAAATTAAATTTACTTAACTATACATTATCAACTGTATGGCATATAAATTGATAGTCTCAGCTCTTGGAACACTCACAAACTTTTCTTTTTAGTAGAATCTTATGGTCTTATAAGGTCTTATTTTAAGTTAATATGTTAATATATACTATCTATAGTATGAACACAGGTAAATACTCATAATCTTCCAAATTGGGGAATCAAGCCTGCTTGCGCTTGTGTATTATTTTGCTTGGTTTGCTTACGCTTGGCTTGGTAGGCTTGATAGGCTTGGTGAATGTTTATACTATTTCACATTTTTACATTAAAGCAAAAACAAAATAATAAAAGTGAAGTATTTGTCTTTCGTTGATGCTATAGTTTGCATTAGTATGTGTTATTAAAAAAAAAAACAAAAAATTCAAAGCAAATAATAGAAATAAAAATGTGATGTACTACAAACATACACCAAGCTTACCAAGCCTAACGACATGAAGCCAAGCCAAGCCTAAGCAAGCAAAGCAAAACAATACACAAGTTCAAGCAGGCTTGGTGTTCTCTCCGTTCATGTTTGGCTTGCTTAGGCTTTTTTTCCCAAGCTTTCATAAACATCATTATGATGTTCACTGCACATCTCTGGTACAGATATAATAAATCAATAACAACATTTACAGCAAAAGCTTTTTGTGTTTTGAACAATTTATTCTTAAGGCGAACTTCTTTGGTGGCCCACCAATATATTGGCTTTAATTTTCCAATATCACTGATATTATATCAGCAGATTGGCATTCGCTACTCGTTACAGGATTACAGGTTTCATGTCATTATTCAGTGGAAGTTTGATCATTTTATTCTCAAAATTATCTATCCAAATTGAGATTTGATTATTTAAAATATGTAAATAATCAATATATTAAAAACTTAAAAACTTATCGGTCACATGTTCTTACTTATTTTTTTGTTAGAACCTTGGTGGATTATATTCATCTTAGATGTTGGCATAATTTGATTCTAAAAGACTAGAGATCTAGTCTTCTGTGAAATACGGAAAAGTGTAACAGATGTAATTTCATATGTATGTAATAACATTCCTGGATCACTTTATATTCAAGTGGTTATTTTTTTAATAGAATCTTAGTGCATCTAATCCTTGATGCTTCTCTTTGATTTTATCTCATATATTGAAAGAAGATATAAAAGAATGCATTTCTAATGCAAAGTTATTTCGTTTCTTGGAGTAAAACTATGGTGGATTGACGAAAGTACTAATGCCACGCTGTTCATTAAAGTGACTTCACTTTTTGTTATATATTTGACGAATCTGTAAAATCATGAATAATTGAGTAAAAGTAGGTAGTCTTTATTTTTTTGTTGCTATCACTTCTATTTCATTTTTCGCTAAAGTGACTATAGAGGTATTTTAATTATGATCTAGGGAATACCTGGTATATTTTTTCATAATTGTCTATTGAGCCTTTTACTTCCCACAAATCAAAATGTGTAAAAGTATCGATCATTAACTCATTTTTTTCAATTCTCAGTCTACATACATGGGCTCTATGAGTGTATATGGTCGGCCCGATTTGAAAACTTATCTAATTTTTCTATATTCGCTCATCATCAATTCTACCAATTTTCAAGTCTCGAGCTTTATTCCTTGAATTTATGCAAAAAAAAAAAAAACAGCTTTGGGACCATAGACATTGCAATCTGTTCAGTTTCTAGGGGTTCTAACAACAATTTCAACCGATTTCAACAATAATTTGATTGATTTCCGAGAAATTAAACTCACTTAACTGCCCATTGCCCAGTATATGTAAATTGATGGTATCTGCTCTTGCAACACTCACATATTTATCTCCTTTGTAGATTCTTTGTCCACGATATTTATCCATCATATTATATGAAGGGATAAAAGCATTTATAATCTGTATTATTGATTACCATTGGAACTCCTAGTTTCATGTCAAATTAATGTTATATTCTACAGAACTCTGTTAACACTCTGTTAAAAATTCCATTTAAAACTTTAATAAGAAATTCTTAACGAAACTCAGCTAAAAAAAACTCATTTCACACTCATTTCATAGCTCAACTCAACTGTAACTCATTCACTCACTAAATCACTCACGCACTCATTCATCCAATAAGACTCCGCCCTTGAGTCACTTCATGCTCTCATTAAATCAACTCGCTCACAGAGTTACTCAAACCACTATAGATACATTTTCGTCAGTGTGTTAGATCATGCGCATGTGTTAGTGAGTCTGAAGCTATACTTTTCTAACCTATGGTTACTTATGATGATGGAGTGTGACTTGGAATGAGTTGAAATGAAGTAAACAAAAAAACTTAGTGTGAGATAAATGAAATACTTAGTATATTTCTTTTTTTTTAGTCGAATGAAAAATCGAATTGCTTGGGAAACAATTCAAATAAGAAATTTACCAGTTTCAGGCGACAAAGTCAACGGTAAAGTGGCTTCGAGTAAAAAGATTTTCATGCGAACACAATAATCTAAAGACAAATATGATAGGATTTTTTCGTTAAATATTCTAAATATAATAAAAGAAAAAATATAATAAAAGAAATCTTTTGATATTCCAAATAAAAAGAAGAAATCATCAAAATATAAATAATTCTTATCAACTGCTTATCACATCATTCGGAGAGAAAGATGATTTTGTTGTGGATTTTTGGAAATAAATAATAAAAATTTTTAATTACCACAAAGAAATCTTTCGTTGTTATCACCAAATAAACAAAAATTTTAAAAAATCATAATAAAAGTTTTCTTAAGAAAATCAAAAGATTTATTCTGTATGTGTTCACATTTCAGTTGATTACAAATCAAATTCAAATTTGAATCAATTTCCAATTATTTATGTCACTTTTAATTCATAATTTGATAAACGAGAACTTTCCCTTACCTAAGAAGAGGAGACATAATTAATAAGTTGTTTTGTAAATATTGTAAAAAGTAAAAAATACTTTGCCCTTAAACCTATGCCCAGAATTTACCCCTTGATCTTGGCCTCAGCCTTAAAGGATGCTGTACGCACACTTAATACTCAACTCATTCATGTATTATTTTTACCTTATTTTTCTGAAGCAAAAAATCTAGTATTTTCAACCCATTTTCATTACAGCATCCTTTCCATCCTTTCAGAATTGTAAGGGTTTTTTCTTTATTTTTTTAGGGTAAACAATCATGTTTATTTACGGATTTGATCTTGTTAGATGCTCTTTAAGTTCAAAGTTGTTTGACAATATTCAATTGTTTGTAAAGAAAATTTGGGTTAAATTTCATTTCTTGTGTTAAATGTTGAACTTTCTTCATTTAATTTACTTGACATTGAGAACAAAATGCTTTGAATGAATGATAGTTTGTATTGGTGATGCTGTGCTGTCATGATGAGTTGAAAGTTGAGAGTGGTCATTCAAGTTCATCTATTAAATAACTGCCCTTTCACATTATGATGATCTTCATCATGTGGATTTTGATGGACAGTTGACCGTTAGAGAAGAGAGTTAGTTCTATGACCCAAAATGAAGTTTTGAGCGCTTTTATGTAAATTTAAATAAGGAATTTGTTGTTAATTGTGAGAAAAAATTAAAATTAAAACAAAGATGAATACACCCCTAGAGAGATCAAAGCATCCTTAATACTTTTAGAAATTCTTTCAACTTATTATTAAGAGTGAGAAAAAATATTTTTTTATACAAATTTTGTATAGTATTATCTGTTGTCTGAGACTTTCTTATATCAATATTAATGATGTTCAAAACTAGTTTTTGCATGACTTTGCATATCCACTACTATATTTCTTTGACAAAAGTTTGAATCTTAATTCAATGTATGAGGTTTTTTGTTATGTATTGCTTAACTAAAGGAGTAATAAAAGATCTTTTTTTTTCTGTATGACCATATGACAACTTGCTAAAGAGGACTTCTTATTTAAATTATTTAAAATTGACGGACTAAAATGAATTTAATTTAATACACAGGCCGCGTGGAATGAGATTGAGTTCACTAAAAGTCCTAAAGACTGAATGATAGCATCTACAAAGGCGTGGAGATATGATAGCCCAGCTCACTGGCTAATTGTAGGCCAACCAACTTCCTGGTCTTAACTGCCAGTGCTGAAAAGATGTCTCTGACGTATTGGTGACCATAAGAAATTTAAGCAACGCCAATCCTAGTACATTCGCTAGATGCTCACATGAGATCGATTGATTTCTGTAGGACTTGTTTGCATTTATGGTGATGGACCCTTGATAACATACTTTGATTGATATATTCGCTTACCAAACTACATACATATCTGCCTACTATTTTACCTTACATCCAAATATAACTATAGTTTCAATTTACAAATAAATACCATCTATATACTTATACTAAATATTCTGATCTCATTTTATTCTTCTTCGATTTCTTTGCATCATAAAAATGAAATTAGTCACAGCAACAGATAAAAATCATAATTAATGATTTGCTGGACAGCACAACAAATTCAAACAGTAGAATGGAGAATGGTAAAAGAACCACCCAGAAAACGAATCATTATTTTTAATTGTAAACCATATAGAAGTAGTAGATTTTTTTATTTTGCAAATCATGAAACAACACGCACACACCCCAAAAATATGAATATATAAAAATAAAACTGGGAAAAAATATAGAAAAAAAAAGAAAATAATCGTTACAAAATTGTCACAGAATAAATTCTAAAATCATTTTCAGCACAAAGTTTCAACATTATTTCCAGTGGAATAGAAAGAAATCCATAGAAAAAAAATCTATGAAAAACTGCGAATTTTTATTAAGCGTGACGGAAGGACTCCCTTTTTCTTTTACAATACGATGTCCTGGCTAATGTTTGGCGGGTATAATTTTTGCATACAAAAGTGTAGAAATAAAATGAAAAATGCATTGGCATAGAAAATTGTTGCATGTTGCAATTGTCCTTACCATGTACTGCTACACCCTACTCTACCCTATTTCACTATACTAATAATAATGATGATGATTTTCCCTTTCCCTGTTCTTTGTTGGTCCAGCATGTACATACACACATGTTTCACCTTTAACCTAGTTTCCCTATGAATTTTTGCATCTTTTACTTGAATCTTTTATGCTTCAATCTTTACCTTTTGCATATGCAATTTTCTTCTTTAAGACTTTTGCGCCCCATGAATATATAATGCTTTGTTTGTGTAGTGAGTCTGTTGAAAGGCAGATTTTTCCTTTTTATTTTGTACTATATTTTTTTGACAAACAAATTCATTTTCTTTGACGAAGGCCTGAAGTTGCACGTTTATGATGAAACTGTTGAGTGCCAATGGCGCCCATAATGCAGATTTCTTAAGTCTTTGTTGTTGTTTAAATGGAATTCTGTGTTGCGTCTCATCTTCATCTTTTCATTCAGTTCGCTTGACTTTGTTATTATTTTCTTGGGTTCATTGCATAAATAAATATTGACAGCAAACCGTTGCGAAAAATTATAACAAAAATTTTCAATTATTTGAGTTTGAATTAAGAATAAAGAAAGATGATGAGAGAATAAGATCAGCGGGATTTACTCAAATTTCAATTATAACAAATATATTGAATTGAGGAGATTTTCGCGCTTAAAATATTTAACAATTTTTCTTTCTTTTTTAACAAAAAATAATAATCTTCTAAATATGAAAGAAACCATAATAAGAATATATTTTTCATTGAAAGAATTGTTTCCTTCAAATTTCTTGAAGTCAAAATATTATACATGAATGACTTTATTTCCTTTCCAGATATGTTAGTTTAAGATTGAAGAAATGGAAAAAATCACATTGTGAAAAGAAAATCATCTTCCAATGGGATTCATTAACTAAGTTGCTTCGTTAATTAAGCCTTAAGGGCTCCCGATTGATAACTCATTACTGTTTATTCATCACTAAAACTTAGTTTATGATTATAACACTTCATTAAAATCAACTCTATAGTTGTGTCTCTATTGAAACCATTCAATCAGAAGATGAGACTTGCTGATCTAATATTGAACAATGGTTTCAAGTTAGTTATGCCTTTTAAAAGAAATATCAAAGTGTGTTACAACCATATTGTGCTAATTAAATTAGGCAAGTATATTATCCTTTTATGATACTTCCATATCCATGTATTTTTGATTTTCTCTATACACTTATATTGATTAAATGTGAACAGCAGCTGCCCATGATTTTCAATTACAACATGATGATTTTGATTGAAATTAAAAACATAATGAAGAAGTACTACTATTACATCTCTGATCTGATGACCATGATGTAATATTCTTGAGGTTACCATCTAAGATTCTAACCGCTCGATAGGTTTGTCATGCTTATTAATGTTTTTATAGCTGTCACGCATAATAATCTTCTCTCAAACAATACAAACGAAGGCAAGTAAGTAGTAAGGAATTGCGATTTTATTTTTATGATTTTCTAATGAAAAAAAAAGGATCTTGAAATGATGAAATCTTGAAATGAGAATCAACACAGCTGGACAATGTTTAAGAAGCGCGAACAAGAAGACGGTTCCAAGGAAACCATGCAAAACAACCCTTCTTAGTTGGGATTGAAGCAATACAACATTTACAAGAGCAAAGCAAAGGAATAGCAAGTCCAGACAAAGTGACCTTAGATGACCTTAGATGTGATATGATGTGATGTTGCATTTGCATAAAGAAAATAATGAATTTAGACAATTGCTTAAAGATTTCTTTACAAATTTTTATTATTTTTCAAACATTTTTCTTATTAAAAAAAAATTGAAATTAATTAACATGATAAACTGGATTTGTGTGCTTACTGCTTTTTTTTGGGAAAATATAACGATATTTTTTGGGTAAATTTTAAGGGATTTAAAATTAAATTAAAAATCACTGGAAAACACAAAAAACAAATGACATTGAAGACACCCTTAAACAAACAATAGCAACTTATTGAACCATTTGATTTTTATAAACCAAAAAATGAATTGATTTTCAATTTTTTTGTTATTTGTTATGTCCTTCTTTTTTTTGTAATCAATATCAATCACTTAATTAACAATGTGTTCAACTTTCGATCTTCTTAAGTACTATGATCGGCTCAAAAATCTCACTTGAAGAGATCTTATAATTTTTTGATTGACATCATCATCATCAGCGTTATGCAATCAAACATTCAATGAAGCAAACAAATAATTTTTTGGTTACTTAATTGTATTTGACAAAAAATTGTGAATCAAAAAGGATGCTTGCATGGAGGGTTGATTTATAAAAATAGAATATAATTTAAAGTACTCTATGAAGTGTTTTAAAAAAAAAAACGTTAGAAGTATCAAATAATCAGAAAAATATTTGATGAGGAGTATGAAGTTTGTCAAACTTTGACATTTGACCAAATTTTATATAAACTACAACCTTGGATGATGCATAAGAGTCACCACTGCTGGTCAAAGGTACAGCAAGTGGGTAAAGGGTTAATGTTAATATAATTTTCAGAAAAGGATGCTGGGTAAGGGGAAACATCAAGAAGAATGGAATTTAAAAAAGTTGTTTGATCAGTAGAATATCCATATAGTCACTTATCCTGTTTTTAAAGAAAATCTCCCTAACAATAGTTTTTAGAGTGTTTTAAGCATCATTTGTTTATATTAGTAACAATGCAGTATGGCACAGATAAGGAATGTAGACAAATATCAGGAGCCCCGAGCACGACCTGTAATTTAATTTCTATGTTTTTTAAGTTAGGTAAAACACGCCACTAACGATAGCACGCGAGTTTATCCACATGCATACGGTCCATTATGATGCGTATTAAATCCACTTCTATCCAAGGTCCGTCCCAGAGGTCTCTACAATGAACATGAGGAGTTCACGAACAGAGCCTGGTCTCCCAATAGACATTTTGCCAAGAAGAATGGTTTATCGAGAATACGGGTTCGTCTACCAAGAAGAGCAGAGCAGTTACAAATGGGGTGTTGGATACTCTCCGATTCCCCCTCATCTTCATCAGCTACGACATAAGACATGATATGGAACATGCATCCTTTGGGTCATCAGCCTGATTGTGCAGTGCCCCATTATTAGTCCCGTCATCATCCAAATACATAATTTTCTTGATATGTAGGAGCTCGGAAGTCTTTTTTGGTTGGTAGCAAGGTCAGAGTGTCCAGCGACAGTGCAGTCAGGCTCATTCACTCATTTCTTGACAGTTATTCCTTGGTTTTTGCTTAAAGGCAATGCCGAACCTTTTCTAGAACACTCGTCCCCCATTTTCTTACCCATGAGATCAGAATAGTCATACAGGCAAATTAGCTACAGAACTACATTGAAGATGTAACACTGTCATCTCATCCTCCTCATCACGACAGCGTTTCGTAGACCTTCTATAACTTTTCTGATATCCTGACTATTGGACATAAACATCCCATTTAAATTTAAGCCAACTGAAGTACTGAAGTTAAAGAAATCAAATGATGTATACAAATTTACCTTTAAAATTGAGAAACATATTTCTATTTCGCATGTCAAAACTCTTTCCCATCTAATCACAATTTAAGCTCATTAATTTGATCAAAATATAATATTACAGTTCATAAATCTTAGTAAAATTTTACCAACAAACATTCAGTGACATAATAACCCATGCCCAAGCCCATGCCCATGCCCAAGCCCAATCCTGAACTCATTTAATTACCCTTTCGTTTGGTTTTTACATTTATGTATTTCTTTCAAAAATCTTTCAATTGAAATGCACAAATTGCGTTATAAAGTTACAATTGTGGCAAATGAATGAACTGAAAGTGCGCAGAATAAATGAAATACAATAAATGAAAGAGGTTCATAATCAGTTTTTTAATTTTTTTTTTGCGGTTACAAACATTTTGAAAAAAAAAAAAATAAATGAAAAGGTTTCAATTTCAAAGGATGCTCTGACACAAGTCAATGTAGGATGCTGCCGCAGGCCTTTGCTTTTTGAAATTGAAACAGTTCATGTTACTCAAAGGGTGGTGGTGCTGGCTCAATACTTTACTCTTTTCTACTAATGTCCGCCTCTAGGCCCAACATTAGAAACTGTAACATTTTTCTTTTGTCCTTTTATATACATTTTTTTTTAAGAGCGAGCACGCGAGTTGTGACAATTAGTTTGCTGGATCATAAGGATCATATTACCTTATTGCGTTTGTGATTGCAATCTTTAACCCATTGAAAATGTGAGTGAACTACTGAGACTGATAATGCAAATGATAGACAGACAGCTACAAATGAATCTAATCATGCAATCATAGTTTGATTTTTTTGAAGGCCGCGTGCCAAGCATCTTGATAAGATGCCTTAGTGTTTTTTATAAAGGGGAAATATGCATCATCATTATTAAATAAAAAATTATAAAGAAAATTTCTTTGGAACATAATTTTTATTAAAATTTCTTCACACTACATCCGTTTTCTGAGGCTCCACATTCCAGCGCCAATAACCCAACATCCTGCTGTCAAAGTTTCAATTAAAACTTCTTACATACTTTGAGACTCAATAAAATAAAAAACCTAAATTATCCACAGAGTCTGAGAATTCTCACGGATTAAATAATAAAAAATACATTCTCCCATATGATGGCATGACAAATTCCAAAGACTCAAAGAAATCCAAGTTGCAGCAATATGCATGCTCCATTTGAATATTCGAAAACAATTGCAGCTCAAAGGAATGTACATACTAGTAGTATTCAGTACAGGAACAAGTAAAATGAAAACAAATCAAGGGCTCTAGAACAGTGGTTCTTAAGCTGGAGTCCGTGGTGCTATTCACAAAACAATTTTGTCATACACTTTTCACAAGAATATTCAAAACAATTGATGTAAGATTAAAAACCACTGCTCTAGAACATTCATAATTTTCCATGCCAGACTTGTCGAATATCCTGTATAACAAAGTCATTAACTTCACTTCGGTTTATGGCCTCACAACAATGTCCAGATGTCATTGTTTTTGAATATTATTTTGGGGACATTTTGTCTTTAAATACAACAATATTTAAATTTTTAGTTCTCACAGTTTCCATTCACGCTCTCAGCTAATTTGTGATTTTTTGTGTTTTCGGTGTTGAATTTAGTGACGTGTGTTTTTTCTTATACTCTGTACTTATATTCTTTTTTTGTTTCTACGGTTGCTTGGAAAACCATTTTCCGGCAATTGATTTCAATGGTTTATTGACAGTTAAGTGGATAAGTTTCAGTGTAGAATGATATAATGATTTATGTTGTTTTTAGAGTTTTCGGTTTGTTGGCTGAGTTGTGATAATAAAGAGGAAAGATTTATGTATTTCATTTATTATTAAATTAAATCTGGGATAAATGAATTAATAGAGTTTAGATAAGCCTTCTACATTTTTCTTATTATAAGTGTTAGAAATATTACAAAAAATGGATAGGGAGTACATTTATATTTGTAATATGTTATCACTCTATGGTTATCATTATTGGGATTATGAGATTTCTAAGATTTAGATTTCTTTCTGAAATGAAAAAATCCGCAGCACATTCACTGAGTAAGGTGTGTTGATAATAGAGATAAAGCAATTCCCTATTCGAAGATGAAAACTTGCTGGTGGCTCATAAACTGATATACATCTGAGTCATCTAGTAACCCATTTCTCCCGTTCCTGCACTGCTCCATGTTTTATTTGAAACACATCATAAAGCCATGCTTTTTTGGGCAGTTTTCATTGGAATCATTTAATTATTCTATATTCCTTTAAAGAACATACCTATATAATTTATAAGGTCTCTGATGTCTCCTATAGTATATTTTGTTCTGAAAAAGAAGCGTAATGAACTGTGAATTATGTTATATACGGAGAGCTTGATTAGGGACTAAGATAGGAGTAAGTTAACTGTACTTTTGTGTATTTGTTGATATCTCAGGACCCTTTTTTCATTTCTTGCAGACATGAGAAAAGGAGATTCAAATTTTTTTCAAATCGCATCTAAGTGAACTGTGTTCAGTTAAGTAATCTATGAGGATTCAATTAGTAAGAGTAGCTTTTTGAAGATCCCTCCAACTTTAAGATGTTTTGCTTGAAATTGTTCTGTGCTTTTGGTCAATTATATGGCTTCCTTTGCCATTTTTCTATGTGTCAACTCACCACGTATAAGAGGAGTCTATTTTAGACATCACATTTAGATGCCCATCTTCTTATACTACAATATTTCCGATATTTCTACATTCTACTCAAACCATCTCCTGATACTATTTTCCTTAAGTTTTTTTTCTTCCCCACATGTCCATAAAGACGTCAACACCTTTTGTTTTTCTAACTAAAATAGCACATGCCAAATTCAATAGTAAAACTGTACAATAAACCCATTTTCTACGCCCACAAAATGACCATGAAATTGTTTTCGGAAGTTTCTGAACTGGAAAAAACAAGTCTAAACTAGTAACTGAATGGTAAGGAGAAGAAGACATACTAGAATAATTGCTAATAAATTTATAATTGTGACCAAAGCAGAACACGAGACATGAGGCCAAGGAACAAACAATAAAAACAATGACATAACCTTAACTAAAATAGTTGTCATTTCCACATAAGAAAGGAATACTAAATGCCAAAGGAAATATGCTTTTCAGTATCTAAACACAATATGATGACGATACATAAAAGGCTAAAATGTCCATAAATATAGACAATTATCTCAACAAATGGCCCAAAAGGCAAAAGGAAGGCGTTGCGTAGGTTGCTGTTGGTTGCATAGAAAGGTGCACAACATGATGTAGACTTCATCGTCTTCATTATTACGTGTATCATCATGTTCATCGTTTACCTTGTTATGCTATGGTCAGCATTGACTTAATGGCCGGCATGTGGTGAAAACGACAATTTTGTTTTTTGCCGCTTACCTTCTTGGTCAGCGGTACGTAAATCAATGTATGTTGAAATTGCCAACTTGTGGGAAACTAGTGCAAACAATGAGGAAGCAATAACAAAGAAACATCATCGCATTAGTAGGTGTTGCCACCGTCTGATATTTTGCCTTTAGAGGCAACCAAACTATTTATGTGATGCTGTGTAGGATAAGTGAATGAATGTATGAATGAATAAATATCTCAATGAATGAATGGTGAGCATAGTGACACCTTCCTCTAAGCCGACAAAGACATCAAAAGTCGAATAGAAAAATATTGTATTGTTTTTAAAAGGGAATTGACCAAGTCCAAGGGCTTAAACTATTTTCTATTTAGTTTTTTGTTTTTGTATTTACTGGTTCTACTGGTCCAATAGTCCTTTTCTTGTCTTGTGCGAGAGTTTTCTTCTTTTTTTTGTTTTTGAGTTTTTGATTCTTTGTGCCTTGGCAACACCCACGTGGCATGTCCTAAGAATATACGTATATTTTTTGTCTATTGAGGAAACATTTTTTGCAGATGTCAGCTCTTTTCTTTGTAATGTTTTGTTAAATATTGTCTAATAGGATAATTAGCAGATACTTAGTTCAAAGAATACTGTGATCATAATCATACTATTACTAGATTATCTTTTTGTTTCATTTAAATTTATTTTAAATATTTTAAACCCAGATTTTTTTTTTATATACTTATCTTTCTATTCACTACCCTTCCAAAACTTTATTATCCTTTAACTATAGTTTTATCTTATAGTACCGAAAAACTTGTTAGCATATTTACGATGTGCAACTTGATGCCTTTAAACATTATCACTTATTTAAACTCCTTGTGCTCTTAAACACTTTTTATGTTTCATGTTTGTTGTCGCATCGTCTGGAATTGTTATCAGTACAAATAATTTTAACTACAAATTCTATATACATACATATATGTATGTATATGACCAAATAAATTTATGTGTTTCATTTCAAGCGTAATAAAAAGACAAAAATAATAAAAAACTAAAAAAAAAAAAGAAATATCAAGAAAGAAAAATAACTTTGGACTCACCGAAAATTCCATACCTTTTAATCTGAAATATACCTAATATAAAAGAATAAAGATACATTCATAAATTTTAATGAGAATATTAAGTTATATTATACCATATATTATAATTGCCTGATCTCTTGTAAAAATTTACACTAAAATACGAAAATCTTAGTTGATTAGATGAAGAAGTTGGCCTTACAAACATTATAATTTCAGATCATTTTATATTGTACTAGCATTCCCAGTGCGTCGTGCTACGCCCCAGTCTTAGTGCTTGTTAGTGCGTGATTCTTGATTGTAGTCATTGTTTTTTTTATTAATAATTCGCGGAAATAAAAAACATATTTCATTAATCTATTCGCCATATAACCGGAACACAATTTCGTGTGCGATTACTCAATTTCTCTAAGATTTATATGAAAAATTTTATTCACCAATTTCTCGACAATAGCGGGTTCGAAAAAAAAATAAGTATACAAAAACTTTCTCCATGAAAAAATATATATATATGTGTAATTTTTCATGGTGATCGGTCAAACTATATCGGAGTCCATCACCGTCAAACTATTTTTCAATTATAATTGGTCAAAATTAATGGCTTTTTCCTTACAGTATCTTGATAATCAATTTTAATTTCATCATTTTCAATATTTTAAATTCAATTAAATGTCAAGTCAATATCTTTCTGTAGGCACCTCGTCTTCCAATTAATAGGAAACTCAAGACTAAAGCATACAATAAGCATAAGGTAACATTTCAGTTTCATAGCTTCAAAACTAATAATATTCTCTAATACTTATGTCTCCCTTAATCCGTTACCAACATTACAACAAAATAATGAAGCCTATTCATACGATGTATGAAAGGTACAATATAAAAAGAAGAAACTGAATCGATTTTGAGATAAGACTTGAAACACGAGTGTTATGTACATTTATAAACTTGTGTATGCAATTATATAAGACAATACCAGATAAGAATTTTTTCTTAAATATTGCGCTCAAAATGTTATTTAAACAAAATTCTAAGAAACCTAATATTTCACGATCAAACACAAATATATAGAGTTCTTTAAATAAATTCTTAGAAATCTTTAAAAACTTATATTGACAGTCACAATAGTATAATATTTTTATTATCCCTTTGCTAAACCTTTTCCATCCCCTTCATAAGAATATCCATAACTGTTGCAATAATAATTTCAATAATTATTCCAATATTATTAAATATTATTGCCAATTCCTTAAGTAACCCTTTGAAAATTGATCTTGGGGTGAGACTTTGTTTTCACTTTTTTATGTTTTGTTATTGAAGGAAACATATGTTTCTTGATTGGAAAGGAAGATCTTATATCACATTACACAAACTTCTGTTATTTGTAAAGGTATAAATAAAATCAATCAAAGTTACTTGTAGCTTACCAACTTGAAATTCTACACTTCATTCAGCAATCAACGAAAGTGAATTTGATCATTCAAACATTTTATTAAGCTGTTCTGTAAGTGAGCGTTAAATATCAAAGTTCCGGTTGATTGGGGTTGGATAACAAACTATGTACTTCATTTCGATTTTAGATTCTTTTGCTTATTTTTTTACCGGTTACTTAATTACAATATTTAATTTACATAAACATTCAACACTCTTTGGATGTCGTCATTGTCTTTAAGTGAAACAAGCAAACAAAGAAAGGAAGTAATTAACTGCATTTGTTGATATCTGGAAAGTGAAACTACTATTTAAGTTTGAAACCAGAACTATTGTCAACCCTTTCGTAGAATTTAAATTGCAAATTTATATGCAAAAGTGGTGATGAGCTTACACGTGTGTAATATTGTATTATTGAGAATTGATATGTGGGACCTTTGTGGTAAAGTATAAGTATACATATATTATATTATTTTATGACTAGTCTTAAGAGTGAAGAGTTCTTAAAAGAAACTACTTAGTTTTGTTAAAAGTGATCCAATGTAAGACAATTTGTAATAAAGACAATGATAAGAGCATATGTATGTGTATAAGTGTAATATCATTTTATAAACAGTATTGATATTATTAAATGTATCCCCTCATCTAACACCCTGAATCTAAAAATAATAACTTATGTTTTAAGATTATTATATTGTATATAAATATTTTAATAATGTATGTAAATATATACGAGTATATTTGTTACCTAAAAGATCTACAGATGGTTCTGTTTAGTTTAGAACATGATGCAAAGCCAGCTTATTCAAATGATACCAGTGATACATATATATTGACCATCAAAAGATACAGTTAATGTCTAATATTAACTATATTAAAGTGCTAAATTTTTTTGTACAATAATATGAAAAGGATGATTTGGATTGTGGGAGGAGTTGGCCTAATAAAAAGGCGGGCAATCGGTTTCAATAAAAAATGTGATTCTTGTAAATACAAGAGTTCTCTATCTAATAGATAATTGTTGAGCTAATATTTGTCTTTGGATAACTTTATTAGGTAATGCAGGCCGCTCGCAATTGTTCAAGAATTCACCCAGAAGTCTTAAGGCCCATTGTGATGCCTGATAAAAAGTAATGTGTTGGTGGATTGGGAGGGATAAGAGGTAATCCACTTTAATCCAAAGTTGGTCCCAGAGATCACCCTCTTCCTCTAAAACCAACCGAACAGAGCCAGGTCCCCAAAGGATACTTTGCCAAACTACCCAGCCCCTCGAAGGACAGTTCCCCGAGAAAACGAGTTACTCTACCAAGAAGAGCAGGGCAAGCTCTCCTAATCTTCACAGCAATGACAGAAATCATGCTATGGAACCTGCCAATAGCCCTATAGTGTAGCGCCCCGCCATAATTTCCGTCATCGTCTCAATCCTTTTCTTCTTGAAGTGTACGTGTTCGGATTTTTTCTTCGGTTGATAGCAATGCCAGAATGTCCTAGTGACAGTGCAGCCAGGCTCTTTTACCCACTCTGCCTGCTAGATCACTTGTTTGCACTTCCAGGCCTGGAAGGATATCCTGTAAATATTGGCAACCTGCACACTCATCTGGCATCTCATTATCTTGGAGTCTGGAATGACCCGGCACCCAGATAAGCGTGACAGAGTGCTGCCGAGCTTCATTAAGAGCTTCTATCGTCTTGATGCAACTTTAAGGATACTTGATCTTAAGCAATGGAAACTTTGCATTTTTCAAAGACCTCAATCTAAAATGTGAGAAAATAGAAATTGCCAACCTTACATCTTAAGCTTCAGGAACTGAAGTATCAAAATAAGTGAAGGACCAGTACAATGATTTAGAATGTATTTGTTTTATATTAGTCGGAAAATGTTTACTTATAAACGAAAACCTCGTTCAGTATCATAATAAAATCATAATTTTAAAAGCATTAAGTTAAAATTTCAAGTGGACTCTATTGTACTTCATCCGATTCAACTATGAGACCGATTTGTTTCCTGTTGGAACTCATTCTCATTTCTCTTAAACTCTAAAAACTAAGCCCAAAATCTATACTATTCTACCTTATCAGTCTATCATTTTCCATTCATAAAATTGTTTAATTGAGAAATAGTGGTAAACTGTATATTTACTATGGGTAAATTCACCTACATAAGATCTATTTTAGTTCATGACCCATTTGAAACTAACTACTAGACACATACAAATATTTACACTTTGGAAGATACTCCCACACATTGTCATGATAATATTTGTAGTTACTAAACATGTTTAGATAGATAGTTATCTATTTACTTATTTACTACATTACGCATACTCGCACTTCCTCTAAAATAGTACAATAGATTCAAAGACCTTATGAGAATATCAGTGATTGAGTGAGTATATTAAAAATACTTTTAGAATGTGTTCATTCATAAAAAATAGTTTCAGTAAACATACTATTTAGACAAATCTGAGTAACTCGGCATATTTGAAATGCCAGTTGAATGAATACAAACTCGGAACTACTGAGTAAGTACCATATTATCGCCTCAAGGTAAATAGTTTTATCTGTGGGTCTGTGACTGGGACTGTTGATAGATAACAGCTGCCATTGCAAGCAACAATTAATGTATCTCATAATGCAACATTTTGATATTATAAAAAACAATTTCAAAGCTTGTTTTTCTTAATCAAATAAACTCATGCATTTTTCGTTCCTTCTTGACCAAGTTCAAAGGTCAAATTAAAGCAAAAAATATAAAATAAATTTATGTGGCAAGAAACTAGTTTTCTTTTATTAATCTGGATATTTTTTTAAAAGAAAACTTGTAGTTTTTCTAACCAAAACGGATTTTTCGAAAAAATAACCCTGAGAAGTTTTCGGACATTTTGACCTTTGACACTAAAGCATAGCTCTGCTTACCACCCCAAATGCTAAAGCATTTGCATAACGACTGACCTCTTCGGTATGATGCAATGACCAGCCAAGGAATGAACAAGCGAGTGAATAAACGAATGAACGAAAGGATGAATGTCCGAGCATTGGTATTTTCCATGAAGATCCAGTTTCGTCACTTCATAAACAAGATTCTGATTTAGACCATATTCTGATTTCGCGTCGTTTCCTGTTCTTATTTTACATTTGGGCGCAGTCTTAACCTTTTGACCTTATGTGAAACCTTCGAAGTACTAAAAAAGACTTTTGCAAAACTCAAGTTAAGACAGCTGCAAGAACTTAAATAATGTTGAATACAGAAATTGAAATTATTTTAAAATAGAAAGAAAAATTCAGTATTCATTTCCTCCATTTGGTGCTATAGTATGGATGGAGTGAGTTTACTATCCCACGTTTATAATTTTCATTAATAATCGACATAGTAGTAGCTTACAATCAATGAAGAAGTTCAATTGTTCAATTAGCTTAGCTCACCAGAAATTATGAATGAAAATTTTTTATTCGATTTGCATTAACAAAAGACACCACATGCCGTCACTAGTTGTAATGCTCCCCATTGAGTTATAGCAACTTAAGTTACTTAAGCGCTCAATCAACTACTTAATCAAGTTAATGGCATTAAACAGCCGCTTCATCAGTACAGTTCAATCGGCAAAGATCTAAGAAGTCCAAGTCGATAATTGGATACTGGGAGACCACCCAAGATCATTGAGTAATTCATTTGCTAATTAAAATAGCATACTAACAACAATAACAACAACAACTACAGTAACTATTGAGCACAATTTAAACTGAACAATCTTAAGACAGTCAACACGAAATTGTCAGAGTTACTACTGCAGTACATGTAACAAAAGATATTGTACTAAGACAAGAAGAGAAAACTTCAATCGATAAGATGTGGAAATGTCAACAAGAAAGATCATTGGAGATCATGAACTGCAAAAGCGGCGGCAACATAACATTTACTTTTTGATTGCAAAATCAAAATGTTATAATTTTATTGTTTAAACAAATTAAAAATATCGACAATTACACAAGTAAATGAATTGACATCTGACACACAAATGTCCATTCACCTTCTGACATTTTAATATGATTGCTTGCGAAATTTCATCTAAAGTACGAGTATATAAAAAACATACCTACGAGTATGTGAAAACATTGTGCTAGGGGAAGGCATCTTAAATTTTGTATTTTGAACATTTTAATAAAAAAAAAAGTAGACGAAAAAATCATTCATTTGTTGACCACATGAGCTCACAATAAAATTAAGGGGTTAAATTGCTGTTGCTTTTGTTGATCTGCATTAATCTCAGTCAGCATCACTTACAGTACCCAGTACCAGTACCAGTGCCAGTACCAATACCAGTTTTTTAGATTCCATTTGAAGTTCGAAGGTTAGCCATATATTGTAGCTAACCTTGGTTGTTGTTATTATTGTTGTTTCATTCATGAAAATATTTCTACTCCAGTTTTTTTTATAACCTTTCCTTTGAGATCATCATCATTTCCAACTTTTATTGTATTGTATAAGTTTTGAATTAACAAATGATTTTAGTTAGCTTTTGACCCATTTTGTTAAATTGTAATGTGTGATGAAGAGACACATGATGTTGAAAACAAGTTAAAACATAGAAAAATACACGTATTAAGGTTTCATTGAATTATGATTTAAGAAAAGAAATGAATGAAATCTTTGAAACTGCCTTTATGAGTGAGTTTATAAAGCATGTGAACTCTATAACAATAAATTAGAAAACGAAAATTGGAAGATAATCAAGGCATTAATTAGTTTAGTTATGAAAGATCAATATATTAGTTTAATCATCCCTTGAATACCATATGTGACTCCATTCTATCTTCTTTAATTCTAGTTTCATTCTCTTGTTGAGACAAATTGTAAGTAAGAAAGTTTGAGAAAAAACCTTGGCATCCTCAGTTTTAAAACCTAAGAGAGCAAGTCTAAAATTTCGAAACTTAAATATTTCCATACTTATAATCTGTGACTCTCCACTATACCCAATCATCTTAAGGCTGTCCATGGTGAATCGATGCAAGTGAGTCATTACCGTGCAGCAAGAGGTATGGCGTCGGTGGTCAAAGAAATATTTGATTCCAACAGCGCCAAAAATTGACTAAGGTGTACAACAACATTGCAGTAGGTACACTAGTCTTTCTGGCAGATGAAAATGCCCCACCAAATAAATGGTGCCAAGGACGTGAAATGGAAATGAACCCTGGTCAGGACGAACTTGTTGGAGTAGTCACAGTGAACACAAGGTCTGGTGTATTGAAGCGCAGCATACCCCATATATGCCCGCTACCTTTGGAGTCCAATGGGACTTAAGTTGGTTGGAAGGAGCTTTCAAGGCGGGGAGTATGTTGTCTAATCTTTGAAGACTCTTAATCGTTACTTATCTTTATCTATTATTTTTATTAATTGTTATTGAATTCTCTTTAACTTTAGATGTATTACAGTTTGGAATTGACTGCTCTCTGAAGTGGAATTATTTTATTATTTATCTTGCACTCTCTTTTAGTTATCTTTAGCTTTTTTAAGATTATCTACTGTTTAACTATAAGCATTGTAAAAGATGAATTATTAGGCTAAGCGATTAAATGGAAATAGCAAACTGAAAGGCCCGTAAGTCAGTCGACTCTGTTTTGTGACTGAAATATTGAACGTTCCAGGAGGAAGTGCTGCATACAATTTTGAGCGTTCCAACGATGGAAGTGACCAGGCAATACACGGAATCGCCCAGTTTGGATTCACCATTTAAATTCTATTTTGTTCATTCCGAAGTAAACAACAAATATGCGAATACTTTCTTTGTTAAGAAGGGTTCTTTAAAGATGAGGTATGTTCAAGGGTTGTTTTTTTATAAATATAATTTTATTTGAAATCAGTCCTAAAGACATTCAAAAAATGTTGCTAATAATAAAATTTTTTATACATTACAGGATTGGAGAGCTCAAGCAAAGTCATCCAATATAATACTAGATATATAACTTAAAATCTATTCTAATCTATAATCAATGTGAAAGAACTAACACAATATCTAGAAGAGTTATAGCTAAATTATTGATATGATTATGAAGTTTGGTGATGTACCTTTCGGAGGTTTTTCTTATCCTTAATGAATGGTATTATGAGATCTTTTGGAAAATTAAAATTGGTCACATACCAAAGAGCACTTGCTATTGTTCGTATCGTCATTGAGTGATATCTTTGCAGTATCTCAATGTGAGAGTTACTAGCCGTTCTGCACAACTGCGTTGCGTATGTCCACACCGGCTTCAGAACTGCTTTATATAGTCGAACTTTATTTTCTAGGCTAAGTTGAGACCGTGGTCCAAGGAGCCAGTAAATCTTTCTGCTTCTTATTTTTAGATGCATTTGTTTTGCTTCTATTTGAGTCTTCCGGGTAAGCCTTCGGTCCAGGTGCCTTCCTTTGACGGTGTCGATTTGTTGGATATGGAAATTGTTCATTATTACTGGGGACGGTTTCCACACTTTAAGGTGAATGCTGTTTAGAATGATTTTTGTGTGTTCACTAAAATTTTCCATTGCTTCAGTCATTTACCGACCATGAGGCATGATTGACAAGTGTCCCGATGCAGTTACATAATTTTCATTCGATGCAATTAACGCTGTGTGGTCTGCTTAGGTTGCAACCTCAACATTATTTCCTACTGGCATATAGCAGTATATATTGTTTATAGGTAGGGGCCAAGTACGCTTCCTTGGGGTACATCAGCATTAATTGCATATAGTTTCGAATTTTCTCCCGATTGTTGAACATAGAAGTGGCGATCATTGAGTTAAGATTTAAGAAGCAGATAGTATGATGCAGTAAGCGAAGTAAAACTTGCAATCAAATCTGTTGCAACTCAGTTTTTTGCATTCAAATTGTTATTAAATTAATTATCCCAATAAAATGTGACTCTTCACTTTCTAATCAAATATTTATCTAATAAAAAAGGTTTAATAAAATTCTATAAATAATCAAGAGTACTTAGAAAAAGAACCCTGGGATATCTCATCTTAAAACTTGTAAGATTAACTCTGTTGAATCTACATACATTTCTCAAATCCATAGAAAAATAATTTGAATAACCTTTACATCATTGCATTCATTATTCCCTTGAACAAAATTCCTTAGCTTCTACTTCCTTAAATTAACTGTTGCATACTCATCCACCTGTTCTATTCTTAAGCCTAACAACCTGTATACAAATATATAAAATTCAAACACAAACATATCCTGCCGGATACATAATTTCCAGGAAGTGCTCCAATCTGACGTAAAAGACAAAATATTTATTTACCACAAAATGATATTTTCCCTCAATTTTAAAGGACAAAAATTATATTGTTCTTTAGTGATTGGATTGGATTTTATTTTCTCAAGGATTTAAAAATGCAGACAAACGTAAAATAGTCAAAAGCACGAAGCATTTTCCTTACAAAAAACAAAAAAAAAATGTAAAGGAAAATATTTAAAGGTCTGTGCGCAGACATTGAGGAACCAAAAATGATCGATGCAATACGCGACGTTTCGAAGTAATTTGAACACCGCGAGAATCTCTATTTAAAATGTACGAGTTCTTAATACAATAATCCTCGGGGAGCCACTGAAAGAACACACAATACAACACAACACAGTGAAAGTGAAAAAGATTTCCAATTTGAATTTTTGGATTTTTCCCACAATTTGTAGTGCGGGTGAAACAGATTCTAGACTGGGATACAATAATCAGCACTGATGGCGTTGATGTATAAAGTTATTATTTTTAGCTAAACCGAGGGGAAAATCTTTAAAAATTAGTCGCTTCATGCTTAATTAGTACTGTGGAGGGATTGTATACATATATCTTGTTACATATTATTGTACTACAAAAAAGGGAGAGTGAGATTCCCTTTCAAAGAAAAATTATACTTTTTCTTTAAATAAAAAATTGAATCAATTTTTGTTGTACTCATATGCTGGAAGTTTTCACTTTCTTAACAATAATGATAATTCAGAAATTTATAAAGGATATTGATACTATATATTTTATAAATAGACAACATAGAATTGAACTGTAACCTTCCGTTTTGTGTAGGTTCTTAAGAATGCACTCAAAGTGCACCTTGTAGTATGGTATATGCTTCCGAACAAACCTCTTCATTCATTCATTCATTCGGTTCATTCAAATAAACTGCAAAAGGACACGCACATGTTTGTGGTTTTCCTGGGAACGAAATGAAAGACCAAAAGGACCTTTGTTTTGCTCTAATTGTAAGTGAGTACCATAAAAATCACGCCAAACCTTACAAAAGAGAAACCGCACAAAAGCAAAACAAGTGCCTACAATAAATTCTGAAGTTGATGAGGGAGAAGAAAGAGAGTGTTTGAAAGGCAGAGTTACAGATCAAAACTACCTGCTTAACGTTGCGTATCCTGTAACGGACATAACTAGAATGGAACGCTTCATGCGCATGCGTCCTTATTGTCTCTTTGTGTGCTGACTTCATCATCTATTGAACTTAGTAGTATTATATTTCAGCTAAGTCATTGCATTCAGTAGCCAAAGGATACAATGAATGACTAGGGACAGTCAGCGTGGTTTGACCGACAGCACTTTTAGCATACGTTTGTGGTTTGATTGACATGTGTTTTGTTTTGGTTTGAGGAATTTTATTTTTAATTTCCTTATTTGATTTGTCAAGCTCATTAACAGCTTCATTCAATGGTAACACATAAACACATGGTGACTTGTGCCTTAAAAGAATTTCTTACAAATATGTTAATGTGTTCCTCATGGAGCAAGGCGCCACATTAGACTATGTATAAGAACAAACATAAATTTCAACTCTTCTACTTATGCAATTAATTACGACATATTTGCGCCTCAAGATTTCCCCCTTTTTTTTTTGGTATTTCCATTGCCAACTGTGTAGTATGTGTCATTCAATCTGCTTATTTAATGTTTTTTTTTATAAATATTTGTTTTGTCAGCAACGGATTAAGCAGCGGAAATACGATCACACACAATACTTAAACATATAAACTGATTTAAAGGGGCTCCTCCGAAGCCCTAAAGTGGTCCCAAGTGTTTAAAAATATATGAGGAGGAGTACATACAATATTTTAAAACAAGACTTGTGATTAAGGTGTGAGAAATTTCATTTGACAACTAGAAAATCTTTAATGGTTTCAATGACAACTGTTTTTTGTTTTTTTGTTTTGTGGACTTGGAAAGTTTCTCAGTTCTCATACAATTTATTTTTATTTCCTCTTACACATCTTATACTCAATCGTATTTGTGTTTGCTATAATTAAATTATAATTTCATAATTACAGTTCTTTTTCTTTTGAACAATTGTTTCTCCCTTTTTAAATTTTTACCAAAGTCCTTCCTCATTTCCTTATTTAGTTTATATGTGATGACTTTCCCCTCTTTACCATAAATGCGCTTGCGCAGGTGGTTTCCCTCACATTGATGTGACTAACCTGCGCATTGCGTGACTTTACTATAACGTACACAATGTATGTAAGTATGTATTGTATGTCGATGTCCTTATTTCCTATGTCCTTTCAATAATGAGTGGTAAGGGCAGAGATTCTATTTGATTTTGAGTTTTGTGTCATGTAAACTAAATTTTTTTTATTATTTCCGGATCAAAGATCATTTCCTGCAAGTATATGACAGGATGCTTAGATTTGTTAAGGGGCCACGGTAAGTATTCAAGTTGGGTTGGTGGGAATTTTTATTTTGAAAATTATAATTGATATAAAATTGGAAAAAGAACATTGAACTTAATTTATTAAGACTTCTCCCTCACCCCCAATATGATTGCTAAAATAACTAGAAGGATCTGTCCAAGGTTTTCAAACCATTTCTCAATAATTAATAGTAAAGACTCATAGTTCCATAAGTTCACACTTCATCTAAAAGAAGGTGATTTGGTTGTTATGAAAGACAACGTACCTAGAGGTGAATGGCCACTTGGGTATATGAAAAAGGAGTATCCGGGAGAAGATGGTGTGGTATGAGCAATGGAACTACGTACAGCAAAAAACACATATAGGCGACCTGTGAACCGCTTATGCCGAATAGGTGTTGAGCGCTGCGACAAAGAGGACCATGCTGGAAGACAGCACTAGGGGCGGAATATGTCGTTTGGCATATGCATGTGAACGGCACTATAGCAGAGGTATCTTGTTGATACCCGCGTGCTGTTGTTTTGTCTCGTAGTAGTTTTCTTTTCAAGCACTTTAGTCTTTGTTCTATCAGTCTTCTATCAGGTAGCTTTATATTTTCGACTTTCCAGAGTAGTCCAATCTCATAACGCTCACCAACTATAGATATTGATGCTTTGGCTTTCTCTAACGTCAGTTGATCATTCATTGACTCAGTTCTGACAGTTTTTACTGCGCAGATCTCAAAATTTTCAATGTTGAATTGTCTATTTATCAAATGGTGAAGTTCATCGTTATTGACCTGATAACAAGATAAGTGTGACCCACAAAACTGGTTTTCATTTGCAAATTTCTTTTAAATTTTAAGCTTAGTTTACACTATTTAACGTGAAAACGTTATTAAAAAGGAGATACATGTCACATTCAGACGCTCTTTCATAAATGTAACGAAATTAGCCGCAAGAGGAATTTTGACATGGTGCGCTTATGTCAACAAGGCGGGAAAGGGGTTTCGAAAAGGTGACAATAATTGAAAAATATATATAAGTATATATAAATATAAGTAACAAATAAACTTAAGTTAACAATACATAACTGTGAATATCATATTACGGTTCACAGGAAGACGAACGAAAAGATGGTTTAGAAGTTCTCCGTATCCAAACAATTTTAAATTTCGACTGTGTTTTATACTATGTAATAATAATGGTTCTTTAAAAACGTGTAGCGATACTATCTGC
This sequence comes from Amiota communis, assembly GCA_037043315.1. Taxonomy (NCBI): domain Eukaryota; kingdom Metazoa; phylum Arthropoda; class Insecta; order Diptera; family Drosophilidae; genus Amiota; species Amiota communis. The sequence continues at coordinate 1,023,870 of JBAMAV010001400.1, read as the reverse complement.
CCAGACTTTTTTTATTCCTGTTACTTATTTTATAAAAATTATTAAATAAAATTGACTATTTGCATATCACTTAAAAATGTTATGTACCATCATCAGTTGTTTAATGATGTTCATGACGGAAAATAACCATAAACTTGGAAAAACTAGTAAAAAACTTGGCTCCACTCTCAGAAGTTTCCCAGCCCTGGTTAGCTACAACTTAGCCATTTCTTTGTAAGTTGAAAAAAAGCTGCCCAAACCAGCCCTGAAATTTGAAAACTTACCTTTTTTTGTTGTAGAATTTTGAAATTGCTTACAAAAAAAGTAGTTTAGCCGGTCTATTTTCGTTGTTTTTGCTTTGTTAAGGGTCTTTTCTGAGTAATTCCTTCAATATCTGACTTTTCCCCCTAAGTTGGCAACCCTGAATTTAATCGTAAGGTATTTTCAATTGCTTTTCTTTTACTATGCAAAAATCAATCAATTGGTGGCACTTTACAATTCAGAACCGATAATTTTGCACAAAAAAATATCGTCAGGCAATGAAAACGGATCAATACGATCACGCAATAATTTTAACACATACTCTTTTTCATAATTTTGTTTTTCTTTTAAAATTTGTTCTCGGAAACAACAGAATACAATTTCAACCATTTTACAGAGTGATAACAGTGTGCACAAGTTAACATTCCTTTATGATAACAATACTATGACACCTCCTAGGTAGCAAATGTAAGAAAAACAAACAGTTGTCATCAGAAGAGCTTTTATTGTCAGCGTAATTAGTCATTAACAGCCAATAGCCACTCTGTTAGACGTTAACAGACAAACAATTTATTTGTCATCGCAGTGAGAACAGACCGGCTATTTTTGGTATGAAAAAGCTAGGACATAAATAAGCTAAAAACGTCTCAACGAAGACAATTCATTGATCTACCATTTTATATTTCTACAGATTAGCAAACGCTAAAATATTTTAGATCATATGACTATTGTGAAAAACATATTGACCAAAACTAATTAATATGCTCATCACATGCATTTGTTTTTTTTTTTCAACTCTTCCTATTGGGTACCTATCGATCGAATGGTATTATTAGTATAGTTGTTGATATAATAGTTCTCAGAGGACATTACTGGCACCGATGGAAACACAATTATATAAGCTTTTTAATGAAGAGAAAAAAAAATATAAGACTCGAAAAATATTGAAGACAATTTTGTTAGTAGAAACATAAGAGCTAGGTTGGACAAAATTAGGAACTATGTATATGATATAAACGATGACAAAGACATATTTTCAAGCAATAGGAAATATTACAGAACTATAACTATTACAGACAAAATATCGAAATTAAAATATTTAAAAAACGAAATGAAATGAATAAAAGCCCAGTGTATCTACGACCAATATGAAATATTGAAGATAAGAATGATGGCCTTTGACAACATAGCAAACAAAATATTGAAAAAACTTAAAGAAAATTGACAGTTTAACAAAAAAATAAATATGCAATAAAATTACAAAAATAATGTCATAGAAAAGCAAAAAGAAAATAATTATAACTAAATGGCAAATAACGTATGTAAGATCGAAATTGATGATGACAGTGTACAGCCAACTAAAATAATGATAAAATAAGACTAAAAAGTAGTATTTTTCATACCCTAAGGAAAATGCCTGGACGATATCCCCTCCATAATTATTTTAAAAAAGAAAAAAAAAAACATTTAGATCAGGTTTTTGCGAAAATAAAAATTATAAAAAAGACCACAAAAATAAAACAATTAAAAATAAACTAATCATACAAATCATAAATAAGCCACAAACGGCTAACAGATAATTCAGACGACGATACTGATAATGACGATACAGATGAAGATTCCAAATCTATCCTTTTACTTATGATGATAATACCAAAAGCTACATTGTTATAATATATAAAAATCCCATAATAGTAAAAATTAAATCAGTTTTCAGACAAACAAAAATTAACAAAAAAAAAAAAAATAAAAAATTAGAAATAATATATTTATTTTCAATATGTTGTATACCATAGTTCACAAGGGAAAAAATAAATAAAGAATAAAAAAAACAAAATGAAAGCCAATGGCAAAATACCACAAAAATTAGATTTACATTTTCAAGTTTCTTGCCCTTAGATCAAATGTTATTAAATCGCTAAATAATATTATTATAAATTTGTGCGTGTTTCACAGTTTTTTTTTCTTTTAATTAAAATTCGATAGAACAAAAATTTAAGCAAATGACTACGCTACTTTGGATTGCCACAAATTTATAATGTTAATTAGATATTTAAAACCATTTGATCTGAAGGCAAGAAATTTGTAAACTGCAATCTAATTTACGGTTTATTTTGCCATTGGTTTTAATTTTTATTCTTTTTTTATTAATTATTTTTCCTTGTGAACTATGGGATAGAAATTACTTAAAATAATTTTTCTAATAATTTATTTTTTAATTTTTGGTTTTAACTTTTACTTCTATTTATTATTATTTGGTGTATTCATCCGAATATATGTGATTTGTTTGTTTTGAATAAGCATTTTTTCGGTGGCATTTATTATACAATACTTATATCCTTTAAAAGCACTTTACAAATAATACTATTCGCAGTTTTCTAAATATTCAATAATAATGAATACGTTTTTCACATTAGTAATATTATCTATATCATCATAAAAGTGTGTGTTTAAATACAAATTTATAATATAACCAAAAAGAAGGCTACCATTGCCTATGCCAAAGATGTAATACTCTTCACGCTCCTCCGGGTTGCATCCAACCTTCCTTTATTAGCATCACATCAGTTTGATATGTTAAAAACACAAAACTTTTTCTAATAAGAACATTAATTTAAATTGTGGTCCGATGCGGCTGATTCCGACAAATGTGCAGCATATGGGAAAAAAAAAATTCAGCTCTCTTGCTCAAAAACTGTGGGACTAGTTTGTATACATACAGACGGACAGACGGACATACTTTATGTGGTCTGCGATATCTCCTTCTGCACTCCACTTTAAAAAAACTGGTAAATAAATGCTTGCCATTCACAAAAACAGTTATTTGTAATTCACCACAACACCAAACAGTTATTTTTTGGTTCGAAAACAGCTATTTTCGGTTCACGAACCAGTCTTAAACCCATTCTCAACACTGTGGAAAGCTTCAAAAGTTCAAAGTTGACCAACTTTCGGCATCTCAAGAAAATCTATGTTGTTTGTTTCATACGATTTCATACATAGCAACTATTGAAGCCGAAGCGTACAATGCCTGCGAAGCCACAAAGCATGCTGTGCCGTCGCACCTTTAGAATCGTCCTCAGAATCGTCTTCTAAACTATTTTTTAAGCCGTTTTTAGCTTATATCTGCCTGAGCTAGCTATATGATAGGACCTTTTTCACACACAGCCTGTGTGCTACTGCATTCTCTAATGCAATTTTTGTTTGTTGACATCTTTCGTTGTTTGATCATTGTATTTGCGTAGAGTAAGGAATCGTGGCAAATGCAGAATATTGTAGTCAATGATAAGAAATTTGCCTTGCAACAGAGCGCAAAACTCTAAAAATAAACAAATATTCAAAGGAATGCGAATATAGTTGCTAGCGTACTAATGGTAAGTGTGAATAACGAATGGCTTTACCAAAGAAGAATCAACGACATGAGCTGCTGAGCATGATGATGAGTGTGCGTTATTATATGTTTACTTTGAGTCCCAACTTCGATTAAGGTATTTTAGATAGTCTTTCCCATAGTGTCAACTAACAGCAATCATCAATAGCAAGTGAATAAGTAAAGATTTTATTTTAGGAAATTGTCTTTCTAATATTATTAAGGACATTTCAGGTAGTTAAAGAGATTGTATCTATTTTATTCTATCTGAGTTCAGTACATTCCATTAATTATTACCAATTCGTTACTCTTCAATTAGTTATGCAATTATTTTTCCTTACCACTCATTTTAGAATGAAATAAACTTAAGTAACATTAAATTTATTTTTTTTATTATGTTAAAGAAGCCCAAGCATGTTTATGAAACCAAATAATAAAAATAAAGATGCCGCACAGTTGGACGCGTGCTTTACTTTCAAAAAGTTAATTAACCTCAGCATATCCGGAGTTCTTAAAAAATAAAAATATAATTCTTTTTTTTCACCTTAACACTAACACTTAAGGTGCATAGTTCCGAGAGATGTTTTCAAATGAACATCTTATTCGTACTAGCGCACATACATTGGAATATGTAAGTCATAAAAATTTATGAATGGCAGCAGTGGTTTTTATAGAAAAGAAAATGTTTGATGTGTTCAGGTTTCTTTTTTTATGATTTGTTGAACTTGACGCATTTTCTAGAGCAATGATCTTTGCTCAGCTGAAAGCAATTTAGTTTTTTTATGAGGTTTTAACAGCTTTTTCTCTTTGTATGTATTATGGTTTAGATATTTTTATGGGGGGCCACCTTAGTTGACTTCTATCTTAATTTGGTGACAATACCTTCTACAATTTAACTGTTTTTATCCTCTTAGACTTGATTTGTCATGACTTTTGACTGGAAACTAAGTCAAGCAATGTTAGGTTTTGCTTTGCTAATTTTCTCACGTCTTTTAGGTTGAGAAATCTCTTGGGTTTGCAAATAATACAATGACAAACCAACAACATTTTGTCACTTCCAATTCAGTTGCAATACTTATATCTGAATCTGCATCTTGCTACTCATATGCAGTATGCATTCATACTTGTTTGTTGTGGAATGTATCTACCATACAACAAGCAGTTGTATTATGTGTAGTACTCATATCTTTGTATCTTTGACATGCTGCTTTAGTTGTTACTTGTACCCCTGTATTTGCCTGCATTTGCTTGCTTTTTATGTTTAGATATCTTTAAGTGTTGCGGTGTTTGTGTACCTGATTTTATTTATTTATTTTTTGTATATTTACCATTGGTCTCTATGTTACTTATTTCAACTAAGCCGCCAGCCAGCCAGCTGAAAATGCAGTTGGCTTTTTAGTTTTTATTTTTTTGTTATGTATACAATTTATTGTGGTCTGGCTTCCGGAACTGGAAGTTGTCTCACTTAAGATAGCGAGCGGCTTTCTTTATTTTAAATGAAGATTAATTGTGAAAGACAGTTTATTAAAAATTATTCTATCCATAAAAGAAAAAGTATTTCATTAACTTCACAGACCACAGAAGAGAGAAGAGAAAAAATATTCTGTTTTGGTTTGTAATTTCACCTTTTGACTCCAAGTGCTTATTAAATAGTGAAAATATTCAAAAATTATTGCATCTCTTCAACTACCCTTATCATTTACATTTTATACAATTACTAAACTCTTTTTATACTTTTCAAAGTATCTCACTTTATCATTCTGTAACCTAACTAACAACAACATTCTTATAGTCTGAAATATGATATCCTGTTTCCAGCATCCTCAAACGAACATCAACAGTTCTTTCACAACACTTTAATGTTATGTATCTTGTATCTTCAATTTTTTGTGAGGTATGAAATCAGTTTTTTGCTTTTATGCTCACTTGAACTTCACGCGCTTTTTATATATTTTGTTCTGTTGTTGTTCAATGTTATATAATTACCTCATCAACTTGACTGATGACGCAAATGAATCTTTGTCGTCCTTTTACACGCTCATCTGCATAAATTCATAATTTTTCTTTGCTTGACTGATGCTGCTGATGCTGTTGATGTTAATTTTCCTAAAAGAAACCCTTTATATCCATAAACGGGATAGCATTACAACATTCAGCATGCCAAATCACAATTGACTTGCATGTAATTTTGCTATTTTTTGGTATATCAAATCTTTATCATTTTATTTATTCTCTCATGTATCTATAATGAAAAATCTTCTTTGTAGTCTATAAAAATTATATGCTTTTTTTTTGGTATCTCTATAGTTTGGCCTATATTTTTTAGAGTTCAATTTAATTTAGATTTCGATTCGTTTGCTAAAAATGTCATCATTTTAAAAGGAAATTCAAACAAATCAACTGAAATTTGCTGATGTATCTTTTTTCGATTGTAGTATACAAAATGAAACCGTCATAAAATGAATATCCCCCATATCTTTTGGTTTAACAATAGTATCTTCTTTGAATATTGAATGACTATTCATTGAATCCTTTTAACACCAAAATAAAAATGGCCGTCTTAGCTTTTTTCATGCGCAAACAATATGCAAAGCTTCTTTGTTTGGATTTTCCTTTGTACGTGTCTATGTACTATACTTCCTTATGACCCTTTTTGCTAAGTCCCAAAAAAGGACAATACTTGAGAAAAGCCATTTTTAAAAAAAGTATCTATGTACATTAATAATAAGTAAGTAAGTAAGTATGTAAATGTATATATTTACTTCTTTAACTAAGACTTGACCAACCAGCAGGACACTCCCTTTGCTAAAGCAAATCATGACGACCAGTTTACAGCTATAAATATCTACATACTCGTCACTCACTTAGGCAAAGGCGCGTTCAGCTAATTTAAATATAAAAATCATTAAAATTCATGTCAAAAATTGAAAGAAAAAAGTCTTAAGTTTCCTGCTGAGCTTGGACAAAAAAAAACTAATCAAAGGAACTGTGAGAAGAAATGACCAAAAGTACGGTGATGACCTCTGAACTCAGCTTACTATCCCATATGTTGACAATGGTCCCTAGATAACACATATACATGCAATAGTTTTCTATAATGATATTAGTGATGATGATGAAATGCAAAATTACGTGCGTGACTGACCAATGATATTGACCAATGTCCAGCAACTGCTGAGTCAAAGGATGGTAAACTGACCGCTATCCTTTGACAAGACAACAACATCCCTTTTTCTATTGTTATGTTATATGTTCTTACTTACTTACTTTGCTTATTACCTTAAAACTCGTTGTCCTTCATTGTCATTGCGTAAATGATTTGAATTTCTTTTGATTTTCTTAGTTCTTTGGTTACCAGTTTACATGTGGCATTTTTGACTAAAGAAATCTGCTTTGAATTGCTGTCTTCTTAATCATTAATAAAGTCTAATTTATGAAAATAATCTGTTTGCCTATTAGTGCGTTTCAATGAATTGCGTGCAAGGATACGAGTACACAACATCAAGGTTTCTATTGAGTAGCTTTCAACTGTAATTCGATGCTATTCTACTCTATAAGAGAAGAATTGAATGTAAAGAAAACAAACTGACAAATTTGAATAATGAAAACTTCAATCATTCTTATTATAATTTTTCAAATATTTGCATTTAAAATTAATAAGGCAAGAAAGAAAGACGAAACATTAACATCGTTTCCATTGAAGACTACATATAATATGTAACTCTCTCATATAAATAGAAGTATAATCCTTATTTAAATGATTCATTTTAAGGCATGTTGTATGTTATACGAGTATACTTATGGTAATATAATTATTATAAATGTTAATGTTATTAATAAGTTTAAATGTTGTATTATGGTTTCTGAATAGTTGCCTCTAGATTTTTGTCTGCCTCTAGGTTAAGGCTCTTGTTGTTTTAATATTATGTATATAAAACAATATTATAATGATTTTTGGTTCAACGTTCTAATGCCGGACTTCATCTTCACTAACAAAGAGAACCCTTTATACAAAACTTTAGCTTAACAGTCTGGGTTGGTAAAATTTTATGATGTCTAAGGCGTAAGAAGCAGGTATCTAACATGCTTGAGATTAGCTAACATTTTCTCGCACGGTAAGAAATTTCCTGGAAGTACTTAATGCGGTTGCTAAATCGACGAAAGTCTGTCAAAAAAGCATTATATCGAAATACCGTCTTACGAATAGCAATGTTTTAAATATTAATATAATGGGGATTATGATTTTAGTCAGGCGCTCTACAGTAGGGATAGTGTTAGGAGATTGAATCAGTTTGCACGTGCAGTATTTATTAGACTTCCTCCGCTTGTAACCTGAGGGATCCGTGTTTTGTGTGTGTGTGTATAGGGTGGATTTAGTGTTTTCCTGGGGCGCACCAGTCCCTGAGCTTCATGGAGCTGTACTGGTAGTGATTTTGTCACGCTACCTGACCAGAGGTTTTTTTCTGGTACCACGGGTGCTTGGAACAATAGCGGTCTCAGCCTACGATCCATTCGCTAAAGTCCTTGTGACAGTGGGGAAATAGTTCGTTTTTGATCATTGATCTAATGATTGCTGCCTTGGCAGAAGAGGTGGGAATAGACCTCGCTCCGAACAGTGAGAAAGATATAGCCATGAATATAGTGTATACTGTGCCATCTGTGAGTTCTGCCTGCATTCTATTCCAGTGAGCTATGTTCGATTTTTGACACCAACCCACGAACTATTTGGGGTTCAAATTGGTATTACCTCGAGTACGAAGTCTGACCAGAGGCTTTTTTCTTGTTTCCGTCCTGGCCAGCGGAGACGGCCCCTCTATGGGAGTATCGTGGTGGTTGTGGCTATACCCAAATGCGGGTAGAATGTGAGCTCGACGTGAAGTTGCATTATACAACCGGGTGCTGTGACCCACAGAGCAGCAGAGCCTTAGATAGGCTAAAATAAGTATGGCTTGAGATTTGTACCTGCAGATATATATCCAAGGGGACGTTGATAGACGTTTATCAATCCCCTGTGCACGGCACCGTGATATTAAGTCTCTATGACAGGTGTTCACGTTAAACAAATTGACTTTCATTTAACCATGACGGTCTTCATCTCATTTATCGCGGCAAACGAGAAATTGAAGGAAATTAAACTTTACACTTTAGAGGCCGATGAACTTGAATTGTATGGTCAATTTACGACAAACTAAGGTGTATTCAGCAGTCTTAGTCTGTTATTATATGATGGATCACAACAGCAAAACTCTCTCTCTCTCAATTTTCGTTTGTAGAGGAGGGAAGTGCGCGGGTCGCTCAGTCATTGAGTTCTTTGTACGAAGAATAAAAACAAAGCGACAAAGAAGAAATTCTGGCATCAGCAACAACACAGAATGGATTTTCTTTCAACTGGTCATTTGTGCACAACGATATTAGAAATTGAGTCTCCGAGGAAACATCGAAGAAACTCGAGGATATTTATTTAATTTTCGGTTTTTTTAATATGACATTTTGAATGTTTAATGCACATAAGAAGTTGACCAGATTTCAATAGAATCACTTCTTCCAGCTATCAGGAAATGCAATCTAAGAACCACCATTCTATATCCCTAATCATATAGAATTCTCTCCACAATACTACAATAATAACATTTGAAAATACATATATTTTATTGCATCTCCAATCAAACATTCATTTCAATTTTGACAAACTTTGCATTCTGTAAATGGCACGTGTTCTCATTAACAGATTTAAGATTCAATAGCTAATTTAAAATGAACACAAAAAAAAAAAAAATCCTTAAAAAATATTTAAAAGATCGAAAGATGAGAGTGCAAAAGTCAGAGGTAATGTGCAGCATCCGAAATCGAGATCAAAATCAAAGGTATAAATCAACAAGATCAGTAGACTAGTTAGAGATGAATGGATAAAGAAAATGATGACAAAACAAGATCAACCCTTCTTCAATAACATCCAGCTTGTGATCTTAAAAAAACTGAACTGAACTGAATAAAAGTAAACAACCTTAATAATTTTACAAACGAATGAACCTTGTTCACCGACGACTGCCCTAATTTGTCACTTGAAAATGAGATCAAACCCCTAAATGGGTTAAGCACACACACACACACACAGAAAGACCACGAACTAAATGGTCCAAAACGGAATCTGAATCTGAAGATGATGATGAGGACTGACAAATAAGTAGTATATATGAGTGGTGAAAAGCACGCGCAAGGTTCACAAGGAAGTTCGTTGTTCTAATTTGAAGAAGAAAGGCACATGGCTGAAGGAGAAGAATGTGGTGTTTTGTTGCTATGCATGATCGGCTTAAGTGGCGCATTGAAAGGATTATTATCTGATTTTGGGATAGAACATACAGATAGTTGCCCTTGTTCCTTGAGCTCAAAACAGTTTTGTTGTCTTGTGTTTGTTTTTTTATTGTGTCCTGTGTTTGGTATCCTGCTGCGTGTGCGCATTGCACGCATTTCTGTGGTGCGTAGTTCGTGTTTTTCTTTATTTAGGTTTTTTGTTTGTTTATTTGTTTCTTCTTTTCTTCTATGATTTTTTTATAAGGTAAGGATGCTTTTTGTTATCCTCGGGGATGCTGCTGTCTGTCTGTCTGTCTATCTGTTGTTTTCGGCACTTCAATGTTCATTGAGATTTACGCAGTAAACGATTAGCATAGAAATCCGATTTTAAGGATTTTTGCAATTGTATCTTATTGTGTGCGTGAGCATCTCTTCTGCCTTTTGTTTAATTTTTCATTTAGTTCTTCATATTCCTTTGTTGTTGTTGTTGTATTTTTACACTTTTGTTATTTTTGTTTTTAGAAAATGTACTCATTTTTGTGTTATTTTTTGAGGGTGTTCATGTTACGACAAGCCATGTTAACAAGTGTTTATCTGCATGTCTGTCTATATGTCTTTTTGCTTTCATTCTTTATTTATATGTCTGTCTGTCTTTCTCTCATTGTGCGTTCGTCAATGTGTCCTCGATGTGCCTTCTGTAGCCCATTAAGAAGCATTCAACAAATTTCCCACATTAAATGTGCTTAAGTTGTTCACCGGCTCATCAACATCCATTGCCATAGATGCCGCCAACGCTAACAAAGCCACCGCCGTCACCTCAACTCACTATATTCATATTGTACAATATACATATCTGTGTATCTATGTATCTGTGTTATTGGTCAAAAGGGTGAGAGGTGGCAAGGCGAAGAAGCTTAAGTGTCATACAAAAAGCATTCATGCGAGCGATTTTGTATATTATAAATTCTTTGCTAAATCGGTCTAAACATTCAAGTCGAGCTCTTATTTTTTATGTTATTGTATTCTATTGTATCGAAGTATATACTATAGAAGTATTAGCACATTGAGGCTTGTGCACTTATGCAGAGTGTGAAAAGTGAATGACAACGACGAAAAGTGGTTTATTTGCAAAATGCGATTTTGTTCTTTACCGTTGATGTTGTTGTTATCTTATTATTTATATTTAACACATTTTTCATTTGTTGTTGGTGTTGTTGTTGTCAAGGCAATCGCGATTTATCTTCTCATTTTTAAGCTTATGTATTTATTAAGATTGCTTTTGATGATGCTTTGCAATAAACCATTTCGAAAGGGTGAATCCTGCATTTTAAAAACTTATACAAAAATTTGATAATAAAAGTTCTTCTGGTTAATGTAGACAATGAGAGATTTTAATGTTAAATGATGATGAAGTTTGTATTATGGTCACTAAGATTTGAATGATCAACACTACAAGGGAGTAAATCAACCCATCTGTCCATTTATATTTCTGGAATCTTAATAATTTGATTTTGAGTTTTGTATATGCCATTATGCATATGCATTTGGTCGTCTCTTTTTTCTAACATTAATAAATCACATTTCAGAATCTCCAAAATACTTTAAGAATCATCATATAAGACAGACAGTTCAATAATTGATAAAATTGCTATGTGTCTGCTCATAGAGTATTAATAAGTAACGTCAATTTTAATGTTAATTTGTATTAGTATGACCTTTATAGAACTTTCATTTGAGTTAAAATATGGTTATCCCTTACAATTGTTATGATAAAGTGTTTGTCTACTTTACTCGAAGGTCTTGGCAGATTGGCTTAGGCTTTCGAAGTTAATCGCACTTATTCATTTGTAAAAGTTAAGGAACTCGTAGCCATAAACCTTATAGGCTTTAAAGATATTTGATAGCATTATCAGATGAGTTTTCTTTTGATTAAGGAACATCATTTTAATCACTTGATTTTAGAGAATTTTTGCTTGCTGTTAGTGAAATCGAAAGCGACTCCGCAGAAAACCTTCAGAAGGCATAAATATATATATGTTTCAATTGGACGAAACAATGACATGTAAAACTCAACCAAACGAAATCCATACACATAACTTTTACGTAAAACACACAGCATATACCATTCTATATAGGGGGTGTGCAGATTCTATACTCAAATACGGCCAAATATTTGGGTAAGATAGGTAAGAAAGCATGAGATCGCTCATAGGTAGCCATTCAACGTTATCCACTCAAAACAAATTATTAATATACAAACAATAATTGAAAGCAGTATGGAGCTATATAGCACATAGTCTTCACGTATAAAAGAGCACAGCGTACTCTATTACTTTATATAGGGGATTCAGATAATATTTGTGTATGATACTCAATTGTATGGTAAACTTTGCAAAAACGAACACATGCAGAATGAAATGGCTCATAGGTAGACGATCAACGTTATAGACACAAATTTAATTACTTATAAAGAAAGAAAGCATATATTAAATCCAGTATGGAGTTATAAAGCACATCTATGGGGCTGTGCCACCCGTCAAAGCTCTATAAATACAATCTAACGATATCAACACAAAGTACTTAGTGCACCACGGTATTGCAGTGTTCAGATTGAGCGCTACATCGGACTGAAATCTGTCAACGCAGAGATAACTAAAATTGCAATGGTCCATAAAAACAGCTTAATAAATCACACAAATGAAGAATTTTCCACTCTTACTGAAGTAAATGGGAAGCATTAATATCGTTTGAAAAAACTTTTTGTCAAAAAATTTTTTCTTGGTAAGAAACTTTAAAGGACTTAAAACATTCCTAGAATTCTTAAAATCACTTCTGTTTGCAATGTATTTCCATTCCTATTGCACCTATCAAAACAGATTTGAACCTAACAAAATGAATACTTCCTAATGCAGCACACTTTTTCGTATGTGTCATATAAATATGTTAAAGATGTATTATTATTATTATTATTGTTGGGGGGATGTAGCACTGCGACCTATAAGATCTATTGTGCCCACTTCATGGACTTAGAGTATTTCTCTTAGCCCAATATCCTCGATGAATTTTATTATTGGTCCTACCTCACAGAGTCTGAATTCGTCCTCGGATAGGGTGAGTTCGCCAAGGTGTTTGCTTCTCCTAAAGATGTAACTATGCCAAAAATCAAGCTATTCTATTAAATCGTACAGGACTTTTACAGCTATGCCTAAAAATATCACGCAACTGCAAGTTATCACTAATTCATTTTTAAACTTTCATTCCCATATTGAGCTAAAGTAATATGTTGAGTTGGTTTGGTATGACGATCAAATTCAAGTCTTGTAAGTGTCCTATAAATATGTTAAGCTCGTTATTCTCTATTGTAGGAATCATAAAAAATTCTTTGCAACCTTTAATATATCTCTACCGATTATGATATATATACTTTATGTATATAATCCGATATATTTCGTAAATATATTGTACCCAAGCATAACCAAAGGGAAGTCATAATTTTGTTCCTTTTTTTATGCAGTACAATAATGATGAGTCTCAAGGACTTAAGTATTATCCTTCTCGCATTATGAATATGCTTTTACTTTACTGTGTGGTCTTGTTTTTTTTGTGTTGGGGATGTGTTACAAAATGAGTTAAATACTTGAAATCTGAGTTCCTCTTTAGAGCGTTAAGTGACATTTTGTACAGTTGCAGTTGCTCTTGCTGTTGTTGACAGGACAAATGCAAAAAGGTTCGTCGACATTTGTATGGCTGACAACATTAAAAGGATAACAACACTTCAAAGTTGAAACATTCCTTTTACGAATGAAAAAAAAAAACAGTTAAATGGATACATGAATGAACTTACAACAAAAATTGTTTATAATACAGTTAAAGCTTTGTATATACTACATTTTTTGAGAAGCATCAATAAGATTTCAATCTATTTAATCACAATAATCATAAATATAAGTACAATAATAAATAAGCAAATATTACTCGTATTATTTGGAACACAAACAGTTGCCTGATACTTGCTTTACACATTGCATCCATACTATTCAGGGAATTTTTATCCCGAGAGTACTCGAACGATAAGCATTTTGCCTTCAAAAAAATGATTTTCATTCACGTTTCATGGAAAGGCGTGACTACCCTAGGGTTAATTAGAATTATTTCATAAGCCTTAAAAGCATATAACCTAACAAGTTAGGTATATAGTATATAAAAATGGTTACCTGAATTTAAATATTAAAATTTTAATTTTCCCCTTTATACGTCTTCCAGTATCCCTTTTAATTTCCTTATTAGCATCCTCTTTTACGAAAACATTCAAATTGCTTTTTTCAATCGAAAAAGGAAATAGTTATGATGACAACAAATGTTTCCACAAGCAGTCAGTCAATCAAATAATAAATGGCTCCAAGTAAAACCCAAAAAGGACTAGTCAAGTCAAATGTGTGTGTCGTAAAATAGGAAAAATTATTGAGCACCCAAAAATCATTGACAAACCAAACAACAAAAGATATCAATTGATCTTACTATGATCGAACCTAATGATATCCTTTGAATATACCATACTATGGGTATCTATCGGTTGACAAAATCAAAAATGTTCAAGCTGTGCATGGTTGCTCGTTAAACGGTATTTTGTGGCTATTTTGGCCATTGTTGTATCTACTACTCACACTGATATACACAAATACGGAAATCTTTTTGTGCATATCTTACAGTTGCATCTTGTTATCTAAACTAATGCGTCTTGAGTGGCGCTACTTTGGTTTCCGCTTGATGTGCATTGTCTGCCTTCAATGATGCTGCTACCACTGCTATTGTGTGCGTGGGTATAAGACCCACACACACACACACACAATCATACTAATACATTGAAACTCTCATACAAGCAACATCAATCTTTGAGTTTTCTTTTTCTGCTTCTTGTCGCAATTTTGCGTCATTTGTGGTTTGACTTGACAAAGTAACAGATACTTATATTGCAGTTGTTGTTGGTGTTGTTGGCGTTGAGCTCTATAGATGCAAGACAAAAACATCTTTTGTTTGGCCATTGTATTTAATAAGTATCTATGTAACTACGTTTCCCTTTGGATTTTTGCACAGCTTGCAATGCATGTCATTGCTCCTGTGAGTGGGTCCTAATGTGATTCTAATAGTTAAGCGCAGCATGATGCATGATGCGTTCATATTGTATATCTATGCACATTTCTTTTTTTTTTTGTTTTTGTTGTTGATGTTGCTGTCGAAGTGCCATCATTATAAAAGAGTCGCTTTGTCTTCATGGCGTGGGATAATTTTTTTTTCTTTTCTAATGAAAAGAAGTTGGTAAAAAAAATAAATGCCATAAAATAGTTTGGATGCTCTAACTATTTAAATTTAATTTGATATTAATGTAACCATAGACTTGTATTTATATGTAACAATTCATTACAGTTAGAAGAAGCAAAAGAAGATCTGGGTGAATTGTACCAATTAGTATGTCAATAGTCTTCCATTTTATAAGGTCTGTTTTTTTTCCGAAAAATTAATAATCATTTTATTGGGTACACAAGTACGTTTTAAAGGATTGCCAACAGAGGGCACTAGTAGTTTTGAAGCACATCGGACCATGTTGGAACCAATTTTATTTTAAAAAAATATCATATCACTACATCTAAATGTCAGCAACATATATTATGATTGGACAACTATGTGTTTTTGTGCTTAGAAAACTCCCTTCGCGGTAATCATTGGTATTTTGCTTCCATCTGAAGAAAAAGTGCAACAGAATGTCATCGGCTGCTGTGTGAGGCTTACGGAAAGGATGCTCTATCAATTTCAGCCTCCGAGTTCTAGAATTGAAGTTTCAAATGTGGTGACAAGGAGCTCAAAGGAAGGCCACCAACGTTTATAGACGCCGAATTGAGGAAATTTTGGACGAAGACCCATGCCAAACCCAAGAAGAACTTGTGGCAACGTTATCCATTGACGCCAAAGCCAAACATCCATGGCAACAAGGTTATGCCCTGCATTTGGTGGGACCAGAAGGGAATCGTGTACAACAGACAACAACTGTTGCGATTGAAGCGTAGGATTGCGGAAAAACGGCTGGAATGTGCAACCAGCCATCAATAATTCACCATGACAATACTCGGCTGCATGTCGCAAACGTGGTCAAGAATTACTTCAATGTTACCCTTATAATCCAGACCTTGCACCATCAGACTACCATTTGTTTCAGTCGATGCAGAACGCCCTTACAAAAGCTTTCTCGATGTTACTGGATGGGAAATCCTAACCATTATACTCCAGACCTTGCACCATCAGACCACAATTTGTTCCAGTCGATGCAGAACGCCCTTACGGGAATACGCTTCACTTCAGTTGAAGGTATCATGAATTACCTTGATGCTTTCTTGGCCTCCAAAGACGAACAGTTTTATTGGCGCGGAATCCATGTGTTGGCAGAAAAGTGGAGAAAAGTCAATGCTAGCGATAGGCAATACTTTCATTACATTACCGTGTACCCATTTTGCACAATATTTATTTATTTATTTATCCAATGACAAAAAAAACTGTCAGCTTAAAACTAAAAACAAGAGATTTAAAATCAAAGAATTACAATAATATAAAAGATAATATAAAACAGCAGCCTCTGACCCGATGTGGGAAGTTTATTTGCAACACTAGCGAGCTATGCCTCTACTCACAGCCATGTGTGGTCAGAGGCACATAAGCTACACAGACGGTACAGCTGATCAGCAATATCCAGTACATGCAGCCAGTGAGGTCATGAATCCCGTAGGCAACGAATGATTGCATTAATTGATTCCGGAGATAATTCAGGAGAGAGAATATGATAGAACTTATTAAAATATGAGCATAAAACTCTGAAAGGGTAAAGTTAGTAATGCATCAATTCAAAATCGATAAAAAATAATTTAAAACTTACTTGTATATCAATAGTAGAGCAACAAATTAGCGTGAAATTTAACAAAGCTCTTGTAGAAACATCATTCGAACCATATCCTTTACTGAAACAAATACAATATATCAAAATTAATGTTTATCATCAAGTTTTTCAGTATGTTAAGTCTTTACAAGATGGCTTAGGAAACAATAAATAAGATATTGTAAAATCGGTAATTTGATCCGATATGACATTCATGATATTGATAAACATTACGGAATTGGCAACGAATTCCTTAACTAAAAGGGTAAGTAATAGTATTATTATTTTGTAGCTCAACATTAAATTCCATAGTCTGTTTCACTGGGCCACATTGGAAGAAGACAATGCGATCTAGGCCACATGTTGTATACTTGTAGGTAAAAAATTAAAAAATAAATATTTTTTACCAGTGTAGCTGAGTGAAGAGCAAAAAACGAAAGAAATTTCTTTTCTCGATTGTTCTCAGGGTATGCCACTTGGGCCGCATTGATACCTCGGTTTCGACAAGCATAAGAACCCAGTATTTGATTATCTGCCTTATTCGCGTAATTTGAAAGCATGTGTCTTTTATCTGGCCCGTGAATAACGATATCAAAACAGAACTGGAGGGGTGCAGATTAAGCATTATAATTATGCTAATAAAAATTAAATTAAAATAAAATAAAATCCACAACTTGTGATGTGTTTATTCCCGGTTATCCATCTCAAATTTGGAAGCCTATAGAAAGTTACAAGAAGTGGTTACTTTGGCTGATCGTTTATATTTATCTTAAACAGTTACTGTTTTCTAAAATGAACCATTAATGTGATTGCATTTTATATAATTTCTATTATAAACACAACAATAGAAAATTATCAATAACAACAACAACAAAGAAAACTACTATACAACTAAATTATTAATAATAATAATAATAATATACATCTACATATGTGAGTAAGTTATAGTAATCAATGATTGGAATTGGAATTCCTCCACCATGATGACGTTCTTCTTCCTCTTTGAGTTAATCACAATCTCGCTGGGGATCATCGTGTACCTAATTGAAATTGTTCACCCTAAAAATTGATGTCGCCAAAGATCGTCGCCACTTTTGGTTCAACACAATAAGGACAAAAGTTCAATTGCAGATCAACAAAGCCGATGATCATAATGATGACGATGATCAAGATGATGATGATGTTGCTGATGCTAATGATGATGACGAAAGCCTATGACAACAAATCATAATCACATTAATTTATAAACAAATAAAATCTTGAATTGAACTACCATAAATAAATGCAAAATTTTCCTTGATTGACAACAAAGAAAAATAATATGATTTCTTAATAAAATCCGGCCTGATAACATGCAACTTACTGAAATATCATCAAAGCGTTGATTGTGCAAGTTATTTTTTGTTTGTTTTCATTTTTTCAATAAATTTTACACCAACTTATTTGCTTTTAAGAAATATTAACGTAATTTTAATGGTTTTATTTATTATTAAGCATTTATTTAATTCTGATTTCATGTTGAATTTGTTTACTTGTTTTCGCTTGAAAATTGACAGCCCAACAACAACAAATCGAATCAACAGCGGAATTATTATAAGGAATTTATTAAAGGTTTTTTTTCTTTACTGTATATTTTTTTCATTTTTTGTGTTGTCTGAACGATATAAGACACATAATCTAGAAGTAGACGAACGATCGAACGATGAACATTCATAGATGATGTTGCTCAAATTGAGGTCAATTGACCTCGTGCACCGATTTAATGGTCCTTATCAGTCTTTCAAAGAAACGTTGCTTATTCTTATCACATATGAAACTTATTCAAGCGTCACTTCATAGCATCTACGAAGCGTTAAAATTGTAAAATATAAAAAAAAGAAATGAATTATTTCTTATATTCAAATGTCTGGGGATAAGTTGGGATCGTTAAGGAATTCTAGTGAAATTTATTTCAAGGGGAGCTGCTTCCTAAATTTTAAGATATGAGAAGAAATGATAAAAGATGTTGTTTTTTAAGAGATAAAGAAAAATGAGGATGTTCACATCTTAGAGATGGCTCACAACAGTATGATCACCAATAATGGTCTTGTTATACAAGATTATAGTCAACTCTAGAGCAAAAGAGAATCATTAAATTTGATCAGCAAAATTGGTTCTGGATGAAAGATTACAATTTAGAAAAGGCCAAAGTAGGCATAAGAAAATAGCGGTTCTGTGATATAAAGTAATACAGTATAGATCACTGCTACAATAGATCTAAAGACTTACAAAAGTTTGACGATGTTCAGGCTATTCAGAAATGATTCTGTGATAAAAGAGTGGTATTTTAATAAACTATGAGAGTGTGAAAAAGAACGAAGGAGACTTACAAACGTATAATGGTCAAAAATGATCCAGTGATAAAAGATCACCGCATATACGAAATACTTATCCTAATATAGTGAGAAAGATGGCAACTATAGTTCAGATATTAGATTAGATTAGATTAGATTAGGGAAATGGCGGTTACCAGTACACCTCGTCACGCAGCCGCAAGTGGGCCTATTGTGACAAACCCCGTAGCGATTCTGGAAAACATAAAGAATTCCAATATCCTTTTCGGTAACAGATCTGAAATTTAAACTGGTTCCAAGTACTGGTTTCCAAAGTGACGGAGTCTGGTCCAGGTTTGGCCCTTGCAGTGACATAGTACGTGCTCTGTTGACTCCTCTTCTTCATTACATAATCTACATAGATTGCTGTGACTGGTTCGTATATTATATAGTTGTTTCATATGTCCAGGCACCCAGATAAGGTTAACCTGATTGCTTAATGCTATTCTTTTGATCCCAAACCAATTTCGAATTTATCTCGAAAGCATTGAGGGCTTGTAATGAAGCCGTGCTATCAGCAGTGGAGGACTTTAATTCTTCCCTGAGGCATATTTGTATTGCATGGATTTCTGCCTGGAACACTGAGTTCGCATGGCTCATGCTGCAGATTATATGTTTTTTAAGATTTTCCCCGTAGAAACCTGCTCCAACGCTAGTGTCTGTTTTAGAACAATCTGTATACCACACATGGGAGTTACGGATGAGCTTGGGTCTTGTGTGTTCCCATCTCTGTCTGTTTGGAAAACTAACAATAAAATTTTGTTGAAAATTTAATGTAGTCAGACAGAAGTCACTAATGATGAAGTTGTGAATGCTCAGGTTGATTGCTCTAGACCTACCGAGTAACTGACATTTAGTTTTGCTAAAAACAACAGTGCGTCTTTCTTTATAAACAAGAGGATAGGCGGTAGGTTCAGAGGAGTATCGAGGGCAACTGTTGGAGCTGTCTTCAATGGTCCAGTAAATAGACACAGGCCATTACTCTAGGAAGTTTCCATTTAAGCTGTATTTCTATCCAGTTTAGAGCACCAGCCAGGTGCAGCTTATGACATAAGTGGTCTAGTGATAGCCGTGTACAGCCATAGTGCCATTTTTGGATTCAATCAGATATAGATGAAGTAGAATTACAAAGACTGATGGTGTAATATGGTCTTATGATGAATGATCCTTACAGTTTAGAAAAGAGCAAAGCAGACTTACAAAAGCATAATAGTCAATAATTTTATTTATTGTTTCAAATACCCTTATGTTGTATATTTTCATTTTCAAAATTTTCCAACATATGTGAGTCAACAAGTTTCTCAATCCTATCGTTCAAATCTTATTCATTACCAAGTAAGCTCCCAAATAATCGTAAGTCAAAGTAAATTCAATTTCATTAAACCACTTAATGACATATTAATCCCACTAATAAACATCAAAATCCGCCACGCAAATTACTTTGATTACATCTAAGCTGAAGCCAAGCCAATAATACTCCCCAAAAACTGGAATGAACAAGAAGAATACGAACAACAACAAAAAATAAAATCACAAAATCTGCTTTATATCAAGCGATATGCGCATATTAATTTTCGCCAACAAGAGAAACTCACTCAATAACATAGATACTTATTGAGGTATAAATACGCACATAGTAGATACAAAACCTCAATAGCGTACACTTGAAAACACAACTACAACTCCCTTTGCTATACTCATCTGTTCATTGTTTAATTGTCAATAGACATCAAGTTCTATCAATATCATAAAAGCTAATATTTTTCGGTTGGCTTCGTCCTTCCACTCACCCACTCACTCATTCATTCACCGAAACCCATCACCATTCATCGTCTGACACGCCTGTCTGTTGGCCCTTTGGTACACAAAGTGCGGTTTGCGGCATCAATTGACAAACTGACGAAGTGACTTGTGTGCATAAATAACCGCAAACATCCCCATTAATCCCACCGGATATGCTCAATCAAAGCTCAAAACGTGCATGATGGCATGGTATGCTGAAAATGTCGTCCAGGGTAAGGGTTTGTATCGTGTTATGGACATACTACTAGTGTACCTGCTAACATCCTGAGGGTGGTTGTTATTGTTGTTGTTGGCTGTCATTGAAAATCGTATTTCATTCATCATTTCAACGAAGGCACAAACGACAGACCAAACATTCAAATGTTCATCTAACCCGCCAACAACCCCTAGATAATGAATCTAGTAGCTAGTCAAAGCAGTTGACGCCTGCCCTGCCCTGCACCTCATCTAACTTCAACCAACGACCTCATACTGCCCGCAACAAATTAAACACACGTTGAACGAACAAACGCTTGCTCAACTGACTCGAGAATCGACTATTTATAACTTTATGTCCGGATCATTCTTCCGCCTTCTCACTTTCAGTATTTTGATATTAAAATTGCGTAATTATAATTAACCACATGTGATGAGGAATAGCAACCGAGCAATAATCTGGTTGAGGTTATGTTTAGTGTTCTTCCGTTAGTCCCTTTGTATTGAGGTGTGCTGGCGGAAGTAAATCTAACAGCGACATTGACAATCATCGCAGGTTGGTCACACGTCATACTATATGCTCCTCTTCCTTCATTCCATCCTTTGATACGAGTATTATTGCGTGTGGTCACATTGTAACCGATATAAGGATTTTCGCCCCAGGGGCATAATTCATAATTTTGCCATTCAACCAATTGATATTCCTTGTCGTAATCTCTCTGTCGTCATCATTTATCCCATTCCTTATTTATCTCATTTACTGACATTTTCTATGGATGATTAAGCAAAACTTTAATTTTAATTAGTCTTGAATTTTAAACTCCGAAACTTTTTCAATTTTACTTTACTTGGTATGTTAAACACGTGCTCGTTTTGTGGTTAGTTCAAAATGTTTTAATAAAACTTACCAACCTTATACCCTATTTGATAAATGTGGGCTACTTTATGAATACTCTTAATGCTGATCTACAACTAAAAATGTTCTACAGAATTTAAGTCGCTTGAAGATTGAATGGTTTTTCTTTGGTTTCTTATATATGCACAGTGTAGAATATAATTTCAAATTAGTCTTAAAGAAAATTTCAATGATATTATATGAATGTAACAGATTATTGTTAATCTATTCGTTGTTTTAACCCTTTATATGGCTTTGATGCAGATCTGCAACATACCGTTTAAACTCAATTATTATTTTTTGCTATATTGAGAACTTTGAGAGCGAACACTATTTAAAATTTTTAGAAGATGAATGCAAGGTATACTCTCCAGATAAAGAAGTTGCAACTGATGCAGACGATGAAGTTTTAGAAGATGAAGTTGTAGAAGCATATCAAATTTTCAATGATTCGGCACCAGACCAGTCCGAAATGAAGATACTCGTATCGAAGCAACACAATTTGTAATTAAATTTTGTTGTTTTTAGCAACTACAGACTTGCCAAATGATATCATGTAGCTTTTGTTGCCCATTTAGTTATTTTTATTACCTATATCCAAAATTAATTTTTGAGAAAATAAGAGATGAAATCAATCCATAAGTTCAACAAATTGGTCAAAGTACGTAGTTGTCATTTACAACATTAGAATTTCGCCATTCCGTGATTATAGTCCTCTTCAAGTCGATCATACGCATGCCAAGGGTTCCGAAATATTGTCCCAAAAATATTGGCATAGCTGCAATCCAAGAAGTGGTGAATCAAAAAAGGTTTGAAGAGATAAGACGGCATATTCACTTCAACAATAATGAAAAACAGGATCCTTGCCAAGATCGCTTATTTAAAATAAAGCCTGTTGTTGAGCAGTTAAGCAATAATTTTGCAAAACTTCCAATGGAACAAATTTTGTCTGTTGACGAACAAATTTGCTCCAGCAAAGCCAGAAATTTCATGAAGAGGTACATTCCAAATAAGCCTCACAAGTGGAGATACAAAATTTTGGTTCTAAACTGCAATTCAGGTTTTTGTTACAAATTTAAATTTGAGACTGGAAAAGAGGATATCGTTATGCCACATGAGCCTAATCTTGGAGTTGCATCAAACTGCGTAATGAAATTGGCCAGAGAAATTCCACGTCATAAAAATTACCGCCTATATTTTTATCATTATTTTACCTCTATATCCTTGCTGAAGAGTTTCGCAGATGGTGGCATTTTAGCATTGGAAACAATAAGAAAAAAAAAAATTCCTAATTTAAAGCTACCGGAAAACTCACTCTTAAAAAAATCATCGGGTGTACTTCAGTTGAGTTTGTTTCAAGTTATGATGGTGTTAACATAGCGGTCACTACATGGATGGATAATAAAATGGTATTGTTAGCTTCTAGCTACGCTGGAGTCTTGCCCATGGACACTGTTCGCCGATTTGACAGAACAAAAAAATGTTTTATGCAAATTGAGCGTCCTTTTGCTGTGCACGAGTAAAACTCCCACTTGAGTGGCGTTGATCTTATCGATAGCATAATTGGGAGGTACAAAATTTCAGTAAGAAGCAAAAGATGGCAGGTTAGAGTTTTTTATCATCCTGTTAGCAATGCCTGGCGAGTTGATATTACATAAAATTTATATTTGCTTTTATGGGCATATTGATTGAGTTGACAATTTTGGGATTCCAATTTGTGAAGAAGATCTAGCAATTGATATAGAAATTATATTACATTGTATATAGGGATTGGTTTATATGATTCCCACAAAATATAATAATCCTGAGTCGTAGGCCTAAGCAGCTAGTGCTCTAATATCATAAGGTATCTTATTGCATAATTTACATAATATAATAAATAAATAAATAATAATCCTTTTTGTTGTGAACTTGTCAATCATCATATTGTTAAATATCGACTTCCAGTTACTTATTGACCTTTTTATTATAAAAAAGAAATTGTCTAGTTGAATAGACTACAGGCTTCTCTTGACAAGGAATCAGGATTCAATTAATCAGCTGCTTAACTCACAACTCTTCATGACAGTATTATTACGAATTCAGTTAGATAAGTCCGTGACTTTTTAAATTTCCCGTGTAGGAGCTTTCACTGCAACACTACTTCTGCCAACTAGCATTTATTAGAAAACTACTGTCAAAATTTGAGTTATAAGTGTCGTTTAGTTTGCGCTTCACAGCCATTGAAAGCAGACTCGTGAATTTTTGTGTGCTCGTCTTATTTTTTTTTTCGAAAAAACCCATAAAGAAAGGGCTTGATAAATACTAAGTGGACTTTGCACCATCTATTTCAATGGTTTACTGAATTCCGTTAAGTACCTACCAGCACAAGAGAAGCCAGAAATCTTCGATAAAATCTATGGAATGATATTGGACGATTGGAGAATGAAAGTTCATAAATAAATGATCACACTCGATCTCATTGGAAGCGCTAAAACAATTGGAAAAATTCTGGACTAAATGATTAGAACTAAAAGGAGACTACTTTAAAAAATAAAGCTGTATTGCGCAAAAAAAAAATCTTTCATTCAAAAAGTCACTGACCTTCCTAACTGTCCTCGTATTTTTAGACAGCGAAAAAGTAAATAGTGTAAGTAAACAATAAAAAAATTCTTTACTTCTAAATCTATCCGAAGTATTGATACTTTAAGTCTTCTAGAAAGTATTACTTTCAATGATTTTGTCTCATCATATTTTTTCTATAAAAACAGATAACATTTAATTGATAATCGTATAAATTTTCAAAAAATGTTTGGCATCTAAGTTATCCCACATAAATGTAATTAAAGTATTATATATCCACAAAAGTCTATACACAACAATTAAAACTTAAGAATAAATCTTATTGTGTTGAAATCATTGAAATTATTGAACAGAAAATACCGATCGATTGAACGTATTTCACACATGGGCGCTAATGAATTTAATGAAGTCATTTTTCTTAGCTGATTAACAAAACTGAGTTCAAAATATTTTCACCAGCATCACAACATACATAAGTATAAAACGAGTACAAGTACGGGAATCTATATATATCTACTATATACATTTGAGCATGGGTTGTCTGTCATTCAGAACAAGCGAGTTCATAATTTGGCATCATTAATCATCGTTCAATGTTCATGAAAGCCAAAAAAAAAAAAAAAAATAGAAGGAATTGTCTGAAATAAAGTTGGCAGGTAGACAGAGATCCATTTTTGAGAATTATTTTAGATCGGGCGTTACCAGTGAACTGCAATAGTTTTGACAGCAAAAGGATGGGTAGATTAATCTGTTTACAAGCTTAAAAAACAAAGCGGTAAATTGTATCTAACACCTTTATATTAAGAAACTAACTCTATGGTAAGACTTAGTTTTGCAGTAATTTATCTGAAAGATAACAATTGTTAACTTTACAGTTTTACACATTTTCAATAATGATTTGTTGTTGTTATTGCATATGCAGGGCTGTCAGTCACTCAGTCGTCTGTCTGTCTGACTGGTTTTAGTCATCGGTTATGTTGCCGACACCTACTGCTGATGAGATCATTCATCAAAGAGCCATCAAACTAAATGAGTTGCCATTGTTGTGTGTAGCTTCCATAGCAGGCAAAGGGACCGGCAGACAGACATTCAGACTTACTGACTAGTTCAAAAGGCTTCAAAAGCATCTCTTCAAAAACAACTCAATTCAACTCAACTCATCTCAACTCACAACTGACTGACTACTCAATTATAACAGAACGAGAATTTAAAAGAAGTAGGCTTCAATCTAATGAAGTTATGGAGTCGTTATTGAGCAGCAGTCTGACACAGTTTGGGGCATACTATACTAAACATAAACTGGTAAGTATCTTTTTCTTTATAGTAACAAAATTGTTATTTGATATGATTTTTCCAACGCCACGTGAGTTCTTGCATCTTTAATCATATCATGATCATGATAAAGAAGGTCGCTCAAATTGAGAGAATTTGTTAATCATTTTTTTATTTCTGTGATCCGATAATTTTTGAGAAAGTGAAAAGAAGTACGAGTTCAATACTTTAGAGTATGATTAATAGCATTGGTAGAATGGATAAAAAAAATCGATAAATGGTAACCCTTTCTGGTTATAATTAATTAACAATCAATGAGCGAGAGACCCACCAAACAAAAGGCACACACGCAATTGTGTCAGAAAAGGGGCTCCCAAAGGCCCCAAATGCTATTTACATTCGAATGTGTTGAGTTGTAAATTTGTTGATATTATTATTGTGTCAGTCAAGAGCCAAAAGCCAAGGTATCTATGGCCAATGGAGTTGCCGCCCTTACTTATTATGTGCTTATTATTATCATCATTAACATTATCATCGTCATCGTCATCATCGTTTCTATTATTGCTGTTATTATTGGGACACCCACTTGTCATTTGAGCTTCGGCCATTATCAACAAACACGCAAGTAAACCTGACATACACCAAATGAGTTCAGTTGAATAAAGGGCGCCAAGTTGACAAAATATAGCTATGTCATCCATACACAAATACACACAAAAACTCATACTCGTTTTTTAGAAAAACCACAAAAGTATCTATGTATGGTATCTATCAAGTAAACACACACGCACACATGACCGCCACTTTCATATATGGCAGTTCCATGCTTCCGCAACAATGGCGTTTGGCATTCGGTGTTCGTTCACTTGATTTAAACTTTTGATTTTGATAACTTCAAACGACCAACAAACAGACCCCAACCAACTGCCAATCAACTGCCATAGAACGGAACGAAGTGCACTAATTTTGAAATGTCATGTTCGAGTACTTGACTGACAACTAATTCGGTTTAACTAACTTTTATGGAGCCAATTAAATTTTTTTATTATGGCGATTTATGCTCCAAATAAACAAGTCGAAATAGATTAATACTCCTATAAATAAATACAGATTTGAGGAATTGAATTGAGTTCAACATTATAGTGATGAAAGATTCTTATTATACTTACGCATTGATTAAGTTTCTTGGCATATGAAATTTTAAAGTTTTTATTGATTGTTTTGTTTATTATAGCATTTATTTTATCAATTATGAGTTTATTATAAGCAGGATTTCTTTTAATCCAAGCGACACATTTATGAACTACTTTCTAGTCTTTAGTTTATCTCATTTATTCAAAGAACAAACCAAATGAGATAGTTTTGTTAGATTTTATATTTCATTGAAACTGGAAGTCATCAAAAGAAATTCGATTTATCAACTTTCTCCTAGCAGTACAGAAATATTTATAAAATACTCCTAGTTATCTATTTGTTTCCTAAAAAGTAAAACAAAATTGGATGATATAATCGAATTAGTATCTTCAGACAAGGGGCCATCCACATATTACGTCATACGAATTTCATGATTATGTGAAAAATTGTATTAATGAAAGATACCAAACTAAATCATCATGTGTCCCTGGACTTTGAACCCACTCCTGTATATTATCTCTTACTGGTGTAGCAGTTACTTCGTCATCTTTTTTGATTATCAATGTCAGTAACATTCGTTGTATCAACATCTTTTTCATCCAACCATATAGTATCGTCTTCGTTCATAAAACAAAAAATTATCCTGCCACGTCTAGCTGCAATTCTATGAGGACGATTGTTCACGATGTGCGAAACCTCTAGTTGCCATTTCTTTAATTGCTTGTATTGGTTAGTGGATTTATATGATAAAAATATAGACCACAGATGCCACAGATTGTTTCAACAAGTATAGACATTCAGGCAAAAGCTATGGTATGGAACTCGCTTCAAATAAAATGACGTTCGGAGATCCAAAGATAGCTGTAGTAACAGTAAAGCGAATTTACCTGCGGAGACATCATTTTCTATCGGTCAGCCAAAAAAATTCTAGATTGGAAACCACGAGAAGATATTTGGTAGAAGATCTTAACGTACAATCTGGTGTGATGACAACAAGAAATTGATAAGTAATAGAATAGAAACAGTTCTAGAAAGATCAGGAAATATCTATAGGATGTCCATATTCATTATGGATGCCACTGGCTAGATGATGATGAATAAGGTATGATAAATGCCTAAGTTGAAAAAGATGGAACAGTAATATTAGTCAATAAGTTCTCCTCAGGCTAATCATATGTTTAGGAATCGGATCTGACTGTAATCATTGTCTAATAGTACAGAAATAATCATAAAATACTTCAAGTTATCCCTTTTTTTATTTAAAAGTAAAACAAAATTGGATGATATCATTGAATGAGTACAAGTTAAAGGGATTGGCATTAGTTGACCAATTTGCTTGCTGTGCATTTCTGTGCGCCTGGTACTTTAATTTTACCAAATTTGTGAGTTGCGGAAATTGGCGGTTATATTTTGAATTTGAAATTATCCACTTTTACTAGATGTTTAAGTTAAATTTCAAATCATTATAACTCTAAAACGATTTGTCTGATCTGGATCAAAGTTCTACAGGTGAAAGCTTGACAGTTCGACTATAGACCTGGGTCCAGTATGAGTACCTAATAGTCTGGTAATGTACATTATCTCGCATGACAGACAATCGATCAAAAGATTTTTATTATGGACACTGAAATAGATGGTGGTCTCCACCTACAATATGGAAGGACTTAGGACGACAAGAAAATAGTAAGTAATATGACAGTTCTAGAAACATCTGGAAATATCCTAGATGATGCGTATATTCATCATTGATGATGAAGTCGTTAATAAGATGTGATTATTACCTATGTTGAAAATGACAATAATATAAGTCAATGAATCCTTCCAGGTTAATCATATATTAAGGATTTGGAACTGATTGTAATTATTGTCTAACAGCACAGAAATATTTATAAAATACTCCTAGTCATCCATTTTCTTCTTGAGAAGTAAACAAATCTGAGTGATATAATAAAATGAGTACGTAAAACAAATGGTGATGGTCTGTTAATGTACATTATCTTGCATGATAGACAATAGCAACAAAGAGTTTTATTACGGAGACTGTGAGACATTAAATGGAGGTTGTACTCCATCTTCAATTTGAGAAAATAGGAAGCAACAGTTCTAGAAACATCAGGAAATATCTAGAGAAAGCCCATGTTCAACAGGGGAATTTGAACTGATCAATGTTCAATCATTGTCTATAAGGATTTTAAATTTAAACTAAAAATCTACTTATCATAAGAAAACCAAATCAATTTCATTTTCTTAAGAAAACACAACTTCTACTGTAATAATGTATACAAAGTCTTAACTTTCCAAAAGGAAACATTTTCCAATACAAAAAAATAATATTTTGATATACAAATACTATCTTAAGGAAAATGTGTGAATATTTCTAAAGATTTTAAATTAAAAATACCATCTGGATTATAGGGTAGATTTTCGCACATGAAGGGAGAGAGTGACCGGCACCAAAAGCAACTACAACACCTTCATATGGTCTAATATTTGCATTAAAGAAAGTGAGGGGAGATTAGAAAGACAAAAATAATTTTGCTATTGAACAGAAATTCAGGCACATCTGCATACATAGGTGCCCACCCTAAATATTGAAGAATACAATATTTGCTCTGATTTTCACAATGGAACTCAATTTGATTTTTGTGTGTGAATATTTGTTGATCTAATTTTTGTTTTTGTTTTTTTTTTTATGCAAAATATGTTTTGCAAATTTTTTAAGTGAGTTTTTTCTTCAGAAAGGTATTAATTGTTTTTTATAGATTTCCTTGTCATAATAAGGCGGAACGTGTTTGAAATCTGTTGTGCAAATTTTTTTTAAGAGCTGTCAAGATGTTGGGTAAACTGACCTTAATTAGTTGGACATGACCTTTGCTAGATGAATGATGGCGAAATGGAAACTATTTTGGTTATTTTTTTAGAGGATTGCTTTGAAAATACTATCAAGAGTACATGAAATAAATAGAAAAAATATACAATAAGATCGCAATCATAAAGTTATTGGGTTTTTAGAAGAACCATTTGGTTTTATCAAAGGTGGCTTTGTTCTCACTAAAGTACAAATGTCGGAGCTTTGTGAAAATGTAAAATGTTCGCGCACATTTTATAGTTGCATGTTATTATTTATTATTTATTTTATTATTATAAGGGGCAATCACTGGCTATGGCCTTCAGCTCTTGCATGTTCTTATTACTGTCAAATGCTGTGATTCCTCACTTTTTTTAACTCAATTATTTGAAAAAATAAAATACAATAAATTCTTATCAAAATTATTTTTATTCTTATTTTGAATTCTTAAACATCTGTCCGAATTGGCGCTCAATTTAAGTTTGTCAATATTTCACCCAACATTTTTGTTCTTATTCAAATAAACACTTCACGCCTAATCACGAGAACATGAACACGACATAAATTTCATTTAACTACAGAACTGTCATGGAAAAAAGCAATTTAAAACCGAAAAAATCAGAGCAGAAATTCTTAAAATTTTGTCTTCTACTTTGAATACGAGTGCACATCTTAGGAAATTGTCATATAACAAAAACAATGGTTATTCTTACATGCATGTCAACATTGATCTTTTGACCTTTACGCTTGAATAGTTTAATCGGCAAACATGCAAAATAATGCAGTAAGGACTTAAAATACAATAATAAAGAAAAGTAAGGAGAAATATGCATAGAATCTTAAGAAACTATGTGTACCAATGCGCTTTTTAGGGGTGGAACTGGACGAAAGGCTCACACACAAGAATAACAAAGAAACGAAAGAAGGGAGGACAAACAATTGAAAGAAGAAAATTGATTTAAGAAATACATGTCAAGCAAACTGACCGTTAATTTTTAGTTCTTTCATTCCATAAAGGTGATCATAGAATGAATTTAAAATGTAGCATATCCATATAAATAAAAGAAAAGTTCTATTAAATCATGCATTAGAATATTAGAATTTTTGATATTTGGAATAGTTAAGACGGTTTGAATCGAAAGTCTTCATGTAAAAAATCCACGTGAATTCTGGGTAAAAAACAGTTCTGATGGTTTTTTTTTTTTAATAACTTTGAAAATGTGCGCAGAGAAATTGAAACATTGCTTTTTATGCAAAGTATTGTCCACTCTTAGCTGCGACACTTACCCATCCTGTAGGAAACATAGTGATTCCGAGTTGTGTAAAAAATACTCGCCTTTTGATGCGATTCCCATTTTTTGGCATCTTCGTAAGATATATATCATATATTGTGCATAGGTATTTATTACACTAATAATCTACACTAGTAAGCTTCGAGGTCCTTCACAAAAAATCGTATCAAATATTGAGGATACAGAAATAGACTTTCGAGACACTTCTAATAAGTAATAAATTATATACACCCTGCTCATACCTGACTACGCTCGGTCTCATGGCTGAGTCATCGATCGGAACTAGTGGTAGACGGAAGGAGCAATGTTTGCTGAATACAGCAGGTGGAGTAGGACATCCTTTTGAAGCGCTTCCAACACAAAGCCTAACAATAATTTCGAAATCTTAAAACTAAATATTGATTGATTTACAAGTTCCTTCAGTGGTGAGCTAAAGAAACTTTTCAGTATTGCGTCCTACCAGGTTCAAGGGGCAGGAAAGTCATTCCGATGTAGGCGCGTGTGGCTGCTCGTCTGTGAGAGGAAACAAGCTAGTTGGTTAGGATGTGACGAGATTTTGAGGTTATATTTCTGCTTCAGTTGGGCCAGTTCAGTATTAATTAGTGCGTCGTCAAGGTCGTGGATATTCACGTTCGATATATGCCAGGGAGCACCAGTTAAAACACAAGTACTTTCGATTAAGATCTTTGAATGACTTCAACGTTACTTGGGCTAGCGTTCCCCCAAAGCAGGGAACTCTATGTCCATATTGGTTTTATTAAGCTATTATATACAATAGTTGCACCTTTATATCGAGGCTTAGACCAGATCTTGGGTTCAAAATCCAGTGAAAGCACTGGGCTTTTAAATTCATGCTTGTTCCTTGGGTTCCATATGTTTCCAACAGATGAATCGCCTGTCCAAATGCACTCCTAGGTATGCAACTTAAGTAGAGGGTAGAACAATGGTGTTATTAAAAATAATAGACAGTCAGTTTAGGATTTATTGAAGGCGTTTCAGCTTCAATGCTTGGCATAATTGTATCAATTGTTGTAAATAACGATTTTCAGTGATGGTTTCGTTAAGCCGAAATAGCTTGTAGTAGAATAGTCCGGTCTGATCCCACCAGCATTATTTTCATACCATGAACATTCGGTTTGGCCAGGCTTACCACACAATTTACTCCGCTTTGCGCTGTCATCACTCATCCCCCTCACGATTCCCTACATTCATTTATTTAAATTTAAATCAAAAACGAAAAACTTTTAAAAATTCATCAACAACCAACATAAAAATTCTTGCCTCAACCATCTGTCACTTATTGAAACAGCAATAAATGTTGAATTTATAATAATAAAATTTTATTACCATTTTCAATCAACAATTAAAAACATGGCTATCATTTTTATAGCCCACCAATTTCAAATTTTTAAAATCATCATAGTCCTTTTAGTCGATTTAGTATTTATGAACAACTTTAAACACTTGAAAATTAGAGTTTTATCAATTTTATGAGCATGTGATGGCATGAACCCTTTTAACTGAAACATGAATTTAGGCACCCACATACAAATCAACAAAATCCAATCCATTGGATCCAATTGAGCAATTCATTTTTAAGGTGATAAACGTGGAAACAGAAATTATTATGAAGTTGCAGTAATCATTGTCAGCGATCAAAGGAACACGCGCCAAACATATAAAAACTAAATTGTCAATATCAACTCAAGTGGTGCAATCGAAACTCAATGCAGAACTACTACACTAAGTAGGTCTATGGTAAGAGAGATATCTAAATAAAAGCAGACAGGAGGGGAGGAGAAGTTACCCCTTTTTTTGGATAATTTGAAGTATCTCAAAGTGTTGAAGTGCATGATTGAAACAGTTTTCCAATGTGTTGACACAATATTTAGGCAGCATAGAGGAGAGTCAGTGTAGGCGTCTTTATGATATTGAGGAGTGTTTCAATATTCATTGAAACTTTTGCTCACTCACATTCAATGTAAAGTGATTCTTCTAATAGCACGCGTCACTGCAGACAGTTGTGCTTCAAATTCAAGAGTCTCATAGAGTTCCCGCTAGCAATTTCCCCATCATATGATAGCTTGAAAAGATTGTTCCTTATGTGTCAGCCGACTTTGCTTACAGTACGCAATGCTTGAAATCTCTGCTCTGTAGGCGGCACACTGTGGTCATAATTTTAGTAGTTGTCAGTTTGGAAGCTACTTAAACACTTAAAAACTATACATACATACTCTTTCAGTTTCTCTTTATATTAATCTGGAGAGATCGTGTGCGTGAGTGTATGAGGAGTATCTTCATAATAAGATATACATATACTTCAATTCGAAAGATGTCACTTTTGGCATTTCATGCACATTTTCGTGTGTCACATGCGTTGCGCTCCACTTCGCGAGACGCCTTCATGAAGGCACACTCATCATCCTCATTAGGCTCATCATCACTAGTGTATCATGATCAATATGAGTAGCAACAGTAGCTGAAACATCTTGCGTTAATTTCTGTATTAGTAAATTTATTTCATTTTTTGCCAGAGATTATTTCAGATTGTCTTCATCTTCAGCTTTGGGTTTCTGGCTTTTTGGAAATTTATTAGCACATTAAGATAAAATGAAGTCGTTTACATCCACCACATCTCCACATCCCCAAATCTTCAGATGCCACTGCCACTACTATTGCTACTAAGTATATAGTATCGTTGTTGTGGCATTAAATTTTATGGCTTTGTTGCTTATGGCATTATCGCATTTTCATTTATTTATTTATTTATTTTCATATACTTACATAGTATTCTTCTTGTTGTTCTTTGTGCATTTTAGGAATTTTTTTTCTCAGATTCGATACATTTTCGTTGTCTTTGGTTTTGGTTGTTTGAACAAAAAAATGTCAAGTATCTTTATGGTGGATTTATTGTTTTTATTTCAGGGGGTGGAGAGAAGGCTCATTGTTGTCTGTCTGTGGGAGCTTAAGAATTTGGCAGGTGTGGTTTTAAAGAATTATAGGAATTATTTGTATTTGCCTAATCATATTGGTATTTTCGATTTTGTAAATCACCATATTTGGGATATTTGATGATCATGCAATTTTGAATTTTATTTCGTTTTGGCACTGACGGTTCGTAATACAGACAATTTCAATATTCCACTGTCGCAATGTTTATACTCTTCACGGGAGTGAATAGTATTATAAGTTTGTCATGAAGTTTGTAACACACAGAAGGAGACATCGCAGACCACATAAAGTATATATATGTGGGATCAGGTCGATACAAATCCAAATTAAATGAGAAACTTATAAAGAATAAAAGTACAATAAAATTGCCACTCAACTTATGTGATGCTAAGAAAGGAAGGTTAGATGCAACTCGGAGAACGTGAGAGCCAATGATAGCCTTCTTTCTGGTTTTGAAGAAGAGCTTGCTCCGTAACTTGAAGCGTCGAAAGCCAATAAAAAGTGTATAAAGCCGAAGCCTCCAAAGCTTCCTGTGTCTTTAGAGACCTTAATAGCTGTTTTAGACATGGCCATGATGTGGACATTGATTCGCATGACAAGACAACAACCATAAGGAAAATGACGTCATTCATGGGTTGTTGTTGTAGATTGTCATCCCAATCAGCATCGCATTATTGATTCACCTCTGATGCTCACTAGTGCTGGGAAATGTCTGATAGTGTTGCAAAGTTTTTTGTCATTTCCGGTTAGATGTTATCAACCTTCGTCCCTTTTTATATTATAAATTTGTATGATGATATAGACAATATGACTATTGTGAGAAACGTATTCATAAAAACTAATTATTAATGAACAGAAAAAAAAAAAAAATACAAGACAATTTTGTAAGTATAAACATAAGAACTAGGTTGGACAAAATTAGGAACTATATCATATAAACGATGACAAAGACATATTTTCAAGCAATAAGAAATATTACAGAACTTGATAAAATATCGAAATTAAAATGTTTAAAAAACTAAATGAAATGAACAAAAGCCCAGTGTATCTACGACCAATATGAAATATTGATGTTAAGATAAGAATGATGGCCTTTGACAACATAGCAAACAAAATATTGAAAAAACTTAAAGAAAATTGAAAGTTTAACAAAAAAAATAAATATGCAATAAAATTACAAAAATAATGTCATAGAAAAGCAAAAAGAAAATAATTATAACTAAATGGCAAATACCGTAAGTAAGATCGATTAAACAATCAAAATTGATGATGAAATGAAATAATGATAAAATAAGACTAAACAATAATATGTTTCATAGCCTTTGGAAAATGCTTGACGATATCCCCTCCATAATTATTTTAAAAATAAAAAAAACATTTAGATCAGGTTTTTGCGAAAATAAACATAATAAAAAACACCAGAAAAATAAAACAACAAAATAAACTAATCATACAAATCATAAATAAGCCACAAACGGATAACAGATAATTCAGACGACGATACTGATAATGACGATACAGATGAAGATTCCAAATCTATCCTTTTACTTATGATGATTTTACAATAAATTGTTACCATGTATAACAATCCCATAATAACAAAAATTAACAAAAAAAAAAAAAAAATTAGAAATAATATATTTATTTTCAATATGTTGAATACCATAGTTCACAAGGAAAAAAATAAATAAACAATAATAAAAACAAAATGAAAGGCAATGGCAAAATACCCCAAAAATTAGATTTACATTTTCAAATTTCTTGCCCTTAGATCAAATGCTATTAAATCTCTAAATAATATTATTATAAATATGTGTGTGTTTCAAAGTTTTTTTTTTTTCTTTTAAGTAAAATTCGATAGAACAAAAATTTAAGCAAATGACTACGCTACTTTGGATTGCCACAAATTTATAGTGTTAATTAGATATTTAAAACCACTTGATCTGAAGGCAAGAAATTTGTAAACTGAAATCTAATTTACGGTTTATTTTGCCATTGGTTTTCATTTTTTATTCTTTTTTTATTATTTATTTTTCCTTGTGAACTATGGGATAGAAATTATTTAAAATAATTTATCTAATAATTTATTTTTTAATTTTTGGTTTTAACTGTTATTTCTATTTTTTCCAATAATTTATTTTTTAATTTTTGGTTTTAACTTTTACTTCTATTTATTATTATTTGGTGTATTCATCCGAATATATGTGATTTGTTTGTTTTGAATAAGCATTTTTTCGGTGGCATTTATAATACTTATGTCCTTTAAAAGAATTTTACTAATAATACTATTCCCAATTTCCTAAATATTCCTTAAGAAGCTTATATAATTTTGTTTCCATTGGTGCCAGTAATGTCCTCTGAGAACAGTTATCTCAACAACTATACAAATAATACCATTCGATAGGTAAATGCAGTACCCAATAGGAAGAGTTTACAAAAACAACAAATGCATGTCATGAGCATATTAATTTTTTTTTTTTTTTTTTGGTTGATCAATGAATTGTCTTCTGAATTCTTCGTTGAGCCTTTTTTAGCTTATTTATGTCCTAGCTTTTTCATTACAAAAATAACCGGTCTATTCTCAATGCAATGACAAATAAATTGTTTGTCTGTTAACGTCTAATAGAGTGGCTATTGGCTGTTAATGGCTAATTACAGTGACAATAAAAGCTCTTCTGATGAAAACTGTTTTTTTTTTCTTACATTTGCTACTTAGGAGGTGTAATAGTATTGTTATCATAAAGGAATGTTAACTTGTGCACACTGTATCACTATGTAAAATGGTTGAAATTGTATTTTGTTGTTTCCTAGAACAAATTTTAGAAGAAAAACAAAATTATGAAAAAAGAAATGTGTTAAAATTATTGTGTGATCGTATTGATCCGTTTTCCTTACCTGACGATATTTTTTTTGTGCAAAATTATCGGTTCTGAATTATGAAGTGCCATCAATTGATTGATTTTTGCATAGTAAAAAAAAGCAATTGGTAAATTGGGAAAAGTCAGATATTGAAGGAATTACGCGGGAAAGCCCTTTAACAACGCAGAAACAACGAGAATAGACCGGCTAAGCTACTTTTTTTGTAAGCAACTTTAAAATTCTACAACAACATGAGCTAAATTTTTAAATTTCACGGATGGTTTGGTCTGCTTTTTTTCCACTT
Source organism: Amiota communis (assembly GCA_037043315.1). Lineage (NCBI taxonomy): Eukaryota > Metazoa > Arthropoda > Insecta > Diptera > Drosophilidae > Amiota > Amiota communis. The sequence continues at coordinate 986,559 of JBAMAV010001400.1, read as the reverse complement.
ACAAAGATATGACTAAGTTGAAGCTAACTAGGGCTGGGAAACTTCTGAGAATGGTGCCAAGTTTTTTGCTAGCGTTTCCAAGTTTTTGGTTATTTTCCTTCATGGACTTCTTTAAACAGCAGATGATGGTACATAAAATTTTTAAGTGATATGCAATTAGTTCATTATACTCTTCACGGTAATGAATAGTATTATAAGTTTGTCACAGAAGGAGACATCGCAGACCACATACATTTTATGTATTTGTGATCAGCTCGATGAGACGAGTTAATTAGGCCATATCCGTCTGTCCGTCTGACCGCAAACTAGTCCCTCAGTTTTTGAGCTAGAGTGCTGGAATTTTGCTTTTTACCATACGCAGTTCATTTGGCGGAGTCAGCCGAATCGGACCACTAGGGGGGGTACCTCCCATACAAACCACCCTTTAAATTAAAGTTCTTATTAGAAACAGTTTTTTGTTTTTTGACGTATCGCACTGAAATTTGGACCCTATAAGTTTTTGATCTATAGCCGTCAACCGTGTAAATTTCATGATTATAGGGTTACCAGGAGAGGTACCTCCCTATACAAACCCCATTTAAAATAATATTCAACCCGGAGGAGCGTGAAGAGTATTGCATCTTTGGCATAGTCAATGATAGCCTTCATTCTGGTTTATTCTTAATTTTTCGGTCTTGCTTTCCATTGCACGTCTATTTTAGATCAAAGGACAAGAAATACTGCCACAGCGTCGATATATTTAGAAAAACTGTTCTAATCAGCGTTAAAAAAATTTCAGTCATTTTCATTTCCAACAAGTACTCAAATTGCCACATCGACTTTTGCCGATGACACTGCCATAACCAGCCGCTCCCGTTGCCCAGTTAAAGCTTCTACAGTCCTGGATAATCATCTTAAAATCACGCAGGAGTGGTTATCTAACTGGTGAATTACAGTCAATGAGGGGAAATGTAAACACATTACATTTACTTTGAATTGTCGGACATGCTCTCCAGTAACGCTAAATGGTGCTACAATTCCTCAAACTCAAAAGGTATCTTACATATCTTTGCGTTCATATACACAGACGTCTCACCTAGAGATGAGCTAAACAGTGATTTCAAAATCACAGTGATTCTAAATTGTGATTGAGTCACAGTCATTTGAAGGGAAAGACACAGTTTACTTTGTTTAAACTGTATATAGTAATGACAGTTTAGGGAACAACTGAATCAAAATAAACTGTGTCTCTCCCTTTAAATGACTGTGACACTATGTCACTGTTTAGTTCATCTCTAGTCTCACCTGGAGAAAACATATAGAAGCTAAAAAGACGTTTATGAAAGTAAGGGCACTAAATATTCACTAGCTAATTAACTCTAAGTCTAGTCTGAGACTTAAGAACAAGGTGTTACTGTATTACTCTGTTATTAAACCAATTTGGACTTATGGTTCTGAATTGTGGGGTACCGCAAGCGCGAGTAACATCGAAGTTATACAAAGAGCAGAATCTAAGATAACCCCCCATAGCTCTTGCCTATACAAGAAACTCATCTCGTCTGAATCGCAACGATCGATCAGCCCTTTTGCTTACTAAAATGCTAGTGGTGCTAAGTGAACCCCTTCCTCTTCCTTGCAGGAAAGACACAAGAAACACAAAAAGAAAAAATTATATCACATGCTATTGCTCCGCAGTCGCAGTCGAAGCAAAATATCAAATCTGAAAACTATGTAGCACAGCAGCAGTCATCAATTTCAGCAGTCCCAGTCAAAGCAGAAGCAAAGTATCAATAATATACAACTGTGTAGCACAGCGGCAATTGTCAGTTTCGGCAGTTTTCAATTTGCATAACTGCAACTGTTGAAAAACTATGCAGTCTAAGCAACGGCATGGTCTTCGCTTCTCAAAGCAATCGATGGCGCAGTTGACTGCAATTACGTAGTTTTTTTAATCAATACATTGACACACACTTACTAAAAAGTTACAACAAAAACGGAAGAATATCCCAAACAGTTATAGAAGTTGATTGCGACAGTTTATTCTTTGCAAAGCAGTTTATCATTTTTGATATTCTGCTACGACTGCTGAAACTGATAACTGCTGCTGTGCTACGGAGTATCGTTTCTGCTTCTACTTCGACTGTGACAGTTGAAGCTTTGTGAAGCAATGCCTTGAAAAAATGCGCATTCACTGTCGAACTGAAGAAAAAGAAATGAAAAGTGGCTTTTGCTTTGACTGCGACTGCAGATTTTTTCAAGCAGCAGTCGGTGCAACTGTTTTAAATTTTAAGCACTGTCAATGCGCAGTTAAGAAATTATTTTACAACTTTAGTTACTTCCATTGCAGAAATTTCAACACCATTTCCATTTACACCATGAGACTAAATAGAAACATAGTCCCAGTGACTTTTCACGTGATCAATGAATACATTCCACTACTCACAGGCCAAGTCCTCAGTTTCATATAAGGTCAAATGAAATAATCTCTTTATTTAACTACTACCTCATAAGAAATTCAGAAGTGACATATATTCTCTATGATCAAAGAATAAAAATACCACGTTCACATTATCACATAGTTAAAATGTATTTCAAATGCTATAAATCTATTGAAAACATATGTATTTGGATAGTCTTGCATTCTTCTTTTACTTAAAATGGTGCTAATTCTCATAAATAATGACTCCCCTTAAATTCTACAAATGACTGGCAGAACTTTGAACAACTATAGACAACCCAAAAACATCATCAAATCAGACTTCAATCTCAAAATAAATTTACCAAATTCTCACAAATTTATGTCTTGATCACTTTTAGTGGGTGTTGATCAAAGCAAAAGCAACGAAGCCACCAGAGAACTGATCTTGTTACCACATGACATTTTCGAAAACGTCATGTCAATTGGATTGTATTTTGTTCCTTGGTATGTGCTAGAAGTATTTCCTATGTTGATGATGTCTCTCTCTCTCACTCTCTCTCGATGGCAGTTTGCTTATGATTTGCAAGAATAAAAATGATTTAAAAATTTAAAGATACAAATTATTTTAATGCGATTTTCTCAAGCAGATGTGTTACATACTACTATTTAGATACAAAGACAATTTCAGTTCTTTGAATGTTACTGGCTTTGGGGCTTAGTAATTACGCTTGATCCGAAGCGTGCGTAAACCGATCTGTCATCTAAATACAATCGAAATGTCAAAAATTTTGACACTTCAATTTTTTCTTTTCATATTTCCTTACACAAATATGCGACAAATGAGCAACGTATGCGCTCGTAGTTCTTTGCTTGTACTTTCAATGAATTCATTCTAGTTGCATCAGGATACAAGGTGACAGTGGCAGTTTTTATACTTAGTCGTCATCTATGCTGTTGTGCTCTGTGTAGGTGCCATAAAAGAAGGAAGTGAAAGGACATTACGTCAGTGGAAGGCAACAACAAAGAAAGTAGACATTTGCTTGTCAGGCATACGTCAAAAAATGAAAAAAGTAAAATATCCGAAACGTTGACAAAGCAAAGAAAGATGAAAAGTCTAAAGAAAAGTCAAAGCAAACAGATGAAAAAAAAAAAAAACCAGAAAATTAAATTGAAATTTTCAACAAAAAGTCAGATTGGGTGAAAGGAAGAAAGAAACAGGAAGAAGAAGAAAACAACAAAAATATTGTATCTTTTTGAAAAGTAAAGGAAATATGATGCCAAACAACAGCAACAACAACAACAACAAAGACAACCAGGTTGCCTTTGATGCTGATGATGATGGTTTTTTTTGACGTCCTTTTTGCCACATCGCGAAATTTCATGCCACACGTTGATTACAAAGAGTGTAGGCTGTTTGTCTGTCTGAATATGTACTCGTATCTGTGTGCAATGGTAGAAATACATACACATAAGAGTAGGTTTTTCTTCCAACATTTCTTCATTTAAATTTTAGCCTAGATGCGTGTCTTCATTTCCGATATTTTTTAAGTTACAAAGTGAAGAGGGAGACTCACATGTCACATTTGAACATTTTATACTCATTTGATTTAACAAGGACTTTATGTGCTTGTATGACTTTAGATTGAAGAGTATTGGAATAAAGATAACAAATATTATTTTTTTTTTTTTAATAGGGAATTAACTAGAACTCGAATGATATTTAATAAAGGTTATGAACTAATATGCATTCCATAAATAACTTAATAACATTTTGAGGTTGATAAATAAACAGGCTACGTGAAGCAATAGTTTCTGCTGAAAATATAAGGGAAGAACACAATTTTTTAAACCTAACCAATTATAAAGTTAAAATTTCGAACATAATATAATGTATATACCAAGTATCCACACAACGAGAGCAATTATGTATTCTACCTAATCAATTAATTTCATTAATGTTGCCAATAGTTTGCCTTGATTTCTATTTATAGCATATTGTTTTTGAGTTGATTGGGGCTGCCAAATCTCAGAAATATTTACCGCTAAAGTTAGTTAAAAATCTCTAAAATCGACAATTATAATTTCTTGGAAACCCTACTAAAAATTAACGCAGAATGCTATTTGGATCATGATGATCATTTGCTACGGGAGCAGAGCAGTAGCAGGAGCATCAAGAGCAGTAGCCGGGGCAATAGCACACAAAACTATTTCGTTTGCTCTGCTCCTGATTGCACCAATTTTTATTAATTTATATTGCTCCGACTATAAATAGATTTTTTTTGGAGTTCTGTCAAGTGCTCTTTGCTTCGTGCTTCACAAATTGAGAGCAGGAGCAAGAGCAAAGCATATTTTCTGTTGCTATTGCTGCTATGGAGCAAGCAATACAAACCCTGGTTGTTGATATAAACTTTGATTTCAAGTTACCCCACAATGATCCAAATTTTGGATAAGTCGACTTCGATAAAACAAATGATTTCTGTGACTGAAATCCCTATCTCTTGATATGGATAACAATCTCTTGAAAGTAGCACTTCTTTTTCTTTTAGTTGTGTGTGGTAGAACTCTATTCATTTCAAAGCAAATGTCTTTATCTATTTTACTTAACTTCAACTGCAGCATGAGAAAATATCTGGACCTATTTGAGCGCTGTTTTTCTTATAATGGAATAACATAGTATTATATAAGCCTTTCCCATTTAATTAGGATGTCTGATCTTAGGCCTAATATTTATTGAAATTTGTTAACATGATGCAAAGATATTCAGTTTTAAAAGTGTTGAAGACCATTGGAGCTCCATGAAGCTATGTAACTGATTCAAACGATGAATAGAAATGTACATGAACCGAGAACCTTGCAACCTCCGGTTTTAGTTTTTATACTCTAGATATTATAAGTTTGTCAAGGAGAAGGAGACATCGAAGACCCCATAAAGTATATGTCAGCTCGACGAGACGAGTAGTATAAAGAATACTAACTCTAGCCTAAACATAAGTCAAATCAACAATGTATGATCAATCACAAGAGGGGCATAAATCCATGGTCAATCGCTCACAGTGTAAGTTAACATGCACTAATCTGCACCTGAGTAGCAATACTGCAGCATTGAAAAACAAACGGTTGCTCAGTCGTTGCTAATCCTAGGAACCAAATGCACATAGTAATTGCTGTAAATTCAGATTCTACATGTCTGAAGGCAATCATGTGCATATAGTGCAGCTCCCTGTTGCCATAAATTCAAATATTATTAGTATAATTTCACATAAGCCTATGCACATAGTACAATCTCCAGAATAAACTAATTAAATTGTATGATCATGTGTTCACGTTCTAAGAGAAATTGGCCACATGACGTGTTGCCACATACAACATTCAGTGCATCTACTATTGACTTTTGGTGTATTGAAATTAGTATGAATACTGACTCTACCCTAAACGTAAGGCAAATCAATAATACAATATTTCTGTATGCTCATTCAGAGGGGCGTGAAGAGTATTACAACCTTGGCATAGCCAAAAATAACCTTACTTCTGGTTTTTATGTAAATTCCAATTCTTTTAAGACATCCACAAACTAAAACAACTTACCTTACTTACACAAAGAAGTTCCTGTTGCTGTAACAACGGAGATATTGCAGGTTAAGAAGTCCTTAGCTGACTGTTGATCCGGAATTCTCGCCTCCACTGGTTAAGTTATATAAACTTTTGACTAAAAACTCATTAAATTAGTTCTTCTGTACTCTTTACAGTAGATACAAAAATTAATATATTTTTATTACGATTACTTTTCTAGACTTTTTTAATATCCAACTGCATAGAAGTGTCATTCATGCCACAAACAACAAAACAAATATTTACTTTGTGTCATAAAATAACGTTACATTACAGAGGAACTTCAACTTCACAATTGGACAATATTATCACCTGTCCAATTTTGTCATGCTCTAGCATCTCTAGTCAAAACATTTGACGGACAAACTACAATACTTCACACTACCTTTATCATGTTGATAGCCAAAAGCGCGATTTATGTCCTGTTTTTTGTAACACAAAGCGAAGGAGTTGAAATTAAAATGGTCATATAAAAACATCAACCGCAAATAGAGACAATTACATGTTTTCTACTACAAATACTAGAAAAAATAAATGTTCTAAAAACTACAAATCACATTTCCTGTCGAGACTGTCGAAACCACTATTCTATGTTACAATCAACAACAACAAAACCAACACCAACAAAAACAACTTCCTCTTCCTGTGTGTTTTTTTTGTTTTGTTTGTGGCACACAACAAATAAAAATCTGAAAGTCATTTTTTCACACGATGCTTGAAGTAGCCGCAGCAGCACCACGAAATCAAACAAACTCCTTCTAAATAATACTTCAGTTGTTTGTTGCATGCAACGTCAACTATTTTCCGCTGAATGTCATTTAATTGTCACGCAGTCATTTAGTCAGTCACTCACTCACTTACTCAATTTAGACAGCAGTCATTCAGCCATGGACGCAATCAGAACTCCTTAGCTAAACAGGACACTAGACAACCTGAAAGGATAATAGACTGTATGAGTAAATTACAGAGTGCTTTTATAGTCATAATTAAATTTAGCTGAAGTTGCTGAAGTTAGTTGCAGCAACCCTACTAGATAGTGCAATGAAATTTTTGTAGTGACTCCCTCAAACTACCCGTGTTTTAACATTTAAATTTTGTGCTGCTGCAATTTGTGTTGCTCGGTTATCCTTGCATGGGAATTTGAAAAATAAAACTCGTAAGTTTTCTCTGAGGCACTTACTTGGCTTGCATGCTCAAAATCTTTACTTCCTTTTTACTTTATGTGCGCTCAGTGAGCCGCAACAGCAATGCAATCTACCTGAAATTGTCCTGCGGTATTGAAGTATGTGATTATTTTACTGCTTTTGCTACAAGCCTTTGTAATATATCACAGATGTCTCAGCCGGCGTGGTCTTCAGGCTGAATACTAAAGAAAAATCAACTTCAGGGATTTCTTTATTTAAATTATCCTTACACTATACATTATACATAGAGATATTTTTGTTGACGCATTACATAACTGAAAATGAATACTATCATAGCTGTAAGTCTATGGACAAGAAATGGGATCTTTCATTTCTTGATCAGATGAATGGAGACTTCGCTACCATGTTATCCCATATCTTAGCAATCTTTTCGATCTTCCATTGATCGCATTCAGTAACATTACTAAGTTCCGAAAAGAAGGGTGTACTTTTAATCAGTCCACAGCAGTATTATAATGGCTCTTACTTTCTAATCTAAGTGAACTCAAATATTGCCACCCTTACTTATACTAAGCCTAGGAAATATCAATAAAAAACTCATATGAATCTTGTATTTTGAATTTATTGTATCTATTGCATTTAGTTTCTTTATAAATGTGTTAGGGTGTTTGAAATGTTTGCATTAATTTAGTAATTTGAATTTCAGAAATTTAATTTTTTATGTAGGTTTTTGATCTGCAAAGCTTAAATTTTGTATTTCTGACAGCTGGTTTCAATCAATCAGTCAAATCAAACATGATCCTACGTTTATCACGATTTGCATTACGCTCAATTGTTCGCGCTTTGGGACTGTAGGCTTTTGTGTTATCCTTAGAATCTTCTTTAGATCCGACTTCAAAAAGCTCACGTAAGAATTCATTATTCTTCAGATGTACTTGCATGCCGGGGCCTGCAATGCTGCATAAGCCAGAATAACGATGATTCTGATACCAAGTGTCTAGTATAAGAAACTCGTCACCATTTTTTATTTTGATGGTTGGTGTCATGTCTTCTTTTAGATATTTGAGTAAATCAATGAATATGGAGCGTTGAACACTGCGAATCAGTTTTACGCAATATTTGTGAGATCCTTTAAGTACATGGCTTGCAGTAGCAATGAGTTCAGTCATAGAATCATTGAAGATGTCTCTATTATGCCTACGTCCAGTTTCCAGTATCAAAGCAATTGCTAAACTGGTAGATGCACGCACGGAAAGATGTGGAGAATACAAGAGACCCAAAAATTTCTTTACTGGTGGCAATGTATAGGGTCCAGTGCCCGTGGTCGTTGACACAAAATCCTCAGGCATTAATAACGTAAGCAGCAGACCCCAAGAACACAATGCCTCTGCATGCAAGGTCGCTGTTTGGGTATCAATCGTATTCGGTATCTCATTGTCATCATCTGGCAAAAAGCTACCGCTGAAGATATTTTCGTATGCCAGCATTAATGGAAAAATCTCATCGATATCACTGTCTCCCAGATAGACCATCAAACCCAATGCAGTACAAAACTTGGATCTTGTAAAAGAGAACATGGCATCGTCCTTCACGACTTTAAGCATCACGTCATATAGTCCCTTCGTGACATACTCATCGTTACCGATCTGCATTAATATTAATGGTGCAAGACGTGCTGCCCACACCTTCTCGATGTCCTTTCCATGACGTATGCACTTGCTAATGCAATCAGTCAGTATGATTTTTTGACTTTGTACAACATCAGGCGCATAAACATGTATCAACACCGCATTAATTGATATCAATGATGCAACACGTGACTCACTCGATTTATCCATAGTTTTTTCAATAGCATCAACTAACTTTTTCTCACTTTGATCGCAAGTGAGATTCTCATATTCTTTCATTGATTCCAAACTAACTTCCGATGGTATTGAGTCAAGGTAACCATCGTCCTCCTCGCGGGTGGCTTTATCTTTGCCATGGACCCTACTCTCTCTCTTATTTCCGCGCGTCATCTCAACAATTTGTTGAGCAGCTTACCGAAGTAAGCAAATTATGAATTTGACTGACTGATTTTTTGAATATTTTTTACAATTTGTATGTACAAAATTTAAATAATTATTATTACTGACAGCTAAGGCATAAAGCAGCTATGGGAAATTAAACAGAAAATGTGAATTGCAATTCTAATGGGTGACGGCACTGCCAGATAGTTTTCATTGAAAAGTACTAAAAATGGGGAATACAATTCTTCATAAAAAAGGAGTCCACTTCCACACTTGTATTTCAGGTTTTAGGTTAGATTGTAAGTATACAAGTCCTAAATTCCAAAAGAAACTATTTCTTATTTACAAAGATAAATCTAGGGACCCCTACTTACCAAGAATTGGGTCTGTTTGGGAAATTGTTCAACTACAGTATAGCAATCTGCCGTCATCAGTAGAGCAATCTTTAAATCGTACTGCATGATTTTTGACTGATTTCACCAATCTCGTCTTTTATCATCAGAAACTGAAGATTTTGATGTATAGAATTATTTTTCAGTACCGCGGAGGTTCAAATAATCTACGCTGCTAAAACAATGAACAAGTGATAATTTAATCTGCTGTTTTTGCGTAAAGAAAATGATTGCCAAAACAGAGTTAATACGCTACAATTTACTGTATTTCTATGAAAAGGGTTATTCTGCAGCGAAAGCTCATAAAAAAGTTTGTGCACAAACTTTATCAGAAGGATAAATTCGGAACTCTATTGTCAACAACGCAATTGGTGAACAGAAAGGGCATGGTCTTCCAACACGACAACGCTAGGCCACACTTATCTTTGATGACTCGACGAATATTGAGGGAACTCGGCTGGGAAGTATTAATGCACACACCATATAGTCCGGACCTAGCACCATCTGATTACCATTTATTTAGCTCCATGCAGAATTATCTTGATGGCGTAACAATGAATTCCCTAAACGACTGCGACACAGTATTGCGCCAGTTTTTTGTGCAAAAACCCTAGAATTTCTACAAAGACGAGATATCTATGGTTTTACCCGAAAGATGGCAAAAGGTTATCAATAACAATGGAAAATATTTGCTGAAATAAAGTTGCTTTGCTAAGAAAAAAAATTGTTGAAACATGCTTCTCACAGATTTATACATGAGTCTTGCACGAATGCATTTAAAACAGCAAATAAAGCATTCGTTATGAGCGAAGTAGGTTTCAAGAACTCGGTCGACCAAATAAAATAAATTGAGTTTTGTACCAAGATGTGCAAATACCATACTTGCTCAGACAAATCAAATATTTTATTTCAAATGCCGCCCAAATGCAAATGAAACAAATTTTAAATCAAATGAAATGAATGGAAAACATTCGAATACATGGAAGTCGTTCTTCAGCTGATGGTTACGCTTATCATTGACTCTATAAGGGTTGAAAACAAAATTGAAGTACAATGACGCAGACTGCCTCTTTCGTCTGCACTTATTTGTTCGCCTGTTTTTTTTATGTCGCACATGCAGAGTTTTTCAGAACTGAATGATTCTCAAGTATTTTGCAGTAAACCATGATTAACATATACTTATGCTCAGACATGAGGATCCATTTTCCATCTCTATCTTAGCAAGATCCTCAGTTTTTGAGATAAAGAACTAAAAGTTTCGACCAGTAGTTCTCTTTCTTTCTTTAGAGCTGCTTAAAACTACTCTTGATATAATACCATTTAATATTTCAAATTACACCTTCACCTTAAAAAATAATAAAAATATGTAATCAATCTTTGTTGCAATAGTAAAGTAAATATAATTATTTTTTTATTTAAATATTTGAACAAAAGAATTTGCTACTTATATGCAGTCCAACCCAACTTAACCAATTGACCTTTCTAGCAAACACAAAAGAAAATAAAAGGATCTTCCCCTTTCTTATAAACGAATATTTATACAGCTTTATGTAAGTATATGTAGAAAGTGACCAAAGAGCCTCGGCTAAGACAAACGTCCAGCTGTTCAAATGTCAAGACGTAAGTGTCAAAATGCTCATTAATAATCATGTTAACAGGCAGTATCCAACAAAGATACACATAGACACAGTTGCAACAGCATCCTTGTGAAGGATATGAGATAAGAAACGCAAACAACATTGACAATTTTGAAGGAGATGAATCGATGAGAATGCAAAATCTATTGAGTGTGTGACTGAGACTTTGTGTGTCAAAGTAACTGGACAATGCAAAAGTTTATCAAAGGATATTTGTGCAAGTAATAAGGATATGTAAACGAATGATGCCTTTGTCCCATGTGTGCTAAATTGAAAAATTATGATAAATAGCATAATAAGCAAAAGTCCAAAGGATAAAAGTGGAAATACAAGTAGAAGAAGTAGAAGAATGCATAAACATTCTACTGTTATATGCAAAGGATGTTTGGCTTGTATGCAAAGCCAAGGATATTAATATCCTTGTGTCTATAAAAAATGAAAAGAAAAGAAACAAAAGGGTACTTGCTATGCCACATAATAATCATCAACAAGCGTCCTTATAATCACAGCAGCAGCATCATCATCGTTGTCCTATACTAAATTATCATATAGCAAAAGGTGTAAAGCAGCAGTAGGCAAGGAAAGGGTTGCAGCATCTCAACCCTTTTCATCTCATCCCATCCCATTCTATCCAACTTCATTCCACGCGCTGCACTGAGAAACAATGAGGCGTTGAGTGAGCGTCACTAAAGTGTGTAGCCGAGTTGAATGGAAATCCTTTAGCCACGGGATATCGTTTACGATTTGTGTGTTTACGATTTCGCCGTTGCTTCTGTTTTTGGTCTTAACTAAAAGTGGACATGACCATTAAAAGGATTCATCCTTTGGCTCATTCGTTCGCGTGTTGGCAATTTTACTTCTTAGCTTGCTGAGTATATTTATCTTGCTAGCAATAGTTCACATGAGCTTATCTACTTTGACGCATACGTTAAAGGATAAACAGGACAATAGTTTGCAAAAAACAAAAAAGAATATTTGCAAACATAAAGAAAGGATTCTTTGCTGTTAGAGGGACAGGACAGTATTCTACTAAAAAGGATTTTTCACCAAGTTTTGTTGACAATTGTCTTTTTTATAACTTTCACTTGGTCATACATATGCACATACGTTCTTTCTTTAGAACGCAAAGTGCCAAATGGGCTCAAAGGATATACTGAGCTTAGTTATGTAATGCTTGCTAAATATCCTTTTTGTTTTGCTTAACTTTATCTTTTCCTTCACTTTTTATTGGCTTTCGAGTATCCAGCAGGGATTTATGTGGCAGTTTTATGAGGACTTGAAGTTGATATGGTTAAAATATCCATTTGAATTCTCCTTCAACTCAACAATAAAGCCATGCCAATAAATTGCTAAGTTTGAGATGCTGTTTCACCTCTTAAAGAAAAGATCAACCAGATTCCATGTAATTAAACCATAAAGTCACATAAGAAAACACAAATAGAAACTCAACCAAGTAGAGAAAATACATATGTTTATGTCCTATAAGCAGATGTCCATGACAACCCTTTCAAAAGGTATCTTCTAGATATGTTCGAGCTTGTTTTTCCAACAATTTGACTACAAACCATAATTTATCTTTTGAAACTTGTCGCTTTGGCTTTGGTCAGCGTGACAATAAGCGTCAGCGTCCAGGATTATTGATTATGCAAAGTGAGAAGCGCGAAAATGGACAATGCCATATACAAACTGACCATTCAAAAGGGTTGAAAGAAATATCCCAAGAAATATTGCTACCTGAAGACATCTTAGTAATGATCATTGCTTATGCTGTAAGAATAAGTATATAAAGTATCCCTTTACACGACTCTTACTCAAAAAAGGATCTCAAGCAAAGCGTGTGTTTTGAGTTATTAGCGAGATAATAGACTCTGACATTGACCGTTAGTCTACAATGGGTGGAATTTTCTGTATATTGTAGATTGTTGACCATCACTGATCTGAACTGATTGAGCTGCACGAATGAGTTTCAATTTTAATGGTCAGTTTCAGTATTTTGGCATGGTTAATTATTCTTCTTACCTTTAAGAAAACGACTGCTTTGGTGAGTGTGAGAAAGTAACGCCTAATGATCTGTGTTGAACTCATCGCAGTGGGTTGCAAAAGGATAATGTATAAAGGTGAAAGTATCTAACAAAGTTGACCAATGTCCAAAAATTGATGTGCTGTTGATTGATGCTGCTGCTGATGGATTAAGGTGATAATTAATGATATTTTTTTTATGATAAACTAAGTGTGAAATTCTTCAACTTTGGGCAAATTAATTATCTGCAAATCAAGAACTGGTAATATACATATTTTTGGGCATATGATTTTTCATGAATCCATACTGTTAAAATTCTAAGCATGGGAACTTTGTATGACATAACTTATATTTAGAGTAACCCCAAACATTATTACATTTAAAAGAGATCATCATAGATGAATTGCAAGACTCCAATTGTGAACTTTTTCAGGCCAAGGAATCCTGATCTTTTTAAAAACAAAATCTGTTGTGGTTCTATCAATCCTATCTATCAAATTATTTGCTTCAGTTTTTTGTATTCAATAAGCAATATTCAATAAGAGTGAAAAATAATACCATGCGTCGTAAGAATTCAATTTAAAGTTCTATCGGACACTAACCCCGTCCAGCGGTAGTAACTCCCAGTAAACATGGAACGGGCACTTATTGGTGCGGCAATTGTCGTAGAAGACAACAAGATCACACTGATGGGGCAAACATCATCGCATCGCAGTGAACGAAATGCTCCTTCAAGTATACTTTCATCGCTTTTCAATAATCAACTTAGACGACAACGATCCAGTCCTGGTGAAACATCAATACGCCAACAAACACAGTCCCGTTTACCATCATTAAGTGGTCGTGGCATTATGGGTAACATAACTCCCACTGGTGACACTACTACTGAAAATGTTCGAAACGTTCGATTCTGGCGTGAAGTATTCAATAAACATCACTGGCAAACGAGCGTGACACTCATTCAGAGGTGACAAGTACAAAATAATCATCGCCTCATCAATATCACTGGACCTGCATTGACACTCAAATCAGCTTTACGTTTGAACGCTAGATCAAATGTACCAAGAAGTATTTCATTTCGAGATGGTGAACCTGCAAAAGCAAATACTACTGCATGTTTCTCTGCGCCAACCATTTTCAATATTGATAATAATGGTGATGACGGTGGTGGCGGTAGCGGTGTCTCAAGACCACGGTACATACCTTCGATACAACCCCCGGTTCCCCAAGGCTGCGTTCTGGATCTAATACTAAGTATTCTCTTTATTTTCAGCAGATATGCCAGTCCCTTCCGATGTTGAAATGTGCATCGACCTAAACAAAACGATGTTGGCTACTTACTCCGACGTAGTTGGTTTGTTTTTCAATTCCCATTGCGACTACGAAGCTGCAGATGGGATCCAAGAATATCACCACCTTTTAGAAACTTGGGCGAATCGGTGGAACGTGAGAACAAATACGCCAACATGTGCTTCACTTTGAGGAGGAATGTCGCCAAATGAAAGAACCTGAAATGCCTAGGCCTCATCATGGATCAAAGGCTTACTTTCGGTCAGCACATCACGTGGGCATTACTTAGATGCTGAAACAAACTAAACAGGCTTCACTGGCTGCGGCACCCAGATATGGGGAACTGCTTCGAAATCCCAATGGAAAAGAGTGCAAGTCGTGCAGAACAAAACATTGCGTCTAATGACTGGATGCCCATGGTATGTCCGGAACTCAACCTTGAGGAGGCTCCAAAGGCTGCATTTTGGGTCTTTGCTGCTACGACTACCAAGCGATTTCCTGGCAAATTTTTAAGCAGAAGCAGAGCCTGTTTGGCGCTTGATAAATAAATAAATAAAAAAAAGGTTACTACTATACTTGGCATACTTGTAAAGTAAAACCACCGTTCACTAAATCACAAGAAATTTTAGATTATCCACAAGTCTTAAGCAGACCAAATAGTAGACTATAAGAAATAGATTGACTATGTGTCTCTCCTGTATACTCATATCTTTGATTTGAAGCTTCCTTTGTTCAGAATCGAGTTATCACCCCATGTTTAGAAGACTTAGTTACTAATCCAACCAGAAATTCTAGACAAAAACTCCTCAAGATAGGATAGACTTGAGAAAGTTTATGACATGCAACAATTTATTGATTTATAAACTCATGGCTTCATATAAAAATATTATATAAATGGCTATAAAACCGTGTGCTTTAGAAAATAAATTTAAATAAGTAAAAGTATCTGTAATCAAATATAACTTAACATATGTGAAGCTTTGGCGTTTATTATTTTAAATTGCTTAAATATTTCTTTAAATTTCAATCAAATAAAAAACTTCCCGTGAGAATATGTAAATTGTACAAGTTCACAACTCATTTATTGTAAGTTCATAAACAGAAGAGTCACTTATGTTAATACAATATATCACTTGGGCGTAGAACTCTTAAAATTATCAAAAAAAAAAACTTTAATAGTATGATAAAATTAAAAATTTAATTGTGAGAAAGAAACTCCTAAACAAATCGAAATAAAGAAAATCATCGAACTTACAACCTTAGAAATGTACAAAGCTTATAAGAAAATCTGTCAGTAGATAAACTGATTTACAGCAAAAATTTCAAAAAAGCACATACACTCACATATGCTCGTATGTAGCGTATATAGTAAAACAGACAACGAGACAGATACTGTATTTAACGTGTAGAATGTGTGTATGAACAAGAATTACAAACGTGTTGCCATTAGTTAACTTCAGCTTTGATTGATTTCAATTAATCTTGGACGCGTGTAATTAATCATTGAACACTTTAATATGGTTAACAACTTTTGACCAAGCAACGGTTAAAAAGGTTCAACAAGCAAATCAGCCAACCAAGTAACAAACCAGTCAAGATACAAAACAAAAAGCCAAGCCAAAGAAAAGCGTGAGCAACAACAAAATGTAAAAGACCAGAGTCCAGACAAAGACAAAGAGACTGAAAGGCAGTCATTCAGATAGATGGACAGACATATGGTAGTGTGGCCAACATAACTTGGCAACTGACAAAAATATAAAGTGACTGACTGATAGACTGGCAGACGGACAATCAACAACAAAAGCCAAAGACAACTAACCATTGATAGTACGAGTATTTGGAATAAAGGGAGACTGCGGGCAAATGAAGTATACAGTATCTGTTGCAAGAGAAATAACCAAGTTAGGAAAATGCGTTGGAGTAATCTTGGACATAAAGCATTCTACATACACTTACTTGTACAACAACGAAACGAATAATATGACGAGATTTTATTTTTCATTGCATTGCCAACAGGTAAACCACTTTCAAGTTATATGGAAAGTAACAAGAGGCTGGAACAATAACAACAAGAACGAAGAATAAGAATAAAATCCGTAGCCGCTAACTAATTGTAATAAATTTCGCTCTACAATCCCACCAAAAATTCCACTTAAACCAAGTCAATTCACCTAAACCAGCTTGGTGGACTCAAACTGAAACTAAGGTTAGTAAGTCTAAGAGAGCTGCTGCTACCACGATTGATGGCTATCAATGCCGATGACTTATGCGCCTGCAACACATACTACACACACACTCATACTTTTGGTTACGTTACTATTGTATATCCGATTTTAGTTATGCTTTGAGAGAGACTTAGTGCTTGATTATTGTGTGATTTTTTGTTTTGCCTAAAGGTTTTTGCGTATTGATTTTCCCATGGTAAATGACTGAATCGTTGTACAAATAGCCAAAAGTGTTTCCTCAACTTTTTCCTGGTTACACTCATGTTAGTGATGTTGCATGTGGTCCATCTCACACAATGAGTAGATGAGAGGGTGTGTTTAGTTTAGTTAATTTATTGGATTTTGATTGAAATTGAGTGATTTTGTATGATTTCACTATTGGGAGTTATAGCCAAGTGTAGCTAAATAATTGTGAGAAGTATATTTTGTAATTAATTTCATTTTTATGGTTTAATTGAAACAGCTGTTGCCCTTGAAAATACAATAATATTTCAAGAATTATAATTGACTATAAATACACAAAAAGGATTGTGATATCAATCGTATTAATGTGTTTGAATTACCTGGACAGTAGGCTTTGAACCAGATAGATAACGAATTGGTCATCGTTATGTCCCGGATTATTATGATCTTTTGGTATCAAACTAGAATAAGGTATAACTTGAAATAAACATTTTAAAATACCAAAAATCTTGTTTCATTTATGGGATTATACATAGGGGGGGAATAAACAAATTGTTTTCAGATGATTATATCATTTAATTTATTCGGCTTTATTACAACAAAAAGTATGAGTTCTTCACGCAAGTGTTGTGCTACTAACCCCGACCATTTCTACTACATATGTAGTAAATCAATTTTCATAATTTTCTTTTTATTGTTCAATATAGTAATCTCCTTCCACCTTTATACACTTTTTTAATCTTTTTTCTAAATTTTTTAAACTGTCAAAAAGCAGGATTTCGGAAGATCCTCAAAGTGGGCTTATGTTTCATTGATGACCTCCTAGTTTGACGTGAAACGTCGTCCACCGAGACATTTTTTTTTTTTTGAATTTGGTAATTAAAAGAAGTCACTGGGGACCAAACCTGATGAATACGGGGGTGTTGTAACAATTCGAATTTTAATTCCTTGATTTTGGCTATCGAAACTGCGCATGTGTGCACACGTGCATTGTGCTGATGAAAGAGAATATTTTTCTTTTTCATATGACGATGTTTGGTGTTGATGTCTTCACTCAACCGGTGCAATAAGGAAGCATAATACCAGTTATTGTTTTCCCTTTCACCAAGTAATCGGTGTAAATGATTCCTCGAGCATCTCAAAAAACCGTGGCCATCACCTTGCCAGCCCATTACACCGTGTTCGTCTTTTTCATAGCTCGTTCGATTTCAAAAGTCCACTGTTCCTTTGTTTCTGGGGTAAAGTAATGTATCTATGTTTCGTCCACACTGCCAAAAACAGCCTTAGAGTCGACCACACCATTTCGTTTATTCTCTACTGACAGCAAACGCGGCACCAATCTTGCTAAGCTTTTTTCATATCCAAATTTTAGTGCAAAATTTAAAGCACTGTAGTACTGTAGGTAGGCATGTGCTCGATTACAATTGAAAAGCCTTTGAATAATCTACTCTAAAACTTGTACTTGATTTACCGTACTAATTTGCAGCGATTATGATTAAATGTAGTATTTTGCTTCTGTAGTACGATTACTTTTTCTATCCATTTGCTTTATGCTCATGTTTTATGGATAAACGTGAATAGTGATAGTTTTGAGTAAGAATATGAAAAGTATTGAGTTCATACTACATGTACTAAGAGTAAAAACGTTGTTGTTGTCTACTGTCTACTGGGCAAGCGAGGTGAGGTGAGCGCTATCATAACACAAAAATATTTCGAAAGAAAACAACAAAAACGTACATCTTCATCCTAGCCCCTCTCTCTCTCATTATGTCACTTTGTTAATGCGTGTTAGCTTTGCTTGCTACCATACATACTTTTATTCGAGAATCATTCAAAACGATATCGTGGATTTTCTCAATCGTTTCTTGGGTGGCCACTGGGTGTTGATGAAAAGGGCTTTCGTTTGGAATACCGATGACACGGGCAAAGCCAAGAAACCACCTTGATGAACTGTGAATGTAAGAGGTATGAAACGATATAAATATGGATTGCCTTTATCGCAAAAAGTATAGTCAAATCAACAAAAATACTAATAAATTGACTAATAAATTCCATGTCGCGGAATTTGTGTTTCCCTGTGTTATAAATGAATCTAAGAATATATAAAGATAACTGAGAGTTCAATAGATAAGTAGATAAATTTATACAATTTTATTAATCAACTTTTGTGAAGTTTTTTTATATGTATGTAATATATACAAAAATCGTGAGTAAGATCCGTTTATATAGTGATTATGAATTTTAATTGGGCGAAAAACATTTCAGCTGTTTATCCGGAATATGTACCATGGTAACAATACTTATTTGAGGATTTTTTTTATATACAAAAGTACATAGCTATGATTTTAATTGGCCCGCGATTATAACTTTTTTCTCAATTATTTAATATGAGTTTTTTTTATGAGTGGAAAAGGAATACTCTGCGCAAAGTTTTAGCTTGAAAGCTTAAAAACTGGAAGACTAGTTAACATACGCACAGACTGATAGACGCACGATAATCGGTTTCCTTATAGGTACTTAAAGAACTTTAAGAGCTCCATGCATATGAGTCAAACTTTCAGTTATCTCTTTGGTATTTTACAAAGAATCTATGCATTTAAGACAATAGAAGAAATATAGAATAAGTTGTAAGAAAAATATTGCTTCTCACAATGATCAGTCATCATCAATCTTCTTAGTTGCAAATCAAAAACAATTCTTCACAATAACAATAAACTGAAATTCACAAGTGTCTGGAAATGTTCTGCTTGATTGCAGATCAGTTACAAATACAATAATAGTATCTCTATTTGAAGTGTCTACATAAGAATAAAACCAACAGAGAGACAAGCATAGAAACTTGTTTCTTTTAAGACACTTACTTTGGTATCTCACATACAAATTTTTTTTATTTTAGCGATACAAAACAATAAAAGTAAATGGAAATAACATACATAGTGTATGGATATATATAAAGACAACAAAGTACAATATCTCAAAGAGAAATGAAAGCAATGAGTTTCACTTGCTATGCTCAAAAGATCAAGTGAATGTGGCAAAATAAAAATAAATTTACAATAAAATAAAATATTTCCATGACTAAGTAAATATGCCTGGAATTTTTCATTTCCTTTCCATTTTTCCACTGTAACAAGACAAGAAACGTGATTTACTAGTAGAACTACTAAAATTGCATTAATCAAGAAAAGATACAAAAATCCAGCAAAGCTACAATCCATAACAAAAAGACTATGTCTAGAGTGAAATTTATATTGTATTAAAGTATCTGTGCGCACACATGTGACACATTTGCATCTTCAACTTTTGGAACAGCAGACAAAACAAAAAAAGAAGAACAAGATGCTTTTTCTCCTCTATGAGAAAAGTGGCAGCATCTTGCCACTGATTTATAGCATAAAATCGATGGAAGCCAATGGCTCTGGGATATTCTTAAAAGAGATATAAGAACTTTTATTGTTGATCTGCATACAAAATGCATGATACGATGATGTTTCATTTTATATTTTTTTTTTTTGTCGATATCTTGGTGATAATTTCCAGTTTGTCACCATTAAATGAGATCAAAGCAAATCAGGCTTACGAAAATATATTATTCGTATAAAAAAATCAAAAGCAAAGCAAACCAAACATTATTGGTTTGTTTTAGATTTTGAAATTTGTGTGGCATTTAAAAAACCATTTGAATTGATTTATTTATATCAAAATACATGTCTTTATTTGTAATTTTGTATGGTTGATGTATAAAAGAAACACTTTTCAAAGTGATGATTATCGATTCATAATTCTTAATGATATTTCTTATTAGTCTTTACTAACAATGTCATTGACCATTTTATATGAAGCATTGAAAATAATTTTCTAAGAACGACAATCAATGAAGAAACATGTTAGTAAGAACAATAATATTGTTTACTATCAAACAAATCATTCTTTAATTAATATTGTTTTTTTTTTTGTATTGAAAAACAAGGGGAAATTTTCTACAAATAATTATAATTATAATCAGACACTAAACCAAAACTGGTTTGATATAAAATTAAGCCCTTTGAAGCTTATTGATTTCTCTATCGATATATGTATTATTCATTATTACTTAATTAGAATATAAATTAAATATTTAATTTGTTAAAATATAATGAATAATTTAAAACTTTAAGCAAACAAATTCAAACAAATAAACTTTTTAAGGAAAACTGGATTTCTTGAAAGTTCATTCACAAAAGATAATAATGTAAACAAAAATAAAAGTATTAAAAAACTATGAGTAAACATTTCAATAATAAACAAATTAAGTTCTAGCTGTGATGTTAAGTCTTCCACTATTCTATACGCTACAACTCAAATTTATAGACGCTTTTGTGTAGAATTAATTGTCGATTTCTCAAATATTTTGCACCGTAGTAACTTTAAGTCATAATTAGATTTTTAGTTCTGAGACATTAACTCATATTTCAACAAATGGCCAATATAAATATAATAAGGCATAGATTAGTACCTCTACAGCATTTAACCTTTACATACAACAGCAAATCGGAAACTCTAGCTTCTATAGACATTATCAGAGTATAATAAGGTTTCGTTACAAAATTGTATCAAAAACTATGAATTCTATAAGCAAAATAGAGTAACAAACAAGTATCTTAACAACGTTACAGTTCTTTATTTCAATTACTATTGTTTGTATAATAGATTGTCTCATTTTAGAAAGCTAAATAACATTGGATCTGCATAAAATTTCAACGAGTAAATAGTTGTTAAGGCCTTCAAACTGCAATTTAATATCATCTTTGGTCTAAATGTTGAAGTTGAAATTCATAATGCATTTAAACAGGCATGTGACCATAATCGATGACGGTTTTTATGCCGATTGATTTCAATTTCTCTGTAGTTGTGCTAGAAAACGAGGAGATTTCATTTTTTTAACTTTGATGTTTGAATGAACGGTGGATTGCGACTTTGTGTGTTTGTCATAACAAATACTTTGCTAATTCGATTTTATAACTAAGTTAAGAGATTTCAAAACCATCGAAAGAGATTTCTGGCACCAGAGAATTGTACTTAGGTTGATATCGAGTTGAAAGAGATTTCTGGCACATGCCTGATTAATTCTTGAGGTGTTTGGGGATGTTGGAGTTTTTAAATTGGAATGTGACCAAAAAACCAAATAGGGAGGCCAAGCGTTGACAGGAGTCCAGAAAATGGTCTAGGGTGAGTGCAAGATGGACGGGCAGATCAGATTGAATGTTCTGCCTACCCGTTTCGTTAATTATCTTTTAAAAAAGTTAGCAATACAAAATCATCACCATCCTCTTACTTCGACTAACAGACCACAGCGTTATCACCCATACTTAATCTCTCAATAGGCACATGTGCTCTAAATGCCACATATGCGATAAAAAGTTACATTTTGGACAAATGACCTCATCTTAAAAGTATCAGAAATGCACAATTTCTTAACTCCAAATACTCATCGTCCCTTATTATTGTTTCAAAAGACAATATTAAAAGAACATGCTTATTCCTTAAAATTCATAAATTTAATCTAATAGTATAATAATAATTTCATAGAGCCTACGACTTGCTAGCTAGCATCGAAATATCCAATGTGTCAACTATTTTGGTAGAGATATTCTATAAATTGATATACCCCACAAAAAATATTAGGAAGAGTATTTATTTACACATAATTTAAACTCCCACGGAGGCTTAGCGAACGAGTTCCAAAAATAAAACGTATTAATTAGTGACGTATACTAAAATATAAATTCTGCATAGTTGAGAACATCTTCTGAAGATGACACAAAAACCAGTTACGCAAAAATTTAGTAAACATTTCCATTAAAAGGGGATTTTTTCACAAATTCCAATTTGGAACTAGCAGAAAATGACTAAAATTTTTGCTATAAAAGAAATTTATTTACAAAATTGAAAACAGTTCAAAAGTTTCATCTAACAGTTGAGTTTAAAAGTATTAAAAACAAAATGCGTCTTCTAAGTTTATTTGTGGTATTCCTTGTAATGAGTGTTACTTGGATCCATGGTCTTGAGGAGGAACAAAATGAAGACAAAGAAATTGTTCGGACTAAACGTCAGTTTGGTTTCGGTTATCCTGGATATGGAGGTTTTGGTGGATCAAGATTCGGTTATGGAGGCTTTGGTGGATCACGTTTTGGAGGATTCGGTGGATCACGTTTTGGTTATGGAGGTTTTGGTGGACCACGCTTTGGTGGTGGTGGTTTCGGGCCAGGATATGGTGGTTTCGGTCCAGGATATGGTGGTTTCTATGGCTGAAAATGTAATGCTTTAAAACAAAAGAAATTTAAATAAATTATAGTATTATTAAAATAAAACCAAATGTTTTCACTCATATTTGGATAGGACAAAGATCATAAGTAACGCATCAGTTAATTAGATAAATTGACAGTTTTTATTTTAAGAACAACAAGCAAATAAACAAACAAAGCCTCAACCTCACTTTAGACAATACATTAAAACTGAATGATTTCATAGTTCAAACAAAAGCTATGGGTTTTTCATATACTCGTACCATATCTATGCCCATTCCACTGACGGTACACGGTATTTAAAAAAAACTCAGATTATCGTTCGTGATTGAAATTGGAAGTAGTTCGGAAATGGTATGTACAATAAATGTTCATTCAAATAAAAATCCCCAAATTCATTTGTAGAACACAAAAGTGGAACAGAACTTGACCCGCTCCTATATAACTGCTTTGACCTCTGCGAAGCCAATACCGCATGTGCGTGCGTGTTTTCTTTAGTGACTACGAAACAAAATGAAAATGTTTTAAATATAAATATTTATACTCTGATTATACAATACCAAATTGTGTTTGACTGAGCATATGCAATGCGCTTCTTTAAACTAATTAACTGATAGGTAGCGTTTTGTTTGAAATTCTATTTTAGGGGATTGAGGCAGGGATGACAAGAAGACATGCTCTGTTTTTTTTTTTGGAAATCATCACGTACGATTGTCATAATTATCATTTTGATTTTATTAGCTGACTTCTGTTTAGACATTTATTTTGTTAAACAAATAAATTAATATTTTAATTTATTGTTTTCTTGATTTTAGCATTCTACTTCTTTAATATTTTTTGTTTTTTTAATTTGTTGATTGCTCTGCACAACTGTGCAAAGTTCAAAGTTTGCTTGCATTTCTTTAAAATTTATTTCTTATGAAAAGCCAGGCAGCAGTGGCGTAGAAAAGGTACTCACAATTTTCAAGAATTTAACCAAGTGTCAGCAAGTTAGTATCCATTATTAGGTATAAATCTTGGCTTCTTGCACATGCATCGAAACTGTCTCTGAGAAACAAGCGTTTGCTTTTGAGACACTAGAAAAACTTTTATGGACATATGTGATAAACATTCACTTATATTCCAATCTAATAGCCTTTCTACAGTGAGTCAAAAGTTGGGTTCTGAGAACACAAGTAGAACTCACTGTTCTGAAGGCAACAACAACAGAGATGAAGACCAAATTGAGGACTTGTTGTTGCAGTCAGAACTCTGGGATCTCGATGAACCCACTTTTGAGGCTGGTCACTCTAAAGCAGTGCTGCTTACTTACTGCCTATTTTAGTCATGAGATCATGAAACATTTTTAAGTAAATTTTTTATAATTTTTATAAAATAGGTATCACGAATGAAAAAGGGAGCATATATTGCAAAATGTTCTTAATCATGTATTTTTCACAAATTTTAAGTTTTAATTTTGACAACTACCGCGTAAAGTTGCACTTGTGTGTATAACCAAAACAAAAAACAGCTGTTCAGAGCTAACCAGAACTCACCAGAGCACACTATGGACGCAAAACCAGAACTCTTAACTTTCTCAACTCACTGTAGAAAGGCTATAAGTTCCTACATAGGACATTTGATGTTCTACAATACTTCAAGTACCTTACTAAGAGGAAATGCGATGATTGAGCCGTGAACATGCAATGCTATTGTAAATGAGTTCTACCTCACTGATTTTCATGTATCTAATTAGCTAGAGTATGGGTCAGAGTTGGCAATATTAAAAAGACTGTATAGGACCAGCGATTGGCAAGAATTAAGGGAGTAATCTAAAGGCCACATATCCTGAGGAAGTCCTCACGACTAGGCAATAGTAAGTAATTACTATTAAGGCATTAGGGCAAGAGCAAATAGTGCTACAGCACTGTTGTTAGTGTAACTAAAGGTGGATTAGGTATCAAATGTGTCACAATTTAGAAGGGTTGAAGGAACCTTTGTATTTAATATTATTTTCTTATCTTAAATATTTAAACGAGCAATTCTTGTAAATATATAAATAAATATATACATAACGTATCTCGAAACGGCTCCACCGACTTGGCAGATTTGTTCGCCTTATTGCTGGGTTGGCCCAAAGGGAACAGCCGAAAATAGGAATATCCAAATCATGGTGTGCAAGTGAGATGTCACATGGCAGATAAGAACATTTTGTTCATTTGTTTACTGGTGTAGAGTTGTCATAAGCAAAAAATATAATGTGACTTACACATAAGAATAAGCTATTTTAGAAATTACTAACCATATCTTGATTTTTAAAAACGTATTTAATCAAAAATATAAATTACACGAACAAAGCTCTGTCGCCTGCTTCTGCATTTCATACGGACAATTATCGAGTGTATTTAAAATTAAAGCTCACCTTTTCGTCTCTAGTCAAAGATAAATCACTTTAATAACTGGACCAAGGTTTTAATAACACAGAAAATATAATGTATTAGCAGCTTTAGCTGGTGTTGCCCGGAATTCCGAAATTTATGTATAAATTTTTGTTCATTTAATGGTTTTATTCATGGTGTAAGAAATAGAGGTGGCGCAAATTTTTTACAGTTATGTGTCGTTCTTAATTTTTGACGTCAGTGTATAGAACGCTGAAATAATGCATTTAGAGTTCAACATAACCTTCAAATTCTTCAATTTTTAATGCATTTTCAAATCATGTACAGCACCTTGTACCATGGGTTTTAGTTGTCGTGAATACATCTATGTTTTTTCAGAGCGATTCTCTCTCTCTCTTGACCCGCTTTCAGTGAACATCATATTCAGAAAGGAAGATATACAACAATAGCACAAAATTTAAAAAACAGCAAAGCATAAATAACGTGTGCATGTAAGCAGTTTTATAAATGGTACAGATTTTTGATACATTATTGTAATTTTGGTATGAATCTGTTATTTTCTTGAAATTAAAATAGAGTCTATATTACACGCTTAAAGTGTAGCTTTCTATAGGTGAAAGAATATTTAAAATCTGTTAAGTAGTTTTTAAGTTTATTCATTACAAATAAACAATCATATGTACATATAATCCAAACCTTATAATATTGTTTGAGTATATAATTTACTTTTAGGGAAATGTACATTACAATAAGAGTCTGTTAATGAAAACGGGGTCTTAGAAAATATATACAAATGTTACCCAAAAAACTATATAAATTTCAGATCAATTTAGCGATTCAAGAAGACTACACTAAGTCAAAACATTTTCGTCAATATTTGCAGGGAAATAAAAAAAATTTTTTAATGCGGCAATGTGGTAACTTATGTATATCCCGTTATGTGTAAGGCTGATCACTGAGATCAAACCGTTTCGGGTGTCTTATAAACGGGGTATTGGTTAATCTCTAAACAGCTGTTGATCTATGAAGCTAACATTAGATATTCTGTGAGTTATGATCTTTTATGCATTCTTCACAATACCAGCTCCATGATTGCATATTGTAGCTCAAAGAGATCCCCTTCTTTACCGATTTTCTTAACTACGTCTATGGATATAAAATATGTTTCTTTGTTTAGAATTTAGTTTTTTTTTTTTTTTGCTTTTCTTCTTTTATAAAATTATTAAAAAGATTTTAAGCAAATTTTGTGTTTTTGTTTATTATCAAATATTTTATTAAGTTGATTAAATATTTTGCCAAAAAAATGCATCACAATTCTGTAAAGAACTTATGTATATTATCTAATATATTTAATTCTTTTGTTTACTCGTACTTTTAAAAGAAAGTTCTCCTCCAGCCTTGATAGTGATTTATCCATAGAGTAAGAAAAGAAATATATGTAAAAGATTTTCATTTAAAATTCCCCTTTTTGAATAGTCTACAATAATAAAATTTTGAAAATAAATGTAACAAATAAAATTTGATATAAAACCTAAAGCGGCGTTTTGGAACAAAGAAGCATCAGACCGCAAAGCGTTGCGCTTCATTAAAATCGGATTAATGCACACAAAGACACCACACACACAAGAACACACATCATACACACACACAAAGATATTTCTTTAGTTTCAAATACAAAGCAATTTGCGCTACATGGTGGACATTCGCCTTAAAACGATCAAAGAACATGCAAAAGTTTCTCACGCTGACCAAATAAAATTTTTGAAAAAATCATATGCAAAAAGAAATAATAAAATGAAAAGGAATATGAATAGAGTAGAAGAAGAAAACGCAAATAAGTAAAGCTGAAATGCGTATAGAATCGACCCAAAATCCAACCCCAAATAATGCAACCCAAAAGAGAATTTATTATACTCATAGTATTCTACTTGCGACAACAAAGGGAACCCTTCGCGGCCAAGAATATTAAAATGTGTAAAATTTCAAGAAAATTAAGCAGAAAATTTAAGCAAAAGAAAAAAAATAATGATTATTTTTCAGTCGTCCCTCAATCAACCCAGAAAGTGGACAATGTCCGACTGTGAGTGCATCAGATTTGCATCACTTTCGATGGGGTTGTTTCGAACGATCGAACTGAAAGAAACATCTCTTGGTGACTTGTCCGAGTGAACAAAGGTTAATTTTCTTATGACGCGGGGTTAAGCACTCCAATTGAAGTTGCTACCTGGTGTGCAGTCCGAGTAACATTCTAAGCATCCTTAAGATCCTTACAGCATCTGTGACATTTCAAGATCATCAACATTGGCTTCCTTGTTTGTTCTGAAGTTCGTGTGCAGCCTCTGACCTTTGAGATGTCTAACGCAATTAGGTGAGTATTTTTTTCGTTTCTTCTTTGAGGTTAAAAATATTTGAATATTTCATTAAAATTTTTGATTATTTTTTGCATACTTGTATGGGGGGTCTTGTTCGGTCTGTACCAGTTGAGTAAATTTGTTTTTATTATGATCTTTGTGCTCTCGTTTTGAATAAGTGCTAATGATAGTTGACACGTGTCTATGATTTTATGTGGACAAGGTCTGAAATTGGCGCGAAAATCTTAAAATTTCTACTAAAGTAGAATTGTAATTTTCACTTCATGAATATTCAAGACATTTAAAGTTCAATTCACTTTACTAAATGAACGCCATATTGTTTCTCTCATTCTCAGTAAACATGTTCGTTTTTAGTTGTCATGGTTGGGCTTCGGTTTTGTGTAGTCTTATGTATTGTATTGTAGTATGTAGATTCATAAATAAAATTGGGCGTTTTAGTTACACATTTTAGGGGGAGACTCGTAATTACTTCCACGCACATATGTACGTATGACTGACATGACCTTTTGACATGCGCGGAGAAAATCCTCTTACTATTGTATTTGTGTATATGATTACTCGTATGTGCACGTATATGGTATAGTATATGATAGATAAGTACATACATGTTTAAAATGGGTATATCGAAGTACACATGTATGTGCAATATTTAAAAGCACTAAAATAGAATCGAGAAAGTGTCTTTGATTTTTTAATCAAAAGGAAACAAATTAAAAGCTCCATGTTTTTAGATTAAACTCCATTAGCGAAAAGAAATTAAGAAGACTTGTTTCATAGTGATTGTTTAACAAATGATTTTTAAATTACGATAATAATTCAAAATTATTAAACAGCATTTAGATCAACAATGCTGGAGTACCTCAAGGCAGCGTGCTGTCTCCAGTCTCCAATGCTGGATAATGACAACATTCTGGTCGCTACCTATGCAGATCACACTGCCATTCTTGCGAATTCACCATCTTCCGTTAATTCTGCTGAACTGGTCCAAAGATGTATGCAGAAATTTAACGCCTGGACTAAGCGTTGGAACATTGGCATAAATGTCTCCAAATCAGCAAACTGTACATTTACATTAAGGCGTGATGTTTGTCTTGTTATTACTCTTAACTCTAGCATCATACCACAGGTTGACCAAGTTCGATACCTTGGTCTGATCCTCGACAAGCGGCTAACATGGCGCACCCATGTACAAAATATGTATCTCTGTGTATTGCTATCAAAAAAATGAAAAAAAATGGATTGGCTGCTGCGAGCGAAAAGCAAACTCCAGATCAGCTTATATATAGACAAGATGTGGCACCCGAATCTGGGGGACGACTGCTCCATACAACGTTAGAAAAATTCAAGCAATGCAAAATAAAGCGACCTAACATCGTGACTTGAAAATGCCAACGGTACTAAGCAAATCAATTTCTTCCGTTTTGCCGTTATAAAGATCGACTGCTCCAACACCCTAATCCCCTAGCAATGGCCTTAATATACAACAGAACTCCACGAAGGCTAAAACGACTTCACCCTAACGACTTCCCCAACAGGGGCTCGTAAACACCACTCTCTTTAAACTCACATGATTATTATTAAAAATGATACTAAAAAATATAAGAGCCAAAAAATAAATGGTTTCGAGAATAATTCAAAGTTATTAAACAGCCTTTAGATCAACTTAATAGTTCTTATCTCAATAACAAATTCTTATTAAATGCAAATGGCTATAAAGTCCTATACAAATTGAAAATTGTTGATGATGATTGGTTAAATAAATGGTAGATAGATGAACATAGAAAGTTACTTATGTATGAACTGTAATTATGGTTACCTTGAAACAATTACTACAAATATTGGTTAGTTTTCCAAATGAATATTATAATATTGAAACGGCTTATTATCGCTGAATAATAGTAACTAATAATTTGTAACATTTTATCTTTGAAAATGATTAAGGGCTGCTGTTTTGAAACATTGCGTTACGAAAAATCTGAGACGTGATGGCGAGGAATGAAATGTTGATAAAGCAC
This sequence comes from Amiota communis, assembly GCA_037043315.1. NCBI lineage: Eukaryota > Metazoa > Arthropoda > Insecta > Diptera > Drosophilidae > Amiota > Amiota communis. The sequence goes on along the minus strand of JBAMAV010001400.1, from coordinate 956,602 downwards.
AAATAAGTTAAGGTGTATGTATATGTATAGGCAAGATCCAATGAAATGAATACAAGAGAGCAAGAGAGGAGAATGAAGTGTTAAAGAGCTGGTAAAGCAGAAATAAGTTAAAGTACATGTGTGAGTATGTGTATAGGCAATCATCGTAAGAAAGGAATACAAGAGAGGAGAATGAAGTAGTAAAGCAGAAATAAGTTAAGGTACATGTGTTAACAAAGAGATGTGATCTGTGGGTTAATGAAATAAATATAATAAGTAAAGGTGTATGTATGAGTAAGCAGATCTTATTAATTGAAATGTGAAGGCGCACAAGTCGAGAAAGAGAGAAGAATGAAATAGTTAATAGAAACTATTTAACTTAAATTCGTAAAGACAGTTAATTTTTGATAAGTTCAACTCCATCCGACATTACTTTCATTACAAATTTTACCTAGAATTTATAGTAAAATATGTTTCTGTAATGAATTAAGACAAGATTTGTAATTGGAAACAACTTTTTGTATCAAAATGTTGTAAAATTTATAATATTTTGTATCTAGAATTTCACCAGAGTACTTATGTATTTTCAAAAAAACAGAAAAAATTAAATCGAATCGGTTTCTTTTTGCACCGAACACTTATGTTTGCTTTGCTTGCTCTGTCCTAGGTTTTTAGTTGAGCAACAAAAAACTGTCTGTCTAACAATAACAATTAAAAAAGACCATTTCGGTCGATCTCTCAAAAATAAGCATTTCTGAAAAACCAGAATGAAATAAGTTTAAAGCATAAGTTTACAAGTTGTAATACAAAGAACGTGTATCAGAGAACGCAAAAAGTTCATATTAGCATGATAATCAATACGATAGGATTTGATTAGTAGGATTTTGATTTGAACAACTATCACAAAATAAAATTTTCAATATATTTTCTCATAATTAGGATCATCAAATAATGCGGGAGTTGATTTTATGAACTATTTATTTAATTAAGTCATTATTTCTTTGATTAAACTTCGAATGGATTCTTTCAGAAATAATTTCCTGCGTGACTCTTAACGAACACACTTCCTTATGTGATTCATTCAACTTCAAATAGATGATGGATTCTTGTAGAGTGAATATCTTGTTGAGTGACTCCAAACGAATGTAATTCCTTACATGATTCGGTCAATTCTAAAAAGGATTCCAGTTCATTGCTCTGTCCTCGTTTTTGAATTAATTTATTACAAGAAACTCAAACATAATGACTTTATACAACTGTTAACTATCCAAAAATCAATAACATTATTTCACCCGTTAAATTTAACAAAAGTACTCTTTTATTAGATAATTAAGGTGGCCCAAAACGTAATTACACTAGGCCTTAACAACTACTTTATGCCTCTTTAGAATATTGTAGAATCTCGAAAAAGTTAACCGAAATGTCCCAATGTTAATTAACATATTCGAAATATTAACTTTTCTAAACGGTTTTCAAATTTGGAAAAAATACGATAATAAACATGAGATTAGATTCACTATAATCCAACGCCAATCGTTTTCCGTGAATACCTTGATTGATTTTGTTAAAATCTTCACTTTCTGCAAAACAAACGGTTGGTTTAAAACTCCAAAGGTAACTTTTTAGAGCGGATATTGAAATTCGGTTAACTATACCGAGAGATTAACTTTTGCGCGAGATAACTTCTCCGCGACTCCACTGAATATTTTTATTGTTTCATAAGAAACTACGAACTAAACATAAATCATAAAAATATATATTATACAAGTGATTGCATATTAGCAATTTTCTTGTTATTTTTAGATCTTTTCTAAAATTTCAATTTGATGAAAAAAAATATGTTAATTAAATTTCTTTAAAAATAAACAAAACCACTTCAATCTTCCTTTGTCTTTGTATCATCTTTATTTATAAATTATTTTTAAAAGCAAAACTTTACCGACAACACAATTCCATGCTATACACTATGCCAAATACCTCTATGTGAAGTTCTACTAGTAGTATCAGTATAGGTTTATTTTGTATATAAATCAAATCCATCATCCAAACGAAGTACATCAAGCATATTCAATACATAAAATGACAAACTTTCAGATTTCAACAAAATAAAAACAAATAATTCTTTGTTGTTGTTGGTAACATGTATTTACATACATACATATATATAGGAATATATTTTGTTATATGTTTTTCAGCGACAGCTCCACTTTCACAATGAATCATCAGGATTAAAATAAGAAGAACACCAACTAACAACAAAACCACAAAAATGAAAACATGAACATGAAACATGGGGCAGAGACAACAACACAAAGTATGGAAACCAAAGTAAAACATACAACAAAAACATTAATAAAAACAAAAACAAAGAAAAGGAGATGAAGTGAAAGAAAATGAAAAACAACGCCAACAATAAGGATAACAAAAATGAAAACAAGAATAAACAGTAGTGTGGCCCATCAGTTTAACCAGCATGACATGGCCTGGTCCATTGCGGTCCTGGACTCTGGCATTTTAGCACTTATTCATAAAGTCCTTTTTCATCTGCCACAACCAACGCAGCAAGCGAGCATCGAGAGTAAACAACAACAAGCAAGCAACCAACCAACCAACAACAAAGAAAGCAAAAGTTGAATGTCAAAGTGAAATGGAATAAATGAAATGACAAAGAGTAAGTAAGAGAATGTGAGTAGTAATGTATACAATATAAATGAATGAATGAATGAATGATTGAATAAATGACAAAAACAAAAGCACACAGAAATAAGTTGAAAAATTTAACAGTTTAAAATTTTTTAAAATAAAAAAAGAAATTAAGATAATAAAATGTACATTTTTGGTAAATAAAATAAAAATAAAAATATAAAACCTGATTTTGTATTTAAAGAAATTGTCTATGTATATGTATTTAGATTAAAAAATAAATAAAAACGCAATGTTTAAAGTGAATTATCACTTAAGTGTTACACATAGTAGATTCCATTAATTATACGAGCATAATGGTATTTATAATCAGACGGAATCAAATAGGTAAAATCAAATATTTATATGACAAATTTTGTAATCCATTGTATATCCAGATCATATCTAGCAGCCTTCATGATGAGACCATAAAAAGATTAAGCCATGACCATATAAGAGACTGGAATGCAATGCAGACAGGATGATCTTCCTTACAATCAATTTCAAATTCAATACGTCTGATGAAAATGATATTTTATCAAAAATTAAAGGTTTTCATATCATTTATCATATGTTCTGTGTTAAGTACTCTAAACCGAACTCCTTCATAACAAAGACTTCTCTATAGAGAAGTGATTGACAGGTCCCTACGATTTCCTTATATATGTATGAATCCCAAATCCCTTTTAGCTAAGACTTTTTTTTTGACAAATTGATTCACTGGTTCCAACGACTTAAACTAAAGTAGTAAGTAATTGTAAAGAAACTTTTAAATAAGCAAAACTAAGAGGATCAAACTACCTTATTAGTGCTTATTAAAATACGGATTCCTAAGTTAAAGTTTATTAAAACAAAAACTGAAGAAAAAAGAATTGCATCCGGTTGTTAAAGAAATTAAAAACAAAACAAAAAAAAAAAAACACAATGAATCATCTCCATAAATGAGTTCACAAAAGTGCTAGATACTCTTAAGTGAAATGCACATTCTAAGGACATTGAACAAGGCACCTACATTCAATCAATTCTTTTTAAACGATAGGAAGAAGGCCCAATCAAACTCAGAACAACAAACTTTCCATACGACATACACATACACATGATAGAACAAAAAAAAAAAATGTTCATTCGTTCAACACAAAAAATAAAAGCAGAAAAATCACAAAACAAAAGAAAAAAGGAAGAAAAGTATCTGAGAATAAGAGAAAAAAATGGCCGCCCACGTCATGACAAAGTTATTTTTTTCTGGGTTAGGTGCCTCTGCTGCTGGTTCTGCTGCTACCGACAACGAGTGCAAAAAGGCACTCAAATAGGGTTGTCAGTGTTTAACCTAAAAGGGTGGAGGTCCTTGCTGCTCCATGACTGCACGAACTCGGAACACCAACAACAACAACAACCGTTTCAATGTTGGCATTATAAATGTACAGTAAGAGAGAAAGAGTCAAAAACTAAATAAAATCGAGAGAGAGAGAGAGTGAGAGAAAGATGCAACAGCATCCAAAGTAGTGGGGCCAGAAAGATATTATAGAGACCAGGCAGCAGAGCAAAAGGCGTGCGACTAACATATGAGACATCGCTGCCATAGCACTCAAATAAGATTAGGTTCACAACAACAACAACATTAAACAACGGAAGTACAATAGCAGCAACAACAACAAGTGGAAGAATGTTTGAATTTTGGGTGGCATATGGGGCCCGCTGTTACTAATGCTGCTGCTTAGTGAGGGCGCCTGAGAGCAGCAGCACCAATTTCAATTGAATTACTTATTAATGAGTGCAAAAGAGACATCTAGCGGTGTTAATAAAAAACAAACAACAGTTTTTTTTCCTTCATTTTTTCTAGTTTATTGTAGATGTATTTCTCGCTTCTCTCTCTTTGCAAGCAGCAACAAAAAAAATTCCGATACAGTTAATGATGATAAGCAAAGTAAAGTCAACTGACTGATATGAGGAAGCGAGACAAGGCCATGAAAGAAGGCGTGCACATAATACAGGCGCACTCTTTTACTCTTGTGCTCTCTGAGTGCTCTCTTTGAGTTTTCTTACGGCAATTGAGTTGAGTACTAATGTAGAAAACTTAACGAAACATTTTGAGTGAGTGTTTTTCTCTTATTGAATTCCAATTGGCATGAGTTGGAAACGACTTAAGAGGAAAAGAAAAAAAATCAAATTGGAACTAACCAATATACCGTTAGCACACATACAGTTACTATGGTATGTGTAAATATATATTAGCACCTCTTTTTTACACTCATTTGACACTTGTATGGGAACTTTGCTGCTCGATGTCGATGTCGTTGGCAGTAGCAACTTCATAAATTAGAAAAGTAACTTGCAGTAAACAGAGGCAGAGAAGCAGGCAACTCAACTTACTGCCAGCTAGCCTACATGCTTCCCTGCTACTGTTCTTCCCATCTTTGGTTTATTTTTGTAGTTGCTGTTGTTGTTGGTGTTGTTGGCAAAGCGGATTTAACTTGGCCAACCCCGACCATGTTACTCACTCGTTCATCATCCAATTGTACGTTTGCACTCTAGTCTAGTCTTGTGTTGGCTCTCATAGTTGTTGGCCTAACCCCCTTCTTATGTTAACTGTACTAGCACCAGTTAACCGAATATCGTCTCGTCCTTCCTTTGGACCCTATGACCATCCACAGACAGAGGGCGCTTGTCGCTACATACTTACTACTACCATCTGGGCTTGTCTGATTTGAATTTTTGTGTGTTATAATAAGGCGAGTGAACAGATCCAACCAGAGCAAAGTGCCTGGCACTATTTGAACTCACTCACTCGCTTACTCACTCGTTCGTTTGTTCGTTTGTTCTCTTACCACGCCTTGACTTCACCTAGATTGCCTACATTAACACTCTCAACCTGCTGTTGCCTGTCTGCCTACCCTCCACCCAACCTTCACTTTCACCTCTGGCTCTTGGCTCTGGTAAACCATTTCTTCTTGACTTTGTAATGAAAAATGAAGTGTTGAGTTTATATTTTACATTCTTCTTTGTTAGTTTTGCGTGATCTAAAACAATTTTGAAAAATTAAACAAAAAAAAAAGCATCATAAAATCTTTTCCTATATTAGTTCTTTGTCTTTGAGATACGAGATAAAGTTGCGTGTAAATGTTTTTAAAATGTTAATTTTTCTAGAGTTTCTAATTGGAAGCTGTTAGCATGGTTCGCCAGCTCTTCAATTCCAACAGAATTAAATATTTCAATTTATTAAGAACATTGTATCTGAAGACTTAGTTCTTGTTTATTTATCACTTACATGAACTTCAACAGCGGCACCTTCGGTGAAACACTTTTGCTTTATAATATGCTTTTGTTTATTGATCGTCAAATTGAAATGGTGATGATTATGATGATGATTATGTTGATGATTTCATGTCTTTGTGACATAAAAGAAACAATAATAGAATTATACGTATTGTATAAAAAATAACACGCGCTTTTATAAACATATATACATACATATCTAGATACAATTGCTTGTCTCTGACTGAGACAAGTTTTCTAACTTACGATTTTTTTGTTTTTTATTTTTTTATCCAATTAGCATGAATTTCATATTTTAATTTTATTATGGCAGTTAATAGGCTTCATGGACGTTGTCATTGTCATTATTATTGCTTTATGAAACTGGAGACTTCTTCTTGTTCTTGGTCTACTATTGTAGATACGCTTACATATGTCAGGGAAGTTATTGCCGATTATTTGTATATTGAGCATGAAGAATTTACTTTGAGGTCATTTTCAAAGAATTTTCTAACTTAAACTTAAGAATAAGTAATTGGATCTATTAGCCATTAATATTATTAAGTGAATATGGCATTAAAATTGGTTTAAAATATAAATCAGACGTTATGAGTTCAAAATTTAGTCATGCCAAAGGTTTCAGTAGATACTTGTCTCTATGCTTAAATATTTGGCAGAATTTACTGATTTTTGATATGAAAAAAAACAAGATGAAAAGTGTATTGCGCCCCTGATCTAGTGCTTGTTAGTTCGTGATTTTTGTAGTCATTGTCTTTCTATAAATAATTCATGGGAATAAACGACATTTTTAATATTCCATTCGCCATATAACCGGAACACGGAGCGATTTGTGCAGTTACTCAGTTAGTTACTCATTTTAGATTCTTTAAAATATGTCTCCAATTTCTAGACAACTGCGGGCCCGAAAAATAATAAGTATGCAAAGACCTTCTCAATAAAAAAATACATTTATGTGCCAACTTTCATGAAGATTGGTCAAACGGTGTGGGAGTCCATCGGCGTCAAACTATTTTCCTCATTCTATTTTATACATATATGTAGATATAAATTGGTTAATTGGTAATTTATTCCAATAATGTGTGGATTTAAAAGTATCCTTGGGGTAGTATTGTTTGATGTTAATATGTATTAAGCCTAGACCTCTTTTACTGATAAACGATTTGATTCTGAAGACCTCATCATATCTCTTCTGGACAAGAGAAGGATAAGAAGTTTTATAGTTGCAGTTCTATAAAGCTGCTTGAGAAATGCCCGAAGATCATTGAACAACACTGTCAATACATAATTAATCAATGACTAGTATGAGGCCCATACATTATGAGACTCATTGTACAATCAAAGATCAAAACTTTTGATTTTTCATAGAATTGAGCCATGACCCTTCTTCGCTCATGTTGAGAGAGTCAACAAGCAAAATGCCATTGTACAATAGATCGCATCATGTATGAACGGCATTACAAATGTATTTTAAAACACACCAATGACTTAAGTAACAACCAAATAGTATCTATGATGTATGTTGTAATTGCAGTTTTTTGTTCTAAAAACTTTAAGAACACCTAAACAATTTTGGAACATCTCCTATCAATCTCAGTTCCGATAGCTGCAAGAGGTCTGAAGAGTCGGGGATGCTTCTCAAATTAGCATTGAACTTCTTAGATGATATGTAATACAATTTTATAAGAAAAACTGACTCCATTTGGCATTTCTGGGACCCACGTGTAGGTAATCCTTTCCTATAATATCAAAAGATGTTTTTAAAATCAAGAAACTTTCTCATTATCTCATTAACACCTCTTTTTTTGGTTAAATTACTTTTTAACTCAACCACTACTACAAAATCAAATCAATTTCTCTATTTAAATTGTTTAATTTGGACGTGTTTTTAAAGTATCTCTGTCTCACTTTAATAACAACCAACCAGAAATTAACTTCACAATGAGAGTCTCAAAAAACCAAATTAGTAGGTAAAACTAACAAGGAAAAAATGAAATAATTATAATTTTTGTTTCTTCTTTTTTTATGGAGGAGGAGGAGACTAGCAAAACTTTTTGACTCTTTTCTACAAAGTCAATGAATGAAGAATGTAACAAAGAAAAGAAATGAAAGAAAACAAAAAACAAATTTAAATATGAAAAAGTCATAAAAAATAAAATTTCACAACAAAAGAAAGAAATTTCAAAAAAAAGTTGAAATTTCGCTAAGCAAATGAGTAAAAGAAACTGATAACAGGAACAGCGACAAGCAGCAGCAGCAGTAAAAAGTATCTAACAGAGAGACAAAGTCAAATGAGCTAATAAGAAAAAAACCAAGCAAAGAAACAAGTTCACTCAATTGAAGAAAGAGTACTTATACAAAAAGGCTAAAAACACAATGAATAAGATTTCTTGAGTCAACTTCGTTTCACTCAACACAGCACAGCGACACAAGTCAAAGGAACTTATAAGAAAAAAAACAGCAACAACAATAAGCAAATGAAATGAGTTCACTTTAGTCACTAAATATACAATAAACAAGATTTCTTGAAGCAACTAAATAATTTTCACTCAACCAAACTGTGAACGAAACATTGAGAGAGAGAGCAAGAGAGTAAAGTCAGAGCCAAAGCTAAAGTAAGTGAGTGCTTTGAGTAATATGTGTTGCTGATGGAGTGAGTAAGTAAGTGAGTGCTTTACTATCTGTACAGTGTGGTGTGATGTGGTGTGGTGAGTGGAGATGTTGATGATGGTGGTGGTCATGATGTTTATTAAGTAGTCATGTGTGTTAGTGGAGATGGTGGTGGTTTGCCTATGACAAAGTTCATTTCAATGTATTAGTTGTGGTGGCCTGCTGTTGTTGTGCTAGTATTAGTGTGCATAAGGAGCTCGCAGCGAGCAACCAAACACAACGAAGGTCTTGCCCCGCCCAGAGTGAGTGTAGTGTGTAGTGTACTCGTGCTTAGTGGTTGATCACTCAAGCGAGTGATGTATCTATGTGTGCCTATGAGTGTGTTTGCGTGTGCATGAAAGAAGTTAAGTAGTATAAGTGGTGGAATGAGAGAGAGATTTGTGTGATGTGTCGTTAGGTCGAAACGGTCGCGAGTCGGGTCGGGTCGTGTACCTTTTGCCACGAATGTTTTGCCAGTCAGGCTCTAAAAGGCCTTACGAGAACAGCTGAGATTTTGCTGCTCGCATGACGCGCATTTTTATATAGAAAAAATTAAAAGAAAGAATATTTTTCAAAACAAAAAAATTGTAAGAAATAAAAATTCACACAACTTAAAGTTTTTCTTTATAACACGCGAACTTGGAAAATAAATTTTGAAAAAAAAAAATTCTAAGTGTTTTTTAAAATAAAGAAATGAAAAATATTTGATTGAATAAAATAAAGTGCGCTGTAGTGTAAAAAAAAAAAATCTATCCACTTGAGAAATAAATAAATTAAAAAATTTTAAATTTTTTAATTAATAAAATACAAAAAATAAAGTACAAAAGATCAAGATCAAATCAAATCAAATTAGTAACAACAAAGTATCTTCTAATTGAATTGAAAGTGCTTCTAATTGAAATCGATTAAGTTTCGATTTTTTTTTAAAGAAAATTATATAAAATTAAAGATTTTCAAAATCGATCAGTGTTCGTCGTTTTTACCGTACGTCAACCTATCCGCTCCTGCTTTAGGGCTGTGGACGGACGGGCGCGCGCGCGCAAACAAAGTGTATTCGACAACAACATTAGCAACAACGCCACCAGGATCTGCACCACAACACCAAACAACCAACAGCCACAATATTGGTTTCTATCCAACGTGTTCGGATCCAACCGCCAAAATTATTACACACAATTCATTGAGCGTGTACGGCGGCGGCGTCATGTGCGCCTCGCCGTCCACAGCTCCTGGTTTCTTTAATCCCAGACCGCAGTCCGGTGCTGAGCTTTCGGCATTTGAATTGGGTCTGCCACGTTCCATGGCCCTGGGTGTGCCACCACCCTCAGCATGGCATGATCCAAATCTTGGTGGTCACCTGCATGCATCCGCTGGACCCGGTTCCTTAGGCGGTACAACTACAAGTGCCGGTGGCGGCGGCACAACACCCTCCAGTGTGGGAAGTCAACATTCGTCGGGCATTAAACAAGACCTTTCCGGCCTGTCAGCATCATCAGGTGGAGCATCAAGCGCCGCCGGTCAAACACAGCTAAACCAAAGTGCACATCATACCATTAAAGAGGATCTCTCAAGTTTATCCAGTGCCTCAGCAGCAGCTGCAGCACATCATTCAAGTGCTGCAGCGCAACATGGTCACAGTGCCCAGGATCTAGTGCCGTCAATGATTAAAGGTTCACAATCATCATCAAGTTGTTTAGGTGGTAGCAGTAGTGGTGGAGCTGGTGGTGGTGGTAGTACGACACCCAGTTCCCAAGCAAATAGTTCACATTCACAAAGCAGTAACAGTGGTTCACAAATTGACTCCAAACAAAACATTGAGTGCATTGTGTGCGGTGATAAGAGCTCTGGCAAACATTATGGACAATTCACATGTGAAGGTAAGTCAAATTTTTATGAGTTTTATAGATACACTTACCCTATCTCATAAAACAAACAAACACAAGCAAAATGCCAAAAGGTCAAGAGTTCAACAGATTCAACAATCAAACAATTGTAAATTTTCAATTGATGAGCAACCACTTCGTGACCCAAACGCATTGCAAATGAGAACCAACTACGAGTATAGGCGAATATCACTGACTCTGAATACTATAAATACGAGTATCTAAAAAATCTGCGAAGGTGTATCTCAAAATTGTTGGCGTGTTTATTATCGACAATGATGATGACCAAACAAAAAATTATTTTTATATATTTTTTTGGCTTAGTGCCTCAACAGAAGTGTTCAGTATTCAGTGCTCAGTGTGTTTGTGTATCTCGTATGTGTGTTAAAATACCGGCAAATAGTAGTGTTAAGAGTGAAGCAACAAGAAAAGAAATAATAATAAAAAAATAAACAACCAACAAGAAAAACAATTTAACCACAAAAAATGGCAACAGATACATTGATAGATGGATAGATAGATAGATATTGGATGTAGATTCATAGTTAGATGGATAGATAGATACATAGATGAAGGAAACATACTCTTAACTATAATAAAAAACATAAAAGCGTGCCTGCAATCAGGCAGAATTTTGACAGTTTCGGTGAGTTATGAGAGTTTGATGAGTTTGCTAGAAAAATTTGAATTGAATTGAATTGATATTTGAAGTTTGAATGTTACTTCTTTTTTTCATTGAGAGACAGTTAATGATGTTCATACATACTACTTTGAATTCATTTGGTTTTCTCGTTCAATGCAGGTCAATGAAGTGTATTCATATGAATAATATAAATTTTCGGCATTAAAAATAATCATTTTTCAAAACAAAAAATTCATTTAAATAAAATAAAATAAATAAAATAATAGAATAAATTGTATCATCATGGATCTAAAAATGAGGAAATTAATATTTCCGATTGAATAAAATTAAGAAGTTTTGATTATTTTCATTCACTGTTTCGATATAAAAATATACACATTTTTAAGTGGGTAATGCGAAAGAAGTTCCAGGGTGAACAGTTATTCTATAGTGGGGATGTTTTAAGTGGCACACCACATACCTGGGGTGCGACGGCACATAACGATGTGAAGGCATTTTTGACCCTCCTTTCCTAAAAAAAAAAAATAATAATATTTGTGTTTAGTTTACTCCAAACAACATTTCTTGAGGCAAGGTAGTTGCTGAGAATCAGATCTGGACAATACTGCAAAAATTAAGCGCCAATTCAAACATCAAATCAAGCAATTTTGTCATTGTAGCCTGTGAGAAAAACTGCAATGTGCCGATAAAAGACTAATTTACTCTTCACCTTTCACTTGGGGTTGCTTATTTCTTAAAATCACATGGATGTCTCATTAGAGGTCCCAATTAAGTTTATATGCTTTAGCGTCGGAAGTTATTCAGTAATGTCTTAAATCTATATCTTCTATAACTACATAAAATCGTAAACGACATTCTGTCCGCGCAGGCTAATCTCTGAAACAGCTGTACCAATTTGAATGCGGTTTCACTGGTATATTGTTACAAGCTTCCTGTAACATAAAGCGTTTATTGTATCAGAATCGTCTTACTTAATTAAAAGATATTAATCAAAATTGAGCTACAAAATCAAAAGATATTAATTTTTGATGAAATGTTTAGTACTATTGCAAACTTTACCATCTTTTTGCTTAATTTCGACTGGCTTCCTCTTTTTTTGTTGAGCGCGAACATTACACAGCTGACAATGGAGGAAACTAAATTCCTAACTTTTACACCAATACCCTGCACGCGCACTAAGTCACTGGCACAGCTACAGTTAAAGGACTCTCCCACTTTTTTCCAATCATTAGGAACTAAGACATATTGTATTATGAAAAGAACATGAGGCTTAAAATTCAATACATCACAAACTTGAAAATGCAATAAAATCTTTAATTATCTCAATTAAAACGACTTTACAAATCATAAGAAAGAATCTAACAAACTGAGTGGTGTACCCAACATTTTTGAAAAGGAAAACTTCTAAAGGAATGTTGGCGATCGAAAAAAATAATCACATTTACATCGCTTGCTGTTCTGGCTTATTGATCTAGCTTAATAGGATACCAACGCGATACATTAAGGGAGATTATCGGAAGCTACAAAAAAATCTACGACTTCAATTAAAACCAGTCTTGTGACTTCTCTAAAAGTGAATAAAAATATATTCTGGTCAGCATCAGGTCTCGCTTTCAGATGAAAAAAAAACATCGGTGATCCACAAAAAGGGAATTATTGCATGATTTTGGAACTGTCAGCTCAATTCGATCCTTTTTTGGCGATTTGGGAATCAAGGATCTGGAAGTACCAGTTACTTTTGAGTTTATTCTCTTGATGGGTCATAAAGTCTTAAAACTATATCTTCTGCAATCTTATCTAAAGAGTTGGCTTGGGAAAATAATCTAAGAACTGACTTATCGATCCTCTAGTTCACAATCATACTAATTACGGGAAAAAGGCGGTGTATGGTAATTAAAATGAGGGTGCACAAATCAAATCCAACTGTAGAGATCGGTAGGGGCGGCAAATGGGTAAATCCGCCACTGAACAAACTCCTTTCATTATCTTTCTTTAATACCTACATTTTCTTGCAAATCATCATAATTCTTATTGCTTTATCAGATTTAAATAATTTCATTATTCTATGCCATTTTGAACATTCAAAAATTTCTTATTTGCAGAGATACATAAGTATTTCTTTTACTTATATAAATATTTTAATTTTAATTTTTTATATGAAAAAAAAAATAATAGAAAAATCTTGTTTTCTTAATAAAAATCTAAGTATCTTAAGATTTTATTCGCTTGCTAAGAAGTAACAATATTTTATGGCTGCGCACACAAAGGCTGGCAGTTCACAGCCGACGCGCTGATAAGATAAACTGCATGCAAGCAAATAATTTCTTCTCGTTTTTTGCATAAAAATTATATCTACAAGACACAAGATAGCCCTGCCTGCCTACTATACAAACGAACCACAATTCAAGTGCAAGAAATTAAAAAAAAAGAAAAAAGAGTATTATCTAAGTAAATTTCATTCTTGATTCTTTTGGATTCATTTAATTTGTTGCTTTGTATTCTTAACCGAAACAATTATTGTACAAACATGCAAATTATATGCCGCCAAGTTAAGCGCCTTTTGTTTAACCTAAAACACAAACATACTAGATATACAGATATATGGACATGGACTTATGGTAGACATGAAGATTTAGCATAGAATAAACTATACAAATAAGATACTCCCCACCCCAATCAAGAGTACTAGTTCATGAACAGAGCAGAGCAGAGCATAACATATGCTTGTCATTTTCATATCTCTTCAAAGTTTGAAGAGAAAAATTACATTTGATGCGCCTTTAGAGTATTCTATTAAATCTTTGTTCTATGCGTATAAGATACTACACGCAGATACATCATGTAGGGGTATGTAGATATGAGTACATTAAACGCACTACACACATACTCGTAAGAGTATAAAGGTAGCTCCTCGCTCTGTCGCTGTGACCATTATTATTAATCACCAAGCATTTTGTCTACTCAAAAGCGCAACTCCATGTGGCAAGATACAGAAACAGTTGTTCCTCAAGAACAGAACATTCTTTGAGGTGTTTCCCTCTTTATTTATTTTTTTCTTTTTATTTGAACATTCAGACAAACTGACTGAGTGAGTGAGTGAGTGACTGACTCAATGACTGACTGAGTAAGTGACGAACAAACGAATGAAATGAACACTGCACGTAATAGTTAGATAAAATAGTATAACAGCAGCAGCAGCAGCAGCAGTAGATACTTATACCTGTGTACATATAGTATATCTGAATGAAGCTTTCTTTCACATGTTTCTTTGATTCACTGAGATTCTTGTCCATTACTTTACTCTGGTCTGCTCTGCTTCTACTCTGCTCTGCTCTGTTGTGCTCTGTTCTGATGATGTAGACACGATAGCAATCTATTTTGTTCTAAGCCATAGTATCTCGCACCGCTTTGCGCATGCGCAATATTTGAAGTTCATTCCTTCCTTTCCATGGATCTTCTCGTATGCACAATAAATGCAAGCATAATAATAATAAAGGAAAAAAGATACAAAAAATATTGTAAGTTCCTCACATATCATTGCAATACTACGTACGAGTATCTTAAAGAAATTGTTTTTGGACAAACTGAAATCCATAATGTTCCTTATGCCTGCTGCCTGCTGCCTGCTGCTGAGGCTGGTTGTCTCATTGAATGCCTGCACAAACTTTTATTTGCCCTTCACTTCGTTGGGTCAGTCAGTCTTGTCTTGTATTGTAGTTGCATAAAACTGGCTATGGTTCTCAGTACTGGTTCCTCTGTATAGTTGTAGTTGTTGTTGCTGTCCATTCCTTCTTATACTAAGCGCTTGTCCATTTCACTTGTACAGACAGACATACATGTATGTATCTTTATATCTGTGTGTGTGTGTGTTTATATGAATTTATGCCTTACTCATGTCTCCTCCTGGGCTCGATTGAGCGAGTGAGCAAGTATTCGTTTGAAGATTAATTGTAGCTTATGCGTTCGTAGTGTGCGATGACTACGTTTCTTTTTTTTCGCTTTATTTTGAACTTCTTTTAATTTCTGTTTGTGTTTTTTTTTTTAAGGTTTCCTCATTTAAGATTTGCTTAAGCAAAGTTTTATAGCACAAATATCTAAAGCTATAAACAAGCCTTAGACAACATACATAGTCCATCAGTAGGTTTGTGTGGGAAAATTTCTAAAGAGGTCAATTTTTTTCTTTCTCTGTTTGCAACAACATCTTTGTCTAATATCCTTAAAAGTCTATTCGAAATGGGACAATTCAATTGCAAAAAATTGCATGTAAATCACAACATGATATGCTGAGTTACAATAGATCAGTGTCTAATATCTCAGGATCTATATGAGAGAAATGTATTTTCTTTAATGAAATTCATTTGTGACCTTTTAAAAATGTCTTCTTCATCACAATCAATTCTTCAGTAGGCTTGACTAACCATATAAGAAATATGGAACTTTGATAATGATGTTGTGATAATATTAATGATGAGTACATGCCTTATAAATGAAATTCTTCAGTTTCACTTTATCAGCTCAGAGGATGAAAGAGAAACAAGAAAAAAGAGTTGAGGGTAAAAAATTAAAGGAAAAACAGCGTCTATTAATTTAGCTATTTGTCATGGCCATTAGGAAAATCGCTGTTATGAGTATCGTTCGTGTTGAGTTGTATCTATCGCATAAAGTCTTCGTCGTCGTCGTCGTCGCTAAGTTCAAATTGTTGCCTGTTCAGTTATGCTTGCCTCATCATTAATAATAATTGCAAGCGAACGAGTTGGGATAGAAGTCAAAGTTGCAGTTTATCAATGCATATAAATCGTGTTAATGATGTTGTATATTAAACACATACATTTCTAAGCCAAAGATACAAAGCAATCACACATATATATACTTTGATATCCTTTAGTTATTGCTTAACCATTAGATACTTGTATCCTCTAAGTCTATAAATGCTTGACTACACATGAACTGACGCATGACTAACTACTATTTTTCGTATTCCTTATTTTTTGTATCTTTTGCTTAAGAAATTTATGATATTTTTTTTATATGTGTTTTTTCTGTTCTTTTACTACTATTTGTCATAATAATTTGTCAAATGTTATGGTTACGAATATTTTATTTGGTTTAGTCTTCTGTCAGTTTCATTTGTCTACGAAGAGAAGCAGCACTTGTAACTATAGATGGGTTTATGATGCTTTTTGAGTAAGCTACCGTAGGCTGAAGATAAAAACACATGTACATATGTATGTCTATAAGAAGATCTTTGGTCAAATGGGGTGATTTTTTCACATTTCAGTCAGCCAGACAATAACCAAGGCATTGAAGTAGTTCATGTAGTTGTAAATCAAATCAAAATGCGTACAAGTATCTGTAAATCGCATGGAAGTTATAAATGTTTATTAAAATGCATATGTACTTCCTGTATATTTTAAATGATTTAGTATACTCTTACTACTTTCTTAGTAGTACATGTATCTTTAAGACTTCAAAGTCAATAAATTAAATTCTTTTTTTTTTTTTAAATTATTAATTAATAAGTTTTTTCTTATATTTGGTTAAGGAAAAAACCAACAAAAACGCCCCCTCGCATGTAGTTGAAATGCAATAAATTGTTTCATTTGTAAAGATTACAAATGCAAGTACATTAAAAATGTATCTGCCAGACAGTTGTTGTATGCGAAAAGTGGGTGTTGTTGTTTTTGGATTTTTCTTTTATTTTACCAAAAAATTTCTTTTATTTTTTGCCATGACAAAGGAAACAATTCTATTTATTAATTTATTTGTGCCTTTGTGTTAAAGCTCAACATATTTGTGGAAAAGTGAAATTCTTTAATAAAATTTATTATATATTATTAATAGGAAAAGAGGCGCTAAAATTATTTCTATTTTAATTTTATTGGCAAATAAATTTTGTGGAAATTTTTAGTATATGAAAATTCTTAAAACAAATGGTTCCAATCTAAATATACTTATAAAGCGTGAGAAAACTAGTTTCATTAACCTTAGAATTGCTTATTGTTGGCTGGATGTTGGTGCCTTTTCACCTAGCGAGCCCAACAAGTGCCAAATAACATTGTAAATACAATATACTATTTCTGTTTTTATAGAATACAAAAGTCACATTTTGTCATTTTGTATTTAACTCGCACACATCATTATAAAGTACTTAATTAAAAAGCCACACATGTTGTTGGGCAATTTTTGAATTAAAGCAGATACAAAGCACAAAAGTCCAAAGTAGTAGAAGTCCAAATAAAAAAACGAAACATAAGAAATAGCAACCAAAGAATGAATGTAAAAAAAAAAAACCGACCCTTAAAGCAAGAAAAGATTTAACAAATGACCACCAGAACATTTGTTTAAAAGAATTGTGACATTTTTTTTCGCTATTACATATTATTGTACTTCCTCATGTTGTGGTCGTTTGGCCCTTTTACTTAAGATACTTTAAGGCAAAAGATTATTATGTTGTTGGATTCACTCGTATGTTGCATGTAGTAGCTTCTTCTGTGTATGGTATGGTATGTGTGTCTTCTTCGTGTGTGAGACATTAAAAATTATATATTATACGCTTTAATTGTTGAACGTGGGAACTATTTAAATTAGTTCATATCAGAAACTTCCTGACAAGTCATTTTTTGTTTTTATTTTCTCCCTGTCTGCTGTCTGCTGCTGTTGTTCTTTTACCTTAAATATTCATACCATACACATGATTTGTTCTTTTAATACACTAGATACTATATATGCAATAAATAATTTGCTGCTTAGCTTAAGGGCTTTTCACTTTACTTTTCTCTTTTCTACTTCACTTGAAAATGTTGCAAGTTGCAACTAACAAAGTTATGATGTCTTGTTGACAATATGTATAAGTATCTATCTACAAGTTAATGAAGTCAACAAAGTGTAAGTAGTTTGCAACAAGTTGTGTTAACATTTGATAACATGTTTATAAGAATTCTTCTATTGAATATAAAAAATAATCTCATAATCAGATACACTTGGTTATGACCAAAAAACAACTTCCATAATGAAGTACATTGTTTTGACCTCATCTTTGAACTGATCACATACTTTTAAAAACCTAATTACACACTTTAACAAATGTCATAGTTTAATGAATTCAAATAACATTCATTACTTCAAAATTAGACACGAATGGTATTAAATTGTTGAAAATATTGTTATAATAGTAATCAGCTCATGTCTTTAAGAATTTATCAATCAATAAATGACACATTGTTATTTGGGATAACAATTGCACACTTAACCATGATCATAACTCAGTTTTAGATACATATTTTCATTAGGATTTATACAAAATTTAAGTTACCCAGCGCACTAGGGTGTTCATCTTCTTTTCTATAAGAATTAGTATAAGTTTGTGCATATCAACGGTGTTTAAGTTGATCTCTGCAGTGCTATCAGCGAGTTATAACAAAATGGATAGCATAAAAACCTTTTCCATAACAAAATACAAGTAAATATGTGCCAATGTTCATAGTGATCGGTCCAACGGTGTCGAAGTTTCTCGATTTCATACTTATATGCGGACTTTCATTTTTATATCGAAAGCAACTGAGTTCTATAGCAATGAGGTGTCGAAGTTTAACAATCTCATACTTATATGCGAACATCCATCCAATGAGCCATATGTCTTTTAAATGACATTCAGTTTGGAATAATGAAACTTACAGTAGAGTAAACATAGGATGCACTTCTTATTAAAAAATATGAATAGATTGGAACTAAACTTATTTATCACATATGAGACTCTGAATGCGTTCTGTCTTTCCCAAAGTTTTCCATTGTACATATTCTAATATCTTAATGTGCGCTAGAAGCTTGAATTTAAAAGAAGTTTTTATTATTTCTACATGCTATTGCATACTTTAAAAGAGTATGTAATAAAAAGCATAAGTATCTCTGCAGTATGAATTAATGGTCCAAAACTTAATCGTGGCTAGTCAGTACTAGTTCCAACAATCTCCTTTTACATGTATTCAACTGGTGAATTTAACATGGCGATGTGATTGGAAGGGGTCAATTTCCATCGCGTGCATTACCGTTTACCAGTTATGTCACCGTTCACTGCCTCCGCCTGCATCACCGTTCTCCAGTCTTGTCATCAGTCATTGACACTGCTTGCATTTACTACGACTAGTGAATTCATTAGCCACCATTAATGCAAAAAGAGGCTGCTTACTATGGAAACAAGCGCTTACTGGTTCGCTTCTAGATAACCAGCGACTAGTGAATTTACTACCCACTATGTAAAGAGAAAAGAGGCTAGTGAATTACTATTTAAACGGGGACTATTACCACCATCATACTAATGAAACTTCTTCATTTTGTTGAACTCATCACCTCATTAACTTCTCAAGTATGGTATATTTAGAATATATAGATAACAATACTTAACACCCAGAAAATTCAGAGGATGAGCATTACAGGACATATCGACGTAGCCATGTCAGTTCATTCAGAAGCTTGTGTTCTAAGAAGCTCAAAATTTGTTTAAAATCGGGAATCGTAATCCCTAAGTACATTTATTATTATTATTTTCATTAACCTTTCCATAAAATGTATATTTTAACTAAATTTCAGAATTGGTTACATTTGTATAATCTTTTCTCAAGGTTAGATTTATTGTCATGATGATATTACTAATAATTTCAATCCATTTTTATTATGTTATACTAAGATACATTGTTATGAACTGATCATATTAGCATTTCACTATAAGAAATAGATCCATTATCATGATTTGTACTTATATTTATAATATTTTTTAATAGAATGAATATAAATGATAATTTTGAACTTGGGCAATGAGTACGTTAAAAATTATTTAATTAATATGTACTGCTATATAGTGGGTCCGAAGGGTGGAGCCTTTTTAACCTTCTCGGGCAGGAATTTGTTGTAAGAGCCGATATGCACATTCAGAGCGTCATTGTATCGACTGGTATTATGGTTAATTTGCTCATTAACTGATAACATTACTAGGTCACAGTGTTTTGACATTCTCCTGATATACCAGGGGGCATCCGTAATGTTGAGAAGGGCTTTGTTCTGGATGCCCTGGACTCGTTTAATTGATGATTTTAGAGAAAGTGCCTAGAGTTGAATGCCATAATTTTTTCATCATAAAAATGATATATTTTGTAACCTTGGCAGACAGATTCAAAGTACTGCCGAGTCGGATGATCCAACTTTGTTTGCTCAGCTTGTTTCTGTAAGTAGCTTTAATCATACTCACTAGCATGGACCCATGCCAAATAGCGATCCAGAATCATGCATAAGTACTTAACAAATGCTTTTTGGGGTATTTTTATAATCACAATCTAATATCCAAGAATTCGTTCTAATAAAAATTTGTTTCTTTTACCCAATGCAGAGATGTTAACACTCATGAAAAACAAGTCAAGAAAATTATGTTAAAAAATTGTTAATTTTTTGTGGCTCGCGCTTAATAATTAGACGCATTTTTTGCAATCTTTTATAATTTTTTATGGTAACAACAACCACAAGAGACAACAACAACAACATACAATACCAACAACATTAATAAAGACATGCAATTTTCCATTGGATACATTTTTTGTTGTTGTTGTTTTGTTTTTCCATGTATCTTTTGATTTTTTTATTACATTACATTATATTTATCTGTTAAAAGTATAAGTTTATTATTTTCCTTAAGCCATTTTATCTGTTGTTGGTTTTAGTTTATGTTCAAGTGTCTTGTAATTAATTAAAAGTTATTTAATTTTCGTTGGAAAAGTTTACAATTTATTTGTCATTGTCATGTTTTTCTGTTGCATTGGAAAATACATTAAAAAAAAAGATTCAGTCAGAGAAGATATGTATATAAATCATGTTAATTAGCTTTTGACTGTGGCCTGGGTCTGGCACCTTTTCTCAGTCACTCAACTGATTTGATACAGATGCAAGTACTAGTAGATAATATAATACGAGTATAGATATTACTGCCATGAAATTCAATAAGCGTGAGCAAACTAAGAAAATTTGCTACTATTTATGTCAATAGATTGCAAAATTTCTGCTTTGTTTTTAGTTGACAAATAATGAGCTTCCTTAAAATGGGCACAAACAAAATCGAAAATCGAAAAAAGTATCTCAAAAGCCCTTCATTAGTTAAGAAACCAAAACAAAATAGAAACCTAACTAAAACTTAATTGTACAGTAAGAAGGAAAATAAGAGTAAATACAGCGACATCTTATAGTACAATAGTATTGTAGTAGTAGTAGTAGTGGGGTAAGTAGTTGGAGGCTGAGAGTTTTGTTGAGTATGAAAAGTCCATAAGTCTGAGGAGATGACGCCAGACTCGACGATCGACTGACTCTTAGACATTGTAATCATTAAACTGTGCCTTGTAAAACAAATCGTCGTACTTAGCGAAATGTTCAAACCAATAAAGCGCACAAAACTTAAGACAAATACAATAAAAACAAAACAACCTCAACAACAACAACTGCAACTACAACAAGAATACAAAAGTAAAGTTTGAAAAAAATGTCCTGGCACGATGCGATTTCGATTACAAAACTCTCAAAGTGAAACTAAAACTACTAAAACTACTAAAACTAGTACTAAAATGAACTTAAAGAAACAACAAACTTTAAAAACTGAAAACTGAAAACTAAGGCAAAGTTTAGAAATCGTGATATTTTGGCGTATCTTCTAGTATAGGAGTTAAGAAAATTCGACTTGCTCACAGTTAAGACAAAAGTAACTACAACAACTTCAGCTATGCAACTTTATAATGTAACGGTTTAATTAATTATGTTAACTGCGCAAGCGCGAGCGCGAAAAACCCTTTTTTTCTGTGTTGTTGTTTAGCATTTTCATGAGCTCAACTTGGGGGAAAAATTGGTAGTATCTTCACTTCACTTAGACGCAGCATGCGCAATTACCATGTTTTTTCTTCTTCATCATCATCATCATCATCATCATCATTATTGTCTTTGTAGTGCTGATGCTTTCTTAACTTGGTTAATCGATCAGTTGTTCTGCAGCATGCTGATGCCCCTGTTGCCCCTGTTGAGTTTTCTTTGGTTTTTCGGTGCTCTATGGTCTGCGCACTTGCTGTCTAAGCTAACAACAGCAACAACAACAACAATAATAACAATAAACTCAACAACAACAACAATAGATACAATAAGAAGCCGCCCGCTTGTCTTAAGATACTTTAAAGATATTTATTTCTTAAAGCCAAAGAATCTCATGACGACATGCCTCAAAGCACTCACTCGACTCGACTTAAGTAAACTAACTAAAACTTAAACATTACTGTGGCATTATGTTGTTGTTTCTCTTGTTGGAAGGAAGGCGCGCTATGATTGCTGTAGATACTTGCTTCTCATGTAGTACATACAAGTATCTGTTAGAATGTGCATGCACTCCACATAGCTTTGCATCGCATCAGTTAAAATGCTTATCTTAAGTCAGTCGGCTTTTTAACTTGTGTTGCCTTCTAATTGGAGCCAAAAATTTTTATATTAATCAAAAAAAAAAATAAAGAAGAAAAATATCGGAAGTATAGTTTATCTTGCATTAGATACAAGTAAGTGTAAGTATCTATCTGCATATCTTATTAATAACATGCCGCTCGTCATACCCATAGATGCATCTGGTTAATCATCATGCCACATGACACTTGGTTGCTTAAAATAACGTGATACTTAGATACTCATGCAACAACAACAACAACAACAACATAACTAGCAAATGTATCTCAAGCCAGCTAAAGACAAGCCAAGCCAATCCATGCAAAGGAGTAAGTCCAAGTCAATGTCTTAGCATTTTATTAAACTACATTGAGCATTACTAACATTGGATTAATGCAAGTGGTGGTTGTTGCTTTATAGCTTGCGGTGCATTATCTTTTGCTTGTTGCATCTTTCATGATTGCAATGAAGACTTGCAGTTGCTGTTGTTGTTGCTGTTGCTGTTATTGTATTTTAGTTAAGTGGAAAGTTCTTAAAATTCGCTACACTCGAGCGCCATCAGTTATTGTGGGAGCGTGAGTATGCATCATTCAACTCGATGATTCGGGCTTTTGATTTACAGTTGACCTATATATAACTATATTACAAACTATGTATGTATCTACTACATAGATACTTATGTATCTGCAACTACTAACACAACTACTTGTTGTTAATCTCAACTATGCTACTTTATAGCTTTGTCAACTGTTTGCCTATCTTCAACTCTCCCTCTTAATCTACTTGTGTTTAATACTATGATTTCTTAGTTCTTTGCTCTTTTTTTGTGTTAAGCATTTGAGCACCTGTCAGTCTGTTAAGATACTAGACTAGATACTTCCTATATATACAATATGTTAGTTGGCTGGTTGATTGTTTGGTTGAGTTCATGCTCGTTCATGTTGAAGCTATCATAATTTGTAGCCCAACTACTCCCCCAAAAGAGAAGACTTGAATAAGTCACTTTGTACTGCATGCAATGTGAGTAATTATGTTTGTTTGGTAAAAGTATCTAAGTATCTAAGCCACTTGATGGCGTCGGCTTTCAGTGTTATTATTTCTTTTTCTGTGTTAATTACTTTGACTAGCTGCACTTGTACACATGCTTAACTTTTAATTATTGCACTTTGATAATTATTATGTTACTAAGCTGAACGCGTTTTTATAATGGCAATCTATGCCAGATACTTATTGTAGATACAATGCATAAATACAAAAATATACTTGTACGAATAAATTGCCGTTTCGTCCATTGACCGTAGACAATAAGTACAAGTATCTAATACAAATTATTACCATTTTTATTAAACTAAATGGGCTTTAAGTTCAGCATAAGATACAACGAGGTGTGACTAAAAATTAATGAAATTAAGAACTCAGCATTTACCTGACATTAAGAAGTGCTTAATAGATCAATGAATTGTCATGAAATTCCACATGAAATTTGACTGATACCGAAACTTATATCAGAAATACAATGCTATGAATTTGTGATGGTTTTCAAGAAGTCCTAGAAGACATTGAAGATGCTTCCGGGTTGTCCATCAATGTATGTAATAAACGGATAATAATATTGAAATTTTATCAAATCTGATCGATGTGACTATTGGTAAACAATTCATGCTGGTCACTGAAACTGAAATAATGTGTGTGAGAAGGATTCGGAGAGTATTCAGCACTCCCTGTGTGACTGTCCTGCTCTTCTTGGTAAACGAACCCGTCTTCTCGTTCTTCGATGAGTTGGGTAGCTTGGAAATTTGTTCATTGCCATTGGACCAAGCTCTGTCCATGGACTCCTCAGGTTGGTATTGAGGCTGAGGCAGACCTCTGGGACTAACCTTGTATAGTAGTGGATTATTTTAACCCCTTACAATCAAAATGGCAAAATGTCAATTGGAGCACCTAGTTCTGTTCAAGGACTCCTCAGGTTGCTTTTAGAGGCTGAGAGAGAACTCTGGGACAGACTTTGAATAGTAGTGGATTACTCAAACCCCTCACAATCAAAATGGCAAAATGTCCTAGCTGTATTCAAGGACACCTCAGGTTGCTTTTAGAGGCTGAGAGAGACTTCTGGGACAGACATTAGATAGTAGTGGATTACCCAAACCCCTCACAAATGAAATATCAAAATATACATTGGGGGAACTGGTTCTTTTCATGGACTCCTCAGGTTGGTGTTAGAGGGAGACTTCTGGGACAGATCTTGAATAGAAGTGGATTACCCAAGCCTCTCACAATCCCCAAACTCTTCGCATTCTTAAATTTATTAGGCATCACATTGTGTAAGCTCGTTATAGTACAGCCACTCCTCTGATTACACTGTCTATTAAGACTTCCCAGAGGTAGATTCTTATTCTTATTTGTCTGATGTAGAACCTTAAAAAAAAAGCTTCACGGGCCATGAATGAGCTCACGGAAGAAGATTTTGTTGTAGTTATAGAAGATGGATATCTATTATAACCTTTTCACAATGAATTAAAAGTTGAGTTCTGGAGAACAAAAGTAGAGCTCAGTGTTCTGACGACAACAACAATAGGGATAATGACCAAATTGAAGAGTTGGTGTCGCAGACAGATCTATGTGTTCTTGTTGTGTTCCCAATGAACCCAACTTGAACCCACTTTTAAGACTGGTCACTCTATAGTAGCGCTGCCAACCTTCTGCCACATTCGGTCATGGGTATCATTGAACAGCGCATAACAATTTTAAGTAATTTTAATAAAATCAGTAACGGGAATGAAAAAGGGCAAAAATGTTCTAAATCTTGTATATTTCACAAATTTTTAGTAATGATTCATCCGACGTGCAGCTGTTAAGAACACAGCAGAGCACACTGTGAACGCAAAACCAGAATTCTAAACTTTTTACCCACTGTGAATGTTGTATGATTACTTTATAACCAAACCTCGCAAAAATATAAGATTCAATTCAATACACGTTAGTAGAAGGAAATTGAGTAAAAAGAAATTATTTAAAAGTAAACATTTTCAGAAGATACTTAAATGCATTTTACTAACCAATACTTAACCACGCCTGTTAGTTGTGTAGCCTGGGAAACATAAAATTCATATTTCCAACTACACGTAAATACATTTTACTAGTAGTATGCTCCTTCCTTCCATGGATCCATTTTTTAGACATCCAGGGTTTTTTCTGTTTTTATTGCGTAATTATATTTTTTGTTGTTGTTTTTTATTCTTTGTGTTTTTTTCAATTTTCATTGGAAATTGCTGTCTGAGTCACTTTAAAAAAAGTAGGTGACTGAGTTGTTGTGCTACTTCCGCATGACTAAACTTCCGTTGCGTCGCATCGCACTGCATCGTGTCTAGGTTTATGGTATTTCTCCTTCTTGGATTCCTTCTCTGGCTTTTCTCAACAGATTTATAATTGTCTTGGTGAAAAATTTAATTGTCGTTTTGTTGTTGATTGCCAATTTCGGGCGCTTGCTGTGCACATCAACTGACACTCACACATTCATACACACACTCTCAGACACTTAGAGATATATATTTGTAGATATATTTTTTTTTTTTTGTTTTTACTGTTTGCTGTTGTTATTTTGTATCTACAGCGTAAAAGTCCAAGTAATTTCACGCTTTAAATTGTTCGGCGAAGCGCAAAGTTGGTTGCGCGTGCGCAAAATTGTACGCTGCACTTTCATTTAAACTTTAGGCTCCAAGTTCCATTGGACCAAAGCCAAGTTGAAGTTGCTATTGTAGTTGTATTGTAAGTACTATCTGAGAAGTCGAAGTCGGTGTTGATTTGGTTTGGTGATGGGTTGGGCAGGCATTGTAAGGCGGGCGTTTTAGATTTCTTTTACTTAGTCGCATGCGGCGCTCATTGCTTTTGTTGCTTTGTTGATATGTTTTGATATTTTCAGTGCGTGTGTATAAGTTTGTAGCAATATGTATCTGCATGGGTGTTACTATAATTATAGAGTATCGTGCTTGAGATTCACACACACTTATACACAAATAGACAGTGCCATAGACATAGATACATGAGTGCACTTACAACAATATCAGGAAGTTCAATTAATAGAATGTAAAGAGTTTGTATTTTTTTTTTTTGTTGTATCTTTAGTTGATTCTTGGAAAGCTTTCGTTGATGTGCTGATTACTTAAACAGCAGGTTAACTGTATTGAGCAGTTTATGACGCGTAGATCACGCAAGCGAACTTAGTGCAATTAACTTAAAAAAATTGTTCTGCAAAAGAAATCCACAATACATAGTACTTACTATACTTAAATGCCGGTTTACCAGACACAAACAAAAGATACACCATGATAGTCTTAGGTAATTGAAACTTAAATACAACAAAAAGTGTAAACTTAACCATCAGCTAAACAGCCGACAGCTTTGTGTAACAAAGCATACTCGTATAGTAGAAGAAACCTTAGTAATCATACATAGAATGAACATTTGTCTAAGCTCTTAAGGGTTGTACAAACTTAAGATACATAGCCACTTGATGTATTAAGCTCATAAATCAGCTTAGTTTTGCAAATCACTTAAAGTATTTGTTTTTTTGTTTTCAGTAAGAAAATATGCATTTATTTAAGTAAAAAGATTAAATTCAATTACTTGGAGATATGCACCCAAAATATATCTTCATAAAGGAACCAGTTTTTGCCAAAATCAATAAGCAAATAAAAATGAAATTGGAAGAAAAAAAAAATTATAAAATAATAAAAAAAATGTACAATTGTTAAACATAAGATTGAATTTGTTTTGTGTGCAAGAAAGCATTTTATATAAAACCAACAGACAACTTTAAAGATACACAAGCAACTACAACAACAACAACAACAACAACAACAACAATCAAATAAAAATCACAAACCAACAACAAAACAAAGTAAAGCACTTTTGCGCGTGCGCAACATTTCCAGCACACTTCATCCCAAAATAAGAAAAAATAAAAGAGAAAAAACAATCACCAAAAGATACAAGAAATCAATGCTTAAATACAGAAAGGAAAACCTTTACTTACTTACAATCACAACACAGCAACAATAATGTAAACGTATTCTTGTTTATTGTATCTAAAGTGTATCTTTGTATCTCCTGCATGCAGCATGTGGTACAACTACATTGTCGTCATCAGCTTTGCCTTGTTCTCAGGAAAGATATTTTTTCGCTTTTTTGTTTATTCATTTTTATTGCTCGCTCTGATCCACCCTTTTTCGGTTATTGATATAACACGATATCTTGCGTTATAATACGAATTCAAGTCAAGCAGATTGTAGCTGAATGAATCTTCCGGAGAGAAAGAGAGAAACAGAGAGATATTGAAAGAAATAGAGAGCTGCCGTCCAATGTAGAAAGAAGATGCTTAAATGTTGGCAAAGATTTTTGTTTACAGTATTATCATCATCATTATTATCAACAGCATCACCATCATCATCATCTTTTTTGAAAAGCGTCTAAACAACCATGATGATTCCATGACTAGACTTTTAAGCTTTGAAAACATACCATACTCATTGCAAATTCAACGATAACAACAACATCTAGCATATAAAAGGGGTACGGTTTGGATAGATATAAACACAGATACAAGTATGTATGAATACGAACGAGTATCTTCATCAATAGTTTTGCGAGGCGAGCATTTATGTAGCTCTAGATAATGTATAGATATGCGCATATGGGCAGCGCAAGCATAATTCTTTTTTTTTCTTTCATTTTCCTCTCTATCTTTATCTATCTTTTGCTATCCAGCAACTTGGTTCTCGCGCTTTAGATACTTGTACAAAACAAAGCTTATAACCCAACAAAAAAACATAGGAAAGAAGGAATACAATTTAGGGAAAAATAAGAAAAAGATACAAAACCAAAAAAGAAAACGGTACGTCGGCTGTCTTGGGCTTTTCGGAAAAAAAAAATCGTGACTTGGTACAATATCGTTATTCGTAGATCATATGGTGTAAAAGCTGAAAACATATAGTATATGCATGTATCTGCATGTTGGAGTGTGTGTGTTTATATATATGAGTATGTGTGTCTGAAGACAGCTTAGGCTATGATGCTGATGATGATGATGATGACGACTTGTACTTTTGCTTGGTCTGTATAGCACGTTTAGTGGTCCTAAGCTGACTATATCATTGTTTTTCTGCTTGCTGTTTTGTTGTTGTATCTCAATGGTGCGCGCGGCTTGTATCTTTTATGGTAAGTTTCGCTTTGAATGATGATTTTACAGCTTAAAAAGAATTTTATGAGCATTTGCTATTGTTTTTGAATTATTGTGTGAAAAAATCTGTGTACATTCGAACTTTGGCAATATTTTTGTTTTGTTTTTGGTTACTCATAAAAGAAACCCTTTAAAACAAAACAACTAAGAAGACCTAAGTAAAGGGATCCAAAGAGATACATATGAGATATAAGTAATATAAAGCTTGACAAGAAGATAGAGAGAAACTCTTAAATGTCTGTCTAACTGACTTATTGAATGATTGCCTGCCTGCCTGGCTGCCTGCTTGCCTGGCTTACCTTATTTCTTATGTTCACTGTAAAATGATACACATGTTTAGATACTCAACGACATAAAATTAAACACACTCAATGCTTTGTGTTTTTGTTATTGGCATGTATTTAAAAGTCGACAGTTTTATATCTACAAAACTTACTTAAGAGTACTTAAAGTATCTCAGTTTAGCTTAGTTAGAGTCTTCAACATACGGACAAACATTTAACAGTAAATTCGTGAAGCGACACCATGTTGTTTTTATTGTAGTAAGTAGTATCTTTGTTCGTTGTTAGTCTCCATGTTGTCACAATATATGCCTGCGTACTCCAAAGTTTAGGTTACAAAGCACATTAACTTTGTAGTATCTTATTGTGTTTGACTAGGCCTGCGCACATTACGAAAAACAAAAACGACAATGACGCTGATTCGATAACGACGATGAGTCGACTTCGAGATACACTTTGTTAATTGAAAGCCATTAAAGGTAATTTTATGGGCGGCGTTAAGAAAACTCCAACTAAACTCACCAGCGCTGTGGCAATGTAACATGACCACATTGACATTAGACTGACTACAAGAAACCCCCACCTTGTGGTCCAACCAAAAGCTTAGATAGCAACAACCAATATAGTACATACTATGGTACTAAGGTAAGCTTCCAATCTGAAAGGTTCTCTTCTGTTTATTTGGTCATAAGCGTGCGCACATCTTGCTCTGTGTTAAAGTATTTATTGGACATGTTTCTCGGTTGACTTGACTTGGTGTTGTAGTACAATAACTTGTATGTTGTTGGAATTTGTTGGGCTTGTTGTACATCGTTTTAGTGTGATGCTGCTGCACTAAACAACATTTGCAATTTTTTTGGTTTTTACTTAGCAACTTTGGCAACTTCATCTAACAATTTTGTTTTAAAAATCATCTAACAAAAGGCCTAATACTTTATTAATCTTAGCAACTTAATGACTTAAGAATATATTATTATATTATTATCCCATAAAACTAAATACAATATGCATAAAACTAAAATACATGTATGCAATTTGTGTTAATTACTTATCTTCATATATTTATATTTATTTTTTAACAATATTAATTGATGTATTTTTCTTCCTTCCTTTTTTATAGGTTGCAAATCATTTTTCAAACGTTCTGTAAGACGTAATCTGACATATTCATGTCGTGGCAGTAGAAATTGTCCGATCGATCAACATCATCGTAATCAATGTCAATATTGCCGTTTAAAGAAGTGCCTCAAAATGGGCATGCGACGCGAAGGTAAGTTGCAAAGTATGCGGATTTTATTCATTTACAAAATTTATTATAAGATATTTACGAACAATAACTTGCAGGATCAGTAATCAGAATTTTTAAAGAGTAAAAAATTAAGTGAGCAAATAGATATTTCTATAGGCAGATTGATATTGTAAACTGAGAATCTTGTACCTTGAATGATGCCTAGGCAACTAAAATGAGTTTAGCAATGTGAGACTAAGTCTTGAGAATAAGTCTTGTTCTCTAGACTTTCAACTTTAAAACTAATTTGTAATATCTACTTTCAGGAAGTGGTCAGTTTCATTTGTTAGGTAATCAATTCCAAAGGCTTTGATTTCATAATTTAGGTATATAAGTAGGGATGTGTTTAGTTAAGTACCTATACTAATTTAATTGAATTGTCGATAAGTTAGAGTCATGGGCATGAAAAAAATGTTTCTTATATAAACCACACATCGAAATATTGATGCTACAAAATCTGTCTTCCGACAATGAACACCACATAATTCACCTCAAGTAGCGCAAACGGAACGCGCACTATTAAGGATTTTTCAAAAACTACAGGTCAGATCTTGATCAAATTTATATGACATGCACCAGCTTTCAAATAAAGAAAGAATCATCAAAATTTGGTTACCAAGAAAAAACTTCTGAAATAAACACATAAGGAAAAAAACACAGTCGCATTGAAAACCCCCTCCTTTTTTGAAGTCGGTTAAAAAGAATAGGATGTACCACAAATTTTTGAAGATTTACCTTCAAATTACTAAAATTAAAGTCATAATTTTTTTTTTTTTTTATATAAAATGTTTTATTAATGTTTCATAGTTACTAACAATAATCAGCTTACTTAATGCTATAACTTGTTAGGAGATCAGCCAGTGGATTTGGATGAATTAATAGTTTCTCACTATATCTACTGCTATGTTGATTTATTTGGTCAAAGTGTACTTTAAGGTCTTTATGAAGGGATTTATCGCGGATGACCTATGGTTTTGTTTTGTAAAACCTGGATTTTCCTTATATGTGATGTTGCAGCAGTGCCCCATAATTGGGTACCGTATGACCAGATAGGAGTGATGATGGACCTATATATAAGGACTCTGTTGCTAAGTCACAGTTAGCTTTTTTCTTTAAGAAGCCAATTAAGTTTCTTGATTTTTGTAGTGCACTTAGAGTGGATTCTTCTAACATGTTGAGCCCAAGTCAATTTGCTATCTTAATGCATACCTAGGTAGCAATGTTGATTTTTTTCTAGTAGATAGTTTCCATTGAAGTGAACTGCAGGACAACGTTTGCTTCTGAGTGTGAAAAGAATGGCAGATTTCTGATGATTGACGTTCAGGTTTCAACGCTTTGACCAAATGGCTACATCATCTAGGTAGTTTTGTAGAAGTTGACTAGCTTCCAGCGAGCTAGTATGGCTGTATCATCCACGTATGTAGCCACTGACACTTGATCCGATCTAGATGGGAGTATGTCACCAGCGAATAATGTGAACAGAACAGGTGCAAGGACACTGCCTTGAGGAACGCCTGCCATGATAGACCTAGAAGTAGATTTGCTGTCTTTAACCGCCACCAAAAACGAGCTGTTTTCAAGAAAACTCTTTAGAACTGAGAAATGAGGAGCAGGAATGTTTCAATTTGTACAGAAGTCCCTGCCGAAGACTTGTTGAATGTCGAGAAGTCATAAATTTTCATCAAATATGGGCTTTGTAGTTTACTCATGTTTAAATGCAATAAATATTTTAGTTCTAAGGAGTTCGTATGAATAAAGAACCTGATAGAGGTAAAAAAATTGGTCACCTGCGAGTTGGACTTGCACAGAAAGGGTTCCGTATCATCATTAATTTAACATTATTAGACACACACAAAATATCTTAGACAACAGAAAGCAGTGTGGCAATGATACTTGATTAAGTGAAAAAATAATGGAACTTCCATCTTTTGTAGTGTATTTTCCAACAAAATTGATTATTTGTTGTTGCAGCGGCAATAGAAATACACATTCTGTGACAATTTTAACTGTCAGCTTTTTACGATTCAGGAGATAGAACGCACTGACGGATGGACGGACGGACGGACAGCGTAGGCTTAGTAATAGTATACCTTAACCACCCTTGGAATATGGAACCCTAATAAAGGATGTCATATTTAATCTTGGCTGCTTAGGTTGACCCATAAAAATTTAAAATACTTAAAAGAGATGAGATTTTAGAATTATCAATCAGTAAAACTATAGTATTTCCTCTTGAATCAAAAAACCGACCCACCTAATTGAACTTGAAATTTATCAAAAAAAAAAAAAAAAAATAGCAAAAAAGTAAAATCGAAAAATAAACTTTTTTTTATTGAAAGGGTCAATTAAAAGTCAAATAACGCTCAATGCACGAGATACAAATACACACACACATGCATACACATTTATTTGTTGAATTAAATAATCAAACTAGCAAACAAAATCAACAAAAAAATTGGCAAATGCGACAACACCACACTATAAAAAATAATAGAAACCACAAAAAACGGAAGTGCTACTACTCGTACAATTAAATAGCAAAAAATAACAATGAAAAACTAAAGAAAAAGAATGAAAATGAAAATATCTCAAATGAAAAAACCCGCACAAAATGTCACATGCTAAGAATTTGCCAAACAATTGAGTTCAGTTGCATTCGCGCAACTTTGTGACACTTTGGGCTAACGAGTGACAAGTGCTATTGATGATGTGATTTTCTTATATCTCACATTTCTGCTATTGCATTTTAATGCATCTTAATTCATGCATTGTAATTGTGCCAAATACTTAGAGATGCGCAAATAGAATCCAAGAGACAAAAATAGTTATTTAGACCTACTTTTTCTTTCTACATAGTATTGTACAAGAAAATGAAATTGAAATATTGTAAATAAAACTATAAATTTAACTAATCCGCTTAGTACAAAAAATTTATAATGACACATAAAACAGTGTGCAACAACTTAAACCATACTTTAGATACTTCAATAATACTTTGAGAACGCGTGAGCTCAATGCCTTGTAATTAGTTACCTGAAATAACTGTCAAATATTTCAACAACAAATTAGTAGCAAGCAACATTATGTTATGTTGTGTAACATTTGCTTGCATATAAAATAGTATCTATTTAGAAGTTATTTTGCTTCTTGTTGTTGCACCAAAATGACTTAATAGATACTTTACAGAGATACAAGAGAGACACAAACACACATGCATACATATATTGTACTACCTACTAAAGTTAAATGCCAAATGAACGCATGTAATTAAGCGTGTTTGAAGTAGATACAAGTTGATTCTATGATACAATAGCACGACTAACCAAACCAACTAGTAAATGAGTAAATAATTGAATGAATAACTAAATGAATGAATGACCAAATGATTGAATGAATGAATGCTAGCTTACTTGTGTAGTGAGTATATTATTATTAAGGAAGGCTGAAATGTTTGGTTAAAGCGAAGCCATAGAACTTAAAACTAATAATAAAAAACAATTAAGCCGCATTGAGTGCAACTTATTGACCCCAAAGATCAAATGCAAACTTGTTCAAGCGCGAGTTAACAATTAAAGGCAAAAAATAATGTACTGTATTACAAAAAAAATGCATGTAATGTAAAAAACGGAAAATGGATTAAGTTAACAAAAATTTATCAATCTTGTTTTTTCTTTATAAACAATAATTAGCATGTCAACACTTGATTGAAATATAATACTTAGAAATCATTTTAATACAATTTGAATTACAAGAAAAGAAATAATGATTGATAAAGGATATAATAGCCACAAAAAATAGACTTCTTATGGTAACCAAGTCAAAGTCCCTGAAGCTCTCGACTTGGTTTAAATAACCAAACTCCGTCTTTGGAACCATTGAAGTTACAACAATTGCCATAAAAAACATGAACAAAAATATGCAAATATTTCTTTTATATTTTAACTACTATCAACTGATAATCTTAGATGGCAAGGCATAAGAAAAAATTATGTAAATTGTTTAAGTCTTTTAGCAAACTCCATTCTCTCTTAAATGCAAGTAAGAATTAGAATTTATATACATAAAAATATATCAAATGAACAGGGCCGGATATGCCCACACATTGAGGGTCTCCACAAAGATTGGATCCAAAAATTTTATAACAATAAAATGAGATCTTAAATCGTTCTCCCACCAAGAGAAAAGTTTACTGCTCAACTCAGTGGAGACGGATTTAACGATTGGAAACATGCAACTGAGCGAATTTCTTAGCATGAAAACTCATCTAGAAGATATTAAAATTTTAGCAAAACTAGGAGTGACACAGGCATGAACGCATCGATAAGAGTTTAGCGATAGAAGAAGCTGAGAAATCGCGACAAATTTTGATGAGTATATAAAATTTTTTGAAGATTGAGGATTATTTAGAGATGTTGACGAATTAATTGCTTCACCGATAAATGACAATTTTCTAGGTGTTTTTGTATAGCTCACAGAGTACCATCCATTTCTCTTAACTTATTTCAAAGAAAAGGAAAATAAATGGAGTGGTCACGTCATTTATCTTACATCTACAAATATGCGAGGGTTTGATTGCTTTGATGGAAGAAAGAGTCCTCAATGAGATCATTTTTGTTTCTTTTATTGAAACTTAATGAAAGGGCCTCCACTTTATTCATTGCCCCGGGCCCCAACACCACTGAATCCTGTTCTGCAAATAAATCTCTAAGGCTTTGTCATAGGACAGCTCCTCACTGTTTGTTCCAATAGAAGAAGTTTAAGAGAAGAAATTATATGTAGATATGGTGGATCTTCGGTACAAAAATGCTGTTTCTTTTATTGTCTTCTTTTCAAACAAAATTTGCTTAAAGTAAGGATGATATGATAATGAATGATAGAGTGAGAGAGAGAGAGAGATGCTGACAGTATTAAAACAACTACTTCGGCATAGAACAACTTAAAAGGATATGTATTTTTAAATAGTACTGTCAACTATAATTTATTTTCCATTCCAATCAACCATTTCTAATCTTTTCTTTCTTAAGCCATAAGCCATTCCAAATGATTGTAAATTTATCTAAAAAAAAATAAAAAGAATTCTTCATTGCTGTCAGTAATTTGTCAGTTGTCTAGCACCATGTCAATCATCAACTTACTCAACTCAATTTACTCGAATATTTTAAATATTTTAGTGAATTAAGATTGTGTAGTTAGTTAGCAGAATTCAATGCATCAAAGCGCATTCAGAACAGCACCAAAGCGGCATTTTTAATTTAAGTAAAACTACAGACACAGTAGCCAAGAGCACCAATAACACTAACAACCAGCAACAATTGTCGGCATTAACAATTAACGTTTGTCAATTTAAAGTCAACACCAGACACACTGTAGATAGATATTTTATTTAGTTAACTTTAGCTGTTATTATTTGCACTAATATTGACAGGTTTTTCAGCAGCATTCAACAGATACTTTGATGTTGACTGTGATTGTGATGGTGATTGTGTGGTGGTGATTGTTGGTCCAATGCAAGTGCAACAAAAGTAAATAATAATTAACAGATGTCGGGTTTTATCTCATACATATTGTACTTACATGCATACAATACAAAATGTGGATATTGAGTGAATCGATTTGGGTTAAGATCGATTATAATTTTCATTGTACAATATGTTGTGTTGTTATTTGTTGTTGATTTTCTGTAGTCGACAAAATGTTAATTAATATGCACAGCACACAGCCAGTGGTAGACAACTGATCTTGGTCATTAAATAGTAGTTTTTGTTTTACTAAACCATGTTTTTTTTTCTGTTTTGCAATTGCGTAAAATATGAAAATTTGTCTAGTGAGTTAAATAATCAACAACTGGAATTGTATAGTACGAGTACATATGAGTACATATGAAGTCAGTTAATATACAATGCAAACATGCATAAAATGTATGATAATGACATACTATTCAAGACTCATAGAGTTTACCTGTTCTATTAGCCGCAAGCGACTTGTTTGGCTATTAACTCTATAGACCTCGAGTCAGTCAGTCTATCAGTCTGTCACTATGACGGTCATAGTATGACCACACTTGTGCAGTGGCTATTCCGAATTATATACAATACTTGTCGCTGTCTTTGGGATATATAGTACTCTACTAGTACTCATGATTTTCATATCATCAACGACAACTTGTCAAATTTAAATTATTAACAACAAAAGTTCAACACCTTTGCCTCGGACAAGTACTCAAGAAACTAACTACTACCTAACATACTATAATGAAAGACCAACAGCTCGAATTTCCTTAAACTCGTTTCAACTTTACATATCACATATGAAAAATCGTGAGAAATTTTTGTCAAGTTTTCTTCGGTATTGTCCGAATTTTGTAATCTGCATAATATAGAGCGACCGGCCCTCTTTTTTCAGCAATTCGACACAAAAACACGCATTTTTTTATCATTCTATTTCATAGAATACAAAATAAAAGATGTTGAATATAAAACCAGAAGGACAAGGCAAAAATTCTTGATATATTTTTGTGTGTAAATATATTTTGTTTTTAGTTTGGGCAAAGGTTATGGCTTCTCAACCCAATGTGAATGGTCATCGGTAAAGAATCAGTGAAGAATCAGCGTCATCACCACCAGGTCGCTCTAATTAAACTGTAATATCAGTTTGTTGGTGCACGGCGGGTTTTCTGTCATCCGAGGGTTGTTGGAATTTGTAGAAAAACACGTTTTTTTCTTTATCTTTGTTTTGTTAAAAAAAAAAGCAACTTGTTTTAATACTAAAAGTTTTATGGTAAAAATTGAAGCAAATATTATAGGAATTCATCTACCTAAATTGAGTAATAAAAAGAGAAGGTCAAGCATTGAATATAAGAGAAAAAAATGTAATGAATTAAATGAATAATGAGAGTATAAGAGAGAATAGAAATATCTTAAGGAAATTTTTTGAAAAATCAAGGAATTCAATCAAATTACCATATATTCAAAAATATAATATATCCACTAGAGGAAGTGCATACATTGTCCTGTCTGAACAAAGAAAAAATCAATTTCATGTCTGTCATTTTTTTTTTTTTTTTTTTTTTTAAGTCCTTGATATAATGTACGAATACAAGATATAGCTCCTAATCGGAGCATAGGGCGGAAAGGTCCATGTCTGTCATATTTCTTATATATTTATTTGGTGCAATTATTTATGTGTTTGACAAAGATTCCTTGATTGATTTTAATATACATATGTATGTCTCCAAGTTTTCTATTAAAATTTTGATCCACTGGATAAGATCAATGATGTCTTTGATTTTGAACAATATTTCTCAGGCCTATTACGTTCCACTGTCGTGTGGTTCAAGATCTACAAAATACATGATGGCAAGCCAGAGAATCAATTTGCTTTTAATGGTGTAATGTAATGTTATAACCGAGACTCATAAATTCTGGCTTCATAGTGATGTGATTTCAATTGCCAACACTCAATGATACCGAATATTTTATTTCGATTGAAGAAGCTAATAAAGTGTTGCTAAAAGCCCCAACTGGTGGCAAAGTCGAGGAAATTCTCGGCACATTCGACACATGGCCCTTCATTCATCTGAAGTGAGTCCCCAATACTCTAAATCCAATTTATATTCTTATAAAATTCTTATGAAAAAGTTATTACGATTGATGTCCTTAATTATAAAAAAAACATGCATA
Organism: Amiota communis; assembly: GCA_037043315.1. NCBI lineage: Eukaryota > Metazoa > Arthropoda > Insecta > Diptera > Drosophilidae > Amiota > Amiota communis. Next base: position 918,562 of record JBAMAV010001400.1, on the reverse strand, counting down.
ACAATTTTAAGAATAAAAAAATAAACCGATGGATTAAAAAAAAAATAATTATAAAAATCCGATACATACTAGTATTGTCCTGCAATTAAAAATACAAACAAACATGAATCAAACAAATCGGTCGACCCATCCTCAAGTTATGGGACTTTGAACAAGCGGCATTTCATTATTTTTATTTCTTTTTTATATAAGTAAATAGATAGATTACTCTTTGGATTAAAGAAAAAATCATAGCAGATATAACAAAAAATCAATTTATTATTCAAGTGATCCTATTATCACCTCATACATTTCATAAGTACATAAGTCGCTTCGAAGCTTCACGTTCCTTAAGTATCTGATGTATATACATAGCTCTATGCCACAATCATATTGAGTATTTTAAAATCCTTAAGTAGATTATTTATTATTTTATTTAACAACATTTAATTTAATATATGCTTATATGGAAAACTAAATACAAAATTTTAACCAGTAAAAACTAGCTGCTAGGGCCTTCGACTCACGATAAATTTTGATTTTGAAATTCTTAAAATAATTATATATTTAGGAGATATTTAAGGAATATGGAGTTTTTAAGATTTGGGATGGGGTTAGGTACCTAAAGAGGGAAGGTCTAATGCTCCGCAAGTGTTGACAGGAGTCCAGAAGATGGTCCGCAGAAAGGGCATGGTGGACGGTCTGATCAGTTGATAAGGTGTTGATGGGTATCTCGTTTGTGTCCAATATTCAAGCGGATAAAAGTTCCTCATTCCTGTCTGGATATGTTTGAAGGCAGGCAGATTTTTTCACATGTTTTATTGCGGTGTTAAATGCATTATGCTCACGATGTGGTATGGCTAGTATGGAAGAAAGGCTGTCAGAGAAGATTATAAATTTCCCCTTTTTGTTGATGGCAAATTGGCAGGCTTTTAATATCGCAAATGCATCTGCATTGAAAATCAAGTTATATAGTGGGAGGGAGTAAATATTATTTAATAAATATAAATATGGAACTTTATTACTTCTTATATATTTTATATTACTTGTAATTATATCAAGTCCCACAGAGATCATCTGATGTAACAATGATAATGTCTATTCTTTACCAGTATATTATAAAGAACTTCTGATACTTTTGAACGTCTAAAAGCCTATGAGCTTGGTGTGCTTATGAAATACCTTAGTACATGTCAAATATTGTATTATTAACTGGATAGTATTGCAGTCAGTTTTTATCTTTTAACTAACTTGAATTTCTAAGTTTAAGCACATAATTGTCACATTGCTGTAACTCACACACTCGTTGCTCCGCTGGTGGCTTTTTGTGTTGGGAGATTTTTTTTCGATTTTAATTTTTGCTTAAATAGAAAAAGTTCAATTCGGAATTCAGTTTGTATTTATTTAGCCAGGAAATACTTACATATGTTTGCTTTAATAGGGCAACTATTTATTTATTTATATTAAAGTGAATAAAGATTACAAATCTAAGATTAACTAAAGGAGAGCACTGGCTACTAAGGCCTTAGGCTCAGGGCAACTTTTATGTATTTATGAACTTTTACCAACTTGTAGCAAACTCATCATTCATGAAAGACATCATGTACTTACTACAATATTAAATATCAATTCAATATATATATATATATATATATATATATATATAAATGTATGTAGTTTGACAGATCACCTTAATTTTTAAACCAAATACAATTATATATGTATGTATAGTAGTGTTAAACATAAACTGGGTCATTTAAACATTTAATCTTAACCATATTGCACACCTTAAGCGTCTTAAAACATGTGCACGCGTACACACCCAATCAAATATCTTTGCAAGATACATTTTCAGAGTACAACAAACTAAGCACAGACAGTATCTGTAACTAAATATCTAAAAGGCCTCAGGCAAACTCAAAAATGTACTTTACTCGTACTTATAATAATGAAAAGGCAGAAAAACAAAAATGAAATAATAAAAAAGATTGAATTGAAATAAGGAAATGTTATTTGCAGTTATAACAATAATTTTGTTGTTATTTTTTAATAAAATTGTATGCAAGTATTGGTCATTGTTTTCTGTTACAATAAATAAGAAATATTTGCAAACTAAGGTGCTCCAGACATACCGTATATAAATAAATACTCAGCAGATACACAGAATCATGCATACGAACATACACCTGGATAAATGAACAGGGCGCAGTTTAAATTGTTAAGAGAAGAAAAGTAACGTCTTTCGTTCATTCTAAAAGTGCCATAAGTACATTATGTGTTTGGTCAATTTTTAGATACATATTTGTATCTTATACTTAAGAAATATGCAGATTTGTCACTGGATGCACCCTTCACAATTCATTTATTTTATTTTCTACTTAAAGCAATTAAGATTTTTTTTTGCTTTCATTTCTTTCTTAAACATTTAAGGGTTGCAAGAACTAGTTTTAGTATGTCACAGCTGACCACTGTCCAGTTTGATTCAATGTGGTGGTTCAGTTGAATAGAAAAACCCAAGATAGACGCCTTGACCAAACCAGAGATCAGAGAACGAAACAATTATTTATACAATACATTTGCGTAATTGTGTTTTGAAGCTTCTACTGATGATTCTTACAATATTTGTTTGTTATTGTTGGGTATATCTTCTGCCACTTGGTCCTTTTCTTTCGTTTCGTATACACACAGTTTAGATCTTTGGGTACCTGTGTATATCAGGCAAACTGGTTTGGTATGCTGTCCAGTCCAGTTTCCAATGACCGGACATTACTTAATTTATGCGCCTGGGAAAATATGCATTTTTTTGTTTTGTGATTTTACTTTAGCTTAAGAAGAAACTGTTCTTGTTGCGTGTTTGAAGCCGATTACAACCGCAATCTGGGTTGGTTAGTGTACTATAAAGTATCCTTTGACTTAAGCCTTCAGATTGCGGATGCTGATCGCAACTGCTGATCATCAGATGAACAGTGACTGCTTCTGCTGCGCTTTAAGTTTCTTCTTTATGCAAGGCGTGAAGGTCGCTTTTTTCAAACTATTGTTTGCAAGCATAATAAGCCACTAGTAGTATGGTATATAGAAGAATCTCTAGTTTTATGCGTACACAACAAAATAAAATAATAAACAAATACGCATAGCAAATAAACAAAGAGAATGGAAAAAATGAAAATAAAGATAGAAAGATACAAAGGTACATACATATTTTGTATGCGCCGGCGTGTCTGGTTTGGTTTTACTTAGTTTGGTTTGGTATCTTTTTTTGGTCCTTGGTGTATGTGTGAGTGTGTGTTTGCCTTTTTGTCGGCCTGCAGGCTTTATTTGCACGAGATCAACTTGAGCGATTACAGTGGCTGTTGTAACAACTCAAGCCCTTCACTTACAAATGCAGATGCTGCAGCACACACTTGCTTACTTTTTATGTTTCTTGCCTCATACTGTTGGCTGTTTTTTCTTCTTTTTTTTTTTGTTCATTTGCTTAATGAATGAAATTCGATTGCCATGCGCACGTGCTCAAGTCCTTGATTGACTCTTGTTGTGTTCTCTTTACAAAAACTTACAGCTCAGTTTCATTTTTTGCAATTTTATTATGTAATTTCATCTGAGTTCGTGTCAAGCGATAAATCGCACGTCAAGTATTTGACACTTTTTGAATATAATAAAAACAAAGTATGTATGTATCTTGAGAAGTATCTGCATCAAGTACAAGTATGTTTAAGTTTGGTTGGCTACGCGTGCTAAAGTATTTGTGTCAAAGTATTAAGTTAATTATGGTTTAAGTGTTTGGATTAAACGGGCAACCATTTTTGTGCTTAACAGAAGATACTTTACAATTTGTATGGATTTCCGGCTGAAGCCTTTCACTCGTCTTGGTTTATTTTTTTTCCCATTTCTTTTCTTTCTTCTTTGCTACAATAAATGCGCATGCATACAAAGTTCAACAATTTTTGTTGGTTTTTTTCTTTTTATTTTTTGTGTAAAACCGCGTCGCGTCTACTTAAAATTTATTTTGCATAAACTGTCAACAACAAAAAAAAATATACTTGAAAATTTACGACAAAATGTCGACTTATTGCGTTTTATTGTGCTTAACAACAACAATAACAGAAAGCAAATCTGATTTTTAATGATATGCAAAATAAATAAGCAAATAAAAGAAAATGTAAAAAAAAACAAAAAACATCAACGCATTTGCGCTTTCAAATAGTAAGAAAATCAAGGAAAGTTTTGTACTAAGTGGCAGGTACAGTTGACAACTTCATGTACTCATCATAAGTATAATATTGTATATTGGAAATATAAACAGACAATTGATTCTAATTATTTTTAAAAACACTATAGTATTCATTTGTAGTTTCAAAAGAATTTCTAAATATTTTATTTAAACCAAGATATATTTATTAACTTCCATCATATTACTTGCTGTCTATTTATTATTTATTCTATGACAACTTACTGTCAATAAAAGTATTACAACTGATCAAAAAAGTACTGTAAATATACAATATTAAAATACAACTTAAAAACTAATTAATTAAAAATGAAATAAATGCCGGTGGGGGGAATTTATTTGCTAAATAGCTAGCTTTGCCCCTACTCATAGCCATGTGTGGGTAGAGACAGAGATGGGCAGTGAAGCACGATAATTAAGTTCGCGAAGCTTATTGTAATAATGTGTAAACGTTTCATGAAAGAAAGATTCGTTGTCTCTATCGTTCTCATGCATAACGTTGTTGTTTCACTTCAGAGCGATAGAGACAACAAATCTTTCTTCATGAAATGTTTACTCGTTATTACAATAAGCTTCGCGAACTTAATTATCATGCTTCACTGCCCATCTCTGGTCAGAGACAAACAATAAATACCCCATCGAAGATTGTTACGTCCAGATTCAGTCACGGTAGATGGAGAAGCATAGGTGTTGCAGGACCAGAGCATTCATAGTGGTGGGCAATATCTCAGGAGAAAGGATAATTATCACATAATATACGAAATGGATCATATGAAGCAAAGTTAGTTGTGCACCTAAAGCTAAGTTGACTCAAAAGCCCTGGCCATTCAAGAATACCAGTAACAAGTTTAAGAATAAAGCTTATACCTTAAGAAAATCGGTGATTGCTCAACGAAGAAAGATCTATAACAAGAAGCCTGCTTGAGTATGAAGCCAAACGTACACTAAGGTTCCAATTTAATCCACGAAATGCACTGACTCAATACGGTCTTGATGTATTTTGTATTGAGGGCTCCAGATACACAAACAGTATTCAAGTACTGGGCGGACTAGAGAGATAAAATGAAGTTTGAAGGGATCATTAAATTCTTTAGACCATCTTTTAATAAAACCAATAAAATACACTCTTAACTTTATTAATAGTTGTAGAAATGTGATGGTTAAAGCTCAGTTTAGGATCAAAAATGATTCCGAGGTCACTGAAAGTAAAGACACGCGCTAATGGGTTATTGTCAATCGATGTACTTCATTCAAAGACACTTCATTAGTATATTTTTTCACTTAACTAACAATCTATTGTCAATAGTAAATCTATCTAATGATAAAAATCCTCTGTATGCTACAAAGAAAAACATTTCTTCAATCAATTAAATTGACTCAATTTCAACTACTCACCGAACTTAAGAAACACACAATTTCTATTTCTTAAAAATGATTTTTCATTGACTTATTGGTCCCTTTTGTGAATCATAACTCTCCTTATGAAGAAAAGATAAATGATACTTCAATAGTTTACTTTTTTACTTAACAAACCTTTTCACATGATTAGTAAAACATTCTGATGATCATGTTCTCTGCTCTAAACAATTCCTTAATATTTTCCTTTCAAAAACATATACTTTATTGACTTCTTACAATAGATACTTTATTAAATTTAACCTTGTTGATTGGCATTTTTTGTTTATTATTTATTTTTACATATTCTAAAGATATTTTAGCAATATATGATAATAATAAAACCTTGTGACGTCACGAGCAAAAATTATCTGATACTATGAACAAAAATCTGTTTAAAATATCTTACATAAAGAAAAACGCATGGCACAGATACATTTACAACTACTTACAGCTTGTTGTGTTGAAAGTATTTAGACAAATTTGCATATTTAAGCAGTTGTGGCAACATTTAAGAAACTAAGATTTTCAAAAACTAACAACAAATCCAAAAAAAGGGGTTGAAAGTCTACAACAAAATATTAAGAAGACAACAGACATATGCATAGATACAATACATATGTATGAGTATATACATAGAAAGGTGCTTGTCTCAGTGTGTATAATTTCTAAAGTCTAGTGAAAACTTCTTGAATGGGTTAAAGAAGGCAAGCAGTCAGGCAGGCATAGAAAAGTATCTTATGACTCTAAGCAGAGAGCAACAGAAAAGTCTTAGAGAATGACTGACTAAAGGAACTGAACAGACACTGTGTGTATCTGTATCTGACTGACTGTCTAAGAGTATTTCTTGTCCTGAGTATACTTGTGTGTATGAGAGACACAAAGAACGTCTAGAGATTTTGACACACACATAGTAGTTGTGAACCGGCCTTACCTCCTTCCTGCTTCCCTGGTTTTGCCTATGAATCTGAGTGACTGCGCATTCAATAGAGAGATTGAGGTTGCTGATAGCTTTTATGCGTTGTGGCACCATTTAAACGTCGCTTTGGAAACATGTCAGTCTTGAGATGTCTGTCCTTTTTTTAAGATAGACAACAGACAGGACATTGTCTTGCGTGTGATGTCGTGGTCAAAATAATTGTTTTGTTGCAATGACGTATAGAAAACTAAATATTTAAATTAGATATTAGGTTACGTAAGGGGTTCATTTATTCATCAGACATCAGATCACATCACCACATTCTTATAACTTTAAGCACTCGTATACTGAAACCAAATTTACTAAAGTATTTTTCTTTTTTTCCATTTATCTATTTGCAGCTGTTCAACGTGGTCGCGTGCCGCCCACACAACCCGGTCTCGCCGGCATGCACGGCCAGTATCAACTAGCGAATGGCGATCCCATGGCTGTTGCCGGTTTCAATGGTCACTCATATCTCAGTTCCTATATATCGTTGTTGTTACGTGCCGAACCGTATCCGACGTCACGTTACGGCCAATGCATGCAACCGAATAACATTATGGGTATCGATAATATCTGTGAGTTGGCAGCGCGCTTGCTCTTCTCAGCTGTTGAGTGGGCCAAGAATATACCATTCTTTCCGGAACTACAAGTAACCGATCAGGTTGCCCTACTGCGTCTTGTCTGGTCTGAGCTTTTTGTATTGAATGCAAGTCAGTGTTCGATGCCGTTGCATGTGGCACCTTTACTGGCCGCAGCCGGTCTACATGCCTCACCAATGGCAGCAGATCGTGTGGTGGCCTTCATGGATCACATACGCATCTTTCAGGAGCAGGTGGAAAAACTGAAGGCGCTACATGTCGATTCGGCGGAATATTCATGCCTTAAGGCGATCGTGCTCTTCACCACCGGTAAGTTGCTGGACATTCTGTATAAGGATGTACCGGCACTACTAACCAAAGTTTCAGCACGCGTTGCTGCGCATGCGGCAAATACCAGCGGTAACTCGGCAGATAGTGGTTCGACAGGTTCGACATCGTCGATGGGTGAGCCACTGAATGAAGAAATACTCTCAGTTGTGCGTGAACATTTAGATGAATTGAATCGTTTCGAGTATGAAGCGTCCCAACACCAGCAACAGCAACAAACTTCAGCAGCTACACTACATTTGGCTGCATTCATGAAGAGTGTTGCTGGTGTTGAGGCTGCCGTCCAGCATGCTGAACAGCATCTTAATCATACCGAAACGCAGGGGCAAGCATCCAATGATTTCAAATCGTTGAAATTGGCACCCGTCACGACTGTCAATAGTGGCATTGTTCCTTCGGCGACAAGCGCTTTTAGCACTTGTGCACCCTCAAGTGCCAAATCCACAACATCCGAACAATCGGATTTGTTAAGTGCCCTTTATGCCGGTTACCGTACTTCACCGGGCCTGACGTCGACCACAAGTTCTGCTCCAACGACGACAACAACAACAAGCCAAGCAAGTCATTTAAACAACAGTAGCGGCTTAGGCGCTTCCCTGCTTACTACTCAATCGCAAAATGGTTCATATAATCGAACCGCTTCGCCATTGAGTAGTACGTTAGCTGGAGTGGGGGCCACATCTTCATCTGTAAGTGGAACATATCAAACGTCGCAGCTAACGTCTCAGCAAGCGTCACAGCAAACGCAACAGCAACAACAGCAACAGCAGCAGCAACAGCAACAACAACAGCATGCGGCTGCTGCTGCTGCTGCCATGGCTTTCTATCAAACCCCACCACGTTCTGCCTTTGGCTCGGCCTTTGACATGTTCCACCACAGTACCCCATTCGGAGGCGCCTCATTTGGTAGTCCCAGTTATAGATACTCGCCATATAGTCTCGGTAGTAGATGGCAATTGTAATTTGTATAAATAGTTCAATGCCTTCTTAATCTATTAGACTTAGTGAGATTGGAAGATTGAAGATTACTTGTAATATTGTTGTAGTGTCGTTTAGGATCTCATCATTCTACTACAAAAAAGAGCTGCTGAAGCCATTTTCAGTATACACAGTACCCAGTTCAAGTACTTATATCGATTGAAAAATCTGTCATTAGTTCGATGATTTGTTTAGTGTACCTTGATTAGGTTTAATATTTAGTTGATAGTTAGCTTCTCTGTAATTATCCATGTATATATACAAACACACACACATATGCATACACATGTAGCATATTGTATAGTCATTGTTTTAATCGCTTCTAAGTACTTAATGCTTTGTAATTTATTTAATTTAGTGCCTAACTTATTTATTCTAGTATAATTCTATTCTATACTAGTATCACATCACATTCAGAATTGATTTAGTTAAGTCTACGTACGTACAATAAATAATTTATTTTAGTTGTAAATTTAAATTAATTTAATGAAATAGGAAAAAGAAAAACTGAAAAATTTATCGAGAATATACGCTGCTGTTGCTGTTATATAAAAAATTTTAAAAAAAACCATTGGCTTGTTATTTACTTTTATTTCTAACTCAATCAAAAATACTATTAACCAATTTTCTGGTTCTCAGATTTTTACTAATTTAAGTTGTATTGTTACTGTTTGTTGAGAGACACAATAACTTAAATCATTTTAATTTATTTATTTGATTTTGTTTATTTATTTAATTATTTTTGAATTTTTCTTATTTAGTTTTTATTAATTTAGTGAATTTATTTGTTTTGGTTGCTACTTATTGTATTTATTTATTTTATTTATTTATTTATTTTATTTATTTCATTTATTTATTCAGTATTTCTTTATGTGTTTAGTTTTATTGTATTTTGTTATTGTTGGTTTAACCATTTGTTTGCTTTTTTTACTTTATTATATTAATTTTGGTATTGATTTATTTTTTATTTATTTTTTTATTTATATTTATTTACATTGAGGAAAACATTTCTATTTTTGCTTCTATTATACATTTTTTTTTTTATATATTAGGAAAACAAATTCTTTCATTTCCTTGCCATAAATTGATTGACTAAAAGGATTTTCTCTTTATTAAAAGCGAAAGTAAATTTCAATTAACTTGAGCCGAAGCCCAAAGAAGAAGGGCTCTCCATAAGTTAATAAAGAAAACTAAATTTCAATTAAATATTTTGCAATAGTTTAATATTCGAATTCCAAGATCTAAAATATAAATTATCATCAATAAAGTAACACTTATTAAAGCCTCATTTACATTTGGCGAGTTTGAAATCTACTAGTCAGAGAATTCACTATTTTCCCAGTTAACTCTTTCACTGGGAGTACATTATAAACCATTTATCGAGAAAAGTTGAAAGCCGTCTTATTTTATTCGATATTCGCTGGCTGTTAGTGCTCTTAAGGCTGATTTATACTTTGCTAGTTGGCGAACTAAAAGACAGCGAGTTGGCTAATTACAAGCGAACTCGCCCAATGCAATCATGTTAGTATGTTGCGAGTAGAGTGTTAACAAACCAACGAGAAAAGCTGAAAACCGTTCAACTTTACTCGCTACATGCTGCCTGTTAGTGCTCTCACAAACACACTCTCTCTCTCTCATTATTTTCAAAGTGAATCACTATTAAGGCAGCTCTCTGCCTGTTATTACTCTCACACACATACAACGTATTTTATTTACAAAGTGTATCACTAGTTAGGAAGCTGCGAGTATTTCAGTTATATACAAAAATCACTTGACAACTAAGCGAGTAGAAAGTTTTGTGTTTAATCATTACTAGCGCACACACGAATTCGCCCGTTACTTTGCAGCTTGCTTACTCGCCAAATGTGAATGAGGCTTAAGCAAAGACTAAATCTTCCTTCCTTCTTATTAAAATTGAAAAAAATCATCAAAAAAGTAAAGGCGAAACTCCATACCACGTATTTCGATGTCACGTGTTTCATGCTTTCAGTGCTTTCCATTCGTTTCAATGGCGCGTTAGGTGCCTCAACTTCTTGTATTTTGTAAACAGAATACAGCCGGTTAGTGATAAACAAAACCCTGTATACAAGTAGTCGGTAGTCAAAATGCCACTATAAATTCTCTTTATCACTGATTTGGGGTTATCTTATATTTATCTTATAGTTTCGAAGACAATCTATGAAGTTTGCTTCATAAAAATGAATATATTCAACTTTTACACCCGATGCTCAAAACGGCAATACGCCTGATACGAGTGCTATGGAGTTCTGCCTTAATGCTGTAGTAAAAAGGATCTTTGTATAGTATGTATGATTTGACAGTCATATGCATACTCCTAAGATTGAAACAATACCATCTTCTTTATTATTAGCATGTCTATCTATAATTTTGCATTCATTCTTTTCCTATCAGCAATCTAAGAATCTTTCTTTTCTTAACTGACAAAAAACTCATAAACAATAATTTATATCTAAGATTTCTTAAGAAAATTTAACTTATTAAGGATTTCACTGTTTTATAACAAATTTAAGGCTCTTAATTTATGGCAATTGTAAAGGATATTAAAATACTCATACTAAGAAGGAGATATATATAAAACCTTTTTAGATGAAGTTTATAATATACAAACATGGCTTAAAAGGTTTCTTCTTGATTTTCTTGTAGTATAATTCACTAAGAAACCCTTTAAGTCATCCTATTGTAAATTATATTCAATCAAAATTCTTATTTCAGCCCAAACAATAATCGCTATGTGATCAAAATATGAAAAAGTGCTATGGAACGATTCTATTCTATATGCAATTTCATGTGAAATCATTTGAATTTGTCTATAAGAGCAGATTCAGAGCTTGAAATACTTTATATCGGGAGTACTTCTTTCCATTAACATTTTAATTCTTTATTTAACTAATTATTTATTTTTTTTTTTTTATGTTATTACTTTTAATTATAAAAGAAAGCATCATCACAGGGTCACAAGCAGCACATTTTCACATCAGCACAAATTATGGAAACTGGAGTTTTGGAGATATCATAAGATATATTTTTCAAAAGAACAATCATCATTTCATTAACATTTTCATATGCATACTCACACATACCATACTTACATCATACTCATCATTGCACAATTATATATATAAAATAATACAAAAAATTAACGGTGTTGGTTGGATTTTCATATTAAAATATTTATTTTTTATATATATTTTTTTAATTTTCTTCATGTTCATTGAATGTTTTAAAATTTTATTATTTATATGATCATTTCGTTTTTATGGGTTAATTAATTTTTATGTTTTCATGTTTTCGTTAAAAAAAAAAAAACACAACAATAAATTTTTTATAAAAATTAATTGCTATTTTCAATTTATTTATTTTAAGTATTAGTTTTAGTTTTAAGCATAAAATTTAAGCTCTAGTTTAAGCAAATTTACGATCCATCAAATGGCAATATAACGCTGCCATTGGGGTTTTATTGAAAAGTGAAAACATTGGCAGGGTGTGCCAAAATATTTTTTAAAAATACCTACTACAAAATACAACTACAAAACGAAAACAAAAAATACCAAAACAAGCAAGCAACTAGTATAATAAACTGACAAGGTACACTGACACAAACAACAACAAGAAATCTAAAAAATCTTAGAAGATATCAAAAAAAAGAAAAACAAAATTCAAGAGATGTGGCACAGCTGCCAGCTTTGATTGTGCATCTTTGAAGATTTACAGTTGCAACAAGCTAAAAACAAAACTTTTTCAAATGAGAAAACTAGTAGATGAAGAGTGTGAGTGCACAATAATTCAAATATATCTACTAAATTATGTGTTAACATCATTAAAGCCAACTAAACAGAGATGGGAATGCATATGGGTGGCACTAGTCTTAATACTGAGTTATAAGATTCATCATAGGGACCCTCAGTGAGACCTTGAAGGCTAGAGTTACCTTATTTAAATTTTTGTAAAACCTTTAAGAAGTAGAAGGCAAAGAAATCGAGTACATATTCTGTGTGCGAGAACGAGTTTATCCACACTCCGCGGACATTAAATTGACACAAGTGATTGCTTTCTTAAATGGTTATTCAGGCAGAAACCTATGGGATAGGAGTAGCTTCTTCTGGTATAATAACAGAGTTTTATATGGCTGACCCTTTATGATATATACCATATGTTACCTTAACATCATTAAAGCCAACTTAACAGAGATAGTAATGCATATGGGTGGCACTAGTTCTAATACTGAGTTATTAGAATGTTCATAGGGGCCCTAAGTGGGATCTAGAAGACTATTAAGACATTAAATTGCCAAAAGTGATAGCAATCTTAAAGGATGATTCAGACAGAAACCGGTGGGTTGAGGGTAGCTACTTCATAATGGATTTTTATAAGACGGAAGTTCGTTAGACAGACACCTTAATCTAGCCTAGCCTTAATGAAATTCTTTCAAATTTACGATACATTTGAAGAAATTGCTGTTAATAAAGTTAATCAAACCTCAAGCATCCTCAGAAATTTTTATGTAAGAAGCAGTTCACTTAAAAAGGATAATAGAATACAATAGTTAGAAAAAGAAACTCTTTTACTCTTTATATCAATATTACCATTTTTAATCTAATTTCTCACCAATTCAGAGTAAGATTTGGTAGTCCGTGCAATGCCTGGGCTCGCTAGTATAAAATATAAGAAAATTTGTAAATCAGCCACTACAAAATGAATAAACCCATATTAAAAACAACTGAATAGAGTCACCAGCTCATGACCAAATCACACGGTTAAATTAAAATTGTCAGTCCATAATCTTTTAGGCCAACAATAAAACTTATCTTCATGTGAACCACTTAAGTTGCTTTGATAAAAACATTTACAGATGTTAACACATAATTTAAGAAAATAAAAAAAAAATTAAGTTCCCAAAAAAAAAAAAATTGTAAGCATCTTTAGACTGTCAGCAAAACCATGTCCAAATGTCTTCAACGCCGTCCTTTAGTCATGTCATGCAACTAACTGACTGTCTGTCTGTTTGTCTGTCTGTCTGTCTGCCTATCTATCTAACTTCCATGTCTGTCTCCATGGTATATGTCCGAGCGTCTATCCATCTGTATATAGTAAGTATATATGACTTGCCACAACAACATAACAAAACACGGCGACGTTTATTGACGTCGAGATACCACATTATGAACATTAATACAACACTCGTTTATGTCGCTTACCTACAAGCCACAAAACCGAAACCAAAACCAAAAGATACTTTAAGCTTTGGCCAAGCATTCTTTGGCTACAACAATAACAGCAACAAGTCCATGAAAATAATTTTCCAATTTTCAAAACTGTTTATAGTTGCTATTGCTGTTGTTATTGTTGTAACTGCTGAAGTGGGTGAGCGACTGACTGACTAAATGACTGACTGACTAACGATTGAATGAATGACGAAATGACTAAGTGACTAAGGGGGCGTAGATAACGACGACGACAGCGACGACGCCGGCTGTTTAAATTGTCCGCTCCGTCGCATCTCTTTGTCATCATCATTGTCCTCAAGTTTGACCAAGTCAAGGCATGAAAATTGCATTTGAATTGCCTTCATGAGTCCATAAACTGCAGCCGATCAATCGGTGATGCTGCTGCTGCCGCTGCTGCAGCAATACTTACAACAACATGGAGAAGGCTGCACATGCACATAGTATAGACCACTCCACAATCCTTACTCTCCATCCATTCATCCATCCATCTATCTATCGAATAGAGCATTCATTGTCTAAGCGCATATATCGCATACTCTGCTCACTAGTTTGATGTTGATTGTGGGAGACACGATCTTGCCAGCTCGGTAGTAAAATACCGAACGACAAACGGACAAACAGACAGATCGGAAAGACAGGACAGAGAATACTGAAAGACAGACAAACCGATCTGATCGTCCATAGTGTCTTCAAATAGATTTCTTTAAGCTTAGAGCCATGACTTGCCTGAGCTTAGCTTAGCTTACCAGGCATTCAGGCAGCAGCACGTTGACGACATGTCGCGCGCATCTTCTTCATGCTCTTAACTCTGCCTCTCGTTGTAAACAGACACACAGGCCCAGACTCAGACCAACTCAAGTTAGATCGGAGCTGTTCAATTGCAATGTTTGACTATAGTTTGAAGTAGTTTTTTTGTTTTGTTTCTGCTTTTTTTTTTTTTTTTTTTGGGTTGTTAAAACTTGTAGCTTTCATGTCTACGCCACACTTTTTTTGACCAAATTTTTTTCAGTTGTTGTTACTCGTGTTACTTTAGATTTTTGTCCAAAACTTCTTCCTTCTGACTAACCTTCTTTTTAATGTGAATTTTCTGTCTTTCTTGTTGTTGTTGTTGTTGATGGTGGTGGTAGTGGTGCTGTTGAAGCTATTCCTTTTTGCTGTAAATTGTTTGTCGAGATCAATGATCGCTTCTTCTCCTCAAAACAAAATCTCAGTTCTTAAGAGTCTTTTCTTTTCCGAATAACAGTTTCGTTTGCAACACATCCACCACAGCAGCTCAAAACGATTTTTGTGCTTTTGAACTTTGTGAGGTTGGGTTCAAATTTACTATGTTTACTGATTTGTAATTAGCAGTTTTTGATACTTTGTATTTCTTCTTGTTGTTACTTCAGATGATGTTATTGTTAGGTTCTTCCTTATGTTTGAGAACATAACAAAAAAGAAAAAAACGTTAGTTAAGTACATTAGCGATATCGATATAATCTTGATAAAGAGCCAAGAGATTCTTTTTCTTGTTATAAGCAATTCGTTATTTAAGCTATGGATAAAGGATTGGCAAATTATTGTAGTTGCTTGGTTCATCACACTAAATCAAAAATAAGGAAAAAACTAACATCTGACAGAAACATAAATCTAAGACCAAGTCAAATATATTATATATGATCACTGACATAAAATTTTAATCTTTTATTTGTTAAATAAAATCAATATAAATGTTGTTCAATAAATCACCGGACATTGATAAGACAAATACTAGATTTTTTTCATACAATTGTATGTTTGATATATTGAACTTCTTTAAATGATTTCTAGGTTATTTCCATAGCATGTATTTGTAATTCCAAAGCAGCAATCAATTAAAAATAACTTTATTCAATGAATCATGGATGAATCAAAGATATCAGAACTTTTATTACAAGAATTTTAGTTACCTAGTGACTTGTATTTTCCCATTTTTTCAAAGCACTTGTAGCATGTACATATTTCAATAATGAAATATTGAAATATTACAAAATTTTATTTCATATGATTTTACTTCATTTAATAGAGTTTTATTTTTCTTTGAGCTTGAAATATAGATATTGGTCAACAGTGTTTGATAAGAGTCATTATTTCAGCACTATATCTCCAAAAGGTGATTATCTCTTAACAAAAAAAATTGTTTAAGATCCAATGAGGAAATTGTACGCTATATTCTCTTAGTTAATGTGTAATCACGATACAGGAACAATATCTTTTATCCTTATCTTCAGTTAATGTTAAGTTTTGTCATAATTTTTCCCAACAGGAATCTCTGTCTCTAAAAATACAATCAATTTGCAAATCTTTTTAATGCTTTTATTAGAAAAAACTAGATACCTGTTTACACGTTGTTCTGCCTTTCCTTCTCAAACATTTATGGGAAAATGATTGGTTAGCTGTAACATTTGTATAATCATTTATCGTCAAATGTTTCAGAAAATCATCTTTATTCGTTAAAATTCGCTTGTTCCAACTTTTTGCTCCCACATTATATCCAACATCATCTTCTTAATCGGCTTCTTCATTTGTGAACATAATTGAAAAATATAGGTTTTCCTGTCCTTCACATGACTACCGCTTAATACATGACCAATTCTCTTCATGGTCATGTTTATCACGTTTTACCATCTTACGTGCACACCTGATGAATTTAAAATTTTTCGATTTTGCGGCTGTTTATTTTTGATTTTACCGGATTCTTTTTTGGATTTTAAACCATCCTAGTATTGAGTCGAACAAAGGGAAAAGAAAGATTGAAATTTGTGGAGCTATTCTGGAGCTTTATTACTAGCATTTCAAGATATGTTGTGATCGACTCAACGTTTGAACTTGAACTTCCAACCTTATGAAGTGACGTTTCCTTCGCAAGTAAAGGCCTTGACTTTAGATTAATAATTATGACAAAAGCTCACTTCCTAGAGGGACATAATAAAGACGGCAGCTAAAGTGTGAGAGGCTTAAGGCTGGAACAGAATGGTGAAGCTGAAGATGAGTCTGAAACTGAAGCCCGGAAAAAAGTAAATAGAATGCGAGGTTCATCCATTATTGCTTTTGTTTTGAATATTAATCAGCTATGCTTGCCATTTGAGAGACAGACAGAGAGAGACAAATGATTTAAAGCCGAGTAAAGTCAAATTACTTTAACTTCACGGCTTCAGGTTCAGACTCAGCTTCAGATTCACAATGTGTTCGTGCACATTTGCATTTGATTCTTAGACCGACTTCAGACTGAGCTTCAGCTTTACCATTCTGTTCCAGCCTTTATTTGTAATTTGTTAGATTTTTATCTTCATTATTTTTTGCCATAAGTGTTTTAATTTTGTCCTCTTTACAAGTGTACTATTTTTAGGAAAAAATAACCAGCTTAATAGAAAGGATTATTGAAGATAAAATAATGAAAGCCTTATCGTTATATTAATCACATATTTAACATATTTCTTTATTTATTTTCCTGTAAGATACTGAGTCATACATTCCTTTAGTTCATCTTATGCTACTCAATAATATTTATTATAAACAATTTATTATTGTAGTATTTTCTTCTATAAGTACAAATTCATACTTGACCTCACATAACCTCCCATGAATACGATTAAAATTTTATTACATGAATACTTTCTATTACACTATTACACTAGTTAAAACTAAATAAAGTTATAATTTACCAATGTGCCCTTCACTAAAATATGCAAAAGAAACCACAGTTACAAAAAGGAAAAAAAAAATTATTTTATATATAAAAAATAAAAATTTATTATATAAAAAAAAAAAAAAATAAAGTAACAATTCATAATTTCGTTAAACAGTTTAACCTTTTCTACAATGTACTTTGTCAAAAATCGAACAACAACAGAAATAAAATCGTTCAACATATTCTTAAACAACAACAACAACAACAAAATAAATAAAAGTATCTAAGATACTTTCATGTTGTTGTTGCTGTTGCTGTTGCAGTTGTTATTGTTGAAGTATAGTAAGTACATATCGGTTACGTCGGTTACTGCAACGACTACTTTACGGTCATTATGCATTTAAAACACGCGGTCACGATCTCACTTGAGTTAGTAACTGCCGACGTTGGCGACGACGATGACGACGACTCTGAATTCGAATTTAACTGCAGCGATGACTATGCCATAGCAATTCCATAGCGATCGATACACACGAGCTGCAAATCCAAAAACCAAAGAGGAAAAATCCATTCCAATACCATCATCATTGAACAGACTTTATTTTATACTATATTGTGCATAGTCAAGGAAAGTCAAGCAGGCAAGAGGTCCGGAAGATAGTCAGGCAGTCAGTCTGTCGATTGAAGTACTTTAGTTTCAGCTGCATTAGATACTCGTAGAGAGGATGGATGAGAGAGAACTTGAACACTGAGAAAGCGAAGCAAATAAAATATTCAATCGAGAAAGCGCACAACATTTCTTAACTGGAATGTCTTTCACTTTGCGCCAATACTACTAATACTTACTCTGACTCAACTCAATGATTCTGTATGCATTTATGCTATTTTTTATTTTGTATCTTCAAAATTCATTGCCGTTCGTTTGTTAGTTTCATCGATCCTCATTTCAATGAATATAAAAATTTTTAGTCTTGTTGGCATATTGATTTGAATTGTCGGCACAGTTTCTTTTTTTTTTTTTTGGTTAACAGAACGTGGAACGTTTTCTTTTTGTTTTTGGTTCCGATCGATGGATTTGTTACAACTCCTTTTGAGAGCGCGTGACAGTGGTGCTTAAGTTTTAAGAATAAATTTGCTCCACTGTCCTGAATGGTTTACTTTTGCATGAATTTTATTGTATTTCTTTCCTCAAATACTCACTGAGAATATTGAAGTTAATAGAAAGTCAATTGACAATTATTATGTTGTTGTTATGTTGTATTGTGTTGTATTTTGATGTTTGCCAATTTTTGATTGACCATGTCTGTTTGTATTGAACAATTGTTTTTGGTTCACGTTTATTGCTTTTTGGTTTAATAAAATGTTTAACAAATGCTAATTGAATTTTTCTTGCCTTTGGCGACAAATCTTTTTAAACGTTCCAACTCTTTGTGTGGTAAACTTGTTGACCTTTGCCACAACTCAAATGATGAGTACAAGAGGTTTTGGGAAAAAGAAAGGTTTTTAAAAGGGACTAAAGATAGACTATCACTTAAATTGTATAAATCTTAATTAACATATATATTTTAAGCATCTTTATTTAAGTCTTTATTAAAAATGAAACTTCTTCAGTGCACACTGTGCATTGGTTATTATTAATAGCGCCAATAAATTGTTATAAAAGATCTTTGCCAATATTCATTGACACTTAAGTTTTTTGGTTGCTGCCATTTTTATTAAGCTACTTTGTCTTTATGCCATAAAATCCATAAAATATCTGTGTGTGTGCTCACACTTAGTATTATGCGACTATTAAAACAGCTCATTACACATACTATAAACATCATGTCACATGCAATTTCAACACAAATTCTTAACATGCATTAAACAAATATAAAAGATTTTAATATTTTCCTACAACATAAATTATAAAACTGACAGGTCATTTGCATTTTGCAATAGTTGAACAATGAAAACACAAATAAAGGCAAACAAATTAGACAGACAGAATAGAAATACATAGAGAATTTCTTATACACTACACTCACAGAGTTTTTATTCAAAGAGATTGTGATCTTGATACAAATAAAATATACTAGTTATGGAACAAATAATTTAATTCTTAATTCTTTTATAAACTAAGTGAACTTTCGATAGACAAATTTCAATTCAACTTATTAAATTTTAGTTACTAAAGTACAATACCTTATCACTTCAAGTTTACCCAAACATTTTAAGACAGTTTAAAGTATCAAATTATCTAATTATGGAACAAAAAACTAATTTTGTAAAGCACATATTGGAATCAGAATTATAAGATTCTTAAGTATTCACTTATCTAAGAATATGATCAATTTCAATTTCACATCATTGATATTTAAATTGAACTTAAAACTTAAACGTGAGTCTTAATGCAAGAGACTCTTTTCAAATCCGTATTCATATACTTTTCGCTGCCTATGCAGCATTGTCCCTCGCCGTATGATGGCACGCTTTTTATTTCTTCCTTAAATACAATCAAATTTATTCGAATTCTATTTTTCTGTTGCATCCGTATTAGTATAGGATTCTAATTGGTTTATTTGTGTAGTTTTTCACACCTCAACTTATTTTCTTTACACAGCTGATCACAATTTTTCTATTCAGTATTCACCACACCGAAGATCAACTGGTGTGTGAATGCGTTGCCAGATTTTCCATTCCCCCTCCAATAATATCAATATTAAAATATATTTTTAATAGAAAATAAATACTCTTCAGTCCAAAAGAATCAAAAAGTACAATTATTAGACTGAAATCAGTGATTGAGTGCAATAAAATTACTATTTAAATGTGATTTTTCAAGTGATACATTTCTTTAAAAATAACATCCAATTATAAAATATAAATAAAGCAATTTCATTCATAAAAGTACTACTACTTTTTTCCTACGAAGAAAAATAGTTTGACTCAGAAAAACTACTTGTATTCAGCATAACTTTCATATGTTAAACCTTTGGCTTCGATTGAGTGTTTAAATTAAGCCTCAAGAAACAATGCGGGACAGCGTCTTCAGCTGTACTTGATTGTAGAGATAAGCTAAACAGTGACACAGTGATACTAAACTGTGATTGAGTCACATTGATTTGAAGGGAGAGACACAGTTTACTTGATTGATTGTGACTCACTTTGATACAGTTGCTCCCTAAACTGTGAGTACCAATCACAGTTTAAACAAAGAAAACTGTGTCTCTCCCTTCAAATGACTGTGACTCAATCACAGTTTAGAATCACTATGATTTTGAAATCACTGTTTAGCTCATCGCTACTTGATTGAACATTTCCCTGATATCTTCGGAGAATGTAATTTTATGTAGACGGAATCTTATTAAGATTCCTACTATTGATGTCAGCCAATCTGGGCCGGTTAGTAAACTGTGGTTTAGCAATGTGCTGTTGCATTCGTCAGCAGCGTCAAATACTATGCGTATTTTTCCAATTTGAGATTAGAACTAATGTTTTGCTGTTTTTGGTATGTCCTTACCTTTAAGTATTCGATCATTGGCTAAAAGTTTTGAAATTTCGTACAATTCAGATATGGCCGTGTTGCAAAGAAGTTTGCGCTCTAAGCATTTTAGATTTGTACTGCCTATATAAAGTTCTTATACTTATTAAAGTACTTCTTCTAAGAATTAATAAATTAGCTTATAAGTACATTTAGAGACTAAAATCAGGTTTTATTAAGTAATCAGAGTCTCTCTGTTTCCCTCTCTCTTTTCCTAATTTTAATTACAACTAGCTGTGCCCATGACTTCGTACGCGTGGTATTTGAAATATGTTTTTAAAAGCGTGCGTTTTGATAACTTTTTTCCTAATTATCAGATGTTTAATGGTGGCGCGCAGCAAAAGAGGAAAAACGTTCGAAAATCAGTCAAAAAGTCGGCAACAGAATTAAAAATATGAATATCTTTTGATTTCGTAAACCGATTTTGATAAAATAAACGCCAAATGTTACACGAAGCTTGCAACAAAACACCAGTCAAAACCGCATTCAAATAGGTGAATCGTTTCTGAGATAAGCGTTAATTTTAATAATCTTAATCACATTTTTCCATTGAAAACTGATACAAATTATTGTATCATAAAGAAGTTTTTATCATTTTTTATGGAAATAACTAATATGACTTTAATCAAAACTTATTACGTGCCAAATGCAACACATCGTAACTCAATCATGGACAAAATAAACCAGAAACCATTAAAAACAAATAAAAAACGGCAATGAGATTCTTTATACAATTCTAGAGAATTTTTTATACCATATGCTACTTATCAACAAACAAAATTGCAACTTTGTTGGAGTATTAAAAAATGACACCTTATTATTAAATGCTATTTAAGTCAATAAAAAATTATTTAATGTCACTAAACAGATATGATTAGCAAGAATACTTCAATTGAGTTTATAGCAAATTTGATACTCTTTGGCACAAAGAATCTTAGTTTGATGTAGTATAAAAAAGTATTCAAAAAAGTTAATAGTAGTAGAGAAAAAATATGATATGATTCAGTAACATATAGCCAAAAGAGGGATTTAATAAAATTCAATAACATAAAAACCATGATGAAACTTTTTAAATGTCTCGCTAGAAAAGAAGAAGATTTCCGGCTAAACTAAGAAAATTCCTATACCTAACCATATTGATCAAAATTTTCAACAATATCCATGATGTTAACTTTCCAAATGAATTTCTTTCAAATGCGGACTGCAAACAATCAAATTCTTGATTTCATAACATAAACGGGCTTATTTGGGGTTCATTTATCAATAAAGAATATAGAGACATGAATGAACTCAAAAATTTCATGTCAATTGAAATACTGAATTCACTAATTACAATATTTTCACTACCATATAAGTCATATAACCATATAAAAATTATTATACCTTTTCTATTAAATGAAGTGCAATGATTATAAAATTGTACAAATATTCTGAACACTTGAGAACATTCTCATTCTTTTTTTTATGACATACGCTGCGTATGCGTAACATAAAATTTATAATATTTGTCAATAAAAGTCACATATTTTGCTAAGACATAGTAGTAATGATTCAACTTCATCTTGTTGTTGCTGTTGTTGTTAACGCCTTTGTGTATACCTATAAATATATATATATATATACAAAAAATATTGGAACGATGTCGTTGCAATTAAAACTCGTAACGAAGATATTTATTTATGTATAAAATTTTAATTTTTTTTATATATTTTTTCCTATTTACGAGTGGGCAGCAGCGCACATTTGAGTTTAAGTTTGAGTTTTGTTGGAAGCGCGTGTAGTTTAATTTCAGAAAATTTAATTAACAGGGTGTCGTGACAGTTTCACCTCCCGCCTATTCATCTACAATACATCACATATACTCTTTAGCTTGACTATATGTCTGTCTTTCAGTCTCTCTGTCTGTTAGTGTATCTGGCTGTGTGTCTGACTGCTTGCCTGTTGGTCTGTCTATCTATCAAAGGCGTCGTTTTGTAGTTGTTGTTGTTATTGTGCTGTTAAAATTTCGCATAAGTAATTTATGAACGCGCGTTCTTGCCTCAATTGTACGGCAATAAATCATTTGTAGTTTGAGCATGTGACGTAACATTTTAAGTACTCGTACATGTATGGTGGTACATACATACATTCATATGTATATTTTTCCCGCTCAGTGTACTTTATATGGTATATAATTTTTGAGGAGGCTGAGCAAGTTTAAGGCGTGTCTTAAAGCGAAAATTAAAAAATATAAAAAAGTTTCTATGAAATATAAATTTCGGCAGCAAAAATGACTTCGATGATAATGATGACGATGACGATGAGGAAGTGATAAAACGGATTTTTCGTGTAACATGAAATTGTAATAAAATAATTATAAAAGTGAGCCATTTAATGAAAAATCTCATGAAACGAAAAATATATCCGAGCAAAACGTAATTCATTTTCGTTCCTTTTAACTGTAATATTCCATATAGTATTCCATATTAAATTTTGCTTAATTTTTTTATTCATTACAGATGCCTGCGGCTTGTCTGATGTAACACACATTGAATCCCTGCAAGAGAAATCACAATGCGCCCTAGAGGAATATTGTCGAACACAGTATCCAAATCAACCGACGAGATTTGGCAAATTGTTATTGCGATTGCCATCGTTGCGAACGGTTTCGTCACAAGTAAGTACAAGCAGTACATACTATAGAAAGCAATAGTGTTACTAACACTAAGTTACAGTAGCTTTGTTACTTTCCAATATTGTCACTTTCCTCAAATTAATTTCACACTTTTTCTTTTCATTTATTTTTCTTGTAAATTTTACCATTAGGTCATTGAGCAATTATTTTTTGTGCGTCTAGTCGGTAAAACACCAATTGAAACACTCATACGCGACATGTTGCTGAGTGGCAATAGTTTCTCTTGGCCCTACTTGCCTTCGATGTGACACACGATGTGGCGCCAATTGACAACAACTTGATCATCCGCCGCAGCCGTTGCTGCTGCAGCAGCTGTTGCAGCCAACAATTGCGCCAACAGCGGCACTAGCAACAGCAGCAGCAGCAACTATCATAGCAACAGCACTAACAATCATAATAACATCAACATCACGCCCGATAGTAATGGTTTTGCAGCAATGCATGCCGCCTATAATGTTGCTAATAGCAGTAGCAGCAACAACAGCAGCCACAACAATCAACACCACAATAGTACTACAAACAATGCTAGCAACAATGATGATGACACCCTGTCAGCTAGCAATAATTACACCTCCAACAACATTGTGAACTATAGTAGCAGCAGCAACCATCACCAACACCACCTCCATCACCACCACCCCCACAATACTATGACAGTTGGCAACTTAGGCGGCGTAGGTGGTACTGGCAACCCATCAAGTGCACTATTTGGCAATTGTGCTGCATCAAGTGTTGCAAGTAGCACTGTCAATGCTGCAACACATGATTATATGGTAGCCAATGCTGCAGCTGCAGCCACATATGCAGCAACACCACACACAGCAGCAACAAATGTTGTCAATCCCACAACAATGTTATCGAATTATTGCGATGCAGCAACAATGATGATGGCTGCTGCCGCTGTCAATGCTAATCAATGTTTACAGCAACATCACCAGCGAATGTTGTTAGCGAACAGCAATGAATTCGCAGCAAATGCAGCAGCAGCCGCTGCAGCAGCTGCAGTAGCATCATCAAATACAACAGCAATCTCAGCATCATCAACATCCTTAAGTTCTGTGCTATCATCATCATCATCTTCGTCAGCATCATCGGCATCGACACCAACAACTGTCGGCATTGCTGCAGCATTGGCAGCAGCAGCTGCTCAACAACATCAACATAAGCATCATCATCAACAGCAGCAACAAGATAATAAAACACCAGAGTTGCCATCGCCGCCAAATTTAATCGATATCAGCGAAGTTCCTCTCATTGTGGATGTCAAGTAATGTAAAAAAACAAAAAAAAATATAAAAAAACACAAAAAAAAAATTAAACACAAATTCACTTAAAAAATGAAAAAATTTAAAAAAAAAATCATTGAAAATATTTAAAAAAAATAGCATAATTGTTTAATAATATAACATTATTTAGTTAGCAAGTTAAATCGTATTTTAAGCTTTAACAAACAATGATTTCTGTACATAAACTAACATTCTTTTCCTGATTTTATTTCTTATTTTCTATCTTCTATCCAACAAACATCCTGAAGTCATTTTTATAATTAACAAAAAACAATAAATTTTATAGAAAAATATCTTCTGGCAAACATATCCTTACAATTTCAAAAAAAAAAAAAATACTTAGCAACAATTACGTAAAACGTGAAATAAAAATAATAAAACATCAAAACAAAAAAACATATATAAGTATATATAAAAATAAATCCAAAAAAAAATCTTTTCTCTATATAAATAAAAATGTGTGAAAAGGGTTATATCACTTAATAATAAATACAAGTAAATTAATTAAGCAAAGTGTAAATTATTTCAAGGCACTGAACTCTACTTAATTTTAAATACAAATTGATGTGTGTTTAATTAATTAATTATATATATAAATATATATAAAAATTCAAAGCATAAGAAAGAAATGAAGAATTAATAATATTTATATATATATATTTATGTATATGTAAATGTAAGTATTTAATTTATTCAATTAAATACTCCTCTTCAACCCAAAATACCTTCCCAGTGGTTTTGCAGAAATATACCAAAAATATTTTATTTTTTTTTAATTTTGTTTTGTTTTATTGCAATATTAAAATATTTACAAACAAAAAAAAAAAAAAAAACTTTAATTAATTCATAAATGAATTAATTAATTTTGTGGCAATTTTCTCTTTTACTTTAAGTAAAAATAATATAATAAAATTTTATCTATAATATATCAAAGTATCTTAAAGATATTGTGTACTTTTCTCTTTAAACTTTTTCTTTCAATTTAGCAAATTTTTATTTTTCAAATTTTCCAAAAAAATCAAAATCAAATTATATATAAATTAAATTTAATTATACAAAAAAAGTGCAAGTTTTTGTTCATTTTAATTTTTTATTTTTTGTTTTTTTTTTTGTTTTTTATTATATTATAAATTTAAGCATTTTATTTATGTGAATAGTAAAAAATAAAAGTTTATATATTTTGTAAAATAAAATTGTGTTTTATAATGAATTCAATTGAATTTTTTTCATTTCATTTTTTTGTATTATTTATTTAGAATCTATCAAAAGAATATGTAGACAGTAGCTATAACTAGAGGTTTTATTAGGTCACTGGTTGAAGCGGGAGGGAAGTTAAAAAGGATAATAGAGCTTTAATCTGCGGAGTTGCTGACTGTTATTCAGGAGTTGCACTGCGTGGACGTTTACGTGGTTCTCAAGTCGATGTTCATAGCGGCGATTATAAGCAGTGATTTCTCTGCAAATTTAGCGATCTTGAGGTCGCAATGAATGACGTCGTTGCGAACATAGAAGGGGTACCTACTACGAAAGTTTATTAAGGCGTTGCCAGATTTTGCGTATTGACATTAGTATTGCCAATTCCCGAGATATAAATACCAGCCCTCGTAAAGACTGAAATCTTTGTGTGATGTTGGAAGCCGCAGTGGAGCCGCATAACTGAATGCCACCTTATAGAGCAGCAACTTACTGTGTAATGAGAGCTTCGAACTATTCCAGAGTTTAAGGTTGAGCTAGGTTCGCTTGTTGAAGACGTGTTTTCTCCAGTTGAGTGCTCTATCCAAAGTAATCCCTAAATATTTAACGCTACAGACCATGGAAACCTTGTGGCGATGGCAATGGCATAGGCAGCAGTAAGGGAGCAATCCATATTTGATACCGACATAAGGTGTACAGCTCAGACCTAGAAAATTTTATTATGGAAATATTTTTATTTTAGTTGGGTCGTAAAAAAGAAGAATAAATTTTGATGCAAAAATCAATCTAAATTCCAAAAGATATAAATGTTCAAAGATGAAAATGATAAAAACTATAGTTGGATGATTTTATATTATTGTAGATTATCAAGCTTAGATTTCTTTTACAAGAGTGAGTGCATATTGATCCAATTGGATGCGAAATAGTTCTCACTAGTTTTCGAAACCTTTGTATAATGTCTTTCAATGTAAAACAAATTTAAAAGTCTAAGTTTTCAGTAGAATAATGAAAGACAAATGCAGATTCTTTTAGTTTTATCCTTAAAGCAGCCCAAGTTGTCTTGAGATATGTAAAAAAAAAATGTAAATTGGATGTAACATATTTCTAATAATTCTTTAAAAACTTTAGTTGGCTAAAGTTTTGTATTCCATTATGTCAGATATATTCTTAATTTTGCTTATGATATTTAGGTCTCTTTAACAAATCTGTGAACTCGAAAGCAACCATAAAAACTGCAACAGTTTAAAGCATTTATTTTATGTGATTATTTTAAAAGTAAATGTTTTGAAATTTTAAATGAAAGACATTTTAAAATCTAAAGTCTAGATGAGTCATTTGAACTATTTTAAAAATATTTAATCAGGAATTTATCACTCATGTGAAGAATAGATAAACAGGTTTATGTGAAATGATGAGAATATTGACTTATCTATGAATTTCCTGCAAATTTAGTGCATGTAATAAAATGTTTAATATCTTAATAAATCAGTAAATACTTTGTCAAAGGCCTACTTCATGTTTATTCAATCAATTCCAATGAATGAATAATTGGACCACCCCAGCTAAATATATTTATTTATTAAACTTATAAATTATTTTTAGCAATAAATCATTTTCACTTTAATTCACTCTTTCTCTGTTGTTTGTTTATGATTTAAATAATCTTTTAATTTCCACATTTTCTGATTTTTTTTTATTTATGATTACATGCCTCATCTAATCAGCTTATAGGATTATATAAATATGTAAGTGAGTTTATGTGTAAATAATAAAAAATAAAATTAATTAGAAATCATCATCATTTGTAGTGTAAAAATTAAAAGGAAAACAACAAAAACCAAAAAAGAAAAAATATTAATTAAAAGCGACATTAAATCAAATTATAATAAAAATAAAATAAGATAGAAGAAAAAAGCGTAACAAAATCGCATTTATTGTATTTATTTATTTATTTACAATATTTACTTAATACTATCTATTTAAAATGTGTGTAAATACTGAAATTAGCATGAATTATTACTCAAGTGTATAGAAATGTGATTTAAAATGAGTTTTTTGTAAATGTTATTGCCAATAAAAAAAAGAAAAGAAATTAAATATACAAAATAAAAACCAAACAAAAAAAAAAAGAATTTGTAAGTAATGAAAAACAAGAAAAGTGTGTTTGTAATTTCTCTTATCACATTAAAAATAAAACAAAAATTTATATTAATAATATTAATAATAATAATGAAATTGTTGCACTTTAATTAGTAATAAAATAAAAGAATAAAAAAACACATGTAAATTGGCAAAATGTTGCTAATAAAAAATATTTAATAAAAAAAAAAAGTAATAAATAATAAAAAAAAACAAATCATTGGATTATTTTATTTAAATATTTCAAGTGTGAATTAGTACAGATTAATTATGATAATCCCAATAAA
Source organism: Amiota communis (assembly GCA_037043315.1). Lineage (NCBI taxonomy): Eukaryota > Metazoa > Arthropoda > Insecta > Diptera > Drosophilidae > Amiota > Amiota communis. The sequence goes on along the minus strand of JBAMAV010001400.1, from coordinate 890,097 downwards.
GATGAGTTGATGGTGACAGTTAAATTAAATTTATACGAAGTGATTTAAAATGATAAGAACAAAATACACATTCTATAATGAATGTAGGTGACGCAACTTGCAAATAAATTACATGGATGATTTTTTAATTAATTTAAGCCAAGCCAAGCCAAAGGAAAGGAAAATTTATTGAGAAATCAATTTAATAAAAATTGTTATACTATAAATTATAGTATAAGGTAGTGAATAGAAGTCTTAGAAATGAAATAGATGAAATAATACACAATAAGTTATAGAGAGTCAAAAGCGCTGGCATAAGAAGAATTTTATTAAAGGTTAAAGTGTGAAAGAACTAACTATACATATTTTAATTAAAGATCTTTACCGTCATGTAAGACTGTGCATATTTGGCTGCATTAATATAAGCTTGGTACTACAATCAATTAAGATGACCCAATTTCGAGACTTCTAATTGAGGTGGCTGCATTAAAAGGCCTACGATAATGCTTTGGAAAATAGATTAATAAAATTGAATGAGTTGAGCTTGTTGAGGACTCACTTGTTTTCGCCAATTTCTATTTTCCTATAGCACGCAGTTTTCCAAGCAGACAGGAGAGATATATTGTGTGAAGCATCAATTTCCAAGACTCGTTTTCCAAAATCAAAGAAAACACTGGTGTTAAAGCGAGCTTATCAACGGTTTAAAGAGGTATAAGGAGAGCTGCTTACTTACAGCAATACAAATTTTAAAAAACACAACTTTAAACGGTCAGAAAAGAAATGCGATGGTGTTTTGATCGCGCGCTCATGACTTGGAATAGAGTGTAGCATACCATAATTTTTCCATAGAAAAGAAGTTCAATTTGGAAGGGCCTGATGGCTATAACTATTATGATATATGCAAAGAGGAGCATTTTTTTAAGCGCCTGCACACCGAGTGTGGGGTGTGATGGTGTGGGTCTCTATATCATACTACGAGTTGCAGTTTTTAACATGGTTATGAAAGCAGAGAGCTACAACAGCGTTTTAAAACAGCTTTTTCCCACTTTTAAAACATATTTGGAAATCTGAAATGGCATTTCCAGCATGATAATGCTCCAATTCACACTGCCCTGACAGTAAAATCATGGATTTAGAGCCAAAAGATTGATTTTCTTGAGTGGCCACCATACTCGCCTGATCTAAATATCATCGAGACCGTTTGGGGATAATTGGCTGGACAAGAGTACGAGTGTTTAAAACAATATTAAACTGAAGCTGAGTTAATCGAAAGCTTCAAAAAAGCTTGATCCACCATTTCCTTAAACTACATTGAACAACTTTACAATTCAATTCCCGATCGAATTTACGAAGTGATTTTTAACAAAGGATGCACCACATATTACTGATTTTGATAAAAAATATATAAAATATATGATATAATTTTTAAAAAACCCTAGAGTTGATCGACAAATTACAATAATAGGAAATACCGCAGGTGGCGCTGTCCTGATCACCAAATTCTTGTTACATTTTTTTTTTTTGTTTGAATACTATTGCTTAAAAATTTATTAAAATAGTATCTTTAATGTTGCAGTAGATATTGCAGTTTTATTTAAAAGAGAATTGATAAGAGTCCAATGAGTAAAAATTGCAAGACTATAGTTCAAATGGTTTAGATAATATTGCACATGAACGAAGAATGTTCAAGGGGGTGGTAATATGATGACACGCAGTGTATCCGAATGAATGCATGTCGGGTTTAAAAAATGCATGCATGCAAATTACCAGTGATTTCCTACATATGAATGCATACAAAACGACTTAAGAATGTATTCGTACAGACATCTACTACATTATTATATATTACATGACTAAGTGAATTAAATATTGCACAAAACATTTAGTTTTAAAATTTATGGACTAAATAGACTACAAATTCTAAAAGTTAACGATAGGCGGAATTCTATGAATTTTGGTTTCTTAACCATATTCAGCCTCTTAACTAATTACATATCCAAACATGAAAATGTGGTTTGGAGAAACAATCTTACCACCAAAGAGTAGATAATACGCCACTATGCTGATTTTAGAAAGTGTAACAAACCATGTTCGTGGTAAGCAACAACAATGTTCTTTATTGTTGGAAGCCTAGAAGGAGAAAAGAAACGCTTGCGATGAGAGCAACGTCGTCTCATGTCCTACTCAAAGATATCAATAATCAATTTCGAAGCAAAATCATTAAAATAAGTCAAAGAAAATAAAAAGGAATGTCCAATCTATTCGGTATTGATAGATCAAGTATATGGTACAGTCATTCAATCACATCGATGTTCTTTTCATAAGTCTGGATAAAGTCAAGTATGTTCATCTGATCATATCGATATTATTTTCATTAGTATTTAATCGATCGATTCAATGTATATATTTTATAATGAATCGCTGAATTAATTGATTAATGTTAAAAAATAAAAATTAATAGATCGAAAATGTGCCTAATATGTTTTTCTAACAACTTATTGATTTACCCCATTTTTTAAATCTCTAAATTCTATCGAAAAGCCAAACTTAATCTCACCGTTGTATGTAATTTTGATTTCTCTTGTTCTTCTACTCTTAGTTCCAATAAATGCTTCTTATACTCTGCTGAACATTTCCTCCCTCATCTTTCAACACATAAGTATAAACCTTAGCTTCAAATATCTCAATATGAATATTGTTTCATGCCTCAGTGCAATTACTCGAACTGCTCTAAAATTGCCAATAATGAGACATGCCACTCGCGTTTGTGCGCTTAGCCTTTATAATGGATTGCCATGGATTGGTATCAATTGCAGGTCAATTTCTCAACAACACCACAACGAGACTAGGACCAACAACAATAATCCCAACAGCAACAGCAACATATAAACATAAGTAAGATTTTACGGCACCGACACCAACGACAAGATAATCGCGCATAATATTGGGATTCCCTAGTTTGCTCATGGGTTTGTTCGATCCCAAAACACCAACAATGAATGCTGTTGGTTGCACTGGATTGCGTCCAATCAAAGTCACAAACAACATTGAAGTCAGAGTCCGCAGACAGAATGTAGCCAGCAAACAAATTGAGTTGATGCTGTTTATGTTGCTGTTGCTGGAACCAATTGTTGTAAGAGTGGTTCGTTGTTGCCGTTGCTGAATGACAAATTAGATATCGAGACAAGAAAAATACTAACAATTTGATCGACAACAAATCGCCACTGCTGGCCACTTTCAAATCCCCAGTTTGTTGAGATCTCTTACTAAGCCAAGTCAAGTGGACGTGAATTTAAAGTAAAAAAGAAAAAGGTTTATTTAAAAAAAAAAACAAAAATTGACTTCAGTCTCTTCACGAAATTGGCCAAAACAAGGAAGGCATTTCTGGTGGTATATATTTATTTCGATTTTATACCTTTCATACTAGTGTGTGAACAGATATTATGATTTTGGTGTGATGTTTGTAACGCAAAGAAACTGTGATCAGCGAGAAGAGCAGACTCAATTTTTCCTTTTCCCTCCTTTAATAAAATCGCATCTAGTATGTCAAAACCATATTTCCTTGATTCCTGGTAAAGGTAATCCCATACAAAATTCACTTAAAATACATGATTGTTGTTGACTTATTAATTCCATAGCCATAGTTTATTTCAAAATAATAATCAATTGAATATAGTTAGTATACATTAATTGGATTGTGAAAGGGTATATAAGCTTCGGTGAATAGAATTTAATGTTCTGACTTGTCTTATTTTTATTCCATGCGAATCAAAGAACTTGCTATGAAGGTGTTGATTTGATTACTTTTATGTAAGAGCGAGTGCGGCTGACATGATTGATCTGATGAGTAGTTCAACAGATACTTTTCATGCTACGGATCGTGATGTGGTCGCAACAAAGACTGTGCAATTTTGAATTCGGCATTTCAATTGAGCCGACACTCGAATATTGTGCAAATTTTAGTTGGTTATAACTGACCGACCGACCAACGGACAATATCTAAATGTGAAAAATGATTTGACTTTAATGATTGCCACTGACTGACTAACTGACTGACTTGGATCAGCTTTAGCTGGCTTAGCTCTTTGTTCATCTGATATTATCTGATAGTATGATCGCCTGTTGATGTTGCAATTCTCTTGCAAGATTATCATCTTCAAAGATTCATTTTTGGACTTATTGCAAGGAAGGTGTTAAAAATTTTAGTCATCGTTGTCCACAATTGGCAGTTAACACATTCAATCTTGCAATCTTCACCAACAATTTCAACAGCCAGACAAAGAGTCAGTCACATAGACAGATAGACAGACAGATTGACTAAAATACCGACAGTTAGTTATTTTGTTCATTGAGTTGTTAGTATGAATCTATGTGTGGTGTGCAAGCCTTTTTGCATATGCGATTTATGATGAGATTAAACATAATATTTCTTTTACACTCATTTTGGACATTGCTCTAGGAAAAATGATTGCTCGCTGCTTTTGTGGTTGAGAACGTGGGAACTTGCCATGAAAATTGCAATATATGTATATACTCATATTTTAAAGGTGTGCCGCACTAGTTTATCTACAATGTATTGTATACTATATATATGGTAAATTATAATAATTTCTTATAGAGTGTAAATGAGCTATTTCAGCAAGAGGCGAAAAACAGCGTGGTTAATGTGTGATAGATTACTTCAGACATAAATTGATAATAAATGGAGAGAATGCTAATGTTTTATAATAAGTAGGTGCAATATATGTTGATACAGGGTCTTTTCCAAAAACTCAATAGTAAAATTCTTGAAAGAAAAAAATTAAACAAAGTTATCAAGAATAAAGTTCATGAGAGAACAAAAAGAATCAAAGTGACGCTGATTTTGGAAGAAATAGAAATAAAGGATCGTTAGTGAATTGTACCTACGCTGTCCGTCCGTCCGTACGTACGTCATTGAGCTTTATCTCATGAACCATAAAAAGAAGACCGTTAAAATTTTCACTGATGGTGTATTTCTATTCCCGCTATAACAACATATGATACATTTTTTGGAAAATCTACATTTTGGGTGTGATTGATAATGCAGAGTGATGTAGTGAAACAGTTTTCATATTTATAGCCGTTTTACAGTGAGCTATGATTCGAATCTATGATGATGCGACTATAGATTCGAGTCTCATTTGACAACAACTACAAGGAAAATGACTAAATTGAGGGGTTTTTGTTGTAGATGTGATTCGAGTGAAAGATTCGAATCTCAAGTTGATACGCTTTGATTCTGTTTTTTCGAAAGGTCACTCTTAGCAGTGTTGGGCAATTATTCCATGTATTGCCTGCAATTTGGTATTTACGTCGTTTTTGTGATTGTCAGGTGTCTTCTTCTTCCATTTTTGTTACGCACCACACATAATCAAAAAACTGCTGTTCTTGATACTAAAATAGCATCATCGTGATACGAGCCACTGTAAAGCGGCTATTAAATAGTATGAATTTGTAAAAGAAATAGAAAATCTCACAAGTAGAAGACGAGCGAATGAAAAGTAACAAATAATTGCATTACATTTGTTCCATTTGTAAACTTATCTGAACCAAACCTGTATAAATTTGGCACAGACCCTGTAAAATATTGTAAAATAATTCATTTTATTAAAAATTTTACACTAACCAAACATTTTCTGATATCTTTTAATACCACCCACTTCTTCCACTACAAAGTATATATGATTGTATTTTGAATAAAATGCTCTGTTTGAACCTACTTGGCCTCAGCGTATGACGATGTCACATAATAAATTTTAAGCAATTTCATAACTCATAAATTAAGCAATAGGAATTTGGTTTTTCAATTATATTTCACACTGCATGCCAAATATGTTATTAAAAAGACAGACAAATGGGACAGACAAATAGATAGATGGTAGACCTATGGAATGAATTTGAAAAGAAACTACTATGTATACTCATTACAAACTAACCAAATACAAGTACAACTACATTGAATACTATGTATGTATTTCTATTAATAATTTATAACATTCAGCAACAAAATGAAGTAGTGAATACAACTGCACCTCATACTACTTTCGTTTCGTTTAAACTAAATGTACAAGAGGCAAATACAAATTGACAAAAGTTTTTAACTACGTCAGAAAGAAGAAACAACATGGCACAATAACAGCAACAAACAGCAAGAAAAACCATAGACCACCCATGGTGACAGGCACCTTTTGGTAATACGCAGTCAGAGACCAAGCTAAGATCAGACCAGACCGGACCAGAACAGACTTAAACAAGCCACGCGTTCATAACAATTCACAAAATTTGCTCACTCTCTTTAGGCTGCTGCGCATGAACACTGCGTATCTCATCATAATTTTTCAGCAAACAACACCTCAACAGTTGGTCCACCTTCAACTTTACCAGCAATACACCCGCTTGGTAAACAGCTTTCAAGTAGTACTAAGCGCATATGTGGTGATCACCACCACCACCATCATCACCACAGTGATACTCTGTGTGTGGTGTCTGTGGCCCGGTCTGGTTTGGTTTGGTTTGGTTTGCTTTGGTAAAGTCTCATGCCTTGGACTTATGTGTTTGCCTACCACCCAACCAGTTGCTTATTTTTACGTATTAACGCGCGAAATCATATTTTATTTTGACCATCATCAAAAGATTGAAAAATGTCCACTAATACTTTACCGTCTTTGTTGGATTTTCTTTTTTTCTTTATTGTACCTTTGCTGTACTTAGCTTGAAGTTATGGCTTGGCTTGGTCCTCTGGCGATCCACGTTGTAATGTTTTTAAGTGATTTTTCTTTACTTTGTTCATGAGCATTTAGTTGTGTTCAACGTTTACAAGTATTTAGCAATGAAAGGCCAAGAAGAATAGACACAATATTTCCAGATTTCTATTATACAACATTATAAAAATATATTCATATTAAATCTATTCATAATTGGTAGAAGGTAAGGTCAATGGATATAATGGAATATGTAAGCTTACAAAGAGAGAAACTTCTAAAAATTAACATCTTAAACGCTTAGAATTATTTTTTGATAAAAAATGTAAGAAGAAATGAACAAGTTTATTATTACTATATACTTCTTTTAATATACATTTTAGATTCATGATTTTCGAAGTACGTAATGCAAAATATAAGTCACCTTCTAGTCAGACTCTAAAGTAAAATTTGCTTTGAAGTATTGCTTAGCCTACGAGCGATGAAGGTAATATCTCATTTTTATTGAATTTAGGTGATGGGTGTATTATTGGTATTAGTAGCAGTCTGACATCTACAAAAATCCACTCAACAAACACCTCTAAAACAAAACACCCTTTATACACTACTATTAGTTTAATCCGGCGTTCCCGAAATTCCGAAATTTTACGTGTAAATGATTGGTGTTGTTACATGCATTTAATAAGAGTGATTTGTTCAGTCTTTGAGAACCCCACTATCTCTCTTGATCCAATCTCAGTGAACATCATATTCAAATAGAAGAGAATGACGAGCACAGTACTCTCGAACAGTAATAAATAAATAAGAAGAACAAATACAACAATAAAAACAAGAGCACAAAATTCAAGAAGCACCAAGCCATAAACAACGAAAAAAACGTACGAAAATATTTGCGCGTTAATATAAGCAACTTTATAAATATGTATGTGGTATAGAGTTTTGATACCTTACATTATTGTAATTTTCCTAGGGATGTTTTTTTTTTTTTTTTTATTGAAAATTACATAGAGCCTATGTTACTTGCTTTAAATGTAGCTTTCTATAGATGAAAGAATTTTTAAAATCAGTTAAGTGGTTTTCGAGTTAACTCATTACAAACAAACAAATTGATCCTCTTTATAAAACTAGTATAGACAATGTGATTTTAAAAAAATATTATTTTGAGTGGTGAACCACATTATCACTCATTGCTGCAAAATGTGGTCGAAAATTGGACTTCCCCATTGGACTTCCTGATTGGACTTCCTCCGAACCAGTCGAGGGGGCTATATGCTGGGAATCATATTCAAGTTAGAATGGAAAAGAATGTTTTTATTATTATGTTTTGAATAATTCCAAATTCATGGCGATTAACTCTCTGAAATAACTTCCCTTACCATAGACTAAATTTCTTTTTTGCCACAATTTTAAATATTTTCCTTTAAATAACTTTGCTTTAACAAAACCCCCGGTTATCTAATAACTGAACAATATAATTAAGAGGAAAGACCTATTGGATCATCACCTCTAACCTAAGTTTCCACCAATTTGTGCATAATTTGCTGCTCATGCGCAAACACCCAGTAACATTTACCCATTCCCTCTTTTCTTTGCCAAAATAAAATACAAAAAAAAAAAACTGCAACTCAGTTGAGCTTAAAGCGTTAATTCGTAATTTATGTGTCACACAATTCGAAATTGAATGCCAAATGAAATTATGGAATATTTATCATTTCACACGAGCTGCGCTGAACCGAGGCGCATATATTGAGGGCAAAACGAAAACATTGCACATGCGTGCCAATTCGATCGGATTCGTTTAAGCCGCATAGCATTGCATTTCTTGAAGTCTTTTGCGATCTGTTGTTGCTGCTGCTGGCTCAAAGCAGTGAATGCGTTTTGTCAATACGATTTACGACAAAATGCGTTTAACTTATCGTTCGTTATTCGTGTATAAATGTTTCAGTCACACACACAGAAGATGTGGAATATCTTGAATAAGTAAAGGATTGTCGAAGTTTATTTCCTTAAACATTTCACAGTTCCATGATGTTGCATGTTGCATTATGTTGTTGCTGCTGCTGTTGCTGGTACTGTTAACCGTAAATTTTGAATATTTTTGCACAAAGAATTTATTTCATTTTGCGGCCTTAACTCTTTTCTGAATTTGCCTCATTCAATGTTCAATGTTCACTCATTTTGGTATCTTTCCTGCGGTGGCAAGTGTTAATTGGAATCAATTTGATAATCTTTATGCACACACAATCACTGAGAGATTGCGGCATCAAAACATACCACCCCACATCCTCCCGATCCCTTACATTCAATTGTTGTTGTTTTGATTGCAGCTTCGACAATTTTGCACCGTTGTCGCATCTGTTGTTGTTGCTGTTGTTATTGGACTGTTGAGTTCATGATAATATTGCGGATGTACAATTTTGATTGAAAATTACGCTGTGGGGGTTCCGCCTTTGTGCGTTTCGCGTTCTTTTGTATTTGTATGAGTTCCTCTAGAGTTGAGCTGCCGCTGTTGCTCTTAAAAACGTAGTAATTCAAATTGAATTAATTTAAATGCCAATTTATTGCCGAAAACACTCTTTTTCTCGTTATGAATTATTAAGTGGAGCGTTTGTATCCAACTCTAAGTACATACTTTGAAGGCAAGTCATTGACTAAGTGGAGTTGAAGTTAAGTTTATGTAAATACAATAAAATATTTCCATCCATTGTGGGGGGGATCATGACATAACAGTAGAAATATTTATTAGTTGGTTGAAAAGAATTGATAAGCTTCATAAGTTATAACAGATAAATAAGTAATTCAGTAATATAAGAACTTACAATTCCTAAAAAACTTTTTTGTCCTTCAATTCAAAGTTTCATGTTACTTAATTATCTCTCTGAATATTTGATATGACATTAACTTTAAAATCGCTAACAGGCCTAAATTTATTATACAAAGATCTGTGCCCAAGAAGCCGAGACGTCTTCCTATTCATGATAGTACGAGTATATTGCTTAGCTGACGTTTGCTCTTAAGTCAGTCTTCTTTCTGATATTTAGCAGTATGCTTTGATGAACTATTCTAACCATTCAGGAGGAATCGGAGCACCCTTCAATTATGAAAGCGAAAATGTGATATGAGTGGACTTCTCACAATGTTCTATCCATTCAGCCAAGGCTACAGTAGAAATAGCAGCGTGAACGCATTCTGAACCGATTGCTGTCACTAACTAACCACGCCACATTCACCCCCAGAGCCTGCGCGAACTTGGGTTCATTATAAACCGAACAGAACTGGGTATCGACCACTAGTCCCTTCGATACTGAACTACTGGGATATGTAAACACGCAATACAAACTTAGTACTATTTTGCGGCTACAGACCTTTAGGACCTTAAGACTAATGAGATTAAGTTAATCAGTTAATAGACATCTAAGTATTTCGATGAGTTAAAAGATTTAGATTTTAGATAAATAACGACCTGTAAGTCAATTTTATTAATGTCCGTAAGTTATCAAATAGAATAAAGTGGAGCATAAGTATATCAACGATCCACCAATATACTCGTAATTTTGAATGGCAATGAAAGAATGGTGAATCTTTCTTTTCCCTTGAAACTGTTTCTCTACCTATTATCTCTTTGCCTATTGAAAGTCATTATAGTTGCATCCAGACACTTGTAACATACTAAATATTTGATTAGTTAATGGGTCTGTTTTAAAGCTAGATAGTTTGATTTTACTACACTACTTTATTAATGGTTCCATTCCACAATTGTTCCAAATGTTGCATATTCCTTACTGACTTTTAAGTCTCCCCTTATTCACTTTGTTTACGCATTGTGGTCAAGAGAAATTTGCTCTCCACCAACATGCAAACATGCATGCCTGCCTGGCCCTATGATTAACATACATATTACGTGTGTAATATTGTGCCAACAAAACTGACAAAGCGACATATTTGTTACTACACACAATGCACCATAGCAAATCGCTTTAAGCCAAATTGTGACAATTCAACGCCTGTCACTCGCTGCTCAAGCGTATAATTTGCGCCAACACATGGTCACGACAGTCCAACAAACCAACAGAAATGAAGACCAGCAGTAGCAACATTTTTAATTGAAATGGACCCCAACTCACCCATTCACCCGGAGATAGCAAGTAACACGCATCATCTTGTCTGCGGCTATGTTGTGTTATGCCACAAAATCTCAAACCTTTGATAATATCAATGTCAATGATGATAGGTGCAAGCGTGCGTGCGTACGTTCTGACATTCATTTGGGCATTCGTGTAGATATCATTCGTCGTACTACTTTGTCCTCTGTCCTACCTAAGCAAACGTATGCGCCAATTAAGGGTTAAACTTTTTTGCATATGCATAATGCTTTGATTTACATAATTTTTGTTTCTTTTGGCATCCTTGTTTATCCTTTATGCTCTTTAACACAACGTCTGTCTGTCTGTCTGTCTTTCTATTTGTTACTCATTCTCTATCTTTGTTTGTCTGTTGGTTGTCGCATCTATCAGATGCTTTACATTCATACATTAATTCATTTAGCTTTTTCATTATGAAGATGATGATGGTGATGACTATGTTGGTGTCCAATTTCATTAGCGACATTGGTTCACTACTCTTTTCTCTTACCTCTCTAGCCACATATTCATGCCACTTTGTCTCAAAGTTTTGCCATTTTTCGGTATCATGTTTTGAAATGAAACTTCAGCGAATCTGTCATTTAAATGTGTTTCCCCCTTTTTGTGTCACATTTACGAAATTTACATAAAATGTAAGAAATGAAATTGGATATTCGAACAGGACAGGACATGTGTATCATTATCATCAACAACATTATCATCATAATCTTCAAATATCCTTGCTTCACTTTACCCATTTACTTTTAATATTTTCTATGTTGTTCTATTGTATATTTATCAATTTGTAGGTTTTCTTCATTACGAACATAAGAATAATAATTTTGTGTCCTTTGGGTTAAGGTTTTTCATTATTTATTTTGTCTGTTGACCATCAGAGATTTTATAATTTAATTAGTCACAAAAGATGATTTGCTGATGATACTTTTGTATCTAAAAGATTGTTCAAATATGATAAGACAAATAAATATTTGTGAGGCTAAGTAAAAAAGAAGCATTTCTTTAAGGTGAAGATAAGAAATATGGAAAAATAATAAAAAATGAAGAAAAGTGAAATTAATCATAATCTAACGCTTGAATTACCAAACTTGAAATTAAAAATTCAACCGCAGGCTAAAGATACAAAATTATTATGTATCTAGTAGTATAAACCACAAATAATAACACAAACATCATCCATACCACATGTACCCATTGTCCATGCAAAGGTTATTCATCATCAGCGGAGTGCAACCGCAGGGATACAGGATATGCCAGGACATTACACAGTCAGTTTCATGCAGGAAACCACCAAGAAATCTTTATTTCATTGGGGGTTGCTAAAACAAAAAAGATAGAACTTAAGGCTGCCACTTCTGCTTCTGCTACTGATTAAAAACAAAAACAACAAAATTAAAAAAATTAGCATTTTAATACCAAAAAATAAGAAAAACCAAAAAATTGAAAACAAAAAAAATAATTCGAAAATGAGGAAACAACAACAACAACATTTTGCTAAGTTCGCACCAGTAAAATAATATAAGAATCGGGAAACAAAGGCAAATGCAAGTGTGAGCGCCTTAAAAGCTAATAATTTTATCAACAGCGAACAGTTGACATAATCAGCATTTTCTCTTTTCAATAATGGGGTAGGGCGAAGTGTACTCCAGAACTTAAATTAACTGTAAAACAGACCACGCAATAAGGACATTTGTCTTCTTGCCAACTTCCTTTTGTATTTGTGGTTTACTTTCCGGCACCAAACGAAATGAAAGAAAATGCGTTCAATATGCAAAATGTGGGGGCCTGCCTGTTGGTCTTATTAGATTTTTCCTTACTGCTCTTTTTTTTTCTTTTGTCTATTATTAATCATCTTTCGTTTCGCGTATTTTGTCTTATGAATTCCTCATTTGCAAACGCAGCAAATAATTTTACATATCACAACTTATTTTCTCTCAGGCTTTCTCATTCTCCTCCGTTCTAAGTATTGCTTTATTGTAATTAGAAATTCTATGACTTATGAAAATTACGTGTTAAGCAAAAGGAAATCCTTTTTTGTTTTTCAAATTTATTTTCTGTTTTTGTTGATTTAATTTCTTTTTTTTTTTTTTGGAATTTCATTTTTCAATAAACATTTTTGTTTTTTTGTAATTAATTTCCTTGTAGGAAAAGATCTTAGTTTGTTGGTTAATTAAGTTCACTTTTGTAAGTGAAAAGGTAGTAAGGATATCTGAAGACGTGACTTTGCCAAAAAGTGTCATCATTTAATTAAGTCAGGCAATAATTTTAATTTCCACTTTTCTATGTTGCTTATTATCTTTTGCATTCAAATGTCAACTGCGATAGGAACTAAGTATTATCAAAAACAATTGTTGTATTTACAAATTTAACTAAGAAAAGTTTAATTCAATATTCATAAATTCATTTAAGAAATTGTTTTCAAATTAAATTGAAGATTTCGTTAAGGATATGTTTATATTATAATAATTAAAAACATATAATTTCCATATGATATACCATGAAACAAGAAATTGTGAATAATTTTGCAGTCGATCTAAACGTTGATTTTTTTGTTGTGTACTTCTTCAGTGTTTTATTTTTAGCAGCTGACGCATGATTCGTGATATTTGTCAAAGACAAAAATGCTCAATTAGCATTGCCATTTTATCATGGAAAGACTTACACCCGAACAACGCTTACTAATTTTAGTATTTGTATTTGTGGTCTGTGAAAAAGGTGTTTTATCGAAAAACTGTCTTCAGCGAAGAAGCTGATTTCTGTAGAAGGGACGAGTTAATAAACAAAACTTGTGAATTTGATCTGATGAGCAGCCTCAGGCAATACAACAGCTGTCAATTCATAGGATAAAAATGCACTTCATGGTCCGTTGGAATCTTTGGCACGTATTTTTTCAAGGATAACAATAAGAAGAAGGTTGCCGTCAGTGGCGCCCGCTATCGTTCAATGATTTCGAACTTATTTATACCCAAAATGCACGATTTGAACCTGGTCGTTATGTGGTTCCAGCAGGACGATAATATAACCCACACAGCACGCGCACCAATAGACTAATTGTGAATGGATTTCGGTGAGCAATTTATTTCGCTTTATGAACCGGTAAGTTGGCCGCCTCGATCGCTAGATACGTCAAATCATTCGTCTATGCCGATAAGCTAAAGTTAGTTGCAGCATTGGAAGACAACTTTACTCATGTCATTAGCGTGATTATTCCTGGAAAAAGTGAATCAAGACTGGACTTGTCGTACTTGAAATGTAGTCGCGGTCAATATTTATTTGACATAATCTTTAAAAAGTAAATGGCACGCATTTTTTACGTTTTTTTGTTTTGTCTGCTAAAAACGTTGGAAGACGTGGTCTTCGAATGCTTTTTACGCGTTACCGAATGCACCCACGGGAACGTATTTTAGCGAAAACGATCACATCACTTCTGGGTCACCAAATGATGAGTCCAAAAGCTTTTTCTTGAACTGTTTAAAAGCGAAGAAACGATTTATCTATAACTGTGAAAAACCTGCGTTGTTAAGACAGGCACTCTACAATACAACCACCAGTGAATTATGAAACGAGTCTGCTAAAACCAAACAAAAATCTTTTCATACTTCAAATTTAATATCGAAATGATGACTATAATACCTAATAATGACTAATTAAATAAAATTAAGTCTTATAGCAAAATCTCTAGCATTTACCTTTCAAACCTGAAGAAAACATCCAATATATGTACCTATTTATAAAGAAATTTCAGGGATTATGATTATTAAAATGATAAGATCTAAATTATTCATCATGACAATGAATTCATTGGAGATCTACTACAACATATAAATTTTTAAATAACTTACTACAAATTTATCAATCTTTTCTGTGTTTTTATCAAAAAATGTTTATCTTACTTTATTAAAGATTTATATAAAAATGAAAAATTGTGCAGTCTCCCCATAATCTTTTATAACTATGTATTACTATCGCTTACTAATATTCAATTCAATTTTTCTTTAAAATTGTCCAAATATATTTTCTTCTAAATCTCTGCAAAAAAGTAATTCAATATATTGTAAGTGCATCCATTAATCTGCCCATAGCGCCAAATTTTCACAAAATGTTGCTTTATCAAAGTAATACCCTTTGTAGATCTAACTTCATAATTAGACGCTATTAATCGATTGATTATAAATCTTCTTCTCCAAAGAAAACTAAACAAAAAAACAAAGAAAGAAATTAGAAAAAAATCTAGCTACAATAGATTTGGCAAGAGAAGCCAACAACAACTTAACCAATAGCAACTACAATATCGACGATTTACCAACATACGATTTTCTTCACGTTTATTAAACTTTTCACACATAGTGTGATAAGGTACATTCGGTTTGTCGTGATTTTTGTAATTCATTAAAGAAAAATATATCGAAGACATCTTGAAGTATAAATTGACATGATCAGCAATTCAAAGTTTCTGATTGATCCGTAAGGTTTTTTTATTTCAATACTTTAATAAATAATTCCCCCATTACTAGAATAAGTACCCCTATATAATTCGAAGGCTGGTAAATATGCTTTTGTATAGAAATATTATAAAATATGTCTAACAA
This sequence comes from Amiota communis, assembly GCA_037043315.1. Classification (NCBI taxonomy): domain Eukaryota; kingdom Metazoa; phylum Arthropoda; class Insecta; order Diptera; family Drosophilidae; genus Amiota; species Amiota communis. The sequence continues at coordinate 874,668 of JBAMAV010001400.1, read as the reverse complement.
ATCAGAAAAAAAATTGACCGATTTGACTGTTATGTAATGTAGCCACATACTTCTTTGGTGGGAGATGTCAAACATTTACAGGACTATCGTTATAACATTTAATAAAAACCAAAAAATCGGTTTATTTGTAACTTTTGCTTAATAATCCTGTCATGTGATGAGATATGTGAAGGGTATAAATCCATCGTTTTCAGCATACTTATTGTTTTGTCTTGTTTTTCATTTTACAATGATGATGATGATGATGATGACGACGACTAAGACTACTATGACTATGTGGATTAGGATGAGGTTTGGTGAAGTCGAAGGCATCTCATGCTGTGCGCGATTCATGTTTGGTGATTAAAGTAAAGTTCGTAAATTTACAGTTTTCATCAAAGACGCGACTGGACTCACCTTTTCACTTGGCAAGCACCATAGAGTTCAGCGAGAAGTATCAACTTAAAAGAAGAAGAAATCGAAGGAGTGCTTAGCGGCTTTTTGTTTCGCTCCTCTAAACTCTAAACTCCTAAACTGATTTCCAGGCAATAAGCATTAGTTCACAAAAAATTGCAATTGTTTCGCGCGGAAAGCCAAGGATTGGCAATGGACTTAAGATGGGGTGGAAGGGTGCTGCTAAAGGGAACTACAATACTAGCAAGCAAGTGAGTGAGTGAGTAGACATAGGTTTAGGTTAGGCAACGATTGCACGATTCTAACAGCACATCATTCGCATCATCATCATCATCATCATCATAGTCGTCATCATAGCCATCGTCATCCTCCAATCACATAAGATCGTTTGCGGTGTGGTTTAGTTGTGGTTACTTTGTTTAGTGCGGTTTGGATCGGTTCAGTATAGTTTGGTTTGGTTTGGTTCGGTTCGATTTCGTTGCTCAGTAGAAACTGAATTGTATTTAACGAATATCAAAAGTGAACTCAACTTGCGCGTTAAACATTGAGTCAGTGAATCATATGGACACCATTAAAGGTTCAGCAATCGCGTCAATTTCTCGGTATGAGGCATTCAAAGACTTAAGGAAGTTTCCAAATCTTAAATCTGGCCTGCATAGCTGCGTTTTTTTTAGCTAGAAGTCAAAAGACTTTGAAAAAAAAAGAAGGGTGTGTGAAAGTATATGTGAGTATCTATGTATCTCTGTGTGTGTGTGTGAGTGTGTGAAGCTAAAGATCGATGGCCCACTGCTGCGTGGCATAGATGCGCATACCAATGACCAGACCTGATGGCAATTGAATGCCAAACTTCGAAGGCTTAGTTGGCACTTTCATCTATTACAATACTCGTATATGCTGTGTGTTAACAGTTTTAATGTGGCTTTTATTTTCGTGTGCGATGATGACCAAATCTGCTTTTATTCGATTTTTTTCTGAACATTGAAAGAAATAAAATGCGTTTGTGGCATTTGATTTACGAACGATTATTTGAAATTGTAAAACCCATAAAACTAAGGAAACTTGCCATTAATAAGACTAAACATAGACCTATTGCTAATATTTTAAGCAAATTACTTGCAACGCTGCCACATTCCTCTTTTTTTTCTTGTTGCAATAATTTGTTGTAAGAACAAATCTGATTTCGATAAGTGCACTAAATAACCAGATTAATGTGTTCATAATAAATGTAATTTGAATTTTGCACGCAGTCAAGGTAACCACCACAACAAGAACATAACATCAACAACATCAATAGCAACAACTGCAACATATTGTTGCTACACATTGTCGAGGAGACTCCACTCTGTGGTGGCTCTGGTAATGTTGCTGCATAATTTAATTGCAATATCGATGTTCATTTTTGTTGATCAATTGTGAGCGCCCGTTGTAAGAAAGGATATCACTTGCAGGCAATCGATCGTTACGGATTATCATGTGTTATGCTATTTTACTTCTTCTTGTTGTTGTTGTTGCTTGTTGCACGTTCTACATATTTATGCCACATTGCATGAGCAGTATAAAAAAGGGTTGCACATTGGACAGGTGTTGATTGCTACGCGCCTTGTTGCAACAACTTCTTTCAGTTGTTTCGGATTCGTTTCGCAATATTGCAGCAGCAGCAACTCATGCACGATTTGCTTATTGCCATTGATAATGATGATGATGATGCTGCTGGTGATGATGATCATGATGATTATGTGATGACTATGACGACGATGTTGCTGTTGCTGCTGATGAATGCCAAACGTGTTGCAAATTATTTCAACTTGTACGTGATTTAAATAAAATTTTATTACATTTTTATTCTTGAGTTGTTAATACCTTATTTCGTTTAAATTTGCAAGTGTTGTTTTGAGCTGCTGTTTGGTTGAATCTCTTAAAAGAATAAGGTTTAATATGCTTTGGTTTATCAATTTAAATTAGAAGATATCATTGTTAAAAGTTTTATGAAATTAAAGGGTTAAAATAAATTGGAAATATTTTATATCAGCTTTACTAACTGAATGCTTTTAGTTCATGAAAATCTAATAAAAATAATTGTAGTATATACAGTTGAGAGCAAAATTGAGTAAATATCCTCCTCTTTTATACATTTTATTTAGTAAGTCATCATAGTGTAGTCATTTGGTCACATCAATTCCACATTGGGATTGTAACCAATTTCAATCTGATAGACAGCAATATACTAAAAGAGATGAGTGGATTTAAAAGTGACATATCCAGTCGATTGTCAAAATTGATGGCAGATGTATAATGAAGAGGAATGGCAAAAAGTTCCCCTACAGACTAGAAGGAATCATAAAAAACAAGGCATCCTACGCTTTGTTCAAACAACTTTATGGACACCTCTCCCAACCACGAACTTGAAAATATTATATACAAAGACTCCAAAGGACTGTACGCGTATAGTCAAATGTTGGCTGTTAGTGCAACAATATCAGTTGATGAAGGGCAACACCCTTGATGCTTGAGATGATTGAAAATTTGTGGTGAATTGTTAAAACGAGGCTCCCAAAATACGATAGAACTCTCAGCACAATATATGAATTTTGGAACAGAATGCAGCACCAAGAGAACAATATTCCTTCAGAACTGGTACACAAAACAATATTTGTAAAAGTGGCAAACTCAGTTACTCAAATTTGCTCACCACTGTATTTTACTTAAGCATGCTAAATTTCTCATTTGCCTGACATTCAAATATATTTTTATTATTACAATCTAATGCCATCTGCTTTTAATATCTAAATATCACTAACCACAAACTGCAAACCTTAAAAGATCATGATAATGATGCCTGTTTTCTTGACTCATCTTTATTCAGACTGCTTTTGCATTGAAAGGAATATTGGTCAGCAACTATGTATATAGCAAATATTGATTGACACTATGAGATAAACAGCGTTAAGTGGAAGGAAGGAACGTTAGTTGTTTGTGAGGCAGCCGTTGCGTCGTCAACTTTCGGATTTTGTTGCAGATACTATTATGCTTATTATTCTTACTGTAGTTGTTGCAGTTGCCGTATGCAGTATAGTAAACGATGACGTTGCTTGTGACACTTTTCGCGCTGAAAATGCTTCATCATCGTAATACTGGAATTTCTTTTACTTGAATGCTTACTTCCTTAGATGTCTTCGTGTATCGTTATACGATTTTGTTGTTACTTTGTGATTTTGGAATTTTTGTTTTCGGTGTTCTTATACTTCATCTTCAAAGATTTAGATTTGGCTTGTGGCATTAAGGCGATCGATAAGTGAGTGTTACAATAAATGTTACTAGTGGTCTCCTTTGAAAAAATGAAAGGTTTTTGGTTCATTATGCTTTAAATACATACAAATGATAGTGTTTCTTCTGTCAGTATTGTTTTCGGTATAAATAGTTAGGGAAATCACCTATCCCTATTTTACATATGTTTTTACTTTTGTTATCAGCAATGTGTCTCACCGTCACATCAAATTTTTTACTAATATTCAAACATACGAGTCATTCAGTTATGGAGATATCATTCCGTATATTGCACAAAACTTCTTTATCCCATGCAACATTTTTAAAAATTATTAAAATCAAATTAATACCCTCTTGGTGAGCGATAGCGATCCGGTTGTAGCCTCAGCTCTCCTATAAGATCAGTTGGGCCTCTTGAAGCCTTAGCTGAAGAGGTGAAATATCAATGCAAAAATAATTTTAAAAGCTACCTTCACCCTGAACCAGTCGAGATGCCTTCACATTATGACCAAAAGAAATCAGTTAGACCTGAAACTTCGAAAAATGAGTTACATCTTGATGTTAAACTTGAATCCCAAACTGCAAATTGAACTGTTAATATAAAAGGCCATACTAAAACCGATATGGACTGCAGCCAACTCAAACATTGAAATTCTTCAGACGTTTTAGAACAAACTGTCGCGAAGGATTGTCGGTGATTCTCAGAGATCTAAAAACTACAACAATAAAAGAAGAAATTATCAAGCTCAGTAACAGATACATCAGGTTGGAGGACTATGCCAATTATCTGGCAATCAACCTGTTGGATAACAGCAAGCAAACGGAATGCCCGACAAAGCAACAGACTATAGATCTTCCATTTCACATGTATTTATGAAAACAGTCAAGATTAAATCTCTATTTTTATCACAAGCTGTTTATCTATCTATTTTTATTAATTTTTTTTTTTTTTTTTGTTATGCGAACATGGAGGAGAAAATCTTCAAAAAGATACTCATGGCCCGAGCCAAAAGTTAAGTCGGATTCCTACCGACAAAAAAGCCCCATATTGCCTCCTTTATTATTACTTTGTAGGGAGGGAAGATTGCCCTTATCTGGGGACCATTAAACGCTCCTACATTCGAGCCTCACGAATGTTATTCGCTATTTCGGTAGCGAAAAATCCCACTCTTCCAAGGAAAACATCATACGCCTTACGATCTCCTGTGAATTGCAAATCTGTGCAGATATTGCCTGAAGCACCCGTGGCCAGTAGCAATTTGAGTAAATTTGAAACCTTCTTAGCTCTGCGCTTCTCCACCTGCTTATCTATGTAAACATTATTATCTGTCAATTTGTTTGTCGGAGGAGAATATGGTTACTCTTTTTGTACAAAAGCTTCTGATTATTTTGAACATCTTTTGTATAGCTTGTGTAACTTACGTATGTAATGAAAAGAACACTTGATAATTAAACCTGAAAGCGAACAGATGTTCCTTGACTTAAAACAACTAGTGTTTTATTTCTAAACTTGCAATTATTTTGTCAAACATTGTTAATTTGAAATATCTTTAACATTAAATTTGTAATGTTATGTCATTTATGATACTTTATTGTGTTGTATTACAAATTAATTTTTGATATTGTTTTTTAAATTCAATTCTGCATATCAAACAGCTGCTCTCTTAAAATAATCCCAGCAATCCTAGTTAATCTTTAAAATACCCACAAATTACTTACTCATTGACCACTTGAGAAATCCGATTATCTACGCAGTATGATGTCCTTCTCTTTCAATCAGTAAGACTCATATACACAAACAAAAAAGCAAATTCCCTCAATATAAACCACCCCCAAAATTCATGCCTTTACCATGAAAAACATGGCTAAAAACAAGCCATGATGATGTTCATGATGATGACCAACTTAGAAGATGAATCAACAACAAAGAAACAAGACAAATTTATGAAAATCTCAGCCACAATGAACCAACACAAAAACCAAATGTCGTACGCCTCTCGAGTTGTTGTATTTGCCTTTTGTTTCATAGTTTATTTTAGTATTTTGTAAGTATAATATTTTTCTTTACGACAATTTTACAAATGATGTCAGCAAAAGTGAATAGACATAAAGGCAGACAGACAGTCAACATAAACACATGGCCCTTGGTCAATGTATCTTCTTATGGAAGTATGGAAAAGTAGTTGGTTGTTGTTGTGAAGGAGGCGCGCATTCTGTTATTTCTGTTTATTTCTTCTTTGTTTCATCTTCAGTACTATAAAGATTTCCTTTTAGATTAGCTAAAAATCTAAAGAAAAGTAAACGGCTGTTTATATGTACAATACTATACTTTTTTTTTGCTATTTATTGTTGTTGCCCGGTTTGTACCACGATCCCGGTGTTGCATTATCATGGAAATGCGTATTTCGTCTGACTCATCTCGATTTGGATTCTAAAGAAAGATGCATGCATGTAGGTGCTGTGTTGTTTGCTGTTTGTTTTTGTTATGCCACGCATGCTCAGTAGCTCCCTCCTATAGCTGTAAACATATTATGCAACAAATGTTTGGCCACCGAATGGTTGAGAATTGGAAGATATGCCGCTGTTGCTTTTTCTACATACATTCTCTTGCATATGCGCTCAGTTCTAGAATAAGTTGCTCTATTGTTTCTTTTGGGTGAAATTTGTATCGCCTTTTTGAAATCTATTTAGCACACAATGGCGTTGAAATAGTCTTATTGCTTTTTGAGTGGTATTTTGTGGAAGATTTATGGATTTGGATTGGATTGGATTACCTTTGATTGTATAGAGAACTCTAAGAGTGAACGAGTCAAAGCAGAAGTTTTGTATTATAGTAGTAAAACAGAGAATATATTAGTTCTAGACAAAACGTAGGTGTTTTCTTGTTAGGTATACACTTTTATAAAAGTTTAAAGCTCTGGACAAATGCTTTATAAATACAAAGTACGGGTAGTACACATATCTTACATACAGAGTATATTCCGCAACAAAGCAACGAAAAGTCAGTTTCGAATCGGACCAACGAACAACAACATAGGCGATGATATAAACATCAATAAAACCAGTAAGATAACACATCGGCTGATAATTATTATTATTTGAAACTAAGGTTATATACATAATTACTTATAATATATAATCTAGAATAACTTATAGAGTGCTAGCTACAAGGCCTTCGGCTCCTTTTTGGTCTAATCAAGAACACACAATTTTTTCGGTCAAATTCAATTTTATTCATAATCATAGTCTTATTTTAGCCTGATACATTAAATTCAGCGTATTTCCAAGTCTTTTATGTCTTCCAAATAAAAGGTTTTCTTAAGGTCTTAAAAATAAGCGTTCGTTTCAGCGATCACCTCCTCATTCGCGCCAAATATCGAACAGGTAAACGTCACTGGGGGCCAAATCTGGGGAAAAGAGTGAGTTCGAAAGCCTACATGTTCTTTGGATAGATTTAGAGTATCAGCTATCTCCTTTAACTTCTCTTTACAGTTTGTCAAAACGATTTTGTGGATTTTTCAATATGATCTGGATTAACCACCTCTCTTGGGCGACCAGAGAATAGCGCATCATCGGTGCTCGTACGACAACGTTTATATTTGGTCCGAGTCCGGATAACACTTATCAAGCTAAGCTTTCGTTTCAATGGTGTCTTTTCCCATCGAAAAGCAATGTTCAATTAACGCACGAAATTCATTTTTATCCATTGTTTTGAAAATAAGTTTAGGTGCTTCACTGTAGCTTTTCAAGGATTGTCATGAAATTTTTACAGCCACCTTTTTAAGGCTAGTACTTACTATAAAAAACTAGCATACCCGGCGTGGTATAATTTCCTGCTATATTTGACAAAGGCTATTTGATTGATTTTAAAATATGTCTCTAAGTTTTATATGAAAAGTAAAAAACTGTCTGTATCTCTACCTACCGGGTCCAAATGTAGCTTATAACCATTCACTTGATTCAATAAGTACAACAAAAAAAACTTTCATCAAAATCGGTCCAGCCGCTCTCGAGTTTAGCGCTTACCAACACTTTTAGCGATTCATTTTTATATACATATAGAGAGATATTAATTCTGTATTTTTGGTGCCATCTGTCTGGCCGATGTAATATATAAACTGAGACGAAGTAGAGATGATCAACTATGATTTTATGTCTTAACGTTGAGATATCGTACCAAAATTTTTTATTCCGAAAATTTGTCTTACTCAATTTATTTAATAACTAAATCATGCATGTATTGTTACTTTCATTCATTTGGACATGATTGCAAACAGTTGATTAGCCAAAAAAAAATTTTGTTTCATTATGATAGTCATCAGAACATTTGGAACATTTAGGCCTAAACAGGGCATGTTGTAATACCAGAGGAGCTATGTCCTATATGTTACCAATAGATCTTTAGACCATCATGTAACTGTAATGCAAATAAAAATGTTCATTAAAAGCCAAGTGCTAATTTTTATTTAAAGTTTTCCTTAATTCAAAATCGAATATATCTGTTTGTAAGATTAGGACCCTTTTCAATATAATCACATACATACAGTATAAGAAAAACTCTCATAAATTAAAATCTTCCAGATATTAAAACTAAGAGTTATGAATCAAAAATGCTCTGAAATCATAACTTCAGGTTTTAGCGATGGGATCAAAGCAAGAAGTGAATTGCCATAAAAATTAGTAAATCTTGAACGAAAGTGCTGAATTGGTGTTCCGATAAATCCGAATTATTTGTCACCAACTCATTGGGTATTACAAAACCAGGTTTCAAATTCTCCAAGAAACTGAAACTTAAGCACATTAAACAGAAATTGATATAAATATTCTTGTGTCTAAAATTAATATCGGAGCATGGAATGCAGAATTCAATAGAACAGAATCTTATGATGATGTCATTGACGAAGAGGTAATAATTTTGAAATTCCTACTATTTCAATTATAATGTGGTTCTAATTTGTGAGCTTGTACTGTATACATGAAACTAGTTCCTATGCTAAAAATATATAAAAATTAAACAAAATTAAATAGTTGAATTATTATTAAATTGTATCTCTTTAGATCTATGTTAACTGTCTTACATAATCAGTGAAATCTTCACAATCCAACAATATAAAAAATAAAGAGTTTTTTCTCACAATAAAGTAATTTCTAATGTTGTTTTATTATACGTGAAATTTGTAAACATTTTCACACTTTACTCGTACCTCAAACAAAATGCAATTTTTTGCGAACTCAATTAGAATTTTTGTATTTGAGTGAATGGTTCAATATCGTGACGACATTCGTTTCTGAATCTTTATAATGCTCTTTGACCATATATTTAAATAACGTGCTAAACATAAATCTACACTTTGCCATTGAATGAACTATGCATCGAAGATACTAGTTACTTACTTAGTTGCTGCAAATGTGTGTTATCTGCCGCATCAATGATTTCTACAAAATGACAAACCAACAAACAAACAACAATAACAAAAAAGAAAAAAACACCCACCCATCTTTCGATAAATTTACAAATCTATCTATTGACATATCGAAATGATTTCTAATGCGAGAAAATACATTTTCATTGTTGCCTAAATAACGCGATAGATACTTCAATGACTATGACTACACAATACTCACTACTCCTCTACCATAGTCACACGACTCATCCTTGTTGTAGTTGTTGTTATTGGGAAGACTATTGTAATCCGCCATAAAATGAAAAAAAAAAAAATTTTTATTTTGCGTCAATTTCTCTTGGCTTTCAAAGATTGCGCAGCATACCAAGAAAACAAACCCGCAGGAGGAAGGTAAAGTGAATGAAGTCGAAGGCGGTAAAGATTGGTAGCTACTTTATGTAGAGGAAGAAGTTTGTGCATCTGCCTTGACTTGCCTTGCCTTGTCTGAGTCTTCTGTGAGCTGTGTATTTATGGTATTTGCATATATTTTGCATAACGCAATCGATTGTATCGAGACATGGAAAATATGTTTTCAGCAAGTTGTATAGAAACTGTTCTGGCACATCATCACTGCCACCACCACCACCACCTACCCCATCTTCATCTGTATTGCCAAAGCGGAACATTGTCCTCGTTGTTATTTGCGGTTATTGTTGTTGTTGCTGGCCAATATCATAAGTATCTCTTGCACGGATGTAGTATCTTTATCGCTTCTAGATATTGTGCATAGATTGTCTAAGTATTTTGGCATTTTGAATTCTATGCGTTCCTAACTCTCTTTATCTTAGACCCCCACTCTCTTCCTTGCTCTGTCTATCATTCATTCAAAGGAAATTATTAAAATCCTGTGAAAGCTTCTTTTTATATAATAAATGTTTAATTCTAAATTTGAACCAATGACAAGATACTTTTACTCAATGAACATGTACATAATAATATCGCATGCGCCCTCGAAAAATCCAAGTTATTCCAAATCTACCAGTGAGAAGCCTCCTAATGTTTTATTTATGTTTTAAGTTGAGAGTTTGGAGTTTGGAGTAACAAACAAAAAATGATAATTAAGTCTACAGCGACGTTGCCTTTGTCTATCTAACAAATAAAATCTTAACAAGATATTTTTCATGTTCAAAAGATACTTTTTTTTTTTTTTTTTGCCTTGTTATGCCTTATGTACAAGCAAAACGTGCGCCTGACAAACTTCAAAAACTTTCAAGATGGCAGAGTAATAACAACAACAAGTAATAACAACCTCAACTAATCGAGGAAAGTAAAATAAACAAACAAAATACAAAATAAATAAAAATAAATGAATAAACCAAAAAATAAAAAAGAAAAAAAATTAAAATAAAAATAAAAATAACTAATAAATATTTAAAATGCAGTAGCAAACTTTTGGCACGTTATTGTCTGAATAAAAATTTTTATATTGCGGTTTTGTGATATTTATCAAACCATGTTTTCCGAAGTTGAGATACAATTTTTTTATTTGGCAGTTTGTTGTTTGTTATTTGTTTTGTTGCCAGTTAAAGAGTCATCTGTAATTGGCAAATACGGTAGCAGTTGTTGACCTTCCCATGAACTCAAATTTTAAGCAAATTGCATTGAATCGGGTTCAACAAATTAGTCAGGTTTTCAGATTCAATTTTTTCTCTTGTTTTCCATTTGAGAGGAATAGCAGCAACAACAACAACAAGAAAAACAGTCATGTTTTGATTTGTGGAATTTGTTAGATAAACAAATCTTTTTGCAGATATATATTTATTTTATTTTTTTTTGACAAAGATAAATTGCCATCAAATTAAGCAAATAAATATGTAAATTCATTGAAAGGAAAATTGAGTAATTTTCAAAGAGATGCACTTCCTAGATGTAGGACTAATCACAGACTACAGCCGAATATAAGCAAAAGATATCAAAAACAGCAAATAGTAGATACAGATAACAGATTTCGTGTGTATACAAGAGGCAGCAAAACTAAATGAGGCATATTGGCGACTCACAAATGTATGATCTTCTTACTATGAAGTGAAGACGACAAATAAATATTTGGAAGATTGTCGTGCATACGATTCCTTGTAAACATTTTTCACCGCGTATTATTTGGTTATTATGAACTTATCTAGATTTGAGAGAAACACTCGGGCAACGGCTCAGCAATTGTGGGTACTGCTTCTTCTTTTAAGAGTTATGTGGGCACACTACAGAGAAAATTAGAAATTCCTATGGATTTCAGAGTATTGGATCAAAAAGAACTTATATTTAAGAAAAACAGAGTTCGTTTCTAACAGTGAGATAGCTATATCCAACAATTCAATTTTTTCTGGAACCACGGGCCAGCAGAGTAAGCTCCTTGGTAGTTATTACCTAAATGCGGGTAGAGTATAAACTAGACTTGAAATTGAGTTATAAAAGCGTTTGCTGTGACTCATAGAACGGCAGTGGTTTTGGATAGGCCCCCATACAAAAGGTGAAATTATATCACCATTTAGGTGACTGTGGATGTAACTGCAAGAGGTCGTTAATTGACGATTATTAATCCTTATACTCGTCATCGTAATATTAGGTCTTCGTGACAGGTGTTCAAAGGGTCGGATTTATGGTGGGGCCTCCTCAGAATAGAGTGTGATTCGCTTCTAAAAATTGACTTCGGAGAAATCATTAAAGATTTTGCCTCTTAAAACGCACGTACAGTGTCTTTCACTTAAAGCTAATAAGCCTATCAACTGTTCCTCATTGATCATCTCTCATCAGAAAAGAAAGTAGTATTTTTAAAACATTACAAAACAAAAAGAAGGTTATGTAATACTCTTCACTCTCCTGTAAATGAGCATGCAGAAATAGTGTATTAATAGTTTGGCTTACGCTTAGGGTAGAGTCAGTATTATTAATTTCAATACACCAATAGTCACATGTAGATAACGCATGATTATTAGTATTAAATATACGTCACATGCAAATGGCGCATAGCCATGGTGTGTTGAGTACGCATACCGGGAGCTATACGATCCAATAATTCTAGAATCTTAAAATTTACTTGGTTGGTGAATATGGATCAGATTTTCATCGTGAAAAAATATACAATATCACTACATAGAATAATATTGCAAATTCTTTGTTGGTCCAGAACATCTTATACCACTTTTTCTATGCTTTTTCATGTTATTCTAACCATCGATGGGAATATTTATTTCATAACTACCATAGAATTTTTTCCTACTTCTTCTTCCTTAATCCTGAATCACCTGTCGACTTCTTTTCCTAAGTTTATCATTCCAGGGACACGCTACAAAAAAATCAGCACCTTGACAGCAGCTACAATATATCTTATACCATGCAAATATTGTATATAGGGTGGTATATGTAATAAGATAACTCTACTATTCAACCCTTGCATTCTATTTTTGATATTTCATTCCTAATTTTTTAGTCTTGCTTCCTTGATAACCTACATCTTAATACATAAGTGTCAAGATTTTAGCTTTATTAGGTCCTGTAGTTCATCAGCTAAAATCTAAAAGTTCATTTGCTCAATTAATTTAAAATTAATTAAAAATTCCAGAAATTTTCTAATAGTATATGACCAATCATATTCCAACTTTATAATACTAACTAGCGCAGCCCGGCGCGCTTTGCTGCGGCCCCGTCGTGATAATCAATAACGTCAAACACGAACACAAAGGAAAGCACAAACAACGAAACACACTGTCTCCTTCTTGTCCCACTCTCAATGAACATCAAATACAGAAACGAAGAGCGCAAAAAGTGCGTACTAAGACAGAAAAAAAAGAAGTATAAGAACAACCAAAGCATTAAAAACGAAAACACGTACAAAACAAAAGACCAAACAAAGGTCTTGCAGTGGTTTTCAAAAAACTTAATACTTAAAAATAGTATATTAAAAGTTAAAAACTGAAAACAATAAGTATGAACTCTTTTCATAAGGATTCATTTGTCATTTAAAAAAAAGAATTATTTAAATCGGCTTAGTATAGTGGGCGCTAGATAAAAAAATGTTAAAAATTTGGTAAAAAGAGCATTTATATCGACAACATCGCCACCTACCGGGTCCAACTGATGCATAAACCATCTTGGTGACCCCATAAGTGAAACAAAAAATTGGTCTAGCCGTTTAGAAGCAAAACAGTCACAAAATTTTGTACACTCGAATTATGAATATAAAGATAATATTTATGACAGACTCATTAAATAACAGTCACATCATTCGCATTGAACTATACGAAATGGAATTGAAATCAAAATGCCAGCAAAAATCGGTATTGAAGAGCCCGAAATTGGTTTGTGGATATCTTTGTTGAAAAGAGCATTCATGTGGCCCTGGGTACAAAGGATAATACGATATATACATTATGAACGTGTGGAAGGACCCCTAGACTCTTCGTTCGTGCTTTGGTAGGGCCAGCTCTGAGTCCTCACATAAATCAACACTAAACAAATACCAAGATTTTCGTCGACAATACCAATAATTAAGGTTCCAGTTAATGTTAATGTTTCTCCGAGTTAAACGATTGTAAATTAAAATAAATTTAATAAAAATACAAGTCACTATTTAATCGGATTCTTTTCACTACTCTACAGATCAATGAGGAAATAGAATTGAGAGTCGGCATAAGTTAGGAGCAACTGTTTCCTTGGTCAGCTGGAAACCTTAAGCGATCAAACACACTGCTTATATTAAAACGAATAGATGTTACTCAATGGTGGGTAATCAACAGACATGCAGCTAGGTCGGTGGTCCTTTAGAAGCTGTGGGATGAATTTGATGCGTCTCCTTCTCTCCCTTGTTAAGCTCTATTTAGAAGAAGATTTAATGTGCTTGTTTTATATTTCTTTAAAGAAATTGTTGAACTGATAACTAATGGTAAAGATATCTTTTAAGGTTCCTTAACTAATCTGCATGGTTTTATTGAATCTTGATGAATGTGTCTCCACTTTCTTCATTGCCCCAATATCTCTGAATCCAGCCTTGGGTGTTCAAGTTAAACCATTGTAAGTTTATCTTCATAGAAAAGGAACGATTAGTTTGCCATATCGATAGGTCTTCGGGATCAACTTTATGCTCTCATAAGCTACATGCCAAACTAAAATGAAATTCATATTTCTTAGTTTAGTTTTGAATAATATTCTTCTTCTAAAGATAAATATCCCTTGTCCTTACAGTACATATAAGTATAATCATAGTTAACTTTAAAAGACTATCCCTTTGTTATATAATTAAATACGTTTCTAATGCTTTTGATTAGATAGCTTTTAAAATCAGAATTAAGTATTTTGTTTTCGTTACCATTTGTATTTATCTAATTCATACATATTTATACTCGTACTTATACTATTTGCAAAATTGTTTATTTTATTTTATATCTCAAAACACATCTCATTTAAAGAAAAACAATTTAAACAGACAGATCTATCCGTCCATTCGTCTGTCCGTCCGTCATTCATTCACATGCACAATTAAAATCATTTGAAGATTAATTGAATGCCGCTTTAAAGATGAAGTCTGTTAGTAAGAAAAATCGTCGCGTGTCATGCACCAAAGTTAAAAGCACCAACATTAGCAATATCTGAGGAATCTATGTTGCAACAGAACTACAAATTCATTATATGGCAGCCAAAGACAAGAAGAGCCAAGACAAGACAAGACAAAACAGGCAGTATTGTGGTTATGTGGCTCGACAATGATGATCGGATCGGAACTTGCATGTTTTGTGTCATAATCTTGATGAATGCATAATTGCCGAACATGTAAGAGTTCATACTAGTGAAATGAAATAGAATAGAACATTCTATGGGTATGTTTGCATGTATGAATGCTGGAGAAATGGGCACATTTAGAAGGTAGGTGGTAGTTTAAAAAAGGCAAAGTCTTTGGGCGAAAATGTCAACCAGCATAGAAAGTTTTTCTCAAGACACAAGTAGCACAAAATCTAGCGGTTCTGACTTTAATAACTCATTAAAATATTTAAATAAAATAAACAATTTCTTTGCATAATAATAGTAATCGTAACAATATTCAAATGGTATTGTTTTTCCTACAATATATTTTTTCCATCATTTCAATTGCATGAGGCTAATGAATGAATTATGCGGCAATTAATTAAAATTTGAGCATCGCCTGAAACTGAAGAACGTCACCACAAACCAGCGCTACCCACCAGGGCCCACCATCATCATCAACAATAATGAAAAGTCTTATTCATAGTCATCATGATCATCATCTTCTTCTTTAAGTTAGTCACTTTCATTCATTCATTCATTCATTTCATCTTATTCACTCGTTCATTCATTCATAAACAAATATGACCTAAATTATTCAATTCATTTTTATTTATTTTTAATTTTTTGATTTGTTGCAATATGTTGTGGCACCCCTTCGTTTATATTCACATTACTTACATTCGATCAACATTTCTAGTTGTTAGGCATTGGTCCCTTGCCCCACCACCCTCTTATTTTCCAATTCGGTTTGAGTTTGCTGCATGCGTTCAAAGTTCGTGATCGGTTAGTCAAAGGGGTTCACATGTTTGTGTAACTATTTATTCTAATTTGACCCGCTTATTTTGTATCTTTTATCTTCTCCCTTTGCAACTGCATCTTTAAATGTATTTGTTGCACTTAATATTCAATTGTTGCATCGAAACATTGTTACTCGTCATTCTCGTAGTTTTTCTTCATTATTTTATTGTTGATTATTTTACTTAATTGTTTCGAACATTGTCGGCGCTTAAATGATGAATCACTTTTTCATTAAATTTTGACTTTGAGCGTGACCCTTATGTTTTGCTTAGTTGACTTTTTGTATGTCTTTTCTTTACTTTTTCATGAATTGGATTGAAATATGATCTATGTTTTTTTGTAAGCTTAAAAAAAATTCAATTGATTCAATTTTATTTAATATTTATTTAATATAAAAATCTTCAATGAAAAATCTATTTTATACATTAACTAGCTATGCCTGCCAGAACAAAGATCTACTCCCGCAACACTCAGTGTTTAGCATTGGGTGTCATATAGGCTCACTGGAAACTGAAAATTGTTATTAATTTACATGTTACAGGAAGCTTGCTACAATACACCAGTGAAAACCGCATTCAAATCGGTTAAGCCGTTTCTGAGATTAGCATGCACAGACAAAAAGAAAAAGAATAGATATTTAAAGGAATATATAAAGCGTTTCCAATCAGCCTGCTGCCAGTATTCTGTAAAATATTCGAATGAATATTCTTGGTCTGACTATTGCCACTGCTGGACGAAGGGCATATGATTCCAGATCACCAGTTTGCGTTCAGGTGATCCCACGGGACCCCAAAGCAGTGTCAACGCATTGTCCAACAAATCCTCAACACTTCCGAAAAGCGACAGTACTGTTCAGCCGCTTTCTTGGATGTATGACAGACTTTTGACAGATTGTGGCTCCACAGAATCTTGTTCAAACTCAAATCATTTTCACCGGCACCTTACTACTTGGTATTAAAGTCCTTCCTTCATAGAAGAACTTTTTAATAAGATACGAATCAGACATTTAGGACATACACGGTGGAGTACCCCAGGATAATCTTCTACACGCTCTTCACTGCTGACCTACCTATTTCAAGTGATTAAAGAATTTTGATTGTAACATTTTCAGATGATACCGCTTTTTTGGCTACTGACAGCGATCTGGGGACAGCCTCAACCATCTTGCAGAACCAGATAAATACTATAGAACCGTGGCTCAAAAGGTAGAACATTGCCGTGGCACATAGAAATCCATTCATGTAAAGTTCACCATGAATCGCAGGAGCTACACTCCTAAAAGCCTTAATAGACTATTCCAGAAAACACAACAGCGAAATACCTTGGATTAACTCTCGAAAGAAGGCTAACTTGGCGGCCCCACATAAAATTAAAAAGGAAACAGCTTGAAACTAAAACTCTTAAAAATAACGTGGCTCTTAAGATTAAGCTCGCAGCTAAGTCTGAGAAACAAGCTGTTACTATAAGTTCATACTCAAACCTGTGTGGAGTTATAAAATATAGCTCTGGGGCACTGCCTCCAACTCAAACATTTATATTACTCAAAGGTTTCAGTTAAAAGTACTGCGTAGACATGTTAAAACACCAAATTGGAAAGGTCAAGTTTTCTTTCAGCTGCTTCCAAAAAAGGTAACGAGTAACTCTATTCAGCTAGAGGAATTAAAGAGAAATATCCCCCAGCTGATCAATCAGTAATCGTTCAGTAAAAACTTTTGCAGATGGGTTGAGAGTATTGCTCTATTTACTGATTGATTGATTGATTGATTGTACACTCAAAATTCTGAATGTTGGGATGTTTGGTTATGAGAACCTTATTAAGGCTTGATTAATATGGATCAACACAACCGCTTACATCAATTTATTAGGATTTATTTTCAGAGATTTTATAAGACCCTCCTATTCGTAATTAACCCAATCATGTAATTACTGAACACCAAAATTTAAGGGACACTCTTCTAACAGCAAACTGTCTTCAATATTTTGCTGCAAGCCCCTCCCTTCATATCTTAGAACTTAACTACTTACTTATAAAGGTGTTTCCTCTAAAACAACTCACAAAAATTTCTTTAAATTAACCTTAACTAAAGAGCCAAATAGGAACATAATTCTTAAATTTCTAAACAAGAGAACACCGTGAAGCTGTAAATGAAATTGATATTGCACCATATATGAAGATCCAAACATATAAACAAACAGACAAACACTATAAAAACATTGAATAAAATTCAAAAAAATACAATGACAACAACAATAAGAACAACAACTGGAATTGTTGCTACATGAATGAACCTTTTAACATACTTGTAGATACTAATTCTATGCGACAGCTACACAATCCAAAGTGAATTTTTCATTTGTTCATACTCGTTTGAATACGAGTATTTATAAGAACAAGAGAGGGGCGAACCAAGGAGCCAAAGACGAGACTAACTAAGAACAAAACAGTTAAAATAAAAGAAATACAGAAGAAGACAAAGTTGTAACACAAAGTGAACAACTACAGAAAATCAGAACCAACTGCTTCCAAAGTAGTTCCCGGTCGCGACAGGATCTCTCAACTCGAAAAGGTGTTTCCATATACAATGTGTTGACTTGAGTTGAGTTGAGTTCAATTCAGTAGAGTTGAGTATACAAGGCTGTTGAAAAATGCGATTATGGATGAGGTTGATGAGGGCGTCCAGAATTTTTGGTGGAGTGTGCGTTCCAAAAAAGAACAGAACAGAACAGATCAGTGTCGTAATAAATTATCAGTTGAAAACAAAACAAAATAAAAACAAATAAAGTCAAAATAAAGAAAGAAAACACTCGAATGAACAAAACGAACGAAAGATACTATACTACTAGTAGAGTAGAATGAGAGCCAAAGAATGAGTACACAGAGTACAGGAAAATATACAAAAGAAACAAATTGACATAAAAGACCAAAAATGAAATGACCAGGAGTGTTCCAAAAACATAAACAGCGGCTACATGCTGCGACATGGTCCGAGTTTTATTCAAGAGAAGGTCGGACGGCGTCTGCGGAAGCTGCATCAAAGCATTTGCTTTCAACCGAATGAGAATGCAAAACTCTAAATGACAATTTTGAGGGCAAAGTCAATGAGTGCCTTCCTGCTCCTTATCGTTGTTGTTTTGGTTACTTGGTCCTTGTTTTAGTGTTTCTAACAGAATGAAAACCGAAAAAAAACAACAAAATCCCGGTGCGTTACAAATCAAAACATGAAAACGACGACAGCAAACAAAACACTGAACAAGCACATTGAGAGCTGAAGAAGATACAAACAGATATACACAGTTACATTTATACTCATCGTCAACGTATGCATAAAGATAGAATGAAAATATGTATTTATTGTACAACAATCAACTGAAACATGCAACATGAATTTCACTGTTTCGGTGACTGTCTCCACTCCACTTTATGGATTTCATTTGGATTTGGTAAACAAAGAAAAACAAGAGAGTACCATAAAAGAGTTGTGGACACCACAAGGAGGAGGAGGAGCAGGAGAAGAAAGAGACTAGCTTTCAGAAAGTGTTTAAAATTATATGCATTTCAGTATAATGGATTTTTTTTATCCGAAAGCCTGGTTTAAAATGTTGATTTATTATTATTAATATTATTTCGATTATCAACTTACAACTTATGAAATATTGCAAGTGCATCTAGTGGTCGTCACTAATTGATCTGTTCAAAAAACATTACATTTTTAAAATGTTTCCATGTGTGGCCACTTTTAAACCCATTAACCCAATTGTACATATGTAGTTGCAAACGGAGGAGCTGATGTGACATGAACTTCGTCCAACCCAGCTTTGATTTCTTTCAGTGTTAAGGCTTTTAAATAATTGTGTAAAATCCCAGAGCGAAACTCACTTTTTCAATTTTTAGCTATTTACAAAATGATACCATTGATAATAAAAATTAACTTAAATAATAAGAAAATTACCAGTGTTAGGAGTAAGATCTCTCGGATTTTCTAAAGACTTATTGATCGACCCACATATTTTTCTTATTTACATACATTTATATTCCTGCTTAAATTAATTTTTAAAACTCTTCAGCAGTAAACGGCTGTTCCTTTTGAGTTTTCCGGTTTCTTAAAACTACTAATTGTTTATCTTAAGAACTGACCACAAAATTGTATGCAGAGATTTTTTTATTCACAATTTATTAGATTAATAAGCCAAGAATTTAATAGAGATTATTGTAGAGAATAGTGCCTTCTAATAATTCACACTGAATTTTTTTTGAAACCTTGAGCTGATTTATCTTTTAATCAAAGTCGTTTCACAAGGAAGCAAAAAAGGTTTCGATAGTCAATAAAGCAGTCAATTTTGAAAGTAGAATCTAATGATATAATATTAGTATATTATGGAAACTGTAAAATAACCATAATAGTATAGGATCTTATTCAATTGAAAACAATTAGATTTTTGAACGAACAAGTTGATACTGTGGCGAAATTGGTTGGTGAATCCAAACTGGGCTTATCAGTTTCGTCTTTCGTCGTTTCCCTCGTTGGAACGCTAAAATTGGTCTATAGCGCTTCCTCCTGGAAAGTCCAATCAAATTTTGTAAATACACAGAGTCGACTTACTCACCGGCCTTTCAGTTTGAAATTAATTTTATTTATTTTTCCTTTCAAGATAAGTAAAGATTAAGAGGTTTCAAAGGTTAGTAAATATATCAAATTCAAAGCTCTATTACTCGTATTTAACCAGTTGGGCGCCAACATCTGCAATACGATCTCCACTTCCATTTCACCACACGTCCAATAAAATTACATCAAGAACGTGGTAAACAGCACAACAGAAGAGAAAATTAATCATCTATGGAACCCACTTTTAAAAACAAGTCAACAATTCAACAAAAGTACTCAGCATCCCCCCAGAAAACATAGCGTGGTATATACCAGAATCAGACTGAGGCACAGGAATATACATATTTTCACCAAGACAACAACGTATAATTTTTGTAACAAAGGGTGTACAATTACAATTGCAATCAAATCCAATTCCTATGTAACTCCCATCACATCCCTCCACCCCACTAACTTCTTGCTGAACCCAGTCAAAATAATATAAAAAATTGCATATTACTAATAAGTAAAATAAATCTAAATTTGAGAGTGTAATGTAGCTTTCAGTTTTAGTCTAAGTATTGTAAATAATAGCAACACAAAATAATATCAAAATATTAAGATATCCCATCTAGCTCTAGGCTTTAGTTGCATTTAGAATTAAGTCTTTTACTTTTTTTACAATAAATAAATAATAAATTTTGAATACTAAATTGTTATTACTTTTTCAAATTAACTAGAGTTTTTAGATATATTATTTTCTAACCAAAATTAATAAAATTGAATGTGACGTCAAAATGTTTCTTACTTTACTTTAGTACCTTCAAAGCATCTATCATAAAAATATATGATTAAAAATATAAGAGAAATTTCTGAAATGCATATGAAAATAGAAAGACATAGATACTGTGTGTATACACTACATCTTCATTAATTAAAATCATTGAAACAATTACCGATACGAACATAAGGAAATTAAACTAATTCACCCACAAGAAAATACTACTATGTACGAGTATAAGAACAAAGTCAAGCAAAGTCAACTGGAGCCAAACTGAACAGAAAAGAACCGCGGAGGAGTCAGTCAAGACAAGGCAAGACAAGAAAAGACAAGATAAATGCGGAATCGTGAGAGTGACAAGAGTTTTGTCGTCTTCTGTAATTAAGCAAGTCAAGTAAACGAGTGAATGAGTGAGTGCATGAATAACTGAACAAATGAATAAATGTTAAATTAATATTACTACTTTCAACTCTAATTCCCAGGAAAAGAATTAGAATGCCATCGTCATCATCACCATTATCAACAACATGGCATATAACGGGGTTGTGGGTAAAAGCAATGTTGCAACATGAAAATTAACGAAGATGAAATACTCGTACAAAGATATACACGCAGTTAAACACAACTAAGAGTATAGACGCCCCCACCCAACCGACCAAACTATGCATACATATTATTCAATATATAAAAGTATTTGTGGCAAGCAAAGTGCACAAACAGTTAAATAGTTCAAAGTAAAAATTGCGGCAACATTCAAAGCCACCCAGAATGGATTAATCATTCTACTACTTCTACTACTTCATCATCATAATCTTCATTTTCATCATATTTTTCTTCTAATTGTTCAAAGTGAAAAACATGCAATTTATGATGATGAAGTTATTAAGCTAAAGATGACAAAGAGCAAAAGCTGCTGCAGGAGGCAATAGAAATGCATGAATTATATGATGAAGAAAAATATTATATATTTATTTTTTGCTTTTACAATTATTTAAATTACGGTCTAGATGATGATTGAGATGTAGACCAAAGGAAAGTCTAATTAGCAAAGTGCGAGCCAAAAATGCGTCGCACCTTAGTCGCCGCCCTCAACAAAGCTTTTTGTCATGAGCACCATGGTTTGTAATTTTGGTTACCCACTTTAGCTTCATGCATTTTTAATTCCGTTAATAGCTTTTGTCTTCACTTTTGGCCTGATCTGGCCCAACTCGGACTGGTTAGCTGACTGTTCGCTGGGTAAATCAATGATAACAACACACGGGTGCAACTTGTTCTTGTTCATCGTTGACAGCGCATTGATGGAACATCTACCAATACCAGTATATGAATAATATGGAGGAGGTGGTTGTGGTGTAGTTGAAAAAATTAAAACCAAAAACCATAAACTTGGCTAACGTTTCACCCTCGCACAAAGCTTCTTCTTAACTGTTGAACAAAAAAGTTATGACGCTGAACTTTTTTTGATGAAAATACCAACAACAAGGAGAACAACAAAACTGAAAAGTTACTTTTTTTTACCTTTATCTTTATTTTTGGACCGCAAAACCACAAAACCAAACAGATGCTCCACACGTACTTAAGCGTCACCTGGCGGCAGACAAGCGAACAAAACATACAAAAAACCATAGCATCCATCAAAATTAGTTTTGAACAAAGTGTGAGTTCGATAAAGTTAAAAAAGTGGTTCAAAATAGGAAGTATTGTAATCTCTGAACTTATTTAATTTTTTAGGAAATTTAAAGTTAATGTTTATAATATTACCAAATAATCTTTTAGAAAATAGAATGAATGATTAAATTTTAAAGTGATTTTGTTAGATCATAAAATTTCCAATTGTAATAGGTATTTATCTTTAAAATTAAATTCAGAAATTATTTAGAGCAATGTAGAAAGTGAAAAGGAATAGTTCCGTATACTTAATACACTATACATCAATTCGAGATCAGATTACATGATTTAACTATAATTTTCATATACGGCACAAAAAGGGAAGGTATTTATGACATACTAGTTCAATAATCCAACATTTATTCAAATTGCATTTGAAGCCAATCAAAGCTTGTAAATGAGACTAATGATTATTGTAATTCAATACTGAATACCTGTGATCTTAACGAATAATAAGTTACATCCATATGTACTTAATGGGATCTGAGATGTCTTCTTTCATTGCATAGACATTAAAGCAAACTATATAAAAATCGTAGACTAAAAGTGTTTGTGTACGTATCACGTAAAAGCCTCTCATTGGATTCAAAATTGAATTACTGAAAAATAACAAGCTTTATTGCGAGTAATATATAGAGTTTTTTTTACCAAAATTGACTTACAGAATCAAAAGATGTTGTTGTTATTGTTGTATGTTTTCTTCTTCTTTACAAAGAACTGAGTACGAGCAAGAGTACATATTACGATCTTCGTTCTCTTCTTTTTGAAAATATTTGTAGTCGGCAAAAGATAATCGCCTTTCATCACAGCAGGCAGGACAACGTCTGCCTAGATCATCAGTATTACAAAACATACGATATATGCAACTGACAAAATAAAAATATGTGGTTCCAAAAACCCAATCCAAGTTAATCCGGAAAATATAAAAATTGATATTGAAATTGCAACGAATAATTTCATCTTTTGTATATGTGTACCCAAAAATAGGAAATTGGTACACATAAATTTGAGACTAACAAATATTTGGTCGGTACTTTGCATTGTTAATCAAACAGCCCATGAAATATTCTATTGTAGTATAATGCATTCAAACTTCCACAACTCGAACTTCTACTACTCCAACCTTCATAACTCAAACAAAAAAGTGGCATTTGTAACCTTTAGTCCAATTTTTAGATAAAATTCCCGACTATGACCAATCAAGTGCTGATCATAGCGATTGATGCGTGTCCCTAAAAAGTTCACATGAATGGAAAGAACAAGACGAGGAAGAATAAGGAGGAAACAAAACACGGTGATTACTGCGGATTGATTTTTGGTAAAGAATAATAGTTGATTTTGAGCCTCAAAAAAGGAGGACTCCAAATAAAATATTGAAAAAAGAATGCCGATCTGGTGTGTGCCCTGCATATTCGTTATTTTTGATAGTGATCCCGTTTATTATTTGTGTATCCTCTGCTCCGCCACCTATCAATTTTGTGATAATAAAGAATAAGTAATTGCTTAAGAAATTCAAATTTCGTAACAATTCTTTTTGTGTAAAAGCCGTGGCACTTGCTGCAAAAATCTGGCCAGTATTTTACCTAGGACAATGTTCGAAACATGATGGAAGCTGTTTGCGAAGCATGGCAGACTTTCTATCAGATGAAGAATTCATTGAACATTATCGATCAGTGGTAGTAAATTCAATCTCAAGTGTCATTTTAAATTCACATTAACAATCGAACTGTCAGACGATCATTATAAAGAATTAAATACATTAGATTCTCTTTTCATTGAATTTAAGTAAAATAATATAAACGTTTAAACTTTACACAAAAATTACTAAATATTTTTTCAATAAACTGCGACTAAAAAGTATATAAATAAAAATGTATGTATTTTATCAATGGTACTACATATTCCCTAGTTTAAATGAATAGTTGTATAACTCAAAGTCTTCATTAGTCGAACATTTTTTGTGCATTATTATATTTCGAATAATGCAAGTTCGACTATAAAATGTGGTACTTTTCATTGGTAATTTCACAACCCTCAAAATAATCTAGTTGAAACATATGTCTTATAATGATTATCATGACAATACCATATAGTTGGACAACTCACATACTCAATTTTAAACAGTACTGTAGCCTAAAAGTATACTTTATATTTTCTTTCTAAGCATATAATTTTATTCAAAGGATGTTTGAAAACAATATTTTGCTTTTTTTCACTATTCAAGTAATAATAATAATATTTTGATTATTATTATTTTAAAATTAAAATTGAATGCATATTTATCTATTTAGTATATTAACAATACAATAATGTACATCCAATATTTGTTTATCATCATTACACTCGTTGAACTCTAATCTAATTGAAATGTGTCAAATATCAATGGAACAACCAAAGCCAGGAAGCTTAAATGTCAACTTTGTTATGAACACACAAAAATAAATTCAAATAAAGTTTACAAATCAATCAACCATAAATGAGATCAAAATGTTCACATATCGCACTTTTCAGTTGTACAATATTTAACGAGGTCGAATCAACCCCTCTGCTATAATGAATAAAATGAATTTAAATGGAACACTCTTTATGTATTTAATTTGCGGTTGACAGAAAACGCCCCCTCATGAAGGCTAAATATTAAAAAACCAAAAAAGGAATGAAGAGAGTTTTGCATTTTTAATTAAAAAGATACATACACACTCGCATATATACACTCATGTAAAGAGAAAGATGTATCTACTGTTAAACTCATACAACCACATGTGACATTATCAAGCTCCCCATTTAACGCTAACACCCTGCATTACTTACTTGACTACTACAATAGTATATGACTCGCGTTGATTACCGTGTCTCTGCTTTGTACAAACATGGCGCTTCTGGTCGCCACGTGTTGTTTAAGGGCATGTTAAGGACACTTTTTCTGTTAGTTGATTTTGTATTTATATACTTATGTTGTTCTTGTTGTTCCATTTAAATATTTACTTAAATATTTAGATGAGAATCTTCGAGTTGTTGATTTTACTTGTTCAACCTTTTGATACTTGAAAATTTAGTCGCTTTGTGGTTTTAATTATTTGCTCTTTGCTTGGTGTCTTCTCATTAGTTACTTAATATTTGTTTCTAATTAAAATATATACAAAATTTTCCGCAACCTTATCATCATTCTCTCTTATATACTATTTGATATATGTACCATATATAATTCTTCAATTCAATTAACTTTGACATTTGTGCTTTAATTAAAAATCAACAGAAAATGTTTTCACTGTCATTGTCATCATATTTTTGTGGTTTTTATTTTTTGTATGAATTTTCTTTCAGTGGATTGTTGTTAATTAATTTGGCCTCGGTCGGCTGGAAATGCGCATTAGCCGATAAATCACGTTATGTATTCACAAGCGGAATGCACACATATGCAAAGAATCAATACAGATACACACACACTTGTTCATCACTTCTTGTTATTGTAGGTATATGATTGTGTTGCGTGTATATTGTCCTTTTGGTGCTTGCAATGCAACCTATTGTTAAATGCTTAAATTTATTACGTTGCACTTGCCACATTTAATTTTAAATAGCACAATTATGTGCATTCATTGCACAACGATGTATCCTTTAGCTTGCAATATGTGGCTGTGATAATTTGTTTCATTGTGTCCTTTTAAGCATGCGCTGCTCATGTAAAAATGTAAAAGGGTTAAAGTTGATGATAAGAGATCCTTTGGTTAAATTGATATGGTATGTGAAGGTTAAGTTGCAAGTGAAGACAACATACATAAAGACACAGGGAATTTGACTTTGTTGCATACTTTAAGGTAATTCAAAAGTTTTTAAACTTTAAGAATGAAATTAAATTTTTAACAATACCAGAGGCAATTGAAAAAAATATTCTGTCAAATTGTTGGGTTACTGCACAGATCTATTTTGGAAAATAATTGATATGAATCTACTTTCAATTACTATAATTCATGCTTTTGATATCAGATTATGTCATATTTGAATGAGTTATTTTCACAGGCCGCAAGAAAACTTCTAAAGTAATCAATTTCTTACCAAACCAGTAGACTATAACAAGACAAAAATAAGATTTTGGTCTTACGAAGCTGTTGCTAAAGAATGTAGTCAGAGTTCTTATGGAACCACTATCTTATTGGTAGACATTACAGACGTCTATCTGTAACCCAAAATAAAAGATTTAATACACATGAACTTGTATTTCTTACCAGTATTTCAGATGAAAGGATGGCTAACAAATATTCTTACTATTAATTAAGGTACAAGATGGTTTAAGGAAATAGATCCAGTGGTATCTATCCGTGCGGTTCTTAAACATGAATAAATTACCGAACAGGACTGTTGTTATTGGTGTTCGTGGCCATTTGTTCGCTCGTTTGGGCTTTGTTATTGCCAAGTATTTGGTACAAAGTTGCAGGTATATGCTGCGAGGCGTTGAACCTTTCTTGTAACTTCTACAGAAACAAGGTAAAGTACTTGGCCTAATTGTGCAAACGTTGCAATGTCAATCCAGCGCGTGGTCCATTCCACTTCCGTGCTCCATCAAAGATTTTATACAAGTCTGTGAGGCATGATCACCCACAAAAATAAGCATGGCCAGAAAGCGTGTCTTCGATAATAACATACGATAAGAGTCGTTTCCAGGAGTACTTCCAGGTTAGCCGTCACTCGCACGTAGTCGGCTTGCATTACCAGGATGTTGTCATAAGTCTGGAACGCAAGCGCAAAGCCAAGCTCCAAATCACTGTGAAGCACAACATACAAATGAAGAAACTGACAGTGCAATCACGCAAGAACGTCGCAAAGTTTGCTGCGACTTTCAACAAGATCATTAAGTCTTATGGCTAAGAAGAGTAGTTGATGGTTTCCTGTAAAGAAATTATGGTATGCAACAATAAAGAAAAGGAAAAATAAGCTTTTTTAAAATAAAACAAATAAGTTTAAAGGTGAAACACCATTTTATTTACTTTTTTGATCATTTAATTGCAATTCCAATCAATCGTTAATAGAATGATTATAAGGTATAGTTTTGATATATTGGGTTGGATACAGTAAGTTGAATTACGTTTACAATTTAATTTTGTTTATTCTTCTATGTAGTATATCCGAAGGGTTGATCCTTTTTGACCTTCTCGGGCTGCCATTTTTTGTAAGAGCCGAAGCAAGAGGATTGACATGCACATTTAGAGAATCATTGTATCGACTGGTATGGCGGTTAATTTGCTCATTAGCTGACGAGATTATTATGTCACGATATACTGATATTCTCCTGATATACCAGGAGGCACCCGTAATGTTGAGAAGAGTTTTGTTCTGCATGGCCTGGACTCGGTTAATAGTTGACTTTGCTGAAAGTCCCCAGAGAGATTCAATGTAATGCCGGGTCGGATGAGCCACTTTAATTGTTTCTGCAACTAGCTGTGATCATATTTACATGCTTGGACCACGTCAAACGGCGATTTAGAATCATGCCTAAGTACTTAACAGAAGCTTTCTGGGGAACTTGAGTGCCTTTAAGAACTACCGGTGGACAGCGTTTGTGTCTCAGCATAAAGCACTGCTAACTCCAGGTGAAAAAACAAAAAAAAAAAAATAATTTAGTGTTTTGGATTGACGTATCCATAGGTCTCAGACTTCTGAAACCAACCCAAAGGATCAAGAACAGAACAACCCTACTGACAATTTCGCCAAACTGCCTTAGGTAACGGTGAAAGTTTTAACGAGAAGAGCAATTCAGTCATATAGGAAGGGTGGTATGATTTTGTATTCTTCTTCATCCCCACACCTGCAACTGAAATTTTAATGGGGAGCATGAATTCTTTGAGTCTTTAGCCCAATGACACAATGCTCCATTGAGACTCCTCTAAAATGAAATATGATCAGTGGTGTACTATTCGTTTTTTCCGATAATAGTACACTTGTATCTTTTACATTTGAAATTATTATCAAATTATTCTTATATTTCCCCAACAAAAGAATTCCCATCCATTTGCATTATGAATCATCTCCAGAAGCACTTAAATCACTTCAATTTACAATTGGTAATCATAAAAAACTTCTATGGCAGTAATTAAAGAAGAAGTTAACTCGCACTAATTACTGTAAAGTCGAATAATTAAGAAAACATGGTATCAAAAATTGTAAAATAATAACATGAAATGATGGTCATCATATTTATTTAAGTGTCGACGAACAAGAATTTATGCAGGAAATTAAAAGTGTATCCAAGAAAAAGAAAACATTTTAATAACCGCAAATCCTTTATTATTATAACTTTTTTTTTTTGTCTTGAGAGTAAAACAAATGGACGCAATAAAATTGAGTTTATCAGCATCCTTGATGTTTGTTGTCTTTGTTACGAAAATAACTTATTTTACAACACTTGAGTGCGTTTCTAATGTTAAAAACGCGATAAAACAAATGCCAAGTCAAATGCTAAAGCGTTCAAAAGGGTTACCAAAAGTCCTTGCCCAAAAAAAGGGTAACAATAGAAAAGGAAAAATTTTCCTTTGAAAACAAACAAAAAAATAAGTTGTAAATTTATTGGCCTCTTTTGTTGAAAATCGTTTAAGGGAAATGGTTTTCTTGCCACCCTCCATTGCAAATGAGAGAAGATTTGTTGAAAATGATGTCATTGCATTAAATGCAAACAGGATATCATTACAACATCATTATGCTATCAACAACAAAGCACATTATCCTTTCAAATTAGTCATTTGTCAGTAAAGAATTTGCCTTGATGTTGTCAGCTTTAAAAATTTTGCTTTGTATGCATTTTGCAAATATTTAAGCCGCATTTCATGTCGCTCAAATCGGCTTAAGTCTAACGACAGTTACAGCCAAAAGGACTTGGATTGGCAAACAAAAATCACGTGAAAATTTTTAAACTTTCAACAAAAATTTATATACTACTTCGCCTATGGTGAAGTATATTAATAATGGAAAATAACAACCACAAAAATCAACCTTTCTCTTATACCAAAGACAGATAACAGCATTTGAAGTATGATTCTGGTGTGGCATAAAGTTTTCGCGTTCTAATAAATAATTTTTGCAATTTCCTTTACTCGACGCTTGTAACCTTACTGTCTTTCCATACACTTTATGGTTTCTGTGCGGTTTTTCATATTTTTATCGGTTTTTTTTATTTATTTTTTTTTTTTTTCATTCTTTTGTCAACTACTATTTTAACCCTTTTTTACGCTTTTGCCCTTGTTGATTGTTGCGCGTCATTAAACAAAATACAGAAATGAGTATTTTTATGGAAAAATTACGTGTATCTTTAAAAGTATTATGGACTTATTTATTCATATTATTATAATATTCGAAAAATGTTCAAAAGGCTTGCAATATATATACGACTAGCATTCTGGACACGGCTTTGCACGGGTTGCATCCATCCGAACGGCGGCAAATGCCAGATCCTTAGCATCATTATATTCTCTCTGTTGTCGAATGACTAACATTATTTAACATCCAAACACTATAATATTAGTAACACATCAATAAATATGTTCGTAGGATGACTAACAAAACAACAACTTTTAGACAAAATTCGATTTTATCATTCAATATAATCTACTTCAAGAGTGATACTTTTTGGTAGAACGATTTATCTCTGGCCTCATAATATGCTTCAGTTTCTGGAATCACTTCTTCACTGGAGCCAAATCTCTTTCCCTGAAGCATTCTCTTTAGGACTGCAAACAGGTAGTAGTCGCTGGGTGCCAAATCCGGAGAATAAGGTGGATGGGGAACCAATTCAAAACGCAATTCGTGCAATTTTGCCATTGTTGCCATCAACTTGTAACACGGTGCATTGTCTTGGTGAAAGAGCAGTTTTTCTTCTTCCTTTGGAGTCGTTTTTTCTCAATTTCTTCCTTTAAACGCATAAATATTCGGTATTGATGGTTCTTCCATTCTCAAGGTCATCGATGAATAAAATACCGTGCGCTTCCCGAAACACGGGGGCCAAAACCTTACCAGCTGACATTTGCGTTTTTGGTCATTTTGGACTGTTTTCATCCTTTATTATCCACTCAGCTGACTGCCGATTTGACTCTGGAGTGTAGTGATAGATTCATGTTTCATCCATTGTCACATATCACACGATGCTCCGAAACAATTCCAAACTGCGCTCTGAATCATCGGTCGTTGGTGTTTTTGATCGAATGTGCTCAAACGCGATACCCATTTCGAACAGAGCTTTCTCATGCTCAAATGTTCATGCAAAATGGTGATTACGCTTTCTTCTGATATCTGTAAAGTGTCAGCAATCTCACGCAACCTCAATTAACGATCGGCCAAAGCCATTTTGTGGATTTTTTTATGTTTTCCAGAGCATTCAGTATAATCAGTGTTTGTACCACTGTGTTTAAAATCAGCACACCATTTCTCTACAGTTTACAGATTTCGGAACTACATCAAATCTGCATTAATATGCAATTCTTAACCAGTTATTCTTTTCACAGATTCCATGATATCAAATATATGTATATATTGATTTTATTTTCTTATGAAGACTTCAAATCAATAAAGGACATAAATATTTATAAAAAAAATTAAATTTAAAATCAGTTTTTAAAAAAAAAAACATTTGACAATTTGGAATTCATGAATTATTTATGCTTAGTATGTGTTCAATACCTTCAAGTACAGAAGATGCAACCATAAATTATAAAGAAAATGCCAATAGATTAAATGACTTTCACTGCAAACAATTAACACGACATGACAAATGATTTAATTCCAAAATGTACTGAGATTTGCTTCCCCACTGTTTGTTCTTCACCCTTAAACAAGGCGGGGGACTACTTGATGTCTGCTGGTTTTGCTTGTTACACTTCCAATATAGTAGTATTGACCACATAATTAATTGTTCAACTTGTTAGGGAAAAGGAAAAATAATTTGACCAAAAATTACAATTAAGGCGAACACACAGACAATAACAATTTGAAGGATAAGCTGTGTAAACAAAATGCATCACACCCTCCCTCATGTTCATCACATGATTATACGTACATACGTGTATCCTTCCATATGGTATACTTTCTTCAGACTTTAAACCAAATCGTTAACATTTGACATTTGGCTAATGAAAGCCGTCACAGTGCCAACAATTATCACTCAACTAAGGAGATGGTAAATCCACTTTAAAGAGAAGCTGCTTATTTGATTGATGAATTTATTTGATTTGATTGGATTTGATTGGGAAATTGGTTTTGATAAATTAAATTGTATGTGATTTTAAATTCCTTTCGGTGTTTTTTTTTTTTTTACTTAAAAATTTGATCATTTCTTTTTCTAAAATAAAAAATCAGACAGCACTTTCTTTCTTAGAAACCATTTCCATTATGTCTATTTTTATTACACAATATATATTTTTTATTTTGTGTATGGCGGCCCTCTTTTCATTTGAACGTAGCAGTACAATATGCATTACATATTTTGGTTGAACAAACAATGAAAAATCATATTCAGTTTGAGGTAAAAGTGCTGTTTTGTATTTTTTAGATAAATAATGTTGCCTAATGGTTCTTTTGTTCGTGATAAATTTTTTGTAAGTTAAAAAAGCAGACGCGAAGTATGATGGATAAATTCTACTATATAGTACTTTATGAGTATCCCAAACCAACCAAAGATTCCAAAATAAAAAATAAATCTAAATTTAAAATTTATTCAACTGATACTTTCAACTCTCCAACTGTCGACCGTGGACCAAATCATAATACAATAATTCATAATTCATAGAGTGTTAATATTCAAATTTTATACAAAGATCTGCATCCCATCTGCCAAAATCTATTATATTCTTGGGGGCTAGTACTATAGCAAGGCCTAGTCGGCTAAAAACCATAATAAACTGGGTAGATTTTCTGCCTTGGTACCTTGGCCATCATAATTGTAAAAAAAAACACCTCAACAGTGAGTGTCTTCTTATGCGAGATTTCTCTGAACATAATATACATATATAATAGCGATCCGCCTCAGCTTCCACGATGGTATGTGAGAGATTGTATTGGTTCGAATGGAGGAAGAACAACACAGGCCTTTAGATTCATACTACCGTTTCAAAGCAGAACCATATTCACAGACAACAGACACTGTACCCCAATGGGTTCGATAACCGAGAGTATCATTCTTGTATTCAATAGAAGAATCGTAATTCATGGCAGAATTCACTTTACTCGACTACATATTACAATTCCATATGGACCTGCGTTCCGAAAATTCTCTGGCTGTCACGACTTAGATAAACATCGCGTTCAACAAACGATTATATACAAGGTCTGTCGCAATGTAAACGAGATTTTATCAAATTCTCTACTTGTAGTTACGCTATCTTTTGATGGTACATCATTCACTCACGTTCTGTTAAAATTACATGACCAACGGACAATTAGAAGCCGAGTTATTGCTTTATAAATAACAGTGTGTTTATAGCATCGGTCGAAAAATGAACTTCAAACAAAGAACGAATATTTAGTTTTGTTTTAAACTTAGAAAAACTTTAAATGAGACGTTTGAATTAATGAAACAGGTGTATGATGACAATTGTTTATCCCATGCCAAAGTTCATGAGTGGTTTTATCGATTCAAAGAGGATATCAAACACGACGAACGTCCCGCTCAGAAATGTTTCGTAATTACACCAAGTAACATTGAAATTGTGCGTGAATATCGCAAGTGGTGCCTTTTGTACTACGAGTATAATGCGCTAGCTCATCGGCTCATTTTTGACCAAAAATCACATTTTAACCTTCAAAACTCACCGTTTTCTTCTGATTTGGCACCTTATGACTTCTACCTCTTCGAAACACTACATTTGGCACTGCAAGGAAAGCGCTATGCGCTATTGAGACTGTACAAAAGGCGTCGATCGCGATTCTAAAGGACATTCCTACAGAACGGCTTAAACGTCGTATCGATGCGCAAGAAGACTATTTCGATGATTTTTGAATTAAATAAGAAATAATTTTGGGATTGGTGCCTTGTAGATTAATGTTGCCCGTAGATGGTTTATTAAAGAAAAGCTCGATACAAATTTCCTGCCACACTTTGTTAAATTCCCATAATACAGATTCATGCATTTTTAAATAGATTTCAACTTCTTTCTAGAAATGACCAATAAACAATTATATATTCTTAATATTGAAACAAGTGTGTACGGGTATATAAACATTCGTAAAAAATTGGCTAAAAGACATTGAAAGCCGTATCAAAATTTGTTGTTAGGTTTAGAAGAAGTAAGCGGAGAAACAAACGCGGATAGCAACTTTGTTTTATTTAAAGATACTCTGTAATGATAATGAATTCTCTAATTTTATAAGATAAGTAGATACATATGTTTATATGAATTATCTTAATTTAGTTTCTTTTATAAGAATTAATATTTTTTATTCAATTTTTAATGTTGAAACTTTCAGAATATTTGAGTTTCCATTTAAATATATCAAAGATTTGACATTTCCAAAGGGAGAAGGTGGAGGACGTGTAGTAACAAAACATTAAATCACTTAAAATGTCAAGCTCACTCATATTTCCTATAATATATAGTATCACAGAGACCAGGACCCTCATCCTACAATAAACAAAACATGCTACACAACACCAAATGTAACTGAAGAGCGAGCGTCCAGTTCAGTTCACTCCAGATGGCATTCATTATCATAATCTGCAACATCATAAAGCAATTTGGTGTATGGTCACAAAATAAACACAATCGCCCCTACTACTTCACACCCCAAGAATAAATTGTACTTAAGAGCAACCAAACAAAAATATAATAAAAAGAAACCACAACAAAAGAAAAAAACTTGGCACTAAAACAAATTCAACTGGTTGCGCGTTGATTCTGTATTATGATTGTGGTTATATGGAAAGAAGAAATCTTAATTACTACTAACACAACCAACGAACGCTTGACCTCGAATAAATGGATGGATGAACTCCACATTCTAAGTGAAGTACGACGCCCATCATACAAGACTACAACTTCACTTATTCATTCACCCATAGACAAGGCAGGACAGGACACATTATGGATAAGCAAGCAACAAACAAATAAACAGATGAACACCCAGGCCCATGATTCTGCGCCCAGTTCTTTAAGTAGTGCAACAACAGCAGCAGTCCAACAGTACAATCTGCTCAGTCAGTCAGTCACTCGCTCGCACTCATAATGGGGGTTAATTGGGCTGTGTGCGCGACACGCATATATCTTGGTAATTAACAAAGATCTATACACACTCTACCACTAAGTAGTACTAGTGTCACTTCCAACATGAGTCCAAACATATGGATGCCATTTAGTGGACACTTTTATTGCACGTATGTATTGTATTATGGATGATGGGTGTATGGATCTCTCTATTTCTGCAAAGTAATTAAGACAAGTGTCTTTCTTCTTTCACTTAAAGTTGTCTGTGGACTTTCACTTCTGCCAAAGAATTCTTATACAACATATTATTCTTATGTTGTTCTGTTGCATTTATTAGAGATAACAATCACTTACTCATTTACTAGTTAGCAACATATGAGAAACTCGACTACTACTTCAAATTAATTTATGAGGCGTTACATTATTAACGCTTTCTCCCCTAACAACAATAACAGTACAGTATTATTGTAATATTGTAATAAAAATTTTTGCAATAATATTTCCTTCTTTATTAATGTTTGGTCCATGTGCCCCCATCTCAGCAATTAATAAGGAAGAAAGAAATGTCATTGGACTTTCTTCAGTTTTTCACAATTTATTATTTCATTATGTTAATTATTTGATGATGTTTATGAGTCGCCACATTCTAGAAATTCTCTTCAATTTGCTTCAAATTATTGAAAGGAATTTTTCTTATTAAATCGGTATTACAGATCTAAATTACTTTTCTCATAACATATTTTAATCCATTGTTAATGAAAATAACTGTTGGAATCCTTTAAAATTATTTGAACGTATTTTTATAAAATTTTTAAAGAAATTTTATTTGAGATACCATTAAATTGATAATTTGTAGTCACAATTGTTAATGCAATGTTTAAAGAGTCATCCATCTGGAACGTATAATTGCTACACAATATATATTAGAAGAATAAGAGAACTTACTTATAAAGGTTAAGAAATATCATAAGAAGTAAGTTTGGAAATAGAAAATTATAAAAAACTTACCTAAGCAATAAAATTGGACTACTCTAACATCTGAAGTTATTTAGGCTGGTGATACAAGGAAGCGAACACAAAATTTTTGAGTGATAGGGCAAGAAAACTTGATCTGTTCTAACACTCACCAAGCGGATCAGAATTAAACAGAATACAATGCTCCATCTTTTTGTTTTCGTTGTTTACGTGTTGACATAAAACAACATTTTTCCACATCAGTGTCCATGACTGCAAAACCAAAACATGAACATGCTTAAAACTGTTGATTCTGTGTACTGTCTCCAGACTTACTGTCTTGGCATACAACAAAAAAATTGGGTCTGCATAAAACAATATTCCAACATAAGCAACAGATCAAAATTACTTGTTTCTTCTAGTTTTTAGGGTTCCGTACCCAAAGGGTGCCAACGGTACGATATTGCTAAACCTACACTGTCCGTCCGTCCGTCAGAGAGGCCTATCTCATGAACCGTAATAGGTAGATAGTTAAAATTTAGTGTGTAGTTCAATTGCGTGCATAACAACAACTAATGAGAATAAAATAATGTTGAAAACATAGAGGGGTCCCCATAGAGACCCAAATTTAATTAGAAAAACATTTTTGTTTTCTATTTTATCAAACTGAAATTTGAACGCAATAAATTTATTCACTAACCATGTAAATTTCAAGATCCTAGGATTCCTACGAAGAGCACCTGCCATACAAACCCAAATTCAAATCAATGTTCTTATTATAAAAACTTTTTGTTCTTTGTCTTATCGAACTAAAATTTGGACACCATTAGTGTGTGATGTATATTTACCAACCATGTAAATTTCAAGATCCTAGAATAACTAGGAAACCTAAATTCATATTAATGTTATTATTATCTTTTGATTCTCATTTTGATTAATATTTTTAGCATACTTTTGGGCATACTTTTTTGGATTCATGGTGTTAAAACCTTGTGCGGTGGTACGGAACCCTATGTGTGCGAGACCGACTCCCACTTTACCGATTTTTTTGTTTTGACCTACGCGGTATAGGTTGCACCATATGAAATTATACAATTATCGACAATTAAACTCGTTTGAAACAAAACATGTTCGATTCTGTGTGTTTTGGCCGACAAAATACAAGAATGAGATTTGGAAGTTAAGAGGCGAGAATATTGAGATTAGATCAGAATACAATTACATATGGGTAATATTGACACCACAACTAAGTTTCAAAGCCCACTTAGCAAATAGGAATAGTCTAGCCAAAAATAGCATCAATGCAACTTGGAGAACATTTTTGTCCAAACGCCAAATTACGCTTACCGCAAAATGGAAGCTATTTTTAGCAGTCACTAGGAGCGTGCAAAGTTATGCTGCTAAAGTATGGGGATTAACTTTGTTCGAAGAGGTGGATAAGTTGCAACTTTATTTTTTGAAAAGACTTTTGTATCTACCAAGTAACACACCGTCGTACTGCAAATACTTGGAAACAGATATTCTAAATGGTTATTTATATACGCTGAGGCTGTTCCTGACATACGTATATAAATACACTGACGATAGGCTGCCATATAAGTTATTTAGGAAAGTTATAGAACGACTGGTATTATGGTTTGATAAAGTACAAAATCTTTTTAGCAATATAAATGCCAGGATGCTGATATTGAATAGAAACTCATGGATAGTGAATACTGGGTTGTTTATAGGGAAAAAATGTGGAACAGATCAAATCAAAGTGAACATATATATATAAAAATCTAAACATAGTTACGGCATTAAATGGTATTTAAGTGCGCACACTATTATGTGGATTTTTAAAGCAAGAAGCAATATTATATAGTTGAATGGACACAGAAATATGAATTGCACACTCTGCAATCTCAATGAAGTTGAAAATATATCCCACTTCCTAGGACAATGCCCAGCACTTAAAAGACTTCGTTATAGATATTTTGAAAAAAACAACCTGAATGAAGAAGAAATCGTTGATATTTTAAACGAACACTGTTATGGTGGGTGGAGAAATTTGACTTTGTTTATCACTGGTGCTTTTGGACATAGGAAATTAACTATAAATGAATTTTTTTAATTTGTATTTATTTAATTCTATCGTTTTGCATTATTTTTGTAGTGGTATAGTTTTAATTTAAGTTTATTACTATACAATATAAAACAATTTAGTAAGAAAAGAAATTAACAAAACTATGGATCTAGTTTGCATTTGACGGTTCGGCTTATTAGGTTGGTAGATTTCTGATGGTTAGATGCTAGTCAAAGGAAAAAGGGAGAGTCATTTACAAAATTTCAATTTCTCAGCAACTGAAAGGCTGACTTTCTCCACACCCGAACAACTAGACTAGGGTGATTCTATAACATAGAATGGGGTCTCCAATGCACTGTTCTAAAGATCAGACTACAGCTGTAATACATTTCACACTTGTGAAAACACTTAATAATATAGAATTTAATTTTTTTTTTTTTTTTAAATTAACCCAAAATGACAACAAGCAACACTGAACTCTTTCCAATCTTGTTTCATTTTAAGTACGTACTATGAAATTCTTCATTTCAATAGCTTACAGAAAAAAAAGAAAAAAATATATTTTTAATCTTGCGAATGCATCAAATATATTTTTGCAACTGTATTGACACAAACACCACGACTTTTCGACTTTTGTTCGTTCTGGTGCCAATGTTATTGGATTGTTATGGCGATATGTCATGCCATCCATGTATGTATGTTTACTATGGATAGGTACGAGGTATTCGAGTAAATAGTCTGAGTATGAGATAACGAATGTGAGTCTGAGTGTGAACTGCCATTGAAAATTTGTTGATTGGAAAAAATTTAATTTCCTATACGCCTCAGAGTATCTATCTGTCTGTTGTTATCAAGTATCAGAATACCAAAAAAAAAACACAGTGAACCATTGTGTCAAAAAATTGTCAATTTTTGATTTTTCTTTTTTTTTTTCAAAACCAATTCAACCATTTCACATGGAATAAAAAATTGTTAAATTTAAAAAAAAAAAAATTGTTACTTAACAAAGAACTCAAACCACAATTGATTAAAGAATGAAAAACAATCTATTGACAATTCGAATGTGAAGGCAATTGTTGTCATTTTTGCAATTTCATGCGTTCAATGTATCTATTCGATATTTTGTATAACAAAATTCACAATACCTTCTACTAAAGAGTATTTCAAATAGTATTTTCATTAGAGACTTTTTTCTAGGTGCAATTTTAATTGAACAGTTCTATTTCGAATTGAGAAATGTGAAATAAAAAAATCACATACATCTATATACATATCTACATATTCATTTTTACTTTCCATTGTATTTTTCAGTTCTGGAAAAAAGAAAAAGTATATGAATGAAAAGGAAAAAAAAAGAAAAGAAAAATTCATTTTTTCCATTAGATCGAAACTTTGATTGCGCATGAAGCTCACAAATGTCAGCACTCGTTCGCTGGCTCAGTTAGATGGGGCCGGCTTGATAGGTTGCCCCTTAAGCCAAGCCACGCCACGTCATGCCACGTGGGTGGTGGTTGGGTTGAGTATCTTTGCCTGCTGCCACTGTTCGTAGGTGGTATGAGTGTGGAACAACATGAAAACTCATTCTGGCTGACTGCAACACCCAGGGGAGTATTTTTCGCAACCATTTTATCAAGTACATAACATTTTTTTTCGCTTTATGTCCCATTGGCGCTTGCCTTACGAATGATAATTTCTTTTTTTTTTTTTTTGATTTTTCGAACTGAAATTTGATACAAAACGAAATGGCTTTTTGACAAACAATTGACAATGCCACGACTCACCTACCAACGATCGAATGAATGAATGACTTTATATAGAACCAAGATTTTTCTTTTCTTTTCCTTTTTTCTCTTTTTGGGTTTTTCTCTTTTCCGATTGTCGCCAATCGCATTTGCAAATGAATTGCTTATTGACAGTTTGATTGAACATTTTGAATCCTTGATGGTCGGTCATGTCATTTGGTTTGATATTATACAGAAAAAACAATTGGAAGGAGATTTATGAAGGCAAATTTGTTATTTTTTAATTATGAATTTTTTAAATGACAAAGAAATATGCTTTTGATTGGAAAATTAAACTTTAAATGAATACTTTGAACTTGGAAATGTTAAAATAAACCCATCTTTAAACCATTAGAGGAACTGAAAGAAGATGAATGTAAAAATTAATAATTACCAATTTAAATTTTAAGTAAAATATGTAAATCAACATAGTTCATATATAACTGAAGCTTATCAATAGTGAGAGACATACTTGGGAAAGAATAAAATCGAATATAAGAGAGTAATTTCCTTTCTAATGGTTAGAGAAACCCTAGTCACAGGTCTAAATGGGCTACAGTCTCGGGGCACAAGTCCTTTGGGCGGTAATTTGTGTTGACTACTCGGTAATAGCGCACCAGGTCGCGATAGTCATCATATACATATATTTATAAAGCCCACGGGATCCAAATATATAATATTAGGATAACACTGCTAATACATACAATTGTAGCAGAATACATGTCTCTCGTCGATAAACTAGGATGACACAGCGACCTAATAATCGAGTAAATCTCAGGGCCAAAGGTAGTAAAAGAGTTGACTCTCTTTCAAAGCATGGAACTTTATCTGTCTCGAGTGCTTCTGTGGGTAAACCAGAGATCACATAATGAAAATAATCAGGAAATGGGAAAGAAACCTATAGGCATAACAACGAAGACAGAAGACATATAAAATGTTTCATAAGCCCAGACTTAACATATTCTATCTACAAACTGTCTCAAACTATAAAGAGAAGATCTACGATCACTATGACGATCTCATGATAATATACCAGGTCTAGAAGTTTAAAATGTCGGTTTATTTTTTTTACATTAAAAATACAAAATAATTTAGGAATAATGGCAAGAGATATTGTATTCATTTTCCACATATTTTGTCCATTTTCAGGCAATTTATGGATGCCATTCCAAAAGAAAGTTTCATTCTTCAACGAAATCCATTCACCAAGACATTCTTCTACTTCATCGAATGTTGTGAAGTGCTGCTCAGCCAGTGCGTGTCCGATCAATGAAAACGAATGATAATGGGGGTAAGCATTCCCAACAAATGGCGGTGTCTTTGACCAGATTGCACGATTATACACGAGCGCTGTCATGCTGCAAAATGACAAAATTAGCGCGGAACCATTTTGTATCTTTTCTATAGCTCTCAGGCGATCGGAAAAGGCTTTCTCAACGATATTCAACAGCTCTGTCATCATTTTTTTGTGTGTGTATCGTCTGCATCTAAACATCTTCAAATTTTTTTTTTTTGGTTGATTTTCGTGATGATTTTGATATCAGCACTTTTGAATTGTTCAAACCATCGTTTACAAGTATTGACGATTGGAGCAACCTTGCTGTAAATTTACACAATAATTCGATGATTTTCCGATGCTTTTTTTTTTTGATTGAACTACAAAATTGCGCAAATTCTCTTTATTGATTATCGCATTTTGTAGCGGGTGATCATACCAAAAAAATTTCAGTATAGATTTTGTAATGAATGAGCTTTGTGAGCTATGTACCTCTTTCAAAAAAAAATGACATTTTAAACTTCTACACCTAGTATCTGTCCAGTTTCATTGCTGATCAAAATATCACTCTGCCAGTACTGATTTTTTTGTACATGACCTACAATTCCCAGGTAAAGACCCTTCATTCTGTGTTCAATTAAAATATCAATCACAAGAGGCCATAGTACATGAACCCTCCATAATATTTAAGATCTAATTTCTAAAAGTTCAATCAGATATTCTAATTTAGATATTCTCCCTCATCATTCTATAATTTCACCATGATGCATTAGAGCAACTTTAACCATCACAAAACCTTAACAATCTTTCAATATACGCACATATTCTCAATGGGAAATCTTTTTTTTACCATACATTAAGCCTTAAGATCTCTTGTACAATGAAATTGTCGCAAAAAGTCATAAATAATTAATGATGCCACACAATTAGTAGATCAATGTTCAAAATTTATGTAAAATCCATTAAATCACTCGAAATGCATAAAAATGAATTAGAACAGAACATTTGAAACCACTTCTGAAGTACGAGTTTGGATGAATGGATGATATGATGACATCAAATATGACTACAAAAGGCAAAATGCGAAATCAATGAAGCTATAAAGATGTGCCAAAGTCAACATACTTATAAGTATGGGTACAAGTACTACAATGATGAGTATCATATTAGAGATGATGATGATGATGATGTACTACTCAAACCCTTCAAAAATATTGTCGTTGAAAAAGAAATATTACAATATTTAGGGTTTCATCAACATGGTCATTTTTGCGGGTGGCAGTGGAATTGCATAGAAAAAATAAAATAAAATAAAATAAAATAAATCTAATAGCAACAACAAAAGGGTTGTTTATTTATTTCAGTTCCACGCATCTCACGCGTTAATCAAAGATCAAGGAATGATGCCACCACAAAAGGGTGCATGAACGTGAACTCAATTGGAATGAATCGGAAGGCGGCAAAGTTTAGAAATGAAAATGTCACAGCCGCAAATTTAATTACAAACATTCTATAGTCCTTGCATCCTTGAAAGCTTCATGCAAATAAGGACAACAAATACATAAACTTACATTCATAGTCAATTCGTTTTCGATTTCATTGACATGTGTGTATAAGAGTAAAAAAATTTTAAAATAATTGAATGTTTCAGTAACATTTCAAGTAAAAGAATTCATAAATTTTAAAAATATACTTTAACAAGGATGTATTTTTATCTTAATATAAAAAAGAACTGTGTCTTCTGTTACTTTAAAACCCTTTCAGCCTAGTATGGCACCCCACACCCAATATCACTTTATATTTATATGACAAGTATTGAGCTGTCAAAATTTTTGAATTTAAAAAAAAAAGAAAAGAAACTGTCAAAAATCGTGACACTTTCACCCAAAAGGTTTTTCCACACACATGCACGTGAATGCTGTCATGCATAAAAAACTGATAAGGAAATGTAACAAAGAAAAGAAAAATACAAATTCATTTCCCTGAAAAAATTAAAAATATAACAAACTTACTTTAAAAGGCATTTACAAATAACAATAAAGCACCTGTGTCCTACATCTTCATCGACAATATCAACATCATCAACAACAACAGAGACATCTTTTTCAATTAGCCTAAAATCAACTCCAACCAACTCGAATCAAGCCAAGCCAAGCCAAGTCAAGGCAAAAGGAGCCAGGAACAAAAATATTTAATACCTTTTATTCAAACTCATAATTCGCATAATAATGAAAGAGAGTCATTTCCTAATTTAACCACAGGAAT
Source organism: Amiota communis (assembly GCA_037043315.1). NCBI lineage: Eukaryota > Metazoa > Arthropoda > Insecta > Diptera > Drosophilidae > Amiota > Amiota communis. Next base: position 831,481 of record JBAMAV010001400.1, on the reverse strand, counting down.
CAACAACAATACAACAACAACAACATCAACAATACCATGTTGACTACCAAATGGCGCCCCACAATGAGGCAATAACAAGTTGAGTTGAGTTGAGGCGAAGAATAGATGACTACAATTTTAATTCATGCTGACCGCCCGGATGCACTTCAACTTTCCACCCTGTTGCGTACGCACAATCAATATAGGTAAAACAACTCTCAACTTCAGATCTCATAAACCCACCTCCCTCCCTCCCTTTCCTCAAATAAAGCACACCTCATCATCAACACCATCACCTGATGCGATAGCTCGGGAACACAACATCATCCGTAGATGGATAAAATGTTGCAAAAGTGCGAAACCGCAAATGTTAAGCGTAGCGTAAGTCAAACCAACCCATGAAGAACTCACAACGAACCCACAACAACCGCGCTTACAAGACCACAAGACCACAAATGATTGTAGCAACAGTAGAAGCACCATGAATAGCGCCGCATTTACCACAATAGCCAAAATGATTCAACCGCAACCAGAACGAGCAACGACGACAACGACGACAACGACAACAGTCGACAAAGCTCTTCAATTTGCTCGCCATCTATTATGGCAGCTCATTGTGGGATTAATACCAACGAACGATGCCGCACACAGTCCTTCCTTCCACCTTCAACATCATTCAGCCATCCATCCTGGTTGGTTGGGGTGGTTGGTTAGGTTACGACGATATTGTAAATTGCAAATAAAAAGGGTGGAAAATCCACTTTGGCATGGCATTTGATTTTGCTTTCTTTTTTATACGCTTGACTTGGGCTCAGGCTCATATTTAGTAGAATAATATACTTATTAGAGCAAGTGGCATATTTCTTAGGTTTTAAAGAAGATTTGTGTTTATAGGCTGATCAGTAGAGATTAGGGGTCTTTAAATATTGGTACAAAAGGGAATTTATAATCACAATTGATATAAAAACTGGACTCTTGAAGTCGATATGCCACATGATAATATGAGCTACAAGAGTTTATGATAGAAAATATAAGACACTATAGTCTTCTGAGCCCGGTTGTGGTCTGTTACTCCAATAATTTCGAATTTAAAAGATGGGAAATACAATGAGATTGCAAGAATGAGAAGGTCTCGTAAATAGCGTTACTTCATGTTTAGAGAATTGTATCAATTTGATATATTAATATATAGGATGAAAGAAAAGTCATAAGGTTAGCATTTATTAATTTTTAGGGCAATATCTCCAAAACTTTGGACGTAGGTTGATTTCTATTGTAGTTGCGGAGAATGTTGAATTGCATAAAGAAACTTTTTATAGTGAAATGAATTATTTTTTTATTTTCCAAGAACAGGTTTCCCCAAAATGGAGGAGTGCACAAAATTTGATCAGCTCTCGAATCAATTGAGTCTACACTCTATTCAAAATTTGGATGCCCAACCTTGTTGAATTCAAAAAATAAATTTTTTTTTTTTATTTATTAAGCGCCAAACAGGGCTCATGTGCCCCAAAAAAAAACAGTATTTATTAAATAAAATACAATAAAATTGTTATTAAGGTAACTCATGGTCTGGGGAGGCCGCGAAAACCCAAAATGCTCTCTTTTGAGCATCCAAATTGGAAATGCATTGATCAGAGGTCTAACCAGGCGGTTATTGTGAGCGAACAGATAGTCGTTATATCGGCTTGTGTGAAAGTCGATCTGGTCTACTACTACTATTACCACCAAGTTCATATCTCCATTTAAGGTTGAGTTCCCTGACATACCATGGGCCTCCAGTCATTAGGTGCAATATCTAAACTATAAAACCTTTACTTAACAAATGGCTGGAGTGATTGTGTGGACAAAACTCTGGTCAGTGGATAACCATGCTGCACAAGTTTATTCTCATAGTTACGTTTCCTATTCGAACACTCATCTTTTACATGCAGTACATTAATATCTTTATGGATGTCTTCATTACTGATATAATATAGAGTGCCTGTTATTGTTCTGAGAATGTTAGATTATGATCTTTGTATAACCACAAGATTACTCGTACTTGCGGTGCCCTACAATTCTGAATCATATGTCCAAATTTGTTTGATGGTAGAGTTATATAGTACAGAAGAACCTTTTACTAAAGTCGCAGACCAGATCTTCAGTTTATAAGCCAGTGGAGACCTTGTGTTCTATCTGAATATTTTTGATTCGAAGAGCTTCCGCTATGTGAGACGCCTATCTAGGTGAAAGCCGAGAGTGATTACATTCTGAGTTTGAGGAATTGTAGCTCCATTCGATCGCTATAGAAACTACCATAAAAATTATTGTTGTAGTATGGACAACATCTCTATATCTTTGATTTGACCTTAATTAACAGCGTAGTACAAGATTTATTAAAATCGGAACTATCGAAGTACTATGATGCTCTTAATTTTGATTATTTATCTTAATTTTAATATTTGAAAAAGTTTAAACGAACTTAATAATCTTTCTTGTTTTCATTGACATTTCAACTTCTTACAACATCTTACCCTCCTTGAAATCACCAACAAATAGAACCTTACAATTTGTTTTCGCTACCATTGTATGCCACGTTTTAATTAATTTATTTATTGCTAATAATCTCAACTTAATCTTACCCATTTATTTACACTCAGACCCAAGACACTGGAATACAAATGCGCACAACAACTCAATAAAACTCTAGAAAAGTTTCTTTGGTAAACATATAAAAATGAACCCAAGCTAAAGACTCATCATACTTACACATCCTTCTCAGACTGAGTACTACAGATTAATTGCATTAATTAATCGCTAAAAACAAAGTAAAAGAATAAACAATAACAGACTTACAGAACTTAACATGGAAATAAGAATAAAAATAAAATAAATAGCATTTCCGTTTTTCATTAAACCATCAGAAGAAAAGTTCTATTGTACTTACATACAAAATTCATTTGAGATATTGGAACGCATATACCATATAGATGATTATGAATTCATATGTATGTACGTATAATTATGAATAGATGCTTGCAAATCACTTTCAATATTAAAATGATTTGTTTACTTAAATCTACTGCCAAACAATGTGGACAGCGTCCAGTTGCTCTTCATAATGAAACCTGTCCAGATTGCATTCTAGTGAGTACATTCTGATAATTACCTCTTATGCTGTGTATTATTTAAACAGTAATTTCTAGATCAAAAAGGAGTTCTATATCATCCCTTTTCACGAGTTCAGCATGTAAGTTGTGTGCAGTCATATGTAAAAATGAAATTTGATTTGAATTGATTGATCAATCCCAGCGGGATACCTTGGCTTATACAATAATTTACTCATTATACAATTGCCTAGTCATTGCATAACCGAGCTCACATTCTTTTTGTAATATACCCTATAATCAAGTGTAATCCTGTAAAAACATGTGCAAAAGTCGCACAGCATGATAGAAGTCATTGTTTACCAAAGATTTCTTTTGGAAGGTTTGGTTATTTTCCTTTTTGTATTAGACGCCCTTGGAACTTTATTGATACGAATAGAGTTGGTTTTAAAATTTCAACAGAACATTATAGTCCACAATTTTGTACAGACAAACGATTCTTAAAAAGTGATCCGTTGGTTCACGTAGTATCCCTGCAGAAAGTAAAGTTCCTATCATCAGCTGACAACAATCATTTCTCATTTCTATTCTAAAACTTGTTTAGTACAAGTAAATTGAACTTATTTTGGCTCATCAAATACATTTCCACTAGCATCATAACCTCAAAGATTATACAAACCACGAACTCAATCAAATTAAATGCAAATTGTTTGTTTGGTTGAATAAAGTTACACTTTTGTATCTTATAAACAATCAGTAGCGCCCACACAACATCAAATATAACAATTGTAGCCAGCCACATGGTGGTATCCATTAAAGTCAACATCAACAATAGTGACAAACAAACAAACATTCTGCAATACGCAGTTGCATTTGTTGATTCATTTAGTGAGATACATTCATATGTACACATATCTTTTACCTTTTTCCTTGATTGTTTACTGAATACAATTTAGTGCGGTTTGCTGCTGGTGCTACAGAAATTACTTGCAACAATTTGTGTCTCAGCAATAAAACGAAAATCTTAAATTGAGACAAAGTGTAAGAAAATAAAAAGGAAACAATTCTAAATTGCAACATGATTTGAAATCGACATTGTCGCATGTCTCAAGTTGCATGCAGTTGTTACCACAAACAAAGACAACAACAATAATACAAGTAAAAGACAAGCGCCAATGTATCTTTTAACGATGCTGTTTGTTGCAACAATTTCAGTTGCTGTTTTACTGAGTTGCTTAACAAAAGTGTTTTATTATTGGCATCCAACCAAGTCTTTATGCGGTGGTAAATGGAAAGATTGTGAAGGCGCTGAAAATTGAATTTTACTATTTGTTTGGGTGTTTAATGTGACTTAAATATATTTCGACTCTGTCAGTGAATGAAAATTGTGAAAACCAATTAAGTGAATAGTTTAGAAAGTGGTTAGCATTTTGGTATAGAAATAAGCAAATTTTAGCAAGGTAGAGTAATCAGTCTGGTTTAATTTAGTTTTCAAAGTAAATACTAAGCATCTATCAACATGTTAAACTTAAAAAAACCCATCCAATTTTAAACACATTTTACACAATATTGTATTATTACCCTACAACACAAACACCAATGAAGAAAATACATAAAAATATTATTTATTAAAATGATTTTGATCAATCGATCTGGAATTCAGTAGTTCTGCGTCTTATTTTCGCAAGAAATCAAGAAATCAATACAAAACCAAAAATTTCACTAATCAAACAAATAATGGATATAGTACAAGTAAAGTCGCAAAAGTACCCGATCTAACAAAGAACTCACAAAAATTTGGAAAGTATATCTTTAGTTCTCTACATATTCTTATTTTAGCTCGTTATACTTCTGCCAGCGTGCTGCAGCGATAGCATCGATACTAGAACTGTGCACGTGACAAAAATCTTTCACGGTCATGCACGTTCAAGCACGAAAATTTTCTAAGTTTTTTAAGCATTTGAAGGTAGAAAAAAGGAAATTAATCAGGTGTGCGAGTGAGATGGCAGAACATGACAAACATTACTATGAAAATAGTAAAAACAAAAACCAAGTGACCTGCATTTAAAAATCGAAATTAGCAAGGTGTGCGAATGAGATGATAAAGTTTTAACGAATTAAGAGGATTTTCTAAAATATTTGACTAGAAATGATCACACAAATGTTACAGCTAACTAATCAGTATCCAATAAATGTTTGGGAAGGAGAAGCAGAGCAAGGTATTCCCAAGTATTCAGGTTCTATTAAAAAATAGTATTTTATCCAAATTACTACCTTGTAAATTAGTTCCTCTATTATACGACTTGAAGTCGAAAGCACTCGTTACCTCGTCATTGACTAGGGTGGTCTGATGCGCTAATTTTTGAAGAAGAAACAAATCTTTCTGCGACTTTCAAAGAATTGGCTGTGAATTTAGAATTTAATGAATATAAGTAAAAAGCTGTTTATCAACTTCAGCTGTTTATCTACTTGATTTTGGATTGAAAGATGCATCGCAAATTTCTTCAAACTGAACAAATTTTAGAATCTGGTCTGCTCTCTGTTGCAAGATTGGCCATATTTGCATGTATTTCTGTTAACATCGCCTTTAGTGGTCTCGTTTCTCCGCACTCAAACAATTCAGAGACTTAAAAGGTTAGGTTAGGTTAGCCTGGCTGATCAAGAGATCTCACATAGACCAATAGTAGTCCTTAGTGTTGCCAAGAAGAAGTATGGAGACCCTTCAGATACTGTTTTTTATGCACTTTTTTGCGAGCTCTAATAGGTTGCTACTCTTTTGATCCGCGATACTTTCCAAGGAGAGGAAAGATACAGATCCGAGATAGCTAAAGCGTGATCTGTAGAGAGCTGGACATTGGCACTTTGCCAATGTTCTAAAGTTCCCTAACATTTACCTCGTTGCATGTTGTACATGCATCACTCCGTACCAAGCCCAATTTGGCTGCGTAGGAAGGCGTTTCCTAAGAGTATTCCGAGCAATAACTTGCAATGCTCTCTTGGGAGAGCTAAGATGAAGATTAACAGAGCGAAGCATGATTTTTGCGGTTCTGCAAGAGAGTGTTCCATCCCACATTCTCTTCGCTTCCTGAATCATTGCTGCGTCTAGCGCCGGCTTTAGCGAGTGCGTCTGCTTCCTCGTTCCCTTCAATTCCATTATGTCCCGGTACCCAATAGCTTTTATCAATACAGAGTCGAGACTTAAAAGGAGTGTTTAAAAATTGTATTCGGTTCAAATTCATTAAATTTCGTAACTTTAAGATTTTCCATGCGGTCTTAAATTTTGATGAAGCCACATCTTCACGAATTTGACGGCGAAATCGAAACTCATTCATGATTTCGAAATTCACGGCTTTATTTAGACTTCCACGATCTCGTCCGATTTCATACATAATTGACTCCCGGTTTATAGTGAGAACCGTCGAACTTCCCAAAATCCCATTAACCGCATTCTCTTTCTCTTGATTGTTGATAATTCTATTACTACCTGTATGAGGAAAGAAGGAAGGAATTCAAACTTAATAACGGATGTGTGAACTGGTGGCCAAATGATGCTGTTTTTTCTTGATTTCTTCAATCAAACGCTGCAAGAAAGAAACTGTAGTCCATTATTGCACAATCTGCTGAGTATAGTATTTGAATACAAGAGAATCTGAATCATTTGAATCACCAATTTATGAATGCTATAATCGTTCTACCAGCTCAGAACGGTGGGTGATGGAGAGTTTTCAACTGCAATCTTCTGTCAATATGTCAAGTCTACTAAGCTAAAACTTAAGCGAATAATATTATGTATACTTATAAATAACTATGATCTCAGACATTGTAATTATCTGACACTTTGCTTATCTAAGAATGTGTCATTGCTTCAACTCTTGTCAAAATCTAATATTCTCAGCAAACACAACATTATCAGTACAACCAACGCAAATATTTATATTCTACCTAGTATATTAAAACACTTCCTCGTTGATGAAATCAAAAAAAGCACAGCCAATAATATTCACCCATTAAAAAATCTATCAACACTCAAACAAATTACCATATTAATTACTACTCATTAAAATTCCATTATGGCGCACAAACCATTTGCCAACCAAACAATTTTCAATAATACCGATTTATTATGCTTTGTCAACTCAACTCGGCATTTCGTTCCACTTCTCTCTCTTTGTCATAACTTGACAAATATTGAAAAAGGCAATAAAGTGGTGAGTACTGAGAACTTTCTGCAATTCCGCAAATATGTAATAAACCTGCAGCAAGCACACAGTTGTAACATAGTAATTTCCATTTTATCTTTTTCGCTCAATCAATGAGTTTATAACACAAAATGTTGTACTTTCAATTAAAAGTAAACTTTATGCCATAATTCAAAACTAAAATATGCAAATATGTTTTCAATATAGCGACACACTATCTATTCCTGTAGTTACACCAATAGAAAGATACAAATTTATATATTGTATAACAAACTATGGTCTGAGTTTTATGAAAGTTGCAGGCAATAGTTTGGATGAGTGTTTGGCATTCATCGATTTAAAATTATATGCGTTTTTAGATTCTATGCTTTATATTTAAAATCCTTAGTAATTATACTTGTATAAAAGTCCTTTGTATTCTATGTACGTGCCATCCTGGATGGATACATAAAGCCAACAATATGCTCATCATCATTGGTTGCCTTTTCATGCAATAAATTGTGGCTGTGTTGCACATTAATTAATTTGGTTTTAGTATATTTTGAAAGGATTAAATTACCCATACATACTATACATATTGTTGTTCCTATTACTGATGTTTGAAACATTGTCCTTTATGTGAATATGTGGAAGGGAGGAGCTTCTGCATAAGGAATGAAAAAATGTATCTTTATCATTATTTCAAGCTCATTTACCTGTATAGCTTTAGAGCTATCTAAGTATTTGATACTTCAACATAAATTTAGTTTCTTAAAGTATGACCAAATCATTCAAATGTGATTTCTTAAAGTTGTACATTAAGCAATCTTAATCAATCTTATTGCAACTCTTTTATCCCATCTTAAAGTCATTAAAAATTTGTAAAACTTCCTCAAACATAAAACAATGACACCGGTGTACTTTATGACACCCAATACTTTTGTAATTTGTTTGATGTACATACGGTTAGGTAAGGCCAACCAGCCTAGATACTTATACCTAAGGCGAAATTCACAAAGAATCAAAATCATTTCAGACATTCAGGCGTTAATTCAGACCGAACCATGACATTATAAAATCTAATGAACAAAATTAATTTACTACAATAATTCAACGAAAAACGCGGCGACAATATGCTACTCACCGACTTATGATATCCCGCAACCGACACCTCAGGATGGTCCAAAAAAGAGTTACCCATTTGCGCTTCCTCATGGGAACTTTGTACGGTTTATGGTTACAAAAACACAAAAACAATGACAACAGTTGATGCGATTCTCGATGCCGACGCACTTTGAAAGTGTTTCCGTTTTCAATTTGCATAAAATTTGTTCCAAAAAACATTTTTCGTTGAATACTCGTACAAAGTCGCGTTAATAAGCGCTTGAAAGGATATTACGTACCAAATGTGCCTAAGCATGGTTTACCTGTTGCCGGCTGTTGCCACTGATGATGCTCTTGGTTATCCTTGGGCTGAGAATTTCGTTCAATGAAGCTCGAGCTTAAGTGTAAATGGATCGCCTTGTGAAATCCGGTAATTGTGTGTAATTAAATCTTTCATTTGTGTTTGTCAACGACAGTACATCTCATTCCATTCCATCCGTCCGCATCCTGTCGCATCGTAGCGTATCGAACACAGATGACAACACTTTGTGGTCGTTATTTGACAATGTTGATTTCGAGTTGGAGTTGGAGTTTTAGTTTGAACTGACATAGTGTTGGATTGCATAAATGGAATGGGCTCTATAAATGGAGTTGGGCTATGTGTAGATGGATTTACGTTAGTCAACAGACATGACTTTGGGCTTCAACCCTTTGGTGGTTTCTATCATTTATTGTTTTAATTGTATAGCGTAAATAATTTTTGTCACTTTGGCATTAATTTTTGATGTTGTAATTTTTGTGTTTGTTCCTTCATTCATTCATTCATTAATGGAAAATACGATTTTAAGAATTTAACAAAAAGGCTCGATGATTTAAAATGAATTTGCATTCAACTTTAGATCAATGAGGAATAAACTTCAAACTTGTTAAGGTCTTACGAAAGTGTTGAAGAGCTTTGGATGAATGAAATCAAGGGACATCTATGATGAGAAATGAGTTTTCAATTTTCAAAGGCAGAAGATGGAACTATTTTCTAGCGACCCCGTTATCTGCCGTCAGTTTGATTGATGCAATCTGTTCCAGGCAGAGATCTGTACAGTGTGGCAAATGGTATCTCCTTTGTAAGATATCTTCTCCGCTTCTGATAGCGAAGAGGTAGGACCAGACAGGCATACTGTAGAATGTTGAGCTAAACTGTCATGGCTCCTATGCACTTTAACAATGCAATCTACTGAAATGGACATCCAAACTTCTTCACGCACATTACATCTTTAATATAATGTCTCGCAACATGAATGAACCACACCAGGATTTCTTTTTCTCCTCTATTACCCCGTTTATGCGCAGCCGAAGCGGTTTCACTAAGATCAGCTTGACAAAATACAATACTCATTGACGACACAAAGCCTCTTCACGAGGAGTATATTTCAAACCCCACGATATTTTCGTAAAACAAACTGAAATGTAGCATTAACACTTAGCCTCTTTACGCCGTTTTGAAATGACGTCACAAGCATAAACACCTAAAAAATATTCATTGTGATTTCAGCGAAAACTGTTTCGGCTGTCGCATAAACGGGGTATATGACTTAAGAAACCTTTCATGGAAGACCTGGGTTTGTCTAGACGACTATCATAACCAGAGAACTGAATTTTTCTCTCTTACCTAACAACATATTGTACACACATTTTTATATTTGCCAGTTTCATTTCAATAATTGACTAAATATTATTTTTTCTTATCAAGATTGTGTTCTACCATAGTGACACAACATATCATAGTCATCATTTTAATGTCATACATGATGACACTTGGCTAACAATGGTACTCCTTCTATATCAAATCAATTTACACCCACATACTATAGTACAAGAATTCAACTTTATGATGAAGAAACTTCTTCCAAATGGATCTGAACAATGCAAAATAAACTTTAGAAAGTTTACTTAGTTTGACCAAGGCGTCATAAGTTTATACATATGAGTAAACTTTACTCTAACAATGAAAGTATTTTCATAAACTTTGACAAGTTGACAGGACTAGAACACACTTGCGACAGAAAAAGAAGACTTCGATTGGGAAACTTGCAAACTTATAGAAAAAGAAGAAAAGTTAAATGTGAGTTGACATATCGCAAACTCATTTTTGAACTTTGTACTTGAAAAGGACTTTAAGTTTAAGACAAAAGAAATTGTCAACGACAATTCAAAAGAGTTCAAGCAATAATATATAGAAAAATGGCGTAGAACTCATAAAAATGACGCTTCCGCACAATTAGTTCGTTGAAATTGTTTCCAAATACACAAGAAAAACATTAAAAAATAATAAGACTAAACAAAACAAAACAAAAAATGCTAAATACCATGGGAATAGGAACAAAAACAAAAAAAAAATGGGAATAGAAGAAAAATTAAAAGAAAAGAATGAAATCACTTAGCCTTAATGGCTTATGCGGTATAAACGCTTATGGAAAGTATTTAACCAAAAACTCAAAATGGTTAAGTGCTGGAGTAAGCATTGGACTAAAAGTTCTCTGAATGGAAGGTGGAGGAAAGAACCATTTGCCATTGTACTAAGTTGTAAGAGGAACATGAGATGATATGCACAAGCGGAGATGAGCTGTCAAGTGATTGTCTTTTGCGAACACGACGAAAGTGGAACAAGCTATAAAGATGTGCCGAACATGAAGAAATAACGCCAAGAAGTCTATCTCCTACTAAGTTAAACATTGGCGGATCCACACTATCCCATATAAGGTCCTCCATTTGTAGTCCAGGGGATTCCTAATCTCGTGATAATGGGCCATGAAGCATTCAATCAACAAGGGCATCGAAAGATTCTCTCGAATTAGTATTTGTTGGTTCCATTTTCAGTTCAAGCCATTGCATCATGGGGCCCTCATTTAGTTTTACTGTAATGGGGCACCGAACAACTTAGTCCGCCAATGATGTTAAGGTAGTTGAAATGGTTGCATTTTAAGAAGATGGGAGGAGGTGAGTATATGCACATTAAACGTCTCTTTTGAGTAGTAGACATAATGAGCGACCCAATTAGTTAAAGTAACTCAGTGATGATAAAACTGGTGAAGGGGATTGGTTGGTTGGTTAGCATCATGATTGTTGTGGTTGCTTTTGCTGTCAGTGAAATGCATATGAACCATAAAACAATTGAACAATGTGTTCCGAACGATTATACAAAGTACAAAACAAGGGGAGACAAGGTATTAAGTGAAGGAAATTCAAAAGGATGTGGGTCGCGCTAAGTAAAAGAAAAGAAGAAAAGAGAATTGTCTAAGCAACGACTTACATACACGTATCATTAACCATGAGATTTAAAAAATTTTAAAAATACAAAAATTGAAAGAGTTTTATATAGTACAATACGCCTAGCCTAGGCGAAGTCAAAGACTTACTAGTTTATCAAGCTTAGAAGACTACATGTTAAAGCTCTAGTAGGATCCCTCATTGGTCATTGTCTAAAAGGAAATCATATGTCATGACTTCTGTCGTTACTGTTTAATGTAAATGAATCGGAGATTATTTCTAGGATCTAAAAATTTCATTTAGTCTTATTTCTTTGAAGGTTTTGATTCCATTTTATGTGAGTGAAATGCATAAAAAAATTATAATAAATAAACAATTTCCTTTCATTATTTCTCCATGTTCCTAGCAATTTGAGTAAAACAATCAACAAATGTTCAAGTATCATTTCATCACACTTAACTCAAGTGTTATTTGCTTATTAAATTTGTCATAGGTTTTTTTATGAGTCCATCAAACCACAAAACAAATAAAAGAATCTAACACCATACGAATTGCAAATAGACTCACTTAAAGAAACAAATGTATAGACAAATTCTTGTATTCCTGTTGATGTCACTGCCAGGCAAAATGGCATATAAATTAGGAAACCACTAACCATAACGGTAGCGGTCATTGTGCATCTTCAAATGTCAAAAGTGACACCCCAAACCTTGACCAAAAACTACGCAGCAAGCATTTTTTTACCAGGACACGATAACTCGAGTGCACCTGAATGTCCTTCGTGTGTCGACTACATATGAGTACTACTATATCGTAAGTGAGTGTGTGAAACTTTGACTCAAATGCTACCGAAACAATAAATTTCCTTTGGCAAGTAAAGGACAATGCAGCCAACTACCAAACTATCTGATTAGTTGAGGACTTACATAAAAGCTTGTGAACAAAGCAAGAAAAATGACGGCACTCCATTGAATGAAATGCGCACGGGTGAACATTGCTAACGTTAGCCAACTTTCCAATAGTCGTCACTCCATCTACAATACTCAGTGAACTAAAACACCCACCCCACCCTCAGATAAATGACATAAAAAACAATTTCGTTAAGGAGTCATATGTAAGCTGAACACTGTTGCTAATATTGTACAACAAAAAAATAGAAAAGCAGAGAATGTGTGAAAAAAAAAATGTTGGTTTCAAATGCATTGACAGTCATTGGCCATGAGTGAAGGCGTATTGAGTGACCATTAACTTATGTGAAGTGTTTAAGGGGATGGATATCTGCTCTGCTCTGGTCAGGTCTGCTCTGGCCTGGTCTGGTCTGTAAAGGTAAAAGTGTTTGGTAGGCTTTTAGTCAATATCTCAGGAACTCTGCAATTTTTCTTCATTTTTGTTTTCCTTTTTTTTTTTCTTTTCAAGTGAAGTTGGCGTTAAACAACTTTAACGGAAGTTTAGCTGTTGTTTATGTGTCATAATAAATCATGTTCAATGTTTCTGAACATTTTGTGTTTATCGGTTTTTATTTATTGTATTTATTTATACTTATATGTACATACGTATGTATCTTCTTCAATTTTATTCAGTCTTTGAATGAAAGACGAACTATTGGTGAAGGTAACTAATTTCAAACAAAAATTTAGTTTGTCCGGTTTTTTGCTCATTATTTCCGAGTATACTTGACTGATTTAACGTGTTTAAAATTTTTAATCAGAAAAAAAGTGAGAGAAAGCTACTCTCATTTGCGTACATGAAATGAAATTTATTGAGAGTAGATAGTTCAATAAGCTTGTGAACCTAAATCAAGAGGATGCAACAAATACTCTGTTTATGTTTTGTTTATGTATTGCAGTTTACACTAAAACACAACCATAAATCTGTAGATAATATGACTCAATAGAATCAGTGTAGTGAGAAACTTTTTTTCATACTGATTGTATATCAAATCATCCAATATTTGACATTTATATCAAAATATTTTTTTAAAATATATTCGACAGTTCAATTTGATTTAGTTGTGTTGGATCGAATTTTCACAATTAATTTTGAAAAACTAACTAAAATACGCAGAGGCAGAGGAATTAACCAAATTACAAAGAATTATTGTCAAAAGAAAAGAATAAGAAAATGAATCCTCCTGGTAGTTTTCAGCCGGTCAAAGATTTCCCATATGATTCGAATAGTCCATACGACTGCAATGGTGGGACCGCCATGGGTATCGCTGGTGATGGTTTCGCTGTAATTGGGGCAGATACACGTTTGTCATCAAATGGCATAGTGCTAACAGATATATATAAACAGACTGTTTAAACTGAGCGATAAAGCATACGTGGGCACTTGCGGTTGCTGGAGTGACTGTATCGGGTTTGTAGATGAACTGAAGCAACGTGTGGCTATGTATGAAGGCGATCATAACAAGCCGATTTCAGTTATATCTGCAGCACAATTGATGTCCGTAATGATGTACGCCAGGCGGTCATTCCCTTACGACATCTCCAACATACTCGTTGGCTTGGATTCCAATGGAAAAGGTCACGTTTTTCCATTCGATCCAATAGGACATTACGAACGTATGGAATTTGGAGCTTGTGGCTCTGGTGGTAGCATGATTGATCCAATTTTAGACAACTTGATTGGCAACAAAAATAGGGCTATTGAACCAAAAGACATGACGAAGTTGACTAAAGAACGAGCAATTGCACTTACCTATGATGCGTTTATTAATATATGTGAACGTGATGTGAAAAGTGGTGATTCACTTGAAATAAAAGTAATCACCATGGATGGTATTGAAGAAATTCACAGGGAATTGCGCAAGGATTAGATTATATGATATGATACTGTGACAAAAACACAAATGAAGACAAGGATCAGAGGTTTTACCATTTAAAATTCAACAAACACTACTGAATACACGCAAATTTACAGAACAAACAGAATTTTCTTAAGGATGAGTCTTTATATTTTCTTAATTTCACATGAGCTGGATATACTACACAACTGGAAAAGGATTATCAATTTAAACAAGTTATAGACACAAAACACGACGAAAAGGAGGAGATGGTCATATTGTAAGAGGATTGGAGGGTTTTATATAACTTATAATTACGCTAAATACACTCAGAAACTCACTCAAACATGGAGCTTCCTCGTGGAATAATTGAGGGGTTGCGAATTTTGGATTATTGAATCAAATATCAATGAAATATACTAAAATTCATTGGCATTGACACATTGCTTAAGGTTTTACATATTTTTATTCACATATGTCAAGTATTAATTATGGTATGCTTCTATGTCCAGAAATTTTAAGTACACTTATTTATAAATTGAGTACACGTAAAGGCAGCATTACTAACCATACTTTGTTGTACGTAATTGTAACGTAAATCTACTAACGCATTGTTAATTATTGATTGCAAATAATAAAAATTGAAGAGAATAAATACATCATTTGTAGAGTTAAAAATTAAAATTGTCAAAGTTTCTTCTGTCAATCATGCTTGAATTAATCAAGAAGGATATCAATAAATTTAGCTTGAGGCAGATCAGCGCTTCAATCACTCAATCACCGCCACACACAGTCAATCATGCTTGAACCGAGCCAAATTTTTCAATATCCTTCTTGATTGCAGACCTATTCTCATAATTCTTTCAACCCACATATTCCTCTAAACCATATGTTGGCAACTTTTCCATATCACACTTCCCATTGTAACCATATTGTTACTCCTGAAATTAGTGAGAAGTGTCTTCTTCTAAATTTGAACTCGTTGAAACCCACTTACTAAGTACTGTGCGGTATCTCTGTGTAAGCTGCTTCTTAAACTTTTCAATTTATCACTTCAGATCGCATATTTACCTGATATCTGGAAAGAATCATTTATTGTTCCGCTACATAAAAAAAACGGTGCAGGTAGTATCGCTACACTACCGTAATTGTTTTTGCATGAAAACGTTTTTCATGAACCATTGTTACTTCTAAACCACACAGCGATCGTTTTCCTGTGAACCTTATTACTCTAAGTCCCGGTCAGGTTTAAATATAAAAAGTCCAAATTTCCCACTTTTACGGTGGATTTTCCGTTCTCAAGCAATACTCTTAGAAAGAAGGAATGTTCTTGTATTTATTTATATTTTAAAACAAAAAGTCGAAATTTCCCACTTTCTTCTAATTGGCCTATAACAAACACAACAAAGGAAAAATCAGCCAAATAGGACAATCCCTTCTCAAGCAATATGCTTTCAAAAGAAAAGACAATTTTCAATTCTAGTCACCTTTTTGAACGTCCCTCCCCCCTTGTTGACATAAGCGCAACATGACAAAATTCCTCTTACACGCTGCACCATATACCATATTTTCAGAATATATTATTGGCGCTACGACTTTTGAGTCACGAGATATATAAAAAACAAAGGCGACAATTTTCGTTAAATTCTGAAAGAGCGGCATATTGTGACATGTATACCCTTTTTAAAAATGTTTTTACGTTAAAAGATTAAAATAAGATGCTGTTTCAAATTCCATCTCCATCTTAAATACAGCAGAAATTCACATATTCTGCGCAAAGTTTCAGCATAACTGAAGAAGTATGATCGCGTCTTTATAACAAACTTTCAGGTATACTTTTCATACAGCATCCTTTCATAAAATTTACAAAATGATTGCTTCATTGTTCCAGAGAACAGGATTGCTCATTTGCGACACTAGTCCTGATCCCTCCTTTATTATCCCTTTTTAAACATGGTACTTCCATCCAAATATACAGTTTTTAGAGATAATACATAATAAAACACCAAAAATTAAATTAAAGTATTAGCTACCGGGGCCTACGACCCTATGATGAGATGCATTTATGATAGATTACAATGAAGAATGAAATTATTAACTAAGTTAATACTATACGAATAGCATTCTAATAAAAGTTCTGATGGTTTAATGCTTTTAAAAAATATAACCCTAGTAGCTCTCCCCGAGCTTGGGCAGACATCTAGAATGAGATCAACAGAGTTGTGGCGATGTGCCGGTGAGAAGGTGTTGATGCGTAAGTTGAGTATGTTCGATACGCAGGTGGACAAACATAGACCACCGGTGTTTTAAGGTTTATTTATTTATTTATTTTCAAACCTAGGCTATATACATATATAATAACTTATAGAGTGCTAGCTACCATGCCTTCGACTCGTCTATGATAAAAAATATGATATACTCAAATATCTGGGATCTGTTGTTGCCTACATTTTTACAATCATTCAAAAGGTGTTTGACCGAGATATTGTTCCCGCAGAATGGGCAGGGTGGACAGATCGTTCCTTCTAGGAGATGTTGATGAGTGACTTTGATGTAGAACAAATCCGACGATGGCAAGAAACAGGAAAATGGATTGGAGTTTTGTAAGAATTAGACGTCTTGTATCAATGATCATATGTATACCATTGGTTTAGTTCCGTGTCACGTAATACAATTTTAATGTGAATTCAGATGTCGCGCTCCACGCCTGGTATAACCATCTGAAATGGAGTAAATCCTGCCTCCTTTGCTGCAGCGTCTGCAGATTCATTTCCCTCAATCCCAGAATGACTGGGAACCCAAAAGAGTTTAATTTTAATACAGTTTTTGATGCAAAGATGACAGATTTCACAAAGAAGACTTTAATTTATTAAATAAATTTTGGATTCATAGATTGATGGATGACAGTGCGCGTAGGACTGTGAAAATCTATCTAATGCTGAAGGTGCGCAACCTTATCCATTTACAGGTGTCCATTACATAGAAATCAATGTGCATCTGTGTGCATCTCTTTCTGAGGAACGAACGAATTGAAGTATTGCTTCACATTGCCTTCCATCCTTTTAAAATTTCATTAAATTAAAACAAAATAATGATAAAATGAAATCTTCATAAGAATATCTTCTTGATAAATGACAAGTATTATTTTAACAAAAACGTTCTTATGATAAACCAAAAATAAGAGAAATATAAATTTAATCAAACATTTAAATCATCTTTCAAACCTCTTCCATGTAAAAATCTTTTTCTTATTTTATCCAATCTAAGATTCTATAAATAGAAACCATCTAGAATTAAAGTTACATAATGTAAGCAATCTTCTCTTTCTAAAAATAACAAATTGTCAACACACATAAGTCGTCGTTTAATCTTCACCAAATTGATGCCACTTGTATAGACAAAGCTTAAGTAAACATATCAAGCCCCTTGCCATATCATCATCAACCCAAGTTACTTGCTACATTCAGAACACTTAAAATGACAATCTATCACATTGGAATAGAAATGAAATGAAATCAACAACAACCAAAAATCTAACAAGTAGAAATAAAAATATGTATATAACCAAAAAACCAAATGTTAGGCGGAAATTTGTAAAATTTTCTTTTACAAGAGAAGTGAAAATTTGCATTTTAACTCAATAAATTCACTTTGCATACGCACACATACTAGTACTTACTTTGCCACTTAGAACGATGAATGAGTATCTTCAGTTATTGTATCTTTTACTTGTGAATTTGCTTTATAAATCTCTTAAGTATGTGGCAACTTCTCTACCTATGCTACTTGAGAGGGTAACATTGTAGTAGTATAGTAGTAAATATAATAAGAGTAACTACCGCTTTAGCTTCTTTGGCTTTGGCTTCTGATTTACGCTTGGCGCATGCTGAAAATCCATCTTTAGCTTAACTACTCCTCCTCCATCATCATCATCTTCCTTCCTAGCATTTCCAAAACCCAGTATTTGTCATAGACTTGGAGTCTTGTGTCTATGACTTGATTTAAACTTTTGAGTGTGAGTTTCTTGTAAGAGTATAAAATATTATTGTTGAAGAGCTTAGCAAGATGTGTATATATGTATGTTTGCTTCTGGTACCAAATCGTTTCGGAGTCGGAGTGCTTAAGGCGATATTCGCGTTATTTACGATATTTACAATTTAGAATTTACATGCTCGATTGCAAATGTATGCTGTTGTATCTTTTTCAAGAGAAACGATACTATCATCAATTTATCCTTCTTTGTTTGATTTGGTATATGGTAGTATGTTTTTTGTATATTATTCTTTGCCATGATAAATATTTGAATAGCAATTTAAAATTTGACTGGGTTTGGTTAATTGCTCTTTCGTATTATGTTATATTACATTTTTCGGAAATTTGTTTTTGATAATTAAAAGAAGAAACATATATGATAATTATTATATTATAATCTTATCCTAGATGAATGAATCTTAAGTTTCTTCTACTGCAGAAGTTTTGGTTTGAGAAAATTTTTACAATTTTACCAATCAATTTGAGACTTTATTCTTTCTAGATAAAAAAATAGTATGTAAATATGCTAAATAAACTTTCTAACCACTCTGTAAAATGGTAATCATGCCAAGGTTTTGACCCGTCTACAGTAACCTTAATTACCAATTAAATACTCTGGGTATTTACCCTGATTCTAAATGCAGATTCTGAGCACTAATGCACAAGAGAATCAATCCACATCTGGGTTCATCCAAAGTATATGAATTCTTATAAAATACTAGAGGCAAACGTCGTCCTGCCCGTACAAAGAAAAAAAAACAAAGGACAATCATATTTTTTTTTTTTGTTAATCATATAAAATGATTAAGGGATCCTGTTTTGAAAAATTGGTTACGAAATGTGTCACAAAATGTAATGGTGTGCAAGGGGAGGAAGAGAGAAGAATGAAATAGTCAAAGCAGAGATAAGTTAACGTGGGCAACATCGTAAGAATGGAAAAAGGAATACAAGAGAGGAGAATGAAGTACTTAGTAAAAGAGCTGGTAAAGTAGAAATAATTTAAGGTGCATGGGCGAGTGTGTGTGGGCATTTTCAATGATGCCGTCGTTACGACGAATTTCGTAAGGACTGTTAATTTTTTTAATAAAATTATTGATTCATTTCAACACTCGGGTCGGAGAGGCACACGATGCTTGCCCATACACATACACATAATACATTTAAAGCGTCACATAAAGAGCCCACTTTTGTTTCTGAACCGGTTGGAATGAAGAAAATACATCTTTGAGAGGAAGGACCTCTAAGTGAAGTCTTCTTACTATTTGTGAGTATTAAAATAAATTATTTTTAAATTGCACTTAATAGATTTTTTTGAACATTTACTGTTGTAAATTGAAAATTCTGTTACCAGAAAGAAATGAAGGTTTTCATTTACAATATAAGGTATTCAAAAGCCTAGCTAATCTCTTCTTATTATAATTCTTACGAACATCAGATTTAAACTGCAGTGATAATAAACTTTTCAATATTTACTACATACATTTATTGTATTTCCATACTTTATACCTATAATTTAACAATCCACAATCTTTGTTTTTACCAAATAGTAACAACAATCTACAGAAAACAATTGAAATCTTTTCACAGATGCTTAAGTTCTATTCAACTCAACATAAAAATGAAGCACATTTATGCAAACAAGACTACAAAATACCAAATCCCAATAAAATCTCAAAGTAAATTCTACTCTATCGTTACCATATTCTACATAAGTATAATAGTACTACAAGCATAAAATAATTCCAAGCGCGCAGCCCATAAATTTACAAGTTGGTGTGATTTTTGTCCGGCGGCATTTTGATTATTGCAACGAGCGCAACACAAAAGTTCTGCCACAAAAATTCAACATCGCATGCGAGAAGTTTGTTGCCATATCTTTCTGTACCAACTAATTGAATTATTAGCGGTTATGGGATTTTCTTTCAATCTTCCACTCTCTCTTACTCTCCATATATATCTTTCACTAAGAATGTGTGTGTAGTAGTGGTAGATTCATTGCTTCCAACCTTAGTATTGTGCTGTATTGTATTGTTGTTGCCTTTGCTCTGTTGACAAGGATCAGTACAAACGCCTTATTTGTGTTCTTGCCAGGTCAGCGCCCACGTTCTCATACTACTTACTTATAATAGTACGAGTGCTGCTCTGACTTAGTTTTGGACCCTTTGGGCAATTTTCGTCTGTTCCAACACAGTTGTACTAACAAGCGGGTGTTGGTTTTTCAATCTCAGTTACGTCCCACTTTTCATTTTGAGGGACATGGAACAAAGAGTGTCATCATTCCTCTTGGTCTACATACTTCGATATACTCGTACTTGTATGTACTATGGACATGCCATACTGTTGTAAATCATTGATTAATTTTTACATTTTGTATATGATTAGGCAAAGTTTGTTGGTAATACAGGAAATTTTAATATGAGTATGTATGAGGTTTGCTTATGAATGTAAATGTGCCTTGGCCACTGTTATTGTGGGGTTAAATGATAGTTCCGGTCATGTACAAATGTCATGTGGTAATTTATTTTAATGAAAAGACTAAGAGTGATGAAAAGGTGTTGCTAAAAATTTGTCTAATTAGGTTTACAGATGTTAAAGATAATACTTTAGCAAGATTTGTTATGCTATAAGTTAAGTGTTTCAAAATCTTTAATTATAATTATAAGCAAGTCAAGAATAGACAAAATTGAAAAACACAGATGTGCTTCTCAAATTTGATAGAAATTTATAAAAGTTTTAATTTAATTGAGTTGTCATGAATAGGTGACATATAACCACCTCACAATAAAACCGTGCAAGGGCCTAGCCATGATTTTGTTTAGGTATTTATTGCACTAGTAAGCTTCGAGGTCCTTTGCCTTTTCAACCGTAAATTAAAGACCCCTTAAACTACATAAGGATACGGTCAGTGCAACAAAGAAGGTCGATTTGGTGTAATCATTTTCTAGTGTGTTTATGATTGCTATGCTATGCAGCTGTTAAGTCAGAAGTAGAGACCTCCAATTACTGGAAAATGTAGCTTCCACATTAAAATCCCATCAAAGTTAAGACTACAATTAAAATCATTTATTATTAAAGCTTTATTAAGACCAAAGTTACCTTTTTTCTTCTCAATTGACACACACTTCATTGAACCAAATTAAATATTCTGCCTCGTTTTTATATAAAGGCAAATTTTAATTATGAAATCAAGTCATAAGTGCATAACCCCAAAATGCCACCAATTTACAGAAGACTAATAGTTTATAATTTCCCAACTAATTACAATGAAATACAACTCATTTTTTACTATATACTCGTATATGAATAAAATGCAAATATATTTGTAAAAGTGATTATGTTATCTTTTGCTTAACTGGCGGCCACATTTCTAGCTGACATGGCCTGACCGTACATGCTACCAACCGACCGAAAAGCCCGAACGACTACTGCCTAAATATCGTAATTAACCTCAAACTGCAGGCACCATTCACATATAAGAATTTAAACTAATCCTGAATTATTGTTTTTGCGATGCCGACTACAAATGGTAAATATTTTTGGTTTATTTTCGAATTTATTACGCTTAAGTATTATCAACGAAAAATTTTTAACAATTAAAAAAGGGTTGATGTCACATGCCTACCCCCAACACCAACCCAATCTACACATATCCATTCTATCCAAACTAAGAAGCATCATTGAAATATTGAAATGATTTGCATATGAGTTTGTAGTGTAGAATATCATCATTGGATCATGTTTCAAAAGTTTTCATAGCTTTAAAATTATTATATTCATTTATATGGTTGTTTGGGGTTTGGTTTTGACCTTTGTGACACAGACAACGACTATGGTTGCCCAAAAACTGACACTTGGATGCCATTTCCAGTTGGTCTTATTTTAATTCTATTACCATGGCATGCGGTTTGCTTATCGTTGCCGCAACACATTTGCACGCATGTTTTGGCCTTTCTTCCGCATTTGCCATAACAGTTCAACGTGCTCCTGGGGCAATAGCGACTTATTTTCATTGGTGGCGGGGGGAAAAGGTTAAAATTATAATTTCCGCGAATACACATGGGAGTGTGGGTCCGTGTGTGTGTGTGTACGTGGTTGGGTGCACTTTATTACGCCTTTTAATTCATAACTTTGGCATTTGCTTGTCGACACACAGTTGTCGGTGGCATGCCGCATTCTCCAGCTTGCCAGCTCTCAATTTCTTGGCTTAGCTTGGCTTGGCTTGGCTAACCAAGCTTTGTTAAATTATCAAAACATTTGTTCAACAACATTCTGGGCAACCTTTCTATACCTTTATATGCCACTTACTTGTGTAATATTTGCCTGTTTGACTTCTTGCATGTCGCCACCACCATTAAATGAATTTGCCTAGAACAAAAGCATTTTTAATGGGTTTTCTCGCAGTTAACTTTAGCGTTTATCAGCGGATATCCTTAAAACAAACACATCGAGGTTAGTTTATCCTTTTGTTGTCATTTGTTTGTTTGCTTGTTGTTTATTCGATTGTTTACTTTTTCAACACCAACTGTGAACAAAAACTTGCAATTTCACATTTCGAACATTTTCAAGTGCGATAAAGTTCATTTGTTTGAAAGTCGTTATCTTACATACTCGTTGAAAATTTATTAAGTTGACGTTGGTATTTGTTTTAGTCTTCTTGGCTTGTATGTACTACAACATCCTGTAAGGTGTATGTATCTAAAATACTTTATCTTTGTTATGAAAGAAATTTACTAAAGGTCTTTTATAGTAAGCATTCGAGGTAAATATAGTAAGCATTCGTACTCGTAATACAATACTATACTATACACTTATTGACAATATAACAAATTTTACAGTCTTAACTTTCAAATGTTTGTATCACGATTACAAGATATTTGATCTATGAACCTTTGTTGAGGAAAATTAGATTAGAACTTCTCATTTAGGTCTTTTAAAAATGGCATATATTTTCGTAAGATTTTTCAACAGAGTCTGGTAGATATGGAATACCTATAGAATATCATACGAGGGGTACTATGTATATTTCGGGATTTGGCAACACAAATGTCAATAGCTAAAATCTGGCAACACCATAATAAAGTTTGACATTTTTTAGCATAAACGTGCTCACAACGTTTTCTACGTATATTATCTCAACAAGAATGTGTCGATGAACTCAGTTCTTTGTATGGCGATAAAGCACCATCAAAAACCACAGTATATCGCTGGTATTGTGAATTCAATTGTGGTCGTAGTTCGGTCGCCGACGAATTCCGTGAAGGTCGTCCAAAATCGGGTGTTGTGCCACAAAACATCGATGTAGTGCATGAACTGATAATGCAAAATCGTCAAATGGCATATCGTGAGATAGAGGCATGCTTGCACATTAGTTCTACTCTAATACATTTGAATTAGCATGAACACTTAGTTGTAAAAAAAATTTGCAGTCGTTGGATACCCCACAATTTATCAATAGCTCATAAAAAGGCTCGCGTCGATTTGTGTAAGGAAATGCTTAAAAAGTTCGACCGTGGTGCTTCAAAAGACGTGTATAAAATCGTGATAGGTGACGAAACATGGATATATGCGTATGAACTGAAAACAAAACAGCAATCGACCGTGTGGGTGTTCCAAGACGAGCCAAATGCAACTAAAGTTGTTCGCGTTCGAAGCAATGCGAGGCAAATGATCGCCTATTTCTTCGGTCGAATGGGTCATGTGGCCACTGTTCCGCTTGAGCAACGTAGGACGGTTAATTCTGAATGGTACACGAACATTTGTTTGCCGGAAGTCTTCCGAGAAATTCGCAAAACCAACCGCCAAAGAGGAATCATTATCCATCATGACAATGCGAGCTCTCACACATCTCGTCAAACAGGTGAATTTTTGAGCAGTCAAAACATCGAATTGATGACTCATCCTCCATAGATTTGGCACCCAATGACTTCTTTATGTTCCCGAATAACAAAGGTAAACTGCGTGGTCAACGATTTACGAGCGCCGAAGAAGCAGATGAAGCGTTCAAAAGCCATAGAATGGAAAAACTGCATGGTGAATATTTTGAAAAACAATAAAGACGTTTTCATTTAAAAATGTTTGTTATTATTTGCTTTTCCCGAAATATAAATAGTACCCCTCGTATAAGCCGAAAATGATATGTTAGATGTAGACATATACAGTTGGCCCCTGCTTACAAGTATATATCTTCTAAATTGAATATTCTTGTTCACACCTTTCAAAATCAGATTCAAATAAAAGCACATTTAATGTTTTTTTTTATTTTTTTTTTTTACATTCAACTCAGTTTCCCTTAGTCTAAGCATACCACGATTTTTTTTAAGCGATTCTAAATGCAAAATAAAAGAAGTCACTTAAAAAATTATGCCACCCACATTTGTCAAAGTTACGACAGGAACCAGTGAACAACCAACACCGTCACCATTGATAGAAAAAACCACAAGCACGCAAAAAAGTGATAATGCGCCCCAAACGCATTTTGAATTCATGTCAATTTCATTTGCAGCAATTTTTTTTTTTTTTTTGTTTCATCGCCTGTTTTCCCCCAAGCAAGTTTTTGTGGAAATTCTCTAGAGATATATAAAAGCTAACAGCACAGATTACCACCTACGATGTATAGATTAACTTAACATTTGATTTTGAGGGGTTGATTTAAACATAAGCTGTGGAAAAAAGATGTTTAAGAATACAATGAGGTATGGTAAATACTCCAGAAAAAATAAAATAGTAGTTGTCTGTCTCATAAAATATAAACAAAACCACAAATAACCCATATAACAAATAAACAAGTATAGTATATTGGTGAAAGAACTCTTAAATCTACCAGATGTTGTTACTTTCCACGCGCAAATTTCAGTTTAATTTACTTAAGTTCAAGGTGAAACGCTTTTATTATACATATATCAGAAATAAATATGTTTTAATAAAGACAAAAGTTAAGCTATATTTCATTTTAGTATGAACTGAAATTTCCAGAGCTTCACATCAATAAAATGCTGTTTACATTTATTATACATATATTAATAAATTTTATTTTTATTGTGCCTTTTTTTGCTAGTGAAATTGTCCATAATTATCAAGATCTGAAACCACTTACTGTATTTCATTTTCGTGTCGACTCAAATCTTAAAAGTGAAGGACCACGTGAGAATCGCATTAATGACAAACATCACTATTTTCTAGAATCACAGCAGCCTAGACATGTTGCTGAACCAAAATACTTGCTTGATCCTGGACATAATAAACCTTTGGATGAGAAGCCACGTGTAATCCTACCATCTTGGCTTAAACTACGTGATAATCATAGACTTTATAACGCAAGAAGTGAGTCAAGTACTACAACTACAACAAGTAAACCTCTGATCCAGGATCAAGATGACAAAAGAATTCAATATTTATCTCGTTTTTTGGCTGGAAATAATAAACTTTCGGATGACAAACGACTTGCAATCATACCTGATTGGCGTAAATTAAATGAATCAAGTACAACAACTACTACAAGTAAACCTCTGAACCAGGAACAAGATATCAGAAGAAGTCAATTTTTAGCTCGTTTATTGGCTTTACTAAAATATCAAAAACAAAAACGTGATGAAAATGAAGAAGAAGTTTCAAAAAATAAAAAAACTTTCATGTTCTGCCGTAAGCGAACTGAAACAACCTCAACAACAACAGAATCAAATGTGCCCAAGAAGGCACCAGTTATGCTTGCAGTCAATCAGGAGACACAAAACCGTATATCCTTTTTCCGTATATTTTTTAGGAAATAGTTAAACATTTGTCTTTGTATGTTTGTAATAAATTTATCAAATGTAATTAAGTTTTAAGTTTCATAGAAGTCGCGCATATGTTGCTGACTCTTCAAAATATCCAATAAATTATTTTGTTCCTTATAAAAGGCTTAAAAACTCAAAGTTTGTTCCATTTCTATTTCTTGATATTCGTTGGTAATAAATAAACCATGACAGTCTTGAAATTCTGTATGTACCATAGCAAAGACTCATATGTGCCGAAAAGCTTTAAAAATCTCTGTGCATACATCAAAGTTAAACTGCTTCATTTTCTTTTCATTTTGAAAACCCAACCACCCACCACATATTGTGGTTACTCATACTATTCAACCTATGCATGGTTCATAAAAAATTATGTATTGTAATATGCATGACCTTAAATTAATCTAGCGAAACCTTGGATTTGATTTTGCTTTTTCATTTTTTTCTTTCTCTCCGCCATGGCCAACCCTCAATGTCAATGAATAAGCGTCCTTAGATCTATCCAACCATCCATTCATCCATCTATATACTCGGATATGACATTATTGCTGAGTCTTATGTATTTTTGTTTGCATGTTGTACAATACTATGTATGTCCTTGTTGTATAAGGTGGACTGAGTGTATATTGAAGCAACTCAAGTATGAACAAAAGTCATGATTAGAATATAAAAGTAAAAATGTCATATGAGTTTACAAATTAAATTTGGCTTATGACCGGATCAAAAAGTTGGGAATCGTAAAAAAAATACTACGTAGGAAGGTTATTTTTTTAAATTGAACATAAAATTTTAAACAGAAAATAAAAATCTTGAACTTGGTCAAAGTATCTTGGCTTTGTTGAGTGTTGAGACTAAAAGTTAAAAGGACAATGTCTTAAGTTCAAAATGTACTTAGTACAAATACATTTATGTAGTACATAGATGCCCTGATGACTTCAATATTTTGATTCTTCCATTTAAATGATATACTTATTTTTAGGCGTATTTTTTCTAAAGTAAACTTTAATGACTTTACAGAATTATAAAGACTTCTTGGATAAGATATAATAATATTAAAAGAAAAGCTGTCCTTACTAAAATTGACACAAAATCATAACAAGTAAGGTGGGTATAGTAGAGTGATCGGATAGTGTTCAAATACCCTGTAGTTCAATCAGTTTTAACCTTAAAAATGTGGAATATAGTATAGCAATGTGATGACTGACAGAAATTGTTGAAGAAATGATGTTGATAGTCTTTTATCTAGCAGAAATTTAAATTGTTTCATATATACTTATCCTTCTTAGAGTAGAATGAATGAAGAGAAATTCATTTTGTTTTAGCATCATCATAACTTTGGGAGCTCTATGTGGTTATGAATATCTGTTCATTTGGGGAAGAGAAATTTTCGAACAGAAAAGTTTTTTGGACCTAAATCTTTATTTATCTGAGCATTTTTAGTTAAATGCTTCGATTTCTTTTCGTCATTTTGATTTAGAATATAATGTAAGGCATGAACAGAATGATGTTACTGTTATTGGGGGTTTGTTACTGTATCTTGCCCGAAAGTTATTTTGTATTAATGCATTGAACAACTCTATTTTGCAAGGCGTTGCATTGAAAACGCATTTGAGATATTGTGTGCACATTGGTGGGTACTACACACAACACTTGAATTTCAACGAAGACAAAGTTGTCCTGGCATGTCTTATTTAGCTCAACTTTGTAAAAATAACTTCCCAACTTTAAAATAATACTCAATATGAGCCGTGCGGTTTTGCAGACAGTTAAGACGACCAAGGCAAGTTGACAATGGAGAGACTTCACATCTCCTCTCGAAAGCGCGCAGAATAATGGTAGAAACAACAATAATAGAACACGCGCAGCACTTGCTGTGCGAGAATATTGAAATTCATAAACACAATTAAAAACTGTCTATGATTTTACTGGCCTATTTTTTATTTAGTAATTTCAAAATTTCTAGTTCCAATTCATTCCTTATGCCTACAGGGAACTTTCGCATTTTTGTTGATATCAGCGTACGGAAAGCAACTACTTCATCCCGTTCGCCCTCCATATTAGACTGCATCGATGACAACGTGGATGCAATTTGGGACTCAATTACATTATGGCTCGTCTTCTGTCTCTTCGAGGGAGTCTCAAAACTGCGGCTGGTTGTTGGTGTTGAGTCCGAATTTTGCTCCAACTCTGAAAAATTGAGACTGCCCTTTGTTCTGAAAAATAAAATAAAAATTATAAAGAGCATAACAATATCATAAATGAAACACGATAACGGAGTGTTGAAATCTCTTAAAAAATTCAGCTCCGAATAATATTTCCAGCCAGTATCCAGGTCCAGGTCGACTCCTTGGACGTACTTATGCTTCTTGGAAAAATTAATTCCGTAAGTTTTTCCACTTTTTTTTACAGTCCACAACTAAAAGAAGCGTTACATGACTTGTCATAATGATAATTTGCGTAAAACTTTAAAATAAAACTCACCACTCATTTCCACTTCTGCGTCTATTTTTTCCAAGCAATTTCTTTTTTTTTCAAATGTTTGCAGTCCGAGTGTTTCAAATTAAATATTATTTAATTATTTTCTACCAACAAAATCAACTTCAATACGCTTTCATCCATTTTCTCTTTTGTTTTGAATAGCAATCAGCTGTGCTTGATATTTGAGAGAAATACAAAAAAAGAGAGAGTGAGATAGACGATTCAAATAATTTGAATTCTAGGTAACACTTAGAGTAACAAGCAGAGTCACAACTTCACATTCTGTTTGTTCTCATACAAACATCTGTATTTGTTTTTTGACAGGTAACAGACTCAGTAACAGTAACATCATTGTGTGCAAGCCTTTATTTGTTTATGATTGAACTTCTATCCTTCTATGTGTGTTATGGCTGCTTTTCATTAACCGCATGAATGTTATGCTAAATATAAGTAAATTATACTATGGGACCCTGCACCATAAAATTTAAGGCTTAAGAAGTGGTTTACTGAATTCGGTTGTGGTCGTATCAGCACAAGTGATGCTAAATATTCAAGTCGCACAAAAGAGATCGTTACGCCAGTAATCGATTATAAAATTCATAAAATGATATTGGACCTCCGTTCGTGAAAGTGCTTGAGATGTCTGAGGCTGTAAGCATCACAACTGAGTGAGTACATCACATTTTGTATGAATATTTGGACATAAAAAAGCTATCCGCGCGATGTGTGCTGCGATTGCTCTAACTCGAACATGGATCTATCACGACACACCAGAGACCAAGGAATAGTCAAAACAGTGATCTACTCCCAGTGAACGTCAAGGTAGGTCTATCGGCCAACAGAGTCGTGTATTCTATATAGACACCACAGCAAAAACCCATAATTTAGGTTACGAACTGCTACCCCATCCAGCATATTCTTCACACTTGTCCAAACCTAGATAAATGGCTCGGCGGTAAGAGATTTAGAGATCACTGAAATAAAAACTTATTTTAAGGACCTTGAGAAAACCTATTATTTGGAAGGGATAACAAAAAATTTATGAACGCTGGACTCAATGTATTGAACTAAAAGGAGAATACGTTGAGAAATAAAACGTTGTTCTGCAGAAAATATTATCCTTTATTCAACTGCTCATGAATATTAAAAAAAGCGTCACAGAAGACCAGTTTTTTTTTTAATATCTCTGTTATTATAGAAACAACTTACATTAAACTGTGTACAATAAATTACAATACAAAAATACAATATTAGTGAGTGGGCCAGACAATTTAGGGTTACGATTAAAAAAAATCTAATAGTGAGGTCGATAGGCAGCGATCTTCTCAGTCGTCTCGCCACCCTAACTCCTTCCATTCTGCGTCCCTTTAAAAGTCGCCTGGCTATATAAAACCTGTGAAACATGTATCTAAAAGACATTGAATCGAATTAGTTTGTAATAACTGCATAACACTAATGGTAGTATTATAAATCCTGTAAAATTATTGACTTATTGGTTGAAAAGTAAATAGCCCAAGTTTTTCATTTATTTTATTCAACATTAAATTAAAAAATAGTATAGGAACTTTTTAAATTCCTCTTTCTGCCCTCTTTAGGAACATTCTTGTCAAAGCCTAAAAGTAGGCAACACTTTTCTAACATCTGGTACTTATTAATCAAAGCGCCTATTTCAGGCTCATAAATGACTTCAGGTGTATAAAATATATTTCAATACTTATTCACCTAATCTACAGTTCATGTTCGATCTGCTATAAAAATTTATGGTAAATCATACTGCTTCCTCCTCTCCAGTAATAATTCTTTCTAGACATAATCGTCAGCTTCCAAATGTGTTTATATTTATTTTAAATTTCGAATTTTCACTGAACTCAAAAATATTCTATAAAAAATGCGTGTTTTGGCAAAAATAAATGAAATAAAATATTACTCAATTTACAAATTCAATTTGTCACTCATAAATTTCACGCTTTATTAAAATAAACTTTTCCACAATTGAAAATACCAAAAAAGAAAAAAAAATCCTCAAGTGGTGACATTGTTCAAAGCGTGCTAAATTTTGTTTCTTTTTTTCATTTTTTGGCTTTTCTTTAGTTGAAAATTTATCGCAAAAAGCATAAAATATGCGTTGTTGTTGCGGGGTTATTCAGTCTGTCAAAGTTAAGCGCGGCCTCTGCACTGACACACGACTTGCATGTCAATGGGCGAGACGGTTCATAGTCCCAGGACCAAAAGGAAATCAAAATGAAACCAATAACCTTGTGTCCATATACTACAACACCCCTTAACACTTACACACAAGCATATACTCACTGAAACATACACAGGGCAGGGCAGGCCAAAAGAACAATGTCGCGTTCAATTTGCACAACTTTGCGAAAATGTCAGGCTCTTGAATTTTATCAAAAATTGTAAAGTTCGCTTGGAGTGGAGCAGTTTTTGGAAAAATAAATATCTATGGTAGTGGCAAGGAAATTCACATAAATAACAAAATTTAAGGACAAAATATCAATATCCACTTTGTGGGATGCCAACTGAATGTAAATGAGCCACAGGAACGTGTTTAGTTCTTTCTTTGCAGGTTGCTAAAGGAAATTTTTTTTAACCACAATTTCAAAAATGTATATTTCTTATGTTGCTTTTGCATAATTTTGTTGCACAATTGTCATTTAGTGTTGCAAGCAACATATTGTGAGTAAATAGAAATAGTTCCGGCATTTGTTTGTTGTTACTTTATTAAACAAAATGAAACTTTAGAAAAGTCTGCAGCCTCAAAAATTTGTAAATTGTATATGACAATTTCAAAAAACACGAAAGAAATAGAAATATATATACTTCAGAATTATTCCTAAATTTAATATTTGGTTTTAGTTACAAAAACCCTGCTACTTTCCCAAAGATAAACACATTCAATGCCAAAAAGCTGCCCCCCATGCCAATGAAAATGATTAATAGTTTGCAAATAGTTTTTGATCCCAAAGGCGATTTTATGTATAAACATTAAATCACCCCCAAAACATGAACTACCCGTCGTCTAGGAATTCGTTATGGTTTTGTTTCAAATTGACCACATTCATAGCAGAACATGCACTAGAACCTTTGCTTTATTATTTGATGTATGTGTTTTTTTTTTTATTTTTTTCTCTACGATATATTGTTTTATATGAGAAAACATTAAACACTCCATAAATATTGTAAGTTCATACTTGTCTTCGAGTGATGTTTGTCTTAAGGTCTTTAAGGCAAAAAATCAAACAAAATGCTTCCAATATATGTAGTACTTTTTATCATTTTAATGATGTGCCTGAGTTAATGGGCGTATGTAGTGTGCTTTTTACTTGTCATGGGATAAATAAATAAATCTTAATGTCAATAAATCAGTGATTAATAATGGATATATATACCCAAAGGTCATAGGAACGTCACGCCTATCATATTATGGAGAAAGAGAATGCATTTTATGTATTTTTGAGTAATTCATTAATTCACAAAGTAAATAAAGAATTATATCATGCAATCATCTCGAGTTTAAGACCTTTTTCATTAGAGTTTTTATTTAATTTATTTATGCAAATCTTTGACCTCTTCGAATTTTTAATATCAATACATAAATCCAAATCTTACAGTTCCAATATAATTTTACTGTTTTCCAGTTTACGGCCCACTATGATTTGTTATTTACAGACAACTTATCCATAAATTTATTTATAAAACCGATGGTAAACTTTCAATTCTTCTGTAAAAACTACAACATCAAAAATGCTGTATAGAATATATGCGAATCTAGAAAGGATATTAAATCAACCCCTATTCATTGATTGTAGGAATGTCAGTATGTGAATGCATAAAAATTATTGATCCTAAACGTAATAAACTATCATTTTGAAACTTCTGCAAGAAAGTACATGAGGAGCTGATCCATTAAGTCCAGTAAGAACAAGCATTTGATGATACGTCAGAACCAGAGCCTGATAATATACCAACGGTTATAAGCAAATAACTTAGCCAGGCGTATATTATGTATTTGATAAAAATTAATCCAAAATCAATTAAAATGGTATATGTAATTTTTGTTTTATATTCAGGGTCTTCACTCAAATGTATAAAGAATAGCAACGTGTTTTTTATACACAATTGCGTGAATCCCATGTTTCGATTATTGACTGTGTAAATCGTCTATTCAGTGTATTACGTATTCACAAATGTAAACAAAGAATAAATAATTCCTATGACAGGGTGCCAATTCACTATAAATTCACAAAGTTGGCAGCCCTCAGTATACACGGTTTACACTACTTAATTGCCGATTAAGCTTACGCCTTAAACTATATACATGCTAAATACATGTTTGAGTGAAGACCATGAGTATGTATTGAATGATATTAATACCACAAGATACTCGAATAACCGTTCATAATTAAATTGGGTCCAGTCCAGTTGAGTTCGATGTAGAGAGTTTAAACCAACTTTTACACGAAAATTCGCCTCAAATGTCAAGGGAATTCATACAGAAAATAGAATGCTCCTACACTGCTAGAGATTAGCATATTCACTTGATCGGAAAGATTCAGAAATGTGGAAAAATCAAAGAGCAACAATCTTCGTTTGTTTGCTTTGTTTAGTACTGGCGAAGAAAAACTATAACTATACATTTATATGAAGCAACGGAAGGAATGGCTTAGCCCGGGAATATCAAGTAGCTAGGATATTTACTATATTTTACACGTATGCAAGACAGCTTAAAAATCTTCAGTACACAATTGAAGAGTCAGAAGCTTATAGCAAAGAAATACCTTCTTTATTATGTCAACTAATAGTGGATTAAGTGTGTGATCATTATTTTCATAGCGGAAATGCCTGTACTTATTATGAAAACTAAAGTAACTTAAAAGTAGGCAATACAATTTTATTTTTATCCCACACACACATTTCACTTTCAAAATTCATTGAAATTCTTCTCTCAAATTGTATTCAAATGTATTATTTTAAATACTTTTGCTCTATCAATTTATTACAAAACCCTTAACCCATTTTGTTAAAATCAACCTGTAACAATTTTTGTACCTCTACAAATACGAGCAAAGTGTCATTCAGGTAGGCGCAGACGCCACAAGTCATCAATTAACACTCAAACAACAAAATTTCTGTAGAACACAGATGTTTTTAGCTTTATGGCCATTAAATTTAAGTGCAATTTGTAATTAGCCGCCCCATGAACTCATGTCACTACTATTACGAGTATCACTTATACTAGTCACATTACATAAGTATATACCTACATATTTATAATATTAAAGAATACACAAATTTAGTCTTTGAAAATCTACATTTATCCATTTCCGACAGTCTCAAGATTTGGCTATTATATACTAGAGATATATTGTAAGTAGTTTTTCCTAAAAAACAATCTAAATAAAGCAAAAGACCACAAGTTCATGGCCACATTTTGTGTCATTTTTAATGTGCAAATAATTTGTTGGGCAAATGGCAACAACTGTGACCCAAGAAATGGTCGCCTGTCCATACCTAAGTCCTTTATACAGTCACAAAAAAAGAGATAAATGAAAAGTAATGAAAAGAAATTCTAGGTTGACAACAATATGCTGCAGAACAGGAAGTCAGTCGATAACAGAGCAAATAATACAAAGGCGGCCTACATTCATTTGTATAATATTGTGTTGTAGTATATGTAAAGAAAACTCTCAATCTAAAGAACCATAGTAGAAATCGAAATGGAACTTAACTTACGCAATGGAACGTAACTTTGTGACATGAACTGTTAACAAATGCGCGCACAGAGTGTGAGAATGATGCCGACAACATTTGAATATGACATTCAGTTGACAGCTGTGGTCCTGGTCCTGCGAATGCCCTAAGTTAAGGGCATATTACCCCCACGTTTCTGTAACTGCTACTACTACCACTGGCGATGATGACGATGGTGATGATGATGATGCGTTCATTGTTCATTGTGCACATTTGACGTTTTGGTTTATTAATCAGTTTGGCCTCGAGCGAATGAGCGTGCCACACAGCTCCGGCAGTCTCTATGTCCTTCCGACTGTTAGTCTTGTTCCTGTTATTGTGGTTGGTATTGTTGTTGTTATTACTTCAACAGACTCGCTGCTGTAATTTTCTACAAATGAATATTTTTTATTCACAAAAAATTACAAAAAAAAAAATACACAAAGCCTGCCGACAATGCTGACAACGGTTGCTATTCATTCAAAGGATGCGTTGTACTGTATATTTTTTTTAATTTCGGGTACAAGCACAGATCCACAAAAGAGAAAAAGTCAAACAAATGTCAGTCGCGTGTTAATCAAGTGTAAATAAATGGCGCAAAGATTAGAGTCACAGCCGCCAACCACGACCACGACCACGACCACAATAACATTAAGGACAACAAACCAACCAGCAAACAAAAAGTCATCCAAAAAAATCCTTTAAAAAATATATAAAAAATTGGGGTGTGATACTTTTGTAACAGGTTGACAAAAATATTTAATGGTTTTTTAAATGTTTTTTAAATGTATGAACAAAAAAAAAATATTGAAAAACATCAGAAATGAAAGAAATCTTAGAAAAATCTAAAGAGACAATTCTTTTATTCACGTTTTTTCCAAAGTTTAATGTATCAGAAATCCTAGAATATTTTCTTTAAACTTCCCTTTCAACGTCATTGAACAAATAAATAGAAATAAACAGTAGATAAAAATAAAACAAAATAAAATTCAAACAAATGCAAATTAGACAAAATATTGTTATCTTGATTTCAGGCTTTTGTTCTTGTACTCGTAGTACTTCCTCGGCAACCCCATGGACTGAATGAGTGTCTTCTCTTCAATAAAACCAATGAAAACAATATCGAAAGGCGGTTGTGAGTGGCCGCCTTCAACTGACGCCACCATTCGAAAACAAATGTTTTAAATAAAAACATTGTCCTTTCCCCATTACTCGTGTGTCACCATCTTCTCCATCATCTTCTATTAAAAGTTACAACTTAGCCGTTGGGCTTCCTCTTTAGTAAACTCTTATAACGCCTACAACAGTGTGTCCTTTCTCACACTACTAACTGGTGGTGTTGATGATACTATTATCTTATATCTTATCTACTTTCGTCACTTGGTTCATGCTGCCAAGCAACATCAACATTGTAGTACCGCATCTTATTCTTCAGATCATCATCATGTTGATGCCACAAAAAGATATACCATACACCCCACCCAAGTGTCAGCATTTGGAGTTAGTTGTCCTTTTGTCAAATCGTCTTGTTCAAGAGAAATGATGAAATCAACAAAAAAACGAAAAGAAAAAATCGTTTTATTGGCTTTAAAGTCCTTATGGCGCAACATCATCGCACTTAAACCGCAAATAAGTTTAGCATTTACAACAAGATTCGTTTGTGACCAAGACCAAGGGTCTGCCATAGTGTAGCCCCTTTGTATCATGGAATGCGTTGCTGTGATTTGTGTGAGGCTTTTGATATCAAGTTTTGAATTTTAAATTTAGACATTGGTACAGTGGTGTGTAAAGTCATTTAACGTGAATAAAATTTGTTTTTGTTGTTTTTTTTTTTTTTTTTTTAAATAGAAATTTTTATGGTTGATTTATGAACTCCGTGTTCTTCTTTGACCTATAATCTTCTATCAGCCAAAGAATTTAGTGGAAGATTATGCCTCCTTGTTAGCGATATATTCAGGTCTTCAAAATAATCGAAATGATAAAATGCCAAGCATAAAAACGCAATCAAGTTCAGGTTAATCGGTTGTAATAGTCATACACACACTTAATTCAAATGGCTCGATATCAATGGTAATAAAGCAAATATCGTAGCCATTTAACTATTTAATTTGAAGAAATCTGCAGCAGAGGTGTATCGAAAGCATGTAGCAGCATATTATGGGGCTGCTTAAAGTGAGAAAAGTTGTCGTCACTAGTTTTAAAAGTTAAAGAACGTCAAAGGCAATGAACGTAGTGAAAGCCCGAAACTGTACGAAGACGCGGAATGGGGATCATTATTGGAGAAAGATTTTTGCCAAACGCAAGAAGAACTTACACTTACTAATTAGGAGTGGCACAGTAAGTAATTTTACATCGTTTAAAATCGTTGGGCATGGTCCAAAAGGAGACAATTGGGTTAAATATGAACTGAAGTCGAGAAACGTGAACTCCAATTTTGAACATGTAAAATTCTGCTTGCCAGGCATAAACAAAAGCGTTATTAGCTTCGTATAATTGGTAAGTCCTAACCCATTCATAATATTCACCAGACATTGCCCCTTTCTATTATGACTTGCTCCGATCGATGGCCTGTCTGAGCAGCACTTCACATCATACGAAGATACCAAAAATTCGTTTTTAACTTTTCTTCACTTCACTAATGATAATATTTTGAAGGAATGACGGGATAATAGATTTCACAAAATTAAACTATTGTAATTTAAACTAAAGAATGTCAACTGAACTCGATATTAAGCGTCTGGAATTGCCACCTCCAAAATTTTCTTATTTCATAAAACCCACGCCAGATTGGACTCGTGATCAACCAGACATCAACAGTAGTCTGCAAGGATCTGCCAAAAACGATACTACCTACTCCGAATACCTGACACGTTTCCAAGTCCTGAAAGAACAGGTCGGTCATATAAATTCGCTCCACACGGATGGCTCAAAAACAGAATAATCTTCTACATTTGCTGTTGTCGACAATTTGGGTACGATTATAGTTGGGGGCTCCTTCCCATCATATAACTCGATCCACCGATGAGGTCTTTACAATATTAAAAGCCTGTCAATTTGTAATCTGCTCTGAAAGCCTATCCTTCATATTAGCCATTCAAAAACGCGAGCATAATGATCTCACAGTTCGGAAAATCCGGAAACTATGCACGCAACACCAAAACAAAATAATGCGGAAATGAATACGCCGACATGGCAGCCCAGCACTTCAGCACTGCCCCATCCCACTTATTTACTCCAACCAGTCCCAAAGATTTATAAACCTGGTTACTCGTCACCTTCATACGAAAAAGTTGAAGGGGTTGGGACAGTTCCTCCACCGGTACTCTACCATCAACCCAACTTGCGACAAAATCGGTCTTCCTACCAACTCATCCAGACAGGCATGCACAGTTTTCATTCGTCTGCATATCAGACACACTCAAATCACGCACCAACATCTCCTCAAAGGTTCAGTTCATCCACCATGCCCCCTTTGCGGGGCTGACCACACCGTAAATCATGTTCTGGACTCTTGCCAACATTTAGAGAGCATAAGAATCTCCTTTTTTGGTTCCCAAACCCCACCTTATAATTTAGTTACTGATATTTAATTGGGAGTCAAAGGCCCCAGCAGCTAGTCACTCGTTAAAATTAGTATTAAGTTTATTTATTGAGAAAATAAAAATAAATAAAATGAAATTGATAAGAAATTTAAAAAATGAGTCCATAAAATTCATGCCACTGTGCGATGCTACAATGCCCTCTTAAAGAATCGCTTAAAAGGGGTGCAAATAGCGTAATTTGTTACTTTTCTTGTCTTGTTACCAATTTTTCTTCTGTTTTCTTAACGTCCGCCGCTGCCATAACAAAATCTTATCTAATCGTATTTCGTGTTATTTCTTCGTCAAATTAACATTTCAGCACTTTATCCTTTTGCATTACAAATCAAGTTCCATAGTCAAATTACTTATTTTGCTAGACACAAAGAAACCTTAAACAATGACATTAATTTCGGTATAGAAGATACAATACTTACAAGATACTATGTATATCTTAATGTTATGTTAACAAATTTAAAAACTTTAATTTTTGGTTTCACTTCTCAGCAAGTTTGCAAAATGCATCAATCACATACTGTCAGAGGGGAAATTCGTCACACATCATAATAATAAAATGGAAACAAAAATTGGAAAATGTAGAAAATTGTTAATGGTTCTCTTGAAAACGACCTTGTAAGTTACAATATGATTACATTGCACATGTTGCTTTTGCCCTTTTTGTGGTTCAAAAATGACTTTGGTCACTTTAAAGCATTGTCAATGGTATCCAAAGCTTTCACTTGTAGCGCATTGTTTGCCACAAGGGATATAAGGTCCTGGGGACCTCCTTCATATGTACATACGTCTATATGCGTATTTCAAGTGATTGTTGGTATTTATGTGTGTGCGTTCATATATGAACATTTATTGGAAAACATTATTATTTATGACTTTTTGAATGACATCACTTGAACTTTTCGGCAACAATAAAAATGCAATAACTACAACACAAAGCGGAAGTTTAAAAATATAAAAAAAAAATAAATTTGATTTATGAATTTTGTCATTATGGATTTTATCGTTGAGGTATTTTTATTGTTATAAATGATGAAGCATAAGTAGACAAATATTATATATTAAATTTAAGTAAAATTGGATACACACATCTTAGAAGAAAGTGAATTTAAAAGCAAAACACTTTTATAGTGAAGTGGTCTGTTTTTGGATTAAAAAATAATTTTTATAAAGATACTAAAATATTTGGATCTCTAAGATTTAAATCTTTTACAGAAATAACAAAGTGAATCTAGGAAAACTCTTTGAAGATTAAGACAATCCAAGGCTGCTCTGGGAGCTCTAAGGCGTTTGTAAGTATGACAAGAAACAAGCTTAAGTTTCTCACCATGATTATGAGTGGGTACTTCTCTTCACTTGATAACGGAATGTGGAGCATTAATGTTGAGAAAAAAACAGCATGGTTGATAGTGAAACTCCCACCCAGGATCCTTCTAAAATACATATATAGAAGAAATTCTTTTGTTATGAAATTCAGAATGAAGGCCTTCACCTTATGAACTACTAAGTAAACAGAGGCATGACAATTGATTTTTTAGATCACCTTTTTCTATTATCTCTGGTTGGCTTAATAATTTAACAGAATCTTGAATTTTTGTCGTTAGTTGATTCTAGCTACATATAAAGATTTACTGAAATATTACCCAAAAAAACTTAAACTATATTGACTATACTGATTCTCTTCCAGGCTAATAAGGAGGCCTTTCCCAATTTGCTAAATCTTCTTTTTGATAATCCAAAGTTCGGAATATGGTAAAATAAAAGACTAGTGTACAAAAACAGAACCGAAACATTTAATAAAAAAACAAATTCGGGACTCCCTACTGCTTTAATCAGCTTTTGTAAACCAAACATAACTAGGCACAAACCGGAAAAACATAAAAGCAGTCAATTGAAATATATTTCCCCAATACTTTTTTCACTAAATGTGTTTGAAGCCTTTTTACACATTTTATTGGCATGTAAGTATTCTTAAATGGAAATCTTTTTGTATTTATGTAAGTTGACAACACTTTAGCAAAAGACTCTTCAAATTACTGCTTAAAATAACAAATATCATTGCAGACCAAAAGGAAGATAAGTGCATAAGTACATACGTGTATGCAAGTACTATGTTAGCAAAGGGAATCCTTTGGGTTATGTACTTATGCACTTATCTTATCCGATTTGAATTGCAATTTCATAGATTTTCTCATAAAGATTTGTCTTTGGCAATATTTTATCATAATTTGCTCAAGAAAAAGGATTACTTTAAGTTATGGCAGTAGATCCTTAAGCAAATATGTTGTATTGAATTTAGAAAGCTATTCTCTTTTGAAATAAATATAATCCTTAGTATTTAATGATCAAGTTTTAAATGAGTGCGTATACCAAGGGAAAATGTATTTTTATTTAAACTTTAAAAGCAAAAAAACACAATATAATTCTCTAATTCAAAATGGAGCCAATACTAGTTATGTATTACAAAGACTCGCATAGGATGAGTATATACTAGTATGACTCGTATATACTTGTATATACTACAAAATACTACCTTATATATATAAATGCTTGTACATATAGCATGCGCATGACCCCCACTTCTGAACCTAAGTAAAAAAACCGAACGATGTCGGAGCTAAAGTCATGCTCTGTAATGTTCACGAACTCGCACCGAATGTCGGCAACTCCATCGTTTATGTGAATATCTCTGGCCTTATCTACACTTGTGTCTAGTTGTCTGTGTTGAATCTGTGTGAATGTGAATGTGTGTGTTTCTGTGTTGATGTATAGGTAAGTTAAAATGTAGATAGGATATTGCTGCCATAGGACAACCAAAACCAACCAACGCTGTCTAAAAGGGGCTAAGGTGGAGAGCAGAAGCCATGACTGCGGCCATGACAGCGATAATGTATGCCACATAGAAATGGGAGGATGTCGGTGACGCCATTGGCATGTAGGATGTTGCTTGCATACTCCTTACTTCATGCATACTATGAGTGAATTTAAAAAAGAAAAAGTTTTGCAAAATCTTTGTGGTTCACATTGTAGTTGGTCTCTACTTTTATTGTATGAGTATATCACCTTTGCCTTGATGTTTGCAACAAATAAAACTGTGTGCCGGAGACCCCATACTAGGGATGGGTATCGATTAATCGATTGCGTTGAAATAGTCGATGACTTCTAATTGATGTCATCTGGGTTCGGTTAATCGGATAATCGATTTTTCAGCTTCAGATAATCGATTATTACGCTTTCTTGGTATTTTGACCCAGTGGCGACCAAAAACACAGAAATTTCTTTGATTTCTTTGGCCCGCTCTTCCGCAATCCTTTTTTCCTTTTTGCTGGCCAATAAATAAAGGCCGTTTTTTACTTAAAGTTCGTTGTTTTCATCTTCCCATTGATTAATCGGTGAATTAGTAAAAAATAATAATCGATGCCATTAATCGATGTTTTGTTAGTCGATACCCATCCAATTATATACATACATAGAAATACGTCATACATTAGAGTGACGAGGAGAAATGAATAAGCCAAATCAGTCTGTTCGTTCGTTTTTGAACTATCGAGTTTATATAAACGTGATTTATTATTCAACCCAGCTGGTGTGAAAAAAACAGAGTTCTTCAATTATTGCAATGGGTAGCATTCATACTTAAATCATTAAAACAAATCTCAACTTAACTAATCGGTCGTGCTAAGGGAGCTCAGTTGGTGTAGAGACCCTGAGAGCGTTGTTGGTGGTAGCCTAGTCTATTGGTCTTCCATGATGAATGTAAAGTTGAACGCAAAAACTAAAGCTAAGAGGAATCGAAGCTAGGCATCACAATGAGCGCTAAGAATTCTGAGTGAAATCGCCGTTCGCCGTGCAACCTGTCTATTCTATCCTCAAACAGAGTGCGTTATACTCGTATAGTGGGGAGCAAAAAATGATAACGTGTTTTGGAGATTGTAACTTCATATTTCAAGATAACTTTTTTTTTTTAATGTGATAACGTTTCAAAAAGTGGATACATGGCAGAATCTGCCACCATTTCAGAAATGTAACGAAAACATGTCGCCAATATTGCTAATATATCTCGTGAATTAAAAGCCTTAGTACTAAGTTATTTATATATTCTTAAAATAGAAGTACCGATAATGCATCTAAGATGAATTTTGTCATTACACGCTTATGCCATCAAGAAGTAAGGGCGTTCAAAAAGGTATACAAAATTGTGAGAAGTCTTTTCGTTTTAAGCGCATCGATTGAGTCCGGCTTGCCCTATTTGGCTGATATTGTTACGCTCGTTTAAGGCCAATTAAAAGAATATGTAAGAATTTTTGAATATCCATCGGAAAAGTTGGAAATTAGTATTACAATCTGTATAAATACAAAAGTAATGTTTATGTCGTGCGTTCGCTGCTAGAAGTAGCAATACCTTGATAAGTTAGTGTGATAAGCGCTGACTCGTGATACAAAACAGCAGAGAGAGTGAATTCAACGCCAGTCCAGCACTCCTAACTCAAAAATCAAACCGTGCATATTCTGTAACTGCCTGTCTGTCTGCTCTGTTAACACCAGTATTTGGATTCTCTTGAATCAATGATGTATATACAAAGACTATGAAATTGTATAGATCTCTTTTTCTTCTTATATCAAATTTTGTCATACCCAACGACAAATTCTATGTAGTCTCGTGATACATAACAAAAGACGTTTTCACGCAAAAACAATTACGGTACACCCTCAATTACCTGATAAAGACACGAGGACAAGAAACTAAGAAGTAGAAATTCAAGTTGATTTGTTTGTTTAAAATTTTGTAATTTATTATATGTATATTCATATTATTTAAGTAATTATTGACTCAAAATTTACATGGTTAAAAGCAAAAGATTCAATATAGATTTTAATTTAAATTTAAACAACATTGTGTGATAAAATTTCTTCGTTTTGCATTAGAGTGACCCCGTTTTTGAACGCTGTGATGTGTTGACCACTCTCATGGTATGTTTTAACCTTACCCATGCAAGTCGACGCTCATTTTGTCCTTTAATTTTAAGCAGTTTTTGCTTTTCATCTTCTTGACAACGGTGAAACATATCACGCCATGTCTCCTTGTTCTGACGACTCTTTGTACGGTAATGTCGTTCCACGTTTAATTTCCATATTGAATCGCTATCATCCTTTAGATATGGATTCTGGTCTTCTAATTTGAGCAATTGT
This sequence comes from Amiota communis, assembly GCA_037043315.1. Lineage (NCBI taxonomy): Eukaryota > Metazoa > Arthropoda > Insecta > Diptera > Drosophilidae > Amiota > Amiota communis. The sequence continues at coordinate 788,281 of JBAMAV010001400.1, read as the reverse complement.
TCTGGCGTTGCCAGCTCCAATACCGGCTTTAGTATATCGAAAGATACACTACCAGTGGACTTTAATCCTTCCAGATTTTTTTGTAACACACGTTTACATTGATTTAATAAAGATGGCGGATGTAATTCTTGTTTTTTACCATTGACGCTGGAAATGTGTTGTTCATCATCGCTGCTTTCCGGTATGTCTTGTTTATTGTTGGTTGATTTTCCGTCTGATCTCTTTTGACTTGAATGATCATAGTTACTTGTTACCAAATTTCTATGCCTCCTCTTATGACGTAACTTTTTAGTTTGTGGAATCCTGGATAGAGTCAATTTTTTCCATTTATAAATTAATCCTTTCACGATTATATCCACATGGCCACCAAATTCCCGTATCGAATTGACTGTTTTGTCTATGCCAGTTTCCCTTATATCACCAACCTTGATTGGCAAGTTGAATAGTTTGGTAACACAATGTAGGATCTGATCCTTACCATCTGGGTTTTGCTCTATAAGTTGTTGATATTTACGAATTTGCTGAATAATATTTGGCATTTTTGCTATTGTAAACATTTTGTAGATTAGTTTAGTTTCGATATTTTACTTTTCACTTTAAATAAATGTTAAAGAACTATGATTATACTCAAATAACTTCAGAAGAATGAATGCGCTTTCCTTCAAAAGAAACCTCCTCTTATAGCGCTATCGTTTCATGAATTTTTCATGATGCACCAAAAAAGGATAAGATACAGGTAGCGTACTAATTATTTCTTTCTTACTTTATAATTACTAGTTTAAGTGAAAAAACAACCCTTATTGCAAGTCATTAACTAAATTTGAAAAATCGGTTCTAGGAATAATTACTATTTTTGATAAATAAACCTTTAAATACTTTTAGTTCATTAACACATGTCACCCCTTTCAATGATTTCTCTTCCTTAGTTAGTTGTTAATTAACTAAATGAAAATATTGATAAAATAAAACAACAATAATCATGATTTTCCAGTGAATGTTCTATTGGGACTACTTCTTCCAGAAATCGGCAAAGAGCGTAACATATAGTATGTGATTACAGAATAGTGACGTGGGTATAGTGTTTAATTAACTGGAATTTCTCGACTCACGCCATTAGTGAGAGCTGTCGCCAGGCAGTTTGGGTGACTTTGCAGATGACATTTACTGTTTTGTTTAGGTGCGCACCCTGGGCATCTTTAAGTATCTGTTCAAAATGGTGTGGCGCACAAACGAAGAACCTTGTTTTGACAGGCTTGAACTCGCTCAATGTTGCAGGTTGCAGCGGTACCTCATATTTGAATCGCCGCAGGGGCCACAACTTCCTCTTGTTGTTGAACGTCAATTTACTGCACGGGCGTAACAACCAGTCAAACTTACGCAACTTTGCATAATCGGATGCGGTGATGGTTTTAATGTGAGCTCGCCATGTGAGGTGTTTGTCCAGGAGCAGTGCGAGGTAATGGACTTGATTCACCTTCGAGTCAAAGTTGACAACTGGACAGGACACGCCATCAAGATTAAAGAAACACATTTACTGGATTTTTTTTTTCTTTACATAATTGGAGCGATATATGTCACATACAAGAGGTCTGCATGAAGATGCAAACAAAACTTCTCTCTCTGTAGAATGCAATCCGTAGAAGAATTGTTACTTAAAGGAATGGAAAGAACAAAGAGTTTTCATCAAAGAGAGAGTTTAATATACTTATGCTTTTTCTATGAGCAATTCGTAATAATGTCTGGGGTCTCAAGTTCCGTTATTCCCTACGGCGCCGCCAATGCATTCCTTCGTAGGGAGTGTTAATAAGCTTAATTGTTCGCTTGCACATTCGAGCGCCCCTAATTATATTGGCAATTTCTGCAGAGAAGAAGTCGTCCACATATGTATATTATCATGCGCCTTACAATCTCCTATAAGCTGCAAACAGATTCGAGGCGCGCATACATTCTTTATCGCTTCGTTTCGAAACGGTGGGACTCATGAACAAGATTTTCCAGATCCTCCACGACATTACTGCAGAGACCACATAGTTCACTACTATACCATATTTGTATATGATAATGTTAGCTATACAAAACCATAATTAAGCCTGTTTGCACCTACGGCATACAATTATGGGAAACAGCAGACGAATCTAACATTGAAATACTTCTAAATACCAAATATCTTTAATGAAAATGAGTTGCGCCCCTAATACAAACGTATTGAGAATATTCACGTATATCGCCAAATGAAAAAAATAAGTAGACACAAGGGTTAAACAGCATATCAATAACTTGATCATAAGCCTTCTCGACGACTTACGAATAATGATGCGGCTCAAAAGTTATGTAAATATTATTCAGTAAATTTGCCTTCTGAAAGATGTAATGTTTTCCCTCTTTAAACCGACAACCGCTAAAAAAAAACTAACCTTAATATAAAGGCAGATCCTATGATACCGTCAGCACCGCTCTCTGAACCTTAGAACCATATCTACTGAGTCCTCTTATCATGTCAATATTACATTCCCTGGGGGTAGATCGAGCTGGAGTTCTTAAAAATTTACTTTGCCTAAGCTCCCAACAAGTCGAAACACACGAACTTTTTCAATGATTGCATTCAATTTTTTATTTCATCTGTAGAGTAGATATACATACATCCACATACACAATATAAAAAATATACTTAAGAGTCAATTGCATCAAATTTTTCTAGACACACCATAATAACAGCAATTGTTAAACCCAATCCAATTCCAATTATAAGTATAATTTTTAAATCTACCGTTCCCCTAACCGTATTCATTATTCTTGATGTCAAAATAGCATCTTCATCAAAATACGCAGACGTCTTATTAGAACATTTCAGGAAACTTCTAATGTTACGTATTTCAATTGGTTGAGTTAATCGTACTACATTGGTAGTATTTGGAATGGAACGCTTAATTCGCTGTATTAACAGATCGAATTCCATTAAAGCAAATGGTTTTAATAACTCGTCAATGTTTGTAACATTGTAAATCCAGAACTCATTCACCAAGCGTTCCAAATAGTTAAAAGCCATTAAATTTTGGAAAGAATTTGGACACATGGTTAGAAAACAAACATTATTCTCTAGGCGAATATAAAATACATATCGACTTGATGTAATTGCCAAACGTTCTGGAACATTATTATCTAATTTTCGTGTAATTAATTGGGCTTGTTTTTGAAATCTTAACAGGTTGCGTCCATTTCGGCAATCGAAATCTTCCATATTACCCACTATTGGAAGACCATCACTTTGACGTGCTATCAATGTTATTAGAAACATTCTAATACACTTGAAGGATTAAGCAAATTTGTTATTAAAAAGGAAGAATTACATAATTGTTTGTACTATTTACCTTATCAAGACCAATTGGTTTTGAAGAAAAATCTAGAAAATTCTAGATTTCAAATTTACTTTCTTTTTTAAAAAGTAATGTGTTTTTTTTTTTAAATAAATATAAAAATCATGTGTCACTATGTTCGTATCTGGTCTCTGAAACCACCCAACTGATTTTTTACTATAAAAGTCAAGGCCAACTCTTTGCTTATGTCTCAAATCCATATCTCTCCATAACTTATACATAAAATATAAATAAACTATTGGCTTTAGGGTGACTGATTGCTAACATTCTTTAGTTTTTTACTTTTTTGTATAACTAAAAAGGCGTCAAATGTCAACCCTGAGAACTTGTTCTTCTTCTTCTATTATACAATATAATGTCTCCTGCATAACATTACTTTACTCTCCCTTTTTTACACTCTGACTGACGCCCTTCTAGACAAGTGTCTATCGTTGTTTTTATCATTGCCATACATCAATGTGATTAACTTGCTGGCTTGGACCATGTTTGTGTCCAAGTGCAGAAAATTATATTAAATGGCCTTGATGTAAGTGATAGTGACATATTTGGGTGTTTATGATGACGATGATGATGGCGATACTCGCTTGGACTTTGTTATTCTGTCGATTTTGATTCATGCGATTCATTTGTCCTCAGAGAAATGGGATAAATGTCAACTGACTATGACAGCAGCCAACAAGCCAAGTTGGGGGCGGTTGTATGTATTGTATATAAAAATAAAAACCAAACTATTTTTATGAAAATGCTATAAAAAGGAGTGTATATATTTTGAGTAGAAAAAACAACAAAGTCTCATTCTGAAGTCTCATCACCAAGCTCAACTTTTTCGCTGCTTTGAGCTTCCATCTTATCTTTAAATTTATCGTACATTTCTTCAAGATATTTAAAAACAGAATCCTTAGCAGTATAGGAAGTCCACTCATGTTGGCGGTGGCCTTTAGAATAAATTATAACATTAAATTAAGTTGAAAATTTATAATTAGAATGCTTTTTGTTACCTGCTGAAACACGTGGTATGTCATCATTTGGTGTTGGCAGCACATGATCTAATGGCTGATCACTTGAAGCCCAATTGCGGCCATATACATCTATGTAGGCTTGGTCTTCAGGTGGTACCGGAGTATGTGCAGAATCTGTGAAGGCAAGTGCAAAGACTTTTTCCTCAAAGAATGCCTTATGTTTGTTTAACTAAACAAGATATTCATAGCATTAGTTCTCTAGTTCTATTTCTAAATGAAGAGTTTTATATTGAGTTTTACCAAATGCAATGCTAGGGAACCGCCATAGCTATGTGCTACAAAAGCAACACTTGTGGGATTTGAAGGCATCACAATGTGCTCGAAAACATATTCAATGTGACTTAAAGGTGAACCAACTTCTGGTATGTTCATACGTCGGTCATCGATGGTACGCTGATTATCATTTGCATTTGTGATTAAAATATCATAAGAAAGCTCCTGAGCTTTTTTAATGTAGGGTATTTGTGTACCATGATCCAATGAATTGTTTATAATGAGACTGAAACCGATAGGAAAAGCAAAAAACAATTATCAATAGATGAATAATAAGCAGCGATAACAAATTTGGTATTAGTTCTAACATACACACTTATATGATATACTAGTAAACAAACCTTCTGGCCCACTGCCCTGCACGTACATAACCACTGCCATGCATAAGGATTAAAAGCTTTTTGGACTGTTGCAATTCCTCAGGTTGGCTAAAAACGAAGGAGCACATATCAAGAGGCGCATCTTTTGGAATATAAGTACGCTTTAGGCCGCATTCCTCTAGCAGTCCATAAACAATTTCAGGGATTGTCTAAAAAATACAAATACAAATTATATTCAAACACTTGTTGGCGCCTAAACCAACTTACCGCGGCAAGATTTTCATATCTTTTTTGATTTCTACCAGCATTGCCGGTTACATCAAAAACGAATGGTTTGTCACCCGTCTGACCTGTCGCATCATCGATCGCACGGAGTTTTCCTTCTGTGTAAAATGAATCATATTTTTAGTATTGAATAAAATTTGCAAATAAAAAATGTCTGCACTTACCATCATTAAAGGCATAACCTATTTCTCTCAGTCTGTCCGTCGCTTCCACGCTATTAGTGGGTGGGCAGGAATAAGTAATAATATTGACTGAATCATTACGGAAAAATTTTAATATTCTTTGAAACATTCGAATAATGTTAATAAGACTTACTTTCTAATCTTTCAGCCATTTGTGGAATTGCGCTTTTTAGTTGTGGCAAGTTGGCAACAATATCAAACGGTATAGTATTGCCAACAATGAAACTGTATATTTACAGCTGTAAACTTTTTGTACTTGTTCTTACCTAAGTTATTTAGCTTTGCTAACTTCACACACCATTTGAATATAATTCACCATGAATACTTATTGAGTGTAAATAATCGACTGCTCGCTCAAATTATGTGCTGTGCAAGCAAGACAAGAATAAAAAGCAACTGTATAACTACTATTACTGTTCTTACTTATGTATCATTGCATTACGCACTACATACATCATATTAATATTTAGTGACCAAAAAATTTATGTTGTGAGTAAATTCTTGCTCTCTGAATCTCTAAACGAAACGAGCATATGATATCGAAGCAGAAAAATAATAAGCATCTGTATAAATTTTTGTTTGCTTACTTTATACACCACTTTTATATTTATTCACCACAAAGAGTAACAGATTTTCAATATTATACTCGCTCATGTAGCATCCCATTGCCTACTACATACATCATCTTAATATTTATTCGCCACAAATTCATATGGAGAGTAACGATGACTACTCTAGTAAACAGTGAGTGTCAGTTGCAGAACGAGATAAATGTGTGGTGATGTGATGATGTGCAAGCGAGATGAGAAATTGGTGAATTATTTTTTTAAACTTGTAATGCAACGGCGTTGGTACGAACATGTTTGTTTATGTTTTTGTTTTTTGCTGCTCATATTTAAAATCACAGCAACAGAATATAATTATTTTCGTCTGCCAAATAATGTGCGCCCGGTGCGCTATGAATTACGCGTGCTGACAGAACTGGAAAATCCCGAGAACCTAACTTTTATGGGGGACGTGAGCATACAATTGGAGGTGCTGCAAAAGACACGAAATATAACATTGCATGCTCAAAAGCTTGAAATCGACAATAGCGCAATACGATTACAAGAGCTTAATGACCACCACCAAGAACATTTATTGAGCATAAAACAGACGGAAAGAATTAACAAACATGACTATTTTGTCATACGATTGGATCAAAATTTAATGCCCGGAGTCAATTATATTTTAAATATACCATTTCGCGGGACATTAAATACTAAGCTGCGGGGTTACTATGTGAGTTCTTACCAGGACAGCAGAACAGGTGTGACCAGGTAGGCCTGGCAATACAATGGTTAATAAGTTTAATAAAAAATCAACACAGATACCTTGCAGTTACCCAATTTGAACCGGCAAGTGCACGTGCAGCATTTCCGTGTTTCGATGAACCTAACAAAAAAGCAACATTTGCTGTCATTTTGGGGCATCATATAAAGTATCAAGCGTTGAGTAATATGCCTTTGAAGGAGAAAATACCTATGTAAGATCTTGAGAGATTTAATTTCCATAATAATTTACTTTTAGTTCTTGTTACAGGGTTGAACGTAACAACTGGGAATGGAGTATTTTCGAGGAATCAGTTCCTATGTCCACTTATTTAGTTGTCTACTCAGTTAATGAATTTGTTTCAACATACACCTTAGATAGTCCCTTAGACCACGTTACATTCAACACTTGGGCGCGACCAGACGCCATCTCACAATGCCAATATGCCGCGGAAATTGGCCCTAAGTTATTATCATATTATGAACAAATATTTGACATTAAATTTCCATTGTCAAAAATCGACCAGATTGCTTTACCAGACTTTAGTGCTGGAGCAATGGAAAATTGGGGTTTGGTTACATATCGCGAGACTGCTCTACTTTTTTCCAATAATCAGTCTTCATTAATGGATAAGCAACGCGTTGCAATAATAATTGCACATGAACTGGCGCATCAATGGTTTGGTAACCTAGTCACTATGAAATGGTGGACAGATCTATGGCTTAATGAAGGCTTTGCTACCTATATATCAAGTTTAGGCGTTGAATTTCTACATCCACAGTGGTGTACGTACAACGAGGAGTCTTTAGAAAACACCCTTTCAATTTTCAACCTGGACGCTCTTAGCTGCAGTCATCCTGTCTCTCAAAGAATAGAGAAAGTGAATCAAATTTCCGAAATATTCGATTCCATATCGTACAAGAAAGGCTCAGCTGTTATACGCATGATGCATATGTTCTTGGGTGATGATACATTTCGAACAGGTTTGAAACTTTACCTAACCACACATGCTTTTAGTAATGCAGAACAGAATGATCTATGGGAAGCATTATCAAAAGCTGCACACATGGATCGCGCTATACCAGAACATTTGAGCATAAAGACAATCATGAATTCGTGGACTTTACAAATCGGATATCCTATAGTAAATGTAAATCGTCATTATTTCAGCGGCAAAGTCGAATTGAGTCAATCACGTTTTATGCAAGATCCGAATATCAATAGGGATAACAATAGCTGCTGGTTTGTGCCTCTTAGCTACACAACGGAAAGTGCTGCTGACTTCACAATAGCTGAACCCAAATTATGGCTTGAATGTGATCCGAATCACGACAGAAATAAATCACATATTTTATCTCTGCCAAGCTCAATGAACAGCGATGAGTGGATTATATTCAATGTACAATTGTCGGGACTCTACAGGATCAACTATGATGAGAAAAATTGGCAACTTATTATCAAATATTTGAGTACTAGTGATTATCATCGCATACATGTACTCAATCGAGCACAAGTTATAGACGATGTATTAAATCTGGCATGGAGTGGTGAACGTGATTATAAGGTCGCTTTAGATCTGTTGGATTATTTAAGACAAGAACGCGAATACATGCCTTGGAAGGCAGCTCTGGAAAATCTTGGTGCTATTAATCGCATATTACGTCAAACACCGGAATATGAACCATTTCAGGTATGGGAAAACAATCTTTTATTTATTGTAAATATAGAAATCAGTTTATTTAGTTGTAGAAACATATCTTTCTCAGGAATACATGCGCTTTTTATTGTTGCCTATTTACCAAGATCTGAATGGTTTGAATGCAACAATAAGGGTAGAATCGCTATCCGAAGAACAGCCTAATGCCTTGCTACACAAAGTTCTTATTGCCGGTTGGGCATGCCGCTTTGATATGTCTGATTGTGTCTCATGTGCAATTGATTATTATGAACAATGGAGAAGTAGTGATAACCCGGATCTTATAAACAATATACCAAAGGATTTGCGTACAGTTGTGTATTGTACTGCTATGCGTTATGGCTCTCAAGAAGATTGGCAATTTCTATGGGAGCGTTTTCAAAATTCCAATGTGGCTGGTGAGAAGCGTATTATTATTTCAGCTTTGGGTTGCACACGTGAAGTTTGGATGTTGAATCGTTATTTGGGTTGGGCCTTTGATAATAGTGATAATATACGCCATCAGGATGCATCATTCGTATTTGCAGCAATTGCACGTGGTGAAATTGGTTATCATTTGGCACGGGATTTCTTTTATAACAACATTGAGTATTTGAGTGAATTGTAAGTAGATGATGATGAGATATTTTCTTAAAGAAGTAATTGAGATATTTATTTCTTCCTTTAGCTATGAATTGCATTCGGTAGAATTGAGTCGTCTGCTTGCCATTTTAGCCAGTCAAATGAGTAATCCACATGATCATGAACAACTAAAGGATTTTGTTAATAAGCACAATAAAATATTATCAGGCAACGATCATAGTGTCCGTCGTGCCTTAGAAACAGTGCAAATAAATGCACGTTGGCGTGAACGTCATTTAAAAATTTTCACACAATATCTGAAGAAACACTTTTGGTAAATTGTGACACTGTTTTACCACGTCCAATACACAAAGAAGGTTTTATATATTTTCTTTATATATTTGGTTCTTTAATATTTTGTCGGTTAATGTTATGTTTGTACAAACAAATTATCATTTTTAAATAAGTTACAAATTTATATTAATAAAAATTTCATTTCATATTAATCACAGTATCTTCATAATTACACGCCTAAACACACACGTATACACAAACAAGTGCCAATTTGATGTTATAATAAAATGTGAAATGTATAAACTAACGTCCACCAGAACTGGAGCTTGATGATGCTGCACTAGCACTTCCACTACTAGCAGCAAATAATTTCTGTAGATTGGTGAGTACACCCCAAGCCATGCCGCCTATTGATCCAAGTAATTCTAAGAAATTAAAACCAGTACTCTCGATAACTGTTTCACGATCCTCTTCGGTCTCAATTGCAGCCGATTCGGTTGTATTTGAATTATGTTCAGCACCGCCCAACAAATGATGATGCCGTGTATGATTAAGGCCACCATCTCGCACTGTATTTAACAAATGTTTGACTGGCTCTAAAACAGGTATACCTTGTTTCTTAATACGATTCCATCTACCCTTTTCCTGATCATTCCAGCTGGACTCGTGTTGTTCATTTGTCTGAAACATTTCATCATTCATGGCATCAAGTGTATTTAATGACATTACTGGCAAATCATCTGTGTTATTTTTAGATTTCTGTAAATCATTTGCTACTTCTTCTAATGTTAGATTATTCTGCACATCCATTTCAATTTGTTGAACCAATCTACCAAACAGTTGCTGTAACTGTACTGAAGCAAAGTTGGCTTCTGTAGAAGTTTCAATTGTTTTTTTCCCATTTGAAATGGGTTCAAAATCGAATTCCGTATTAGTGGACACATGATTCGTTTTTGGTTTCCTTGGACTTAGAAAGCTTACAATTTGTGTTGTAGGTGCTATGGTTGTTGTTCTTGTTGTTGGTACTAACGATGGTTTTCCTGTAATCTCAGGTAACATTAGCAATGAAATCTAAAAAAGTAAAAACAGATAAAATCATATTAAGCAATAATGAGGTATTTTATATTCAAAAAATTTCACAGATATTTATTAATTGTGTCTGGAATTTTAATAGCACCAAAAGCTAATTGCTTTTATAATGGCTAGAATTCTGATTTAGAAATCTTAGCCATGGCGGCAATCGATTTGTGAAGGATGCTTCTATTATACTACCCCATTAATTTCGCAAATATTTTTTACATGCTTTTATGTGATTAGTAGTGTGTAGATCTACTTGAATTATTTGTAATATGTGGAATATATTAGGGTAGGGCCTGACCCAGTCACCTCGTCACTGCTACCTCTATTGGGCAAACAATTACAGCTTCTTTGGGAGTCTATTATTCATTAGATGTTATAGGTTACTACTAGTATGTCTATACAAAATAAAATTGCTAAAATTTGGCTAATTTCATCCCATGGCAAAAGAAAGATACAATTTTCGCACACAAGCTTTTTTTTTTTTTTGGATAGGCTGCTCAACATGAGACCTTGTTCTAAAGCTCAAATCCATGGTTCAGAACACATTTCAATATATTGACCTTCTATTAATATTTTCTTGTTCTTTTGACATAATTTAAAGAGATCACTGAAACAAAAACACTCACAATGAACAACACCGCGATTACGTTAGTGAATATCGATAGTCGTCCCATTATTTAATATTGCTAATGTCAAAACGTAAGAATTCGTGGAAATTACACCGTTTTCAACAACCGCACAAATTGTACTGAACTAAGCTTATGCGTCAATAAAATAACTTGGCATCCGATAGCGCTTTAGAGCATCTAACTCAAATAATCGGGTTAATTAAAATGCAAAGGGTGTCTTCAGTTTTTTCAGTTTTTATTTCGTTGGTCACCAACGCATTTTTATTCTCATTTGTTTCTGTTGTTACGAGTATAATAAAATATTGTTGACATGATATCGAAAACCTACTGAACTGAAACTACTACGTAAGCCATGGCCAATAAAACCAATTTAGTTGCCAATAGCGGCTCTAAAGGTCATGGGAGCTGTCAATATGCATATTTTGAAGTTGTAATTTACCAACAATTATTTTGTTTGTACTTATGTACTATAACAAAATGAGTCATGAAAATTATTGACCAAAATACAAAAAGATGGGTTAGATCCGACAATACCGATCTTTTGGTTATCGTCTCATCTTTACCTTTCGGCGAGTAGGTAAAACGAAATTTGTCGTCATCAGAATCCCAACGAACACCTAGAGTCTTCGCACAAGTGTCGGCTTTGATTGATAGTGGACCATTATCTTTAAACTCGTCTAAATGGATTGGCTTACTATGATTGGATTGCCGTTTTATGCAACTCGAACCTGCCTAAGTTAAAAGCAGTCAAACATAGCTGTTTGAAAGATTTCTACGAAAATGCACCCGAATGATGTTGTATCGCGCGGAATGGATCCGCTGAGTTTAGCAAGCAATGGTCTTTGGTACAACGGTCACGGGGGCCTTGCTGTGCCGGAATGCGTATGGCCAGAAGATAGTTGGAAAGTTAGTATGGATAAGGTGCAAGAGCAGCGAAAGATTCAATTCGCTTTGTCAGTCTCAAGTCAACAAGGTTAAAAAATTGTCACCATTCACTGATTCAAGCCCAAAGGTCCCAATAATTAAAGTTGGTGGAAGGTTAAGACATCCAGTATTGTTGCCTGGCGATAACGCAACTGTCAAATCGCTGATATGCATCAGGTTAATTTACATATTGTTTTTTATAAAAATTATATTCAAATGAATTGAAAAATGCATTTTTATAGATACATATTTTATTTCCTAAATTGGTTTAAATAAATTATACAACATTTTTGCAACCCATTTCTCGTGCTTGATACTCAATGGTCTCGGGTTTAAACAGAGACGGACTAAGTTGTCTGGTAGCCCAACTCTGCAAATCTTTAATGAGCCCCAAGATGGCATAGCTGAAGAGCAGGAAATATTTTGAGGGGACATTTTTGTTTCTAGAATTGGCAACTCTCAATCTCGAGGTTTGGAGACTCCTTGTTCCATAAGCCAAGGACCGCCATTCAACATATTTTGGCTTTGTTTTTTTTTAAGGTTTAGAGGACCATGCTTGAAATATTCGTTACCATAAATATATGTAATGGCACATAACATTACAAAGTTCCTTAAGGAATTTAGTGGGTTCAGCGCAACTCCCAGCGGATGGCAATGTAATTCAAATGTGTCAAAATTGAAAATTTTATTTAATGTATATATTTTTTTTTTTTAACAAAGCAATCCAGGGCTTTTTATTCTTTACCTGTTTCAATAGATACTATAGAAAAATCAGTTGACTGTCGTAGCTCCTAGAGGCAACATCATTTTTTGGAAAAAAAAATTTACAAAAAAATAAAAATAAAAAAAAAAAAATATTTTCGGTTCAAAATTTATCGTATTTTCCTGTATCGAATTTTTAAACAAAGCTATCCGTTGCTTTGTAATCTAAATATAGCTCGACAGATGTAACACAAAAATCAGTTGAAGGGCACAGCTCGTAGAGGCAACATCAATTTTGGAATTAAAAATTAAAATAAAAAAAAAAAATTATATCTGGTTATATTTTTCATAAACTAATCAAAATTTCTTGTGTCTAAATCTACGTTATAATGCGATTATTTGGAAAAATTTCGCATATTCTAAAGGTGCGTATAATCTATTGGTGTTTTCTCAAATGACAGTTAAATTTTTTGCATGCTTTGTAATATCCGCCAAATATTATCTATTTATTGTTTCTTTTTATGCTTATGGTCTTCTTTGGCTTTGGAATGCAACAGTTCTCTCGAAATGTTAGTTGCCGAGCGACCAGTTACCAGCCCAACTCAATATTCTACACACGCGTGCAGAAATGGCCAAATGCACCAGAGCTGATCCTTACCCGGTTTTTTTCGCAGAAGTCTTCAAATATCTTTGCGCTTAATGCTGGCACAAATATGCTGAGGAAAAGGATAAGTTTTTCGGGAACGCCAGGTATTGTAAAAGTCGATAATGAAAATTTACTCCCGGTTGGGATTATAAACACTTCGGATGGTAGTAACGGTAAAGGGTTAAAAATAATGATAATACCATTAAATATGTCTGGTTCCGATGAGCAAATGCTCCGGAATACTCTTAACAATTTGCATATAATAAGTCAACATGCTGACGAGATTGAAGCGTTCTCAGAATTAGTTTGCGCGAATACCGATGTCGAAAATGCTGTAGTGACTGGTGACTTGACAAAAAACGACAAAATGTCTGACTATACATTTCCGCCAGAATTGACCACCCAAGATGAGCTTAGTTTTTGGGATTCATACAATCAACAATCTATGGCCGATGTAAATGCTGTAAGTAAAGTTGAAAACGAGACATTTTCAAATCAGGAACTTTTGGCTGGTGCAACGGCTTGTAATACAACAGTTAATAATCCTGTGAGCAATGCTTTAAAACCAGCTCCCTTAGAATGGTCAATGAATCAACAAGAAACCGCCTCCCAGAGCTATGTAATGCCTCAAATTCCACAAAACATACCACCTTTTATAGATCCTGATAAGCCCAAGCCTAAGATAGATGAAGAGCCTGAAATCCCAATTCAAATCATCGGTGAGTCGAAGCCGGTAAAACATTTGGAAACTGACGAAATACAGGAGATATATACTTCTGTACCAGAAGGGCTTGAAGAACGTCTTAACCAGATGGCCATTTCTTCGATGCAACTGGCCTTCGAGATGGATATGACAAATATTCGTGATGCCATTATGCGTGACGCGATGGATCGTGAAAATCTAAGCATAATGAAAAAGAGTGATAAAGGAGCTGCAGACCCCACGGTTTCGGTATCAACCAGTGTTGCGGTAGATACTGGCGCTTCGACCGAACACACAGTACCCCTGACCTTCAATGCTCTAATTAAGGGTACAGTAGAAATTGATGCATCGAAAATATCGCCAGAAACTCTAGACGACATGAAGATACCAGAGTTCAATGATAATGTCACTGCAATTGCCGCTAATATTTGCAGTACTGCACTGCAACGTGGATTTCCCACCGAAATGAATACAAAAACATTTACTAGTGAAGCGAAGGCGGCTAATATTACATCGATGAAAACAGAGGCATCTAATATGGAAGCGGATTTTCCCAGCGGCCGAGTTTCAGTAGATCGCAGAAACCAGGCATTACAGAAATCCAAGGCTATAAAAAGGATGAAAATGGACCATGAATCAAAAAAACGCACTGTGTGTACGGCATCCGTACCCAACCCGAACGACGCAATTAAGCAAGCAACTCGTGAGCAGCGAGAGAGTGAAATGCGTGATGGTTGCAAGAATCCTCCATTAAAGAAAAGGAAAAAATGTCCAAAAACATGTCCTTTAGCGGATCCCTGTAAAGAACAGGAACGCTGCCCAAAACACAAGAAATGTGATAGTAAAACCAAAAAATCAAAATCGGAGAGTCAGACTCAACTAATAACGGCAAGTAAAGGTGGAAGCAAGAAAGGTGGAAAAAAGGATCCTTGTGGCAAGAAGGGAGGTGGTAAAGACAAGAAGGACAAAAAGAAGGATCCATGTGCTAAGTTTAAGAAAGGTGGTAAAGACAAGAAGGACAAAAAGAAGGATCCTTGTGGCAAGAAGGGAGGTGGCAAAGATAAGAAAAAGGATCCATGTGCTAAGTTTAAGAAAGGTGGTAAAGACAAGAAGGACAAAAAGAAGGATCCTTGTGCTAAGTTTAAGAAAGGTGGTAAAGACAAGGATAAGAAGAAGGATCCCTGTGCCAAATTTAAGAAGGATAAGAAGAAGGACAAAAAGAAGGATCCTTGTGCCAAGAAAGAAAAAAAGAAGGATCCTTGTGGCAAGAAAGACAAGAAGAAAGATCCCTGTGCCAAGTTTAAGAAGGATAAGAAGAAGGACAAAAAGAAGGATCCTTGTGCAAAGAAGGAAAAGAAGAAGGATCCTTGTGGCAAGAAGGGAGGTGGCAAAGATAAGAAAAAGGATCCATGTGCTAAGTTTAAGAAAGGTGGTAAAGACAAGAAGGACAAAAAGAAGGATCCTTGTGCCAAGTTTAAGAAGGACAAAAAGGACAAAAAGAAAGATCCTTGTGGCAAGAAGGACAAGAAGGACAAGAAGAAGGATCCTTGTGCCAAATTTAAGAAGGGAGGTAAAGATAAGAAGAAGGATCCTTGTGCCAAGTTTAAAAAAGGTGGCAAAGGTGGCAAAGGAGGCAAAAAATGCTATAGCACTGCGGCGTCGCTTAAAACGGCTCATTCTGACATGCGACTAAATGATAAGCTTCTTTCAAAAACTGGTGACAATAAGCATTTAAAGAAAAGCTTTAGTACCATGGCTCTGGGACATGTGTTTACAGACGTTCTTGCATCACGTAAAGAACCCTATGTAAATTATAACTTACGGCCGAAATATCACACATACTCGCTGTACAGTCGCCGCAGTTACGGCCTGAAAAAACCAAAGATTGTATTCAGGAATGTCTTCCAAACATGTAATCCCATTGAGAAAGTGAGTGAAGAGATTGTAAGCACAAAAGCAATGCCGACTACCTTCCATACGTACTCACTGTACACACGTCGTCACTATGCTTCTAAAAAAAAAGATAAGAAGAAGGGAGGTGGCAAGTGTGCTGCTTTTGCACCAAAATTACCCAAAAATCGTAAGCCCAACAAAAAAGCACGCACAGGTCTACGGACCGATTGCTTTGCAGATGATGGCGACTCATGCGGAAAGAAGGCATGTGGAAAACCATGCAAGCCTTTAAAAAAGCCACGCAAGAAGTGCGATAAAAAAAGTAAGAATATCAATATATTGTTTTAAACACTGCGCTTACCATGTATCCCATATTCCATATACCATTTTATGTATTTTAAGACAGAAAATAAGCAGCTCAATTATCTAACATCAAATACGTACTGGCCAACGGAAGGACATACTTTGCCATTACCTTATCATTATCAGCGATTAAGAAATTGGTATAGTGATTTAGCATTCCATCGTCGCTATCAATCGTCATATGGTTGTCCTAAACATGAAGTAAAGAGACGCGAAAACCTAAATCCTCAAACTGAACAAATCATAATTCCCGATACGTACAAAATTCAAAGGGTCTTTCAAAAAATGCCAATAGAAAAAGATTACGGTAAGATTTTTATTGTATATCACCTGGCGTAATATTTGAAATGTAGAGAATTTTCCTTCTTAGATGTACTTATACGCACTGGCTCGATTGCAATTACCGGATCGGATATACACGTTTATGAAAATGGTACTAAGCATTGTGAGGGCATGACTCTAGGTCACGATGCCACCGGTTTCGTTGAGAAGGTAATATTTTATTTTAATTTAATCATTTTCAAATTTTAAGTTAAGCAAATCAATTGAAGCTCGGTAGCTGTATAAATCATCTGCGTGTTGGCGATCGCGTTGTCATGGAATCGGCACTATCCTGTGGCATATGTAATTTCTGCAAGCGGGGCCTTTACAACATGTGCGGCCAATTAGTCTACAATGGTTTCTTCGGCACTCATCAAATACATCCGGCTGATTTATGTCATAAATTGCCGGATTGCATTAGCATGGAAGAAGGAGCCTTAACTCAAACTTTAGCCTTGGGTTGCCAGGCCTGCCTTAAGGCAAAAATTTTGCCAACAAGCAACCTTTTAATTATCGGCTCGTGTCCAACAGCTGTGGCGGCGGCTCTTTGTGCCAATGCCATAGGTGCCAAAAATATTGTAATTGCCGGCACTATGCAGGATACTCTAGAAGGTATTAAGAGCGATTTTGGTTTCGAATTTGTGCAGTTTGATGCGAATGCACTCTTCGGCGAGCCGCTTGAGGGCATCTATGCTAAATTTAAGGATTGGCCTAATTCTGTCATCAATTGTGCCATCTCAGCAATGAGCATGAATCTCGCTGTCATGGCATTACAACCATGTGGCATATGTGTTCTTGCTGAGTGCGAAGCAGAGTGTGCCAGCTTTAATGCGCTCGATATACTTATGAAGAATATACGTTTAGTGCCAAGCTTTCGATCCATTAATATGTAAGTAGATAGTGCATTTTGACTTTATTTTATTTACATTATTAATTTGATCTTTTGATCATCATATTTTAACTAGGTTTCCAACAGCCCTGCAACTTATGAAATCCGGTAGGGCCCCCATGAGTCGTTTCATATCGCGTACCTTTTCGTGGAATTGTTTAGAAGATGCTTTCAAATGTGCTCAACATGAGTCCAATATGGGTACAAAAAAAGTAATTGTGAACTGCTCAGAAAATGTAAATTTCGAGAGAGAACAAAGAAGACAGGCGTTAAGACCAAGAAAAGATTAGATATACACAAGAAAAATTTTCAAAATAAAATGGTGCCAATATATTTCAAAAAATTACAAAAAAAATCAAATATATTTCTTAAAAAAAATATCAAATTGTTTTTATTTTCATGTCTGCTTAACTTGTTTAGGTTTGGATCCCTGATCCTCGCTGTATGTGTGGCATCAGTATTCAGTATTCTTATTTATTCCATTTTTTGTCTATCTTAATTAAAGATGGAATAGTCGAAATGCTGAATCTGAATGTTCTTGTCTATGTTGCGAATTTCCCAATATCGCATTTGTATTCGCATTCGCTAATGTCAAAAAATATATATTCGTTACATCACTACTATTTTTATCATGTATATAAAATTGAATGCATGTATGTTCCCAATGAATTCCGAAACTGCTAAACCGATTTTGAAGTAATTTTCAAGGAAACCCTAGCATAGTCTGGAGAGTGTTTTTTTTTTAATTCTATGTAATGAAGTCCAAATGGTCCCTAGAGTATTATTGAGTCCAAGTTTTTTGTATTGCATTTTGTATACTAACTGTTTAAGAAACAATGCAAAAGACAATGAATTTCAGTTGATTGTTAGGAGAGTTTACGTAATAGAAATTGATCATAGAACAATCTCTGTATTCTTTGTAAGAAATTTGTCAAGGCACCAAGAAATCTTTTAATGTGGTTTTATGTGGATGATGGATCATCCCCAACAAGCTGCTAATCGAGTGACCAACCATGTTTGTAGTTTCTCATTATCTGATTGAAGGGGAGTGAATAGTATTATAAGTTTGTCATGAAGTTTGTAGCACACAGAAGGAGACATCGCAGACCACATAAAGTATATATGTATATTTGTGATCAGCTCTATAAGACGAAGTGATTTAGCCATGTCCGTCTATCTGTCTGTATGTATGCAAACTAGTCCCTCAGTTTTTGAGCTAGAGAGCTTTTGCACATAGGTTTCTACTTACCATACGCTGCACATTTGTCGGAATTAGCCGAATCGGACCTCTAGGTGGGTACCTCTCATACAAACTCACATTAAATGACAAATTTATAAAGAGTATAAGTACAATAAAAATACAATGCAACTCAAACTGTGTTCTTTGCAACAGGGAGAATATAGTGATGCTAAGAAAGGAAGGTTGGATGCAATGCGGAGGAGCGTGAAGAGCATTACATCTATGGCATAGCCAATGTTAGCCTTCTTTCAGGTTTTTTTTTACAGGTACTAAATTATACCGATGTTTTGACATGTATGAAGTAAATACATTCCGGTTAGTTAAAATGGATCGAAATACCAGTGAAGAACATGATGTCATTATTAAAACTTTTTTTGTAAATATGAAAAAAGGAAGAGAAGTTTAATAGTCGAATAATTTCTCAAATAAATTTTTCACATAATGATGGTTCAATTAGAGATATTTGCTAAATGATGTTGTTTTTGAGGTATTGAACAGTTTCAGGAATATCAGCATAAACTTTACTTTTCAAGAAACTCCAAATAAATAAGTCCAATGGTGTTAAATCACATGGTCTTGGAGGACAATTCACGTCTGTTCTTCATTATACTAAAGTTTAAATACTGAAAATATTTGTTGACTAATATGGAGTTGGAGGCACAGATTTTTACTGATGTGTTTCTTGTTTATGTCCGCATAAGTTCTTCCTCAAGATATTATTTTGTTCTCGAGTTATAAAATAAAATTATATTTCTATACACAGTTACACTAGAGGTCTTGGTATCTTTTCTCCTGAGATGCATTCAGTTGTAGCAGTTTTCAGTTTAAACCAGTAAATTGAAATTTTGAAACATTTTTTATGTTCTGGTATATTTTAATAATATTTTGTTCTCTTTTAAGATACATAAATTCAATATATTACCTTACAAAAAGGTAAAAGATAAACCGTTATTAATATAGAATATCCAAAAGTCCTTCTCGATCAAAGACTGGTAAAAGTTCGCCTATATATTTTTGTACGACTTTATCTTCAAACATTGAATCCCGAAAGCGTATAGCTTCATTTGTTTGTAAAAATAAATTTTGATATGTTGCGTCTTCATTTCCCGTATAGGTTTGTATGGGTTGAAAGAGCAGGGAAGCAAATACAGCTGAAGAGATATACATTTTCAATTATATTATATCAAACATAATAGGAGTATATCACATTATAAAATGAGTACTTACCATAAAATCGTCGTGATTGCATTTGTAAATTGAATTCAAATAAGGTGGGTATATGTTTTTTAAAATTAAGCGCTTTTAAAGTATCCGCAAATATATAATAGTAATACTGTAATAATTCCGGTTGATGGTGTTGACGAAGATTCTCTTCCATAGCACAATTAAAAAAGAAATGCAAATCAATTGCTGGTGAACTCCAAGCACTGAATTGAAAATCAATTGGTATAACATCAATTGGATCTGATTGCTTAGTCTCTCTATCGAAACTAAACATGATATTTGTTGTCCAAAAATCACCATGCACTAAGGTCATGAAATCGGATTCTTTAGCATCAGTCATGAGTCTGCCATACTCCCAAACGTTGCCATGTAGAATTTTAAATTTCTTGTAATATTTTTCCTTAAGTTCGGGCACCTTTTCTATGTAACGCATCAGTGATTCCATTATGCCAACCATTATGATTTTATATCTATCGGTTTGACGATTGAAGAAACCACGATCAAAATTCTTACCAAAAATACCCGGTGATCTTTCACTAAGCACTGAAGCAGTTGCATGCATTAAAGCCAATTTCCTTAAGGTCATCTTTGCTTGTACCAGATCCAAACGTTTCAAACGATCAACATTTACATAGTTATTGAGGGAAAGATCTTCAAATATAATTGCCATATGCTCACGATCCACATGTACAGTATCGGCGAATAGTTTATCTTTTATTCCGATCTCACGTACGAGTTCCGTTAATTTTGGCAATACAATGTCATACATGTCCATTTCACGAGTATATACGCCGAGTTCCATAAAGAATGCATAAGCTGGATCTTGGACTGCGCAAGTGGTTTTTGTTAGAAAAGTCGTTTCATGTTTTTCTTTCTTTCCATTGAGAAATTTCACTACTAAACGCGTAAGAATACTAACGAAATTCTCACCGATTGCGGATGCTGGAACTTTATCCAAACTTAATAACTGAATTCGTTCATCTTTATAATATTTCCGTAAAACATTCTCAACATATTGATCTGTAAGCCATGTCGGCGCTGGATGATATTTCTTTGCGGTTTGTGTTGTCATTCTATGAGTTTCAACAATGAATGTATGACAATAACTGACAGATGAAATGCACTCGCCAGTCTTATAGAGTGAAATGAATGACGTGGTTGATAAAATCATATTATAGAATAATACTAGTTTGGGCAGTTTCGCACTTAATTGTCTATTCTCATCGCATGCTACATACGTGTGCCTCACGGATAGGTGGAAAGATTAGATAGTCTTATAAATGTTATCTCGATTTAGTTGGCTACCCACCCTGTTTTATTTACAATAATTGTAAATGTTTTGCTAATTTAAGTGTAAACAAAAATATTCAAAATTCCCATCATACTATTATGTTATACTTGTACTACACTTATATTATATTAAGTGCAGGCAAACAGTTACAGTTTAACTTCGATTATCAGAAACTATATCAACTCGTACAACTGTATGCACACCAAGCAGTGTCATTTCATGGATGAAAGGGCGTTTAAGCCAACCACTCCAAATAAGAATTCTATTTATTGACGTAGCCGTTCAACTAAATTATTATGGCGACCGTAACATGGGACGTAGTGCACGTTAAGTTGGGCGAGCTGAACCATGATTCACAATATAAATTTTCACAATTTACAAGCTTTTTTTTGTTTGAGAGCTTTGCCCGGCTAGCAACGACCCACGGGAGGGTTGTTAAACAAGGTCTGTTCGGACAAGGCCGTTACATTAATCATTTGACATACATTGTACGCACAAATTAATTCTTTGTGTGATGCTTTAGGTTTATTGCTCTGTCGCAAGTCCGAACTCTTAAATGTCTGCGATCCAACTAAACTGCAATACAAATTTTACTCAAGTCTCTAGAGCTAGAATGTAATTTTTAAAGCGCTGCCTGGCTTTCTGCTGAGAGATTTAATGAAATCAAAACTGCAAACTCACACTGCACCAACAAGACTTAACTTGGTAGCATTATACAATATACTCCATTCAAGCAAAATTCAAAACAAAACAAACTTATAATGCTCTATTCACTCCCATTAAGAGTATAAAGAAAGCGAACTCAATAACTAACCAAGATTGGATGCTCTGTTTTGTCAAAGGTTCTGAAATCCGTAGACTGTTCAGTTCTCTCACCATTTTAAAAAATATTTCCACTCTCAAAAACTAATACAATTTCAAAAAAAAAAAAAAAAGAAAATAAAATTGGTTCTGAAAACGAAACGAAACCAAAAATTATGAAATACATAGACTGGACAACTCGCTCACTTCTCTCCCTGTTCTGAAATTGTTGTGGGTAATCATTGATTTCATTCGATTATTTTCTGCAAGTGTACCTGTTATTTTTGATGGGAGTGTTGTCCAAACACCAAATCAACCACCCAAAAAGATCTCTCAATCGATTTTCTCCCTTTAATTCTATCACCCTTGCGCCACTATTCATGGTGCAAAGGTACAAAATGTACTGATCACAAATCAAATTAACCTGTCATTATTGTTTTCAAAGACTACAAAAACAACAAAATATACCTAATTTTCAAGAATATAACATTGTTAATACTTTGTTAGGCCGCCCTGATTGTCTATGACTGCTTGCAGCCGACGTTTCAGAGGGCAATATTTCTGCCCATCAAATCCTTGATAACTATGTATTAAAATATTCCCAAACTTTCGTTTCAAAAATACCCATACATGCTCAATAGTGCTAGGTAGGTAGGTAGCTTTCGTAAGGCATAATACAGCAGCCATTCCTTCACCGAAAGTTTAGTATGCTTGGGATCGTTGTCTTGTTGAAAGATCAATTGATGTCCAAGACCCAAGCTGTCGACAGAAGACTGTAGTTTATGTTCTGAAATGTCTTTGTATTGAAGTTGATTCATTATGCCATCAATAAAGTACAAATTACCAACAGCAGATGAACCTATTGCTCGCTAAGTCATCACACTACTACCATTGTTTTCCCCATTTGGAATCAAAATTCTCGTTTGAAAGCCGGTGTTATGTTTACGCCGGACTTTTTAACGACCATCACTTCCGAACAAATTGAACTTCCATTCATCAATGAAAAGAACAGTTTTCCAAAATTCCTTGTCCTTACTAATATATTTCAATGTCAATCTGATCTGCCTTTTTATCAATTTTTAAAGGCTTCTTTCGAGGGATAATGCATCTATTCCTCACTTTAGCTGCCACTTATGCTGATGACACAACATTTTTAGCGAGTGACACTTCTTGCGATATATGTAGCTGCTGCCACCACTCAAAGAGCTTCTGAATAATTAGAAACTTAGTACAGGTGATGGAATATCGGTATGAATAGTGCTAAATCGCAGCGCTGTTGTTTTTCGTTGCACTATATCCTATGTCCTCTTGTTACTCTGAACGGCATTCTAATCCTATCAATAAATCATCTGTAAAATACTTTGGATTGCCGACCAACGTGGTCTAAGCGTGGTTTCGCTATTTAAGGCTATAGTAATATCATCCTCCACGTATGGCATACAGCATTGGGGACTAGCTGCAGAGTCCACGTTTTATCGCATTCAGGCTATGCAGAATAAAGCTCTTCTGCACATCATGGCTGCTCCTTGGTTCATTAAGCGTTTATTAATACACCGTGAGTTTGACATCCTTTCTATAAATTAGCAAATTAATCGCCACACCAACCGTTACAACGACGCTCATAATGTGCATTCAAATCCTCTGAATGGTTTGCCGAGAAACATGTTTGTTGGAAGTATTGGCGATGAGTTCCAATAGTTTTGGGGGCTTTGGATTCTAGTGAACGTGCTTTAAGATGCAACTTACATCACGTCGAAAAAACTTCTTCGGTTGTCCGCTTCTATATAAATTTTCCATTGAATCGATTTGTTTATGTTTTCTTACAATAGTTTGCACATTGGAAAATAGAACCATCAAAGATTTATTGTGTGACGATGCGTTCCAAACGTCAATGTAATGAAACTGCTTACACACGTTACCTTTACTAATCAGCAACGGATATTCAATTTACGCTTAAACAGGCAATAAAATTAGTCATTTTGGCAAATAATTTTGTTATATTTGTACGCGCAATGAACTTAGAACCGGAAAAAGGACAATTTATTGTTTTACCTGGTTTCATATGCATACTTTTCTGCACAATACTTTACAAATGAGTCATGAGTTTCTACTGCAAGAGCTGCAGCGAAGCATTTTCCGATATTCAACAAATAGATCAATGTATATTTGGATAAATATAATATAAATTCTGTCAGTATTTTATTAGCGAATCCATACATTTAAAGAAACAAAACAAGGCGCCAGCTGTTTTCACACGGTGTTGCCAGACTAATATTTAGGGTGGCAGTTCTACACCATACATCATGCGTGTATACATCATGCATATAACAACAAACTTAAATTGGTATTTTATCAATTATAATAACAAATAAAGATTATTTCTGATTATATATGGTCTTATTATTTTATTTATTTTTGTTCCTAAAAATATTTCTTAGTTCTTTTACTTCACTCTTTTGTTATGAACTCAATAGTTTATAACCTACCTACTTCACTTTATGCAGTTCATAAACTACTTACAACAACTTGCTGTTGCACGTGTGGTTATGTTTTTATAAAATTTTGTTTGCAAATTGTCAGTAAATTCACAATTATGGGTAAATTAAATGTCACCATTTTGCGTTATCTCACCAAAGAGGATTTTCGCGTTTTAACTGCGGTAAGTTTTATGAATTAAAAGAAATACATAAATGCTTTATGCTTTATTCACATTTATCAGGTTGAAATGGGCATGAAGAACCATGAATTGGTACCGGGACCATTGGCTGCATCTATTGCAAATCTTAAGAGTGGCGGTGTTCATAAATTAATGAAGGAACTATGCAAACACAAATTGCTTACCTATGAGCGTGGAAAGAAATGTAAGTTGTTATATTCCATTCTCCTGCTAAGGACCATAAAAACGTGTTACATTTCTTTGTTTGTGTAGTTGATGGTTATCGCTTGACAAATACTGGTTATGATTATCTTGCTCTTAAATCATTGACTCTACGTGGTTCTGTGTCCTCATTTGGCAACCAAATTGGCGTTGGCAAGGAATCGAATATTTATGTTGTAGCCGATGAAGAAGAGAACCCCATTTGCTTGAAATTGCACAGATTGGGTCGTACATGTTTCCGTAATATCAAAGCGAAACGTGACTATCATGGCAGAAGACACAAGGCTTCTTGGCTATACTTGTCGCGTATTTCAGCCACTCGGGAATTTGCTTATATGACAGCATTGTACGATCGTGGTTTTCCGGTACCAAAACCCATTGACTTTAATCGTCATTGTGTTCTTATGGAACTTGTTAATGGCTGGCCAATGTATGTACAGTATATTTATGAAAATATCAACTATCCTTATCCTCTTTTTTATGTACAGGACACAAGTACATGAATTAGTGGACGCGGAACAGGTCTATGATGATCTTATGAATCTAATTGTACGCCTAGGCAATTCTGGGGTTATACATGGAGATTTCAATGAATTCAATTTAATGCTTGCCGATGATGGCAAACCTATTTTAATAGATTTTCCACAAATGATGTCAACTTCACATGAAAATGCAAAATTGTAAGTTGTCATTCTGATATATAGGATGATGATGATAATGTTTACATTCTTTTAGCTTCTTTGAACGTGATGTCAACTGTGTACGTGAAATGTTCCGTCGTAAATTTGGTTATGAAAGTGAAGATTATCCAAAATTCAGTGACATCGTTCGTGATGATCAATTGGATAAAGAGGTGCATTGCACTGGTTATGGTGTTACAAAGGAAATGGAAGACGATTTACTACAAGAATATGGTATGATTGAGAAGGATGATGATGATGATGAAGAAGATGAAGATGACGAAGCACCAAATTTAGTAAAAGAAGAAGTCTCAAATGCTGAAATCAATGTATATCGAAAACAGTTAGAAAATGAAATCTCATTTAGTGAAACAAAACATACTTCAAGATCTGATGATGCTATACGAAAATATATTGAATCATGTTCTCAATACCTTGGTAATATGACTTTGGGTCCAGAGGAACCTTTACCAGAAAGTATCTCAAAAGATATAAATTACACTAATGCAGAAAATCAAAGCGAAGAAAATATTGCAATAGATCCAACAAAAACTCAACTACCACAACAGCTGCCCAAACCATTGGAAGAGAAGACTCAAAATGTTGTCGCTACTGCTGCTGCTGATGATGATGGTGCCGCATCAATAAGTTCCAATGATTTGGAAACCGATGATGTGGCCAATCTTGATCCAAATTCTCGCATGTACCGTCTTCACATGGTTCGAAAATTACTTGACGATGCTCGCAGTGTACGTTCCTATTCGACTACAGCTAGCACAATTGCACCATCTGTCGTTACGGAGCGTCTCAAGCGAAGCATGGATATACGTGAGAAACGTGAGCAACGCAAGCGAAACGTTGTAAAAGGAGAAGCGAGTGCAGTGCATCGCCATCGTAAAGAAAATAAGGATGTTGTTAAGGAATATGCTGGATGGGACTTTTAATCAATGATAAAATACAAACATTTGTAAATTATAGAATTAAGTAATATACATATTATATTATCACAATATTGGATATAATTTCCAAAATTATTATAAAAATTATGTATTAGGTTGTTTGGTAATGACTTACCGCTTTTCTGCTTGATGAAATTTAAAGCATTAGCATTTGACACATTTGTATATCATGACAGGTGATGATATTAATTACAAAACGACGCCACAGACCTTGTACCCAAGGGACTTTCAATAACCACATATGTCGACAAAATCTAATAAAATATTCACGAAAACTGGCATTTGACTAACGCAGGAGAGTTCCAGCTAACCACTAATACTGTCTATAGGCATTTGGAAGCAGCCGCATACACTTAAAAGGATGACATAGCCGTTATGTTAGGCGTTGTTAGACTGTAGACGCTATAAGTCGGGTCGCGATGAGTTACTTCGAAGGGCAGTTGAAAGTGTATTAGAGGCCGTATCCACCTGTTGATGTTAGTGAAATGAGACCTCCTCGCTGTACATACTCGAACCACCTTAGGTCGAGCTGTTCTCCTAATAAACCGACTCAAGCGACTATCATTGACTTATGGCTCTGATAGAGGTGGCTTCCGTTTTAGGGCTTGATACCCAGGTCAAGAACTCTATCCCCTTTGTACTTTTAACAAGATGTCATATGAGTTGCTGCAATGAAAAGCATTTGGTTTTGAACAAAATAACGAGTTGCGTTTGCAGATGATCATGGACGAGGAAAGGCAGTACGACCCAGTGTGTTGGTCAATCTCAGAAAGGTTTTGTTGTGAATTTGATGGGATTGAATGGGAATCATCCACTAGTCCCAATGGACGAAGCGGCAAATCATTATCTAACAACCTCTTTAAATTGATTTGATTTCATTATAGTTTTAAGTTATTGCAAAATGGAATTATTTTGTCATCGTCATCAACTTAATGATGTCATAAAGAAATGTAAAATTCAAATTTATTTATTTAAATTCTATATACCTAGAGGTAGATCAAATGATCATTGTATGTATGTCACATTAGTACTCAAGTACAATGAATGTGATTTATCTGTACCAACACCGCGCTCATATACCATAGTAAAACTCTTATCAAGCAGACTATTTGTTATTCTAAATCATATAAAAGAAATGTGTTTTGGGTCTAATACAAATTAAATTCTAACGTTCAGTTTTTTTAGACAACCGAGTGAGTCTAGTTGGGGATCATCATTATCATTATGTCTTCTGAGGGAAATAAAATTAAAAAATATCATCCTGCGCCACAATGGCTAACTGAAAATTATGTGGAGCAGGCATTGCGAAAATATTACAAGGATGAGAAATTAACTTTGGTGGATTTAAAGAAAATTCCAGCATCACCAATTGGTGAAAATTTCGTTAGTATTCTGACACGGATTCATGTGGAATTTTATAATTCAAAGAAGCAAAAAAGTGAAGACATATTTTTAATTAAAACTACATATGCTGACAAGGATCCAGCTGGAGATTTCTTTATAAATTTCGGTGCTTATGTTCGTGAAATGGATATGTATGAATTGGTATTACCAAAATTAACAGAAATCATACGAGAAATCGATGATGAAGAGAAATTATTTGCTAATACAATTTATGTTGATCGTGAACATATGTCTATTATTTTAGAGGATCTTTCCATAGGGAAATATGTGTGTGCAAATCGTATAGAACGTTTGGATATGACACATGCCAAATTGGCTTTACGTAAATTAG
The DNA here is from genome assembly GCA_037043315.1 of Amiota communis. Taxonomy (NCBI): domain Eukaryota; kingdom Metazoa; phylum Arthropoda; class Insecta; order Diptera; family Drosophilidae; genus Amiota; species Amiota communis. The sequence continues at coordinate 760,008 of JBAMAV010001400.1, read as the reverse complement.
CGAAGATGCATGCCACAGCAGCAGTGCTTAATGAACGTTCTCCTGGAATTTTCTCCAAAAATTATGATCGTAATTTTTTTAATCGTCATACAAATGCTTATGAGCCCATTATGCGAGGCATTTTAGAATCATTATTACGTTATATAGCCAAAGTACCTGAATTGAAAAATAGATATTATAATAAAATTGATATTTTGCGTGACAATGTAATGGAATATGGTGCACGGGCTACCGATGCCAATGAGGCTCACTTTATGACCTTAACTCATGGCGATTATTGGACAACCAATTTCTTATTTAAATATACCAATGCGAAGAAACCTGTTGATGTCATACCAATAGATTTTCAGTTTAGTACATGGGCATCACCAGCAGTGGATTTACATTATTTCTTTAATACTTCATTGCATGAAGATTTACGTTTGAATTGTCAATTAGAATTGCAACAATATTATTATTATAAATTAGCAGATACTTTGAAATTACTCCAATTTAAAGGACGCGTTCCTAGTCTCTTTGAGTTCAATTTACAAGTTCAAGCTCGTCGTTTTTATGGTGTGTATCTAAGTATAAGACTTATAATTTGTTATTACAAAATTGATTTTTTCATATCTTCTAGGAGTTTTTGCTTCGCTTATATTTCAACCCATAATGGTTTACAATGGAAAAGAGGAAGCCACATTTCACAATCTTTTCCAGCAAACTGAGCCAGGAATTCGTTTTAGAGATTCCTTGTATGATAATGAAATTGTACAAAAATATCTTGTAAATTTATTACCAGTTTTGGATCAAAATGGTTTATTAGATATTATGGATTAAAATTCTTAAAAAAACAACAATATTTTTAGAGTAATAATATACTAAAAAAAAAAAAAATTAATACACTACACGAAACAGCTGAAACACAACAAAAGGGAATCGCTTTTTAAAGCAGATAGTCCCTGGCATTGAAAAATGAATCACCATGATTTAATGCATTCGCATATTAGACTTTGACATTGCATCCTCGGATAAGCATGTCTGTTTGTCTCTACAAAACTATGTTATCTGGATGATAACAACCAAAATCCGTCAATCAAGATCTCTATTTGTGAATATGAAGTTGTGAGTTTGCCGACTCTGTTGCATTCTCCACTTTGAGGTATTTAAGAAACACAAATCACAATATTCAATATTAATTACTATTAAAACCATACATATGTTATGTAGTTTTTGCTTCAATCACATTCACTACACTATTGTCATCAGTTACTATTGTTACAGATGGCTGCAACTCGCCTTGTTTAGTCTCATTAAGTCTCGCAATTTGTGGAGCAATTAAAGGTGAACTAAGTTCATGATCATTGCATGCATAAGAACCTGGTGATTCATTTTCTAGAATTTCTTTGTTGTTCTTCCAGAATTTCGATTCGATTATATCTTCATGGAAAGGTACAATTAACTGCCAACGTTTGTCTTTTATGACGTGATGATCGCCGGTTACACGTTTTCGCAATAATGTAGTGCCTTTACGAAACATAGGATCCACTCGATTATAGTTAATGTTAAATTGTGAAAAAAGTATTTCATTTTTGTCTTTTGCAAATGTGCCACGTAATTTGGCCTCGGCCTCTTGATTACTTAAGCCGGCCTTAAGTACCAAATTCCAAAATGTTGTGTTATAGAGATTATTTACATGAACGTCGGCTTGCCGCCAACTAAGATAATCACGCAGATTCTCGTCCGAAGGATAGAGCACTACGCGTCCATCAAAACATGGTGCATACTGTAACTGTGTATCCGTCATAAATCTTGGCCATTGCCACACATAGCTGGAACTAAATAAGCTAGTTACATATGTAAGTAATTTGGAAGCTCTTCGATTAAATGCCTTTGTCTCCTTGCGAAATACAAATGAGTATTCATCACTTTGACCATATGAAACTACAATATCCCGAAATTCCTGCATAACAGCTATGGCGGCTGTGTTCATTAGGTTGAGTGCTATAAATTTAATTTATAAATAATCTTTCATATGTGTATGATTGATTGATAGATTACCTCTTGCATCGTTTGGTTTGTCAAAATTGTGAACTTTTGAAAACTTGTGGAACTTTTTACCATCAATCCGAATGACAATCCATACATTAGGCAATATGCTGTCATCTCGTTCAAATCCTTTAACATATTCATATCGGCTACAAGCCATATTTCTCTGCACTAAGGTTATCCGTGGTGTTCTTAATAATAGTTGTAAGACACCCAATGCTTTTCGCATTCTTCTATTTAATTTTAATAAGATGGTATTTGTATGATTAGTTTAAGCTGGCAAGGTATGTGTATAGTATGGCGGGAAAAGCAGCTGTTCCGTTTATGACGTCACAAATACTTTTTTTACTTTATTATATCAGTAAAACACCTAATTTAAGTATTATTATTTTATTTTCAGCATATTGAAACTTTCAATGCGGAAACTAATAAAGATATAGAGAAAATTTGAACGTAATTTTTTAGGGCAGTCTTTCTTGTATTATTAATTAATTATATTGAAAACATTAAAGTAATTTATAAGAAAATATAAATTATAAACTAAAAATACACATAAACCAGAAAGAAGGCTATCATTGGCTATGCCAAAGATGTAATACTCTTCACGCTCCTCCGGATTGCATCCAACCTTCCTTTCTTAGCATCCCTATATTCTCTCTATTACAGTTTGAGTATTAACACAGTTTGAGGGACACTTTTATTGTATGTACTTATTTTTACACTTAATAAGTTTGTCATTTAATGTGAGTTTGTATGGGAGCTACACCTCCTGGTAACTCTAGAATCTTAAAAATACTGCGTGAAGATTATTAAAATCTGGAGTTTTTGAGTTGATAGTTTTTCATATTAAAAATGCCTGAAAATCTTGAAAAATTAAATTTTAATGATAAAGTATTCTTTTGATTAAAATTTTGCTTGAGTTTAAGAATATCTATAATATTTATTTGATAGCCGTTATATGTCAGGGGGTCAATGGGCCCTAGTGAATTGAATTAAGTTTGCAATAGAAGTCAAATATAGTATTAGTGTCGATGAAACGATTAGTGAGACTGGTAAAGTATTAAACATTACGAATTTTTTGAACGGAACTAAACAGTCAACACGGAACTAAGTATATGTTTATCAGATGCAACGATTCAACTATTCAAGAGAAAAGGCATACAAAAACGACGAGAATTTGGTTGTCGCCCACTAATTTACAATATTTTACAAGGGTATCAACTATGTACAAAGATACGATTATATCGAATTTCCTCCTATCATCATTATGTCTTTCTTCCTTACCGTGATGGCTAGATCCACGTTCTAGAAGGATATTCGGTTTTAAGGAACTTATGCTTTGCACTTGATTGGCTTTGGAAGAAAGTCATTGTTTCTTTTTTAAATAGATGACGTTGTGCGCGTTTGTTATACTTTTTTAGGCACATACTAACATTATATCTCTCATTTCAGAATTTGATTTTGACTTTGATTTCGAAACTGAAGAGATAGAATAGAAAGTTTTGTGAATGAAGTCTTTATTATGGTTAGGTTGGGTTAGGTTAGGTTAAGTGGCAGCCCTCAGACGAGAGGCTCACATAGGCACAAAAAATAGTATGGCCCATTGTGATATCAGCAAAGAGTTGACACGGCACCCCTTAGTCCGATTCGGAGAACCATTTGGACTCCGAAATGAATCTAGCTATGTCCCTGATTGGTAGGAATCATAGTTCTGTTAAGCTGGAGAGAAACCCAGAGCCTAGGTGGTTCCATCTTCTTCTGGCGAGGGATGGACACTGGAACATGAGGTGAAGCACAGTCTCCTCCTACTCTTCATAGCCGCAGCTGCTGCAGAAATCGTAATGAGGAAGCCCTGGTCTGCCAACATGTTTGCCTATGCCGTTAGTACGTCTATGGTTTTGCTTATTGCGGTTCTACCGAGATTTAGCAGTTGGCCGGTTCGTTTCCTGTTTATATTAGACCAGGTTTGCCTAGCTATGCTGCAAGTGCTTGCTTGTACCCAGAGAGCATTAGCTTTTACTTGGTAGAATTCTTTATTATGGTTGCTAAAAAAAAAAATAAAAACCTTTAAAAAATCACCATGGCTAACTAAAAAGTCGTTGGGTTGTTTATAATGGCAATGAGTTCGAGGGATTGGTAAGTCATATGAAAATGTAGTGTAATCTTAGTAGATTTCTTTTCCCGTCCAAAAGTTAACATAATATCTGCTGCATCCAAAAACATTGACCTCCACCTATGAAAGCACACGTCAATGCTGTTTTTTTTTTATCTAAATCTTAGTGTATTAATGTCGTCATAAATTTCTTTATGATTATTTACCTAGATTCTTGGCACAAGTTCGCACATTTAGCACTTATCTCTAATCAGAAAAAGCTGATAATAACTTGATAAAGTATAAAGATTTTTTCACAGATGCAAACAAAAAATCAGACAGAACCTATGTATTTAACAAAGTCGCATCTTTTGGAATTAAAATGTGAATATTGAAAAGGGGCAAAACAAATGAATTTTTTGCTAATAGCGATAATTGTAAGTTATTAATAACGTTAGCAATTTTATCTTAATATATTGTACATTGCATTAAAAATGACGTGATTTTATTGCATTACAAAATAAGATATTTTCAGATTTATCGTATATGAACTATATATTTATAGTTTCCTATATATCATAGTAAATAGAAGATGTTATAGTTTGTGTAAATATTTAGCATGCGTGCGTGCACTTAATAATGGAAATTATAAATTATTTTAATTATTGTTTTTTTGTGCTTTACGGTAATAATTTTAAACGGTTTTATTAGAGCCTTAAAGCATTATGATGATTATGGTGATGGTGATGAGTTAGCAAAACTTGTTTTAGTCAACTCATAGAACACACAAACAATCAACCCATTATCATGTCATTCATAAAATTTCATTTCGCTAGATTTACATAACGTAAAAAAAGCATATATAGTAAGACCAAACAAATAAATGAGTTTATAGATAAGATAAAGTGTTCGGATTTTGTTCGTTTGTTTGGCGGGATCAAAAACTCGAAATAGAAAATGCCTTCGGAGAATAATGTTGAATGTTATATAGCACCCAAGTGGCTAACCAAGGATTATGTACAGGATGTATTGCGAAAATATTTTAAGGATAAAACAATTAGCATTATTGATTTAGAGATTAAACCGGGAACTGCTAAAGGTGAAAACTATGCCTCAGTTATGACGCGCATTAATGTTGTATATAGAAATACAATAGGACTCAGTCATAAGGTAACTTATCTCATGAAGACAACTTACAATGAAGGCGATCCTTCAGCCAACTTCTTTGGACAATTTGGCATGTATAAACGTGAAATGGATATGTATGAGATAGTGCTACCAAAATTGGCAGCATTACTAAGTGAACTGGGCGATAGGGAACGTCTTCATGCCAATACAGTGTGTGTCGATCGCATGCATACATCGATTATATTTGAGGATTTATCATGTGATAATTATAAGAATGCTGATCGCATAGAACGCATGGATATGTTTCACGCCAAGATGGCACTAAGGAAATTAGCCAAAATGCATGGTTCGGCTGCAGTGCTAAATGAACGCAGTCCAGGCATATTCAATGATAACTTTAATATTGGTCTATTTACTCGCAAAATTGAAGGTTTTAAACCGGTCATAACTGGAATTTTGGGTGCTCTAATACGTTATATCGATAAGTTGCCTGAATTGAAGGAAAAATATCATGAAAAGTTAGTAGTGCTTTGTGATAACTTCATGGAATATGGTGCTCGAGTTTTCGATGTGAATAAAACTCAATTTAATACCCTGTTGCATAGTGATTATTGGACAACAAATATTATGTTTCAATATCCTGAAGGCAATATGAAGAAGACTCCACTTAGTGTTATACCTATTGATTTTCAGTATTGCACCTGGGGTTCACCAGCAATCGATTTACATTATTTCTTTAACACCTCACTGCGGGAAGAATTACGTTTACATCAACAACCCGAACTGGTGCAGTATTATCACGAGCAATTGGTTGAGACATTGAGTGGCCTAAAATATCGTGGACATATACCAACTTTATATGAATTTCATCTACAATTTGAAGAACGAGCATTTTATGGTAAGTTTTTATCATCTTCACAAAACAGAATTATCGACTAACAATTGATTTAAATTGTCAGGGCTTTTCGCTGCTCTCATTTTTCAACCTTTCATGATCTATGATGGAAATTTAGTGCCAAGTTGGGAGGATATCCTCCTTAGCAGTGATACTGGAAATGCTTTTAAGAATTCCCTTTTTGACAATGCAACAGTTCAAAAGAATGTCGAGCGTCTATTGCCCATTTTTGAGCAAAAGGGATTACTGGATGTTATGGATTAAACTTTGAAATATTACAATAATTAATTCCATCAAAATTGTTGACCTGATGGCAAATAGGAAATTGCAAATTAAAGTTTTCTAATAAAGAAGCTATTATATTTAAGGATTCTCGAATGACTAAAAAACATAATGATATTATTAATTATAAACTCTTAGTTACACAGTATTCTAGAAAGGTCTTTGTTAGAAAACCTGGGTGTTATTACTATAATTTTCTCCAATTTCATATATTAATTTTCCTTTTTTTTTTTTAATATTTTTGATAAAATAAAGAATAAAGATGGATGTACATATGTATATAAATTGTCTAAACTTGGTCAAATGCTAAAGATTTTGTAGTGAATTTCAAGCTAAACCAGAAAGAAGGCTATCATTGGCTATGCCAAAGATGTAATACTCTTCACGCCCCTCCAGGTTACATCCAACCTTCCTTTTTTAGCATCACATCAGTTTGAGTGGCAATTTTATTGTACATTTATTCTTTAAAAGTTTGCCATTTAATTTGGGTTTGTATGGGAGGTACCACTCCTGGTAACCCTAGGATCATGAAATTTATATGGTTTCAGTTCGATACGTTAAAAACCAAAAAACTTTTTCTAACAAGAACATTAATTTAAAGGGGGGTTTGTATGGGAGGTACCCCACCTGGATCATGAAATTTACACGATTGATGGCCATAGATTACAAACTTATAGTGTCCAAATTTCAGTTCCATATGTTAAAAACCAGAAAACTGTTTTTAATAAGAACAATAATTTAATGGGGGGTTTGTATGGGAGGTACCCCCCTAGTGGTCCGATCCGACAAATGTGCTGCGTATGGTAAAAAGAAACCTATGTGCAAAAAATCAGCTCTCTAGCTCAAAAACTGAGGGACTAGTTTGCATACATACAGACCGACAGACGGACAGATGGACATGGCAAAATCAATTCGTCTCATCGAGCTGATCACAAATATATACATATACTTTATGTGGTCTGCGATGCCTCCTTCTGTGTGTTACAAACTTCATGACAAACTTATAATACTATTTACTCCCGTGAAGAGTATAACTAGGGCTACCCTTGAGGGATACCTGCTTTTACTCATATATGCACGTTTCGTTCAATAGTATGTATTTATTTTTTGTTCTTTAAATTTTGATTATTTAAATATACATTCTCAGGCATATTTTTAATTAAATAACGGAAATGGGTACTGTGAATATTATTCTATTTATGCTGCACTTATTTTGAAGCTTTAAATACGAAAATATTTAAGAAATAGAAAAGTTTTGTCATTTTGTACTTTGCTGGGACATATTGTCCCAGTGGGGGCGAAAGAGTTAAATAATAAAATGATGTGTTTTTTTAATTTTTTTTTTTATTTTACTAAATAATTTTTATTTTTCACAATATTCATATTCTTTGTTAATAATTTGCTTTTATATTTTTAATCCTTGATCTGCACATCTTTGTATCTTTTGTTGTAGTACGAGTATCTTTAGCTGGGATTACTTTTTTGTTGGCTTCGCGTTTTGCTGCAGCTTCAGCGCGTTGTTGGCGTATAATGGCAAGTCTGGCCAAGTCTGCTTGAGCCTCGGCTGTTTTGCCGGCAGCATTTAGTTTTTTGTAACGTTCCCGAAATCCTTGCAATACCATTTGAGAAACATGGTTCGGGTTTACAATCTCAATCAATGAGGCTATGCCCTTTCCCTTTTTAGCATCACGCAAATCTTCCTCATCATCAGATCCATAAGCGGCTGCACCTGAAGGTGAGGCTTTAGTAGTTTTTGTGCCAACAGCACCGGTAGTTTCATTGTTCTCCTCGTCACTGCTCTCGCCGGAGGTGTTCTCCTGTTCACTTTCATTGGAAACTTGTGCCAATTCTTCGTCCGAAGTAAAATGACGGCTGCGTCCCTTGTGGTTAACGTATTTTCCTCGTGCCATATTAACACTTTTGTTGATGATTTGACTTGAAACAGTGAAATCTCCTTTTTTTAAATTTGTTTGAACGTGTCTTAGAATTCCTTAATGCTCAGCTGATGTCGTCTAGTGATCACACAATAATGTTTCTAAATGCTTTTCGATTCACCCTTATATACACAAGGAGATATCCGCAATGTCCTCATTGTAATTAGTCCTGCTTAATGGTTTCATTATTGATGAAAGGTATCAAGAATTCCATACCTCATTTACCATCATTTACCTGTTTGTTGTAAAAAGTATATACTTAATTGCATTTTCTGAGAAATTGAAAATTTCTCGTGATTTGATACAAGCAACATTAATGGTAATGATGAAATTATTGACATAACTGTAATTAACTGAAACAAAATATTGTAGTTTTTCTAAGAATAGAAATAATAATAAGAGTGTACTACCGACAGTACAACCAGACGCATTTGCCCACTGCCTGCTAGATCCCTGGTTTCACTTCCAGGCCTGAGAGGATATCCTATAATGGTCTGTAAACTCGGTAACTGCTGGAGACACAGGCAGTGCCGAGCCTATCCTGGCACACTCGTCTGCCATTTCATAACTTGGAGACCGGAATGACTCGCCCCCCAGATAAGCGTGATAAAGTTTTGCCTAGCTTGATTAAGAGCTTTTACCGTATTACGTATGAGTTTGCTCTTGATGCTGTGGGCCGAAAATACCTTGATAGCGGCCTGGCTGTCAACATAAATCGATATGTGCATCAAGGTCTCTCCCAAAGCGCTAATTAACTTTACTGTCTGCCAGACCGCGTAGATTTCTGCTTGGAACACGCTGCACCAATTGAGTGTTACAGACTAAATACTCGTAGAACAATCTTACAATTTGTTATTATTCTGGGCATATTTATTGAAAGTAATTGAATCTCACAATAATAATGTAAGTTTTATTTATAAAATTTGAAACGTCATAGATTATGCATAGGTTGTACTCGTAGATCAAGTTTTTAACTTTTAGTGAAATAATGAACATTAGCATTTATTTTTATATTTCCACTATCATTATATTATATAGTTTATGATAAGTGTTTTAGATAGAGACAACGCAAACTATTGTACTCGTATCTTATCAGACTAACTTTTCGGATGCATTATTCATTCATATGCGAAATGCATATGATGTACACTCGTATATAATAAGCAAATGCTTGGTTTGAGTGATTACTGACAACACGAAAGTCAGACAATAAACATTGTGTATACAATATGTCGGATCACAAAAATGAGGAAATAAAAAAATATCATCCAGTTCCCGATTGGTTGAATAAGGATTATGTACAAAATGTACTTAGAAAATATTATAAAGATGAGAAATTGAATTTAACAAAATTGGAGTGCAAACCTGCTACGGCAGCGGGAGAAAACTATGCAAGTGTAATGACGCGCATCAATGTCGAGTTTAGCAGTGAAATAGTGGGAAAAATCGTAAAACAAGTGACAAGTTTTTTGGTAAAGACTAGTCATGAGGGTGATGATATTACGGTTGATCTTTTGAAACCCTATGGAATTTATACCCGTGAAATTGATATTTATGAATCGATTTTGCCAAAACTCTCTCAGATAATGCGTGAGATCGGTTGCAAAGAAAAATTATTTGCTGAGACAGTACATGTTGATCGTTCAAAAGCTTCAATCATCTTTGAAGATCTATCATTGGCACAATATAGAACAGCAAGTCGTACTGATCGTTTGGATATGAAACACAGTAAAGTGGCACTACGTAAGCTAGCCATGTTGCATGCTGCAGCAGCCATACTCAATCAACGTTCACCTGGTATCTTTTCAAAGAACTTCGACCGTGGCTTCTTTAATAGACACACGGAAGCCTATAAACCAATACATTTGGGAATATTACGTGCTTTAATACGTTTTGTTGCAAAAGATCCAGAACTAAAACCGAAATATCATGATAAACTCAATGCTCACTTAGAGCATCATATGGAATATGGTGCACGTGCTTTTGATGTCAATGCCGATGACTTTGCTACACTCACTCATGGTGATTATTGGACTGCCAATATGATGTTCAGTTATGGCAAAGATCATTTGCCTCTTGATGTTATACCTATTGATTTTCAATTTAGTGTTTGGTGTTCACCAACCATAGATTTGCATTATTTCTTTAACACCTCCATAAATGAGGATCTACGACAAAATAATCAAGCAGAATTATTGCAATACTATTACTATATTTTAGTTGAATATCTGAAATTGTTAAAATATCAGGGCTCAATACCTAGTTTGAATAAATTTCATTTAGACTTCCAAGCACGTTATTATATAGGTAAGTTCAATAGACTTGCTTTATTTACACAATATTTTAATCTTATCTAATTTCCAGCGGTTTTTGCATCATTTGTTTTTCAACCTGCAATGCTATACAATGGTACACTGGAACCCAATATTAAAAATGTACTCTCCGAAAGTGATTATGGTATTCGTTTAAAGGATGGTTTCTATGAGAACAAAGATGTAAAGGATTATGTACGAAAGCTTCTTCCTATATTTGATCAAAAGGGACTTTTCGAATAAATGGATTGAATTTAATTGATACATAACTCTCTCCATAAGTTTTCTAATAGTTTATGTATTAAAATAATATAATTGTTATAACTCTGATTAAAAATATGATGATTTTATTTACAATCAAAATATAAATAAATATATATAAAATCATAGAGACAGATCTGCAATTTCAACTGTGATTAGGCAGTGACATAGCACGTGATCTGCTGACTTCTCTTCTTCATTACATATTCTACACAGACAGGGGCGTACGCAGGGGGTTTAGTGATCCTTTCAAATTTTGCATAAGATTAAGAAATGGATGCGAAAATAGTGCAGCTAACTTAGATATATTTTATTTTATTATATACATTCACAAATGTATGAGCTCCTTATAAAACGAATCGACTCTTCTGGGCAGTGCTGCCATGATATCCAAAATTTCTTCGCTTGAGACTTCGACATCTCTATGAATATTGAGAAGAGCCAAACCGTTTAATCTGTCCTCGCTAGTGGCATTTCGTAAGTAAGTTTTCAGCCTACGAAGAGTTGAAAATGATCGTTCACTGGGTGTAGCAGATACAGGTAGAGTTGCAGCTATTTGCAGGTATCGATGCACAGTTGGATAAAATATTTAAAGTTTCAAGTTTCTTCTTTTCCACCTGTTATTCTTAAGCAGTATCTGTAAATAATTTTTTTTCAACCATGCAATGAATTTTTCTCAATTAATGAAAAATCGAAATCATATACCTTTTCCACATTGCAACTTCAACTTCGAACTCTTCGGTAACAGTGTTATTATTCGGCCACTGAGTTTCGAAAATTACCACAGTCTTTTTTAAGTGAGTTAAGTCCAGCTTTGCTATTTTTGTTGGAAGAAGATCTTGTAAATTTTATAAAATATCACGGTGTTGAAGAAATCTAGAATCCAATTCTTCTATATTGTGATCTAACAAAGGAATCATGATTGATCGGAGATAATATGGCTCTGGACCTCCATCATAGTTGTCAAGATTTTTTTGTTTTCCAACTACTCAAGGGACTTTTATTTCGAAGCCTCCTTCTTCGGCAATTTTTGTGGCAGTCTCAAAGATGCTTTTAAATGAATCATCGCATTTCTACGCATTTCATAGACTCAAATCACAGTCCTCTTTTTGCAAGAGTTGACTCAGTGTTTTCGTCAAGCTAAAGACAGGCTTAGAGCTGCTAAAGCGATAACGATCTCAGACGTTTTGATTGAAGCCAGCAATGCATGACGCTGAACTCCTTCGACTTTGTTCATTATTTGATTGCATTCTTCCGACGCCAAACAAATACTTTCATACACTTCAGAAAATAGATGTAAACAGTCAAGATCAAGTCCACCCACCGCGTTTCGCAAAACTTCAATAGACGTCATCACTTTATAATTATAAATAATAGTCACATTTGACTCTTCCTTTTGACTAACTATATGAACACTCATATTTTAATCACCTAAAGTAGTCAAAAACCAGAAAGAAGGCTATCATTGGCTATGCCAAAGATGTAATACTCTTCACGCTCCTCCGAGTTGCATCCAACCTTCCTTTCTAAGCATCACATCAGTTTGAGTGGCAGTTTCATTGTACTTTTATTCATTATAAGTTGGTCATTTAATATGGGTTTGTATGGGAGGTACCCCTGGTAACCCTAGGATCATGAAATTTACATGGTTGATGGGGGGTTTATATGGGAGGTACCCCCATAGTGCTCCCATTCAGCTGAATCCGACAAATGTGCAGCGTATGAAAAAAAGAAACCAATGTGCAAAATTTCAGCTCTCTAGCTCAAAAACTGAGAGACTAGTTTGCATACATACAGACAGACGGACAGACGGACATGGCTAAATCAACTCATCTCATCGAGCTGATCACAAATGTATATTCTATATGTGGTCTGCGATGCCTCCTTTTGTGTGTTACAAACTTCATGACAAACATATTTATAATACCATTCACTCCCGTGAAGAATATAATTAGCATGTACATTGTGTAAAGCATTTTTATTTCTATTCTTAGAAAAACTACAATATTTTCTTTCAGTTAATTACAGTTATGTTAATAATTTCATCATTACCATTAATATGGCTTGTATCAAATCACGAGAAATTTTCAATTTCTCAGAAAATGCAATTAAGTATATACTTTTTACGACAAACAGGTAAATTGATCAGGTATGGATTTCTTGATAACTATCATCAATAATTAAACCATTAAGCAGGACTAATTACAATGAGGACATTGAGGATATCTACTAGTGTATATAAGGGTGAATCGAAAAGCATTTAGAAACATTATTGTGTTATCACTAGACGACATCAGCCGAGCATTAAATCAAAGACACTGTTTCAAGTCAAATCATCAACAAAGTTCTTAATATGGCACGAGGAAAATATGTTAACCACAAGGGACGCAGCCGTCATTTTACTTCGGACGAAGAATTGGCACAAGCTTCCAATGAAAGTGAACAGGAGAACACCTCCGGCGAGAGCAGTGACGAGGAGAACGATGAAATTACCGGTGCTGTTGGCACAAAAACTACTAAAGCCTCATCTTCAGGTGCATCCGCTTATGGATCTGATGATGAGGAAGATTTGCGTGATGCTAAAAAGGGCAAGGGCATAGCCTCATTGATTGAGATTGTAAACCCGAACCGTGTTGCTCAAATGGTATTGCAAGGATTTCGGGAACGTTACAAAAAACTAAATGCTGCCGGCAAAACAGCCGAGGCTCAAGCAGACTTGGCCAGACTTGCCATTATACGCCAACAACGCGCTGAAGCTGCAGCAAAACGTGAAGCCAACAAAAAAGTAATCCCAGCTAAAGACACTCGTACTACAACAAAAGATACAAAGATGTGCAGATCAAGGATTAAAAATATAAAAGCTAATTATTAACAAAGAATATGAATAATGTGAAAAATAAAAATTATTTAGTAGAATAAAAAAAAAATTAAAAAAACACATTATTTTATTATTTAACCCTTTCGCCCCCACTGGGACAAAGCAAAGTTTGAAAGGACATAACTTTTCTATTTCTTAAATATTTTCGTATTTAAAGCTTCAAAATAAAGTTTGAAATATTTTTAATAGTCTAATGCAAAATATTCTTTTTTTGTATTTTTCTTGTGGTAGATACGACCTTTTAAACGACATTTGTGTCGCCATTTGGAATGAATCCCATACTTAAATAGTTTATGCAGTTAGATGATGACCCAAAGCATACTGCGCGTAATAAAGGGTGACCGGCTCAAAATGCTTCCAAAAACCAATATTGCATCCGTCCACTATGGAAGATTTGCTTTAGGGTAAATGGAATAATATTAACAGTACCCAGTTTCGTGAATTAATAAAAAATATGCCTGAGAATGTATACTGATATAAAACCAGAAAGAAGGCTATCATTGGCTGTGTTGATGTAATACTCTTCACGCTCCTACGGGTTGCATCCAACCTTCCTTTTCTAACATCCCCATATTCTCACTGTTACAGTTTGAGTATCAACAAAGAACACATTCTGAGTATCAACAAAGAATACAGTTTGAGTTGCATTGTATTTTTATTGTACTTATACTCTGTATAAGTTTGTCAGGTACCCTTGCTGGTAACCCTATGATTATGAAATTTACATGGCTGATGGATACAGAACAGAAACTTATAGTGTCCAAATGCCAGCTGGGAAGCTGCATGTTATTATTGTGTAATTGTAATCTCTTCATTGAGACTTTTCCGGTGGATTTTCCAAAAATTTTATTACTTGTTGGGAATATGGCAATAGAAATACACATTCTGTGAAAGTCTCTACCTAGTGCGGTTCATGAGATACAGAAATCTAAAAACGTTACATTTTGCATTTTTTCACTCAAAATTTTACGGGTTCATCACTGCGACTGATTCGCATGTTATGTAGGTGTTTCATTACGCAATCTTAAGAAAAGAAATCTCAAATTTTCTGCATTTTGTTGCAATGGCTAACACAAGAAAAGTTCTGAAAAAATGTTTCATCCAAACATTATCTTCTTCCAACTTTATATTAGAAGACGGAGAGCTTCATTTAGGTCAGTCAATGGGAAGAAAACTTCTTTCTTTAATAAGTGGAGAGCTTTTCCTTTAAGATACAACTACAATTTTTATGATATAAAGTTCATGTTGTGCTCCAAAAAACCTCCTTGTATTCAAGAAATTTGATTTTGAATCGAATGAATGGCTTTTAATTGATACTTGAGCAAAACAAACAAA
Organism: Amiota communis; assembly: GCA_037043315.1. Classification (NCBI taxonomy): domain Eukaryota; kingdom Metazoa; phylum Arthropoda; class Insecta; order Diptera; family Drosophilidae; genus Amiota; species Amiota communis. The sequence continues at coordinate 744,863 of JBAMAV010001400.1, read as the reverse complement.
CTGACAAAGTCTACGATTTTATTATATAATATAGATATAGATTGTTATTTACAAATGAAATCAAAGTTAAATACATAGTGCTTAGGGGTAAAATTCAGTCTACTATATCTAACAAGCCTTTCTGGTCAAACATTGGCAATAATCGCTTAACATATTCTTGTATGACCTTGTTTTTGTATGTTCCATTCCGGAAATTCCGACCACGTTCATCTGATTTGATTAGAGCATTGAAATCTGCATCATCATTTTGGTCATTCACCATGATGGGTTGGAAGATTAGGGAAGTTGCAAGGGCTGTTTTGATTGGTGAAAACAAAAAAATAAATATTACTGCAAATGATTTTAGATATTCACTACTTACCAAAAAAACGTCCAACTTCGAATTGAATCACAAATTGATGTAAAGTTGGAATAAATCCTTTGAAATTTAACTTGCGCAATGTTTCACTTAGAATATCATAATAATATTTTACCAATTCATCCTGATGCTTGAAACGTACATCGGCTTTTAATGAGGTATTAAACAAATAATGCAAATCAATAGCTGGATTTGACCAATTACAAAATTGAAAATCAATAAGCAACAAGTCCTTAACATCCTTTTCAGCTGTTTCTGCATATCGAACCATAATATTGTTCACCCAAAAATCTCCATGAACCAATGTATTAAAATGATTCTCATTACTGTCATAGACACGCTCGGTGTATTCCAATACATGCGACTGAAGTTTTAATAATTTCTCCTTATAATAGTTGCCCAATTCAGGACAATCGCCTGCAAAATTTGCAGCTACCTCAAACATAGCTTCATAGTAAGGACTAAAACCTCTCGAGTGTCGATTGAACAAGCCATGATCAAGTTTCGTTAGAAGTTCTGGTTGTCGTTCATTAAATACTGCAGCTGTGGCATGCATCTTAGCGAGTTTCTTTAGAGATAGTTTTGTCAGAGCTAAGTCCATGCCAGCGAGACGATCAGCCATCCCGTAGTTTAATACAGCAAGATCTTCAAAGATAATAGCTTCATGTTCATAATCAACGTATATGGTTTCTGCAAATAATTTATCCTTATCGCCTGTTTCCTTAAGAAGTTCACTAAGTTTTGGTAGCACTTTTTCATACATAAGCATCTCTGTTTGGTACACGTGATATCCACTAAATATATTTGATGCGAAAGGATCATTCTCATAAGTGGTCTTTGCGATATATGATTCCCGCTGAACTGTCTTGGAGTTGCTTCTCAGAAATTCGACATGGATGCGAGTCATAACAGATGCATAATTTTCTCCTTTAGCCGTAGCTGGCTTTACTTCCAAAGTGATTACTTTGAGTCCATCATCATTTTTATTACGGCGCAATACTTCCTCCAAATAGGCTTCCGTGAGCCATTCAGGAGCTGGATGATAATCAATTTCGCCCATTTTTCTTGAACTAGATTTACCGAAACTATTTTTAAGACAAGCAGTTACGAACGCCAGTGTCCCATATTTATACAAAGCGTGGTGAGATTTTTCTTATCATTTTTATAAGAACTTATATAAGTATTGTAAAAGCACATGTAGCTCTTAATTAGTATTATACATTCGAGAGTCGATCAACAAACAAGTGTTTGTTTGTCTACAAACTGAAGTTCTTGATCTGATCTTGAGGAATGAGAGATTTATACATACCAGAGAGATTTATGTATATTTAGGGAGGACCTTAACAAATCATACTATTTAATAAAAACTGCGCTCGAAAGAATGATGATGCAATGATGCATGATTCGAGTGAATGTCAAACAAGAGGACTGCCACATTCTCACAACTTACTTTGATTAAAAGATCGGGTCATTTGGTATCGCTACATTATCGTAATTGTTTTTGCGTGAAAACGTAACATGATGCTCTGTTTCACGAGCCGGTGCTTAACACACAAGGGCATCGAGCAGTTACCATATTTTGCAGTGAGTGCACAATATAAGCTTGGTACTGATTTTCTGACAAATAATAAGAAAAAGTTGTAAAACATTTAAGGAGAATTATTCTGTTTACAGAGCAGTCAGAGAGTGCAAGTTCCGAATTTTGTTTTGTTCTACTATTTTGGCTTCGTATCTACATTTCCAACTTTTTGGTGGATTTTCGAAGAATTTTCATTCATAACACAACAAAAAAAAATCAGTCAAATAAGGCAATCCGTTCTCAAGTGATACGCTTAAAAAGAATAATATTTCCAAATTTTGTTTACCTTTGTGAACGCCTTTTATGAGATAAGCGCTCAATGACAGGCATCATCGCAGTCTCTATTTTCAGAATATATAAATTACTTGGCGCTGCGGTTTTTGAGTCACGAGATATATTAAAAATATTGGCGACACATTTTTGTTACATTATTGGAAGAGCATCAGGTTCTGACATGTATCCCCTTTTTAACAATGTTTTCACGTTAAAAGGAGTGACAACTTCTCTCTTCATTCCTAAATTGGTTGGTTGTTGATCGACCCTTGTTAGTACTTATCAACACTTTAAATATTAAATTTTATTAAGTAAAAGAAATTATGTTTTTTTATTTTTGTTTTAAAAGTTATCAGATAATAACTTATGATCTTTTTATCTATATATCCAAAAATGAAAGCGACAGTGAGTAAAGTCTTCTCAAAATGACGACATTGGGCATTGGAACAAGACGCGTGTCTGTAAAATTTAGTTCAGACTCAAATAAATTGCTAAATTTTTATTACTAAGGATTTGCACATGTCTTGGGATTAAGATAAAAATAATTAATAAATAATCAGGCATATTAAACATCAAGATGGGTTTATTTATATACTATACTATAAGTACCATATGTATGCAATACAACTGAAGATATAAGTATATTTGTGTGCAGAATTAATTAAGTATAATAATTAGGTGAGGTTAGTAATTAATTTTTTAATATATATATCTTCGAAATTTGAGTTCAAAACTGTCAATAGTCGTATTACATTATTTTTTAAGACAGTCCATAGAAAATTGCGTGGAAAATCCTGAACTTGACAACGAGGTCGAAGACAATGTGGATATTTCAACAAACATTCATCGTCTTAAAAAGCTCGAAAATTTAAAGCTGGTTTTGTTTCCCAAGAACACTCCGACAACTACAAGATCTGATTTTTTTCCATAGGGCACAATAATGATGGAAACGATTGGAATATTTTTATTTCTGAGTAAATTATCAACTTAATTATAACCAAAAGTTTCTCTAAATTTTGGATCCATCTGCTCTATTTTGAAATGTTGTTTAAACGAACTAAAAAACTGCGTAAAAACACCATTAATTGTTTGCCATCAAGAAAGCTTATCTATACAACTCGTATATTATATACCCAACGCCAAATTGTCTATAGAGATATTATAGCAAGTGACTATAGGCCCCGTATTAAGTATGAAGGGGGCCACGTGACAAGCCTATATGGCTCAATGGCTATAAATGGAAAAAGACGTTTTCTAAACATAAAGGGTACACATAGCATGTTCATATTATTTCTTTACAGAGGCTAAGGCAAGTGGTCCTAAGACTTGCATAAGGGTCTCTAATGCTGTAGTTTGGCTCTTATTACATCGGCAAAATTTTAAAATACTAGGGGATGTCGAATTATGTAGTGCGCATAATTTGTGGTTTTCTGGCATACAAGTACATATGGTTGGCGAATTCCACATACCGGCTTGGTATGGTTGTTGGTGGAGTTTTAGTCCTTATAAGTGCTTTCTATGGCAACGATGTTATATGGTTTCAATATACCTATGACTGCGAGCCATACTCTATGTATATTATCTGTTAATTGACAAACGCATAAGATTTGATTTTTCTTTCGTTTTGGATGTAAGGGTAATGAATCTATATATTGCTATAGAAAGTAATGTGGACCTTACCAAACATGTTGAATTATAAGACGCTGTGCGACTTCATTTCAATTCATTTATAAGCACCGACTAAATAATAAGATTGATACTGCTCTAGAATTAAAGTTTGCTCCAATCTTTTGTATACATTTCACATATGTATAACAAATGCTACTTGTTACAAAGTTGGATCTTCTATGGGCTAAATAAAGGTACAAAATAAATTGTTTAGTAATATTGCATTAATTATATTTATATTTACAAATGGAATTAAAGATAAAGATACATTGCTTAGAACTAAAATTCAGTTTACTATATCTAATAATCCCTTCTGGTCAAATATTGGTAGTAATCGCTTAACATTTTCTTGTACAATTTTATTTGTGTAAGTTATACTCCGGAAGTTCCGAGCTCGTTCATCTGTTCCCATCAGAGCATTGAAATCTGCATCATTGGTTTGGTCGGTTATCATGATAGGTTGGTGTGTTAGGGAAGCTACAACAGCTGTTTTGAATGATGAAAACCAAAAAATTAATATTACTATAATTGATTTTTGTAATTATTCACTTACCATAAAAACGTCCCACTTCAAATTGGATCACAAATTGATGCAGAGTTGGAATAAATCCCTTGAAGTTTAACTTGCGCAATGTTTCACTTAGAATATCATAATAATATTTTACCAATTCATCCTGATGCTTGAATCGCACTTCACTATTTAATGAGGTATTAAATAAATAATGCAAGTCAACAGCTGGTGTTGACCAATTACAAAACTGAAAATCGATTAGCAGCAAGTCCTTAACATCCTTTTCAGCTGTTTCTGCATATCGAACCATAATATTGTTCACCCAAAAATCTCCATGCACCAATGTATTAAACTGATGATCATTACTGTCATAGACACGTTCAGCATACTCCATCACATGCGACTGAAGTTTTAAAAGTTTCTCCTTATAATAATTTCCCAATTCAGGACAATCGCCTGCGAAATTTGCAGCTACCTCAAACATGCCTTCAAAGAAAGGCGTAAAACCTCTTGTACGTCTATTGAAAATACCACGATCAAGCTTTGTTAAAAGTCCTGGTTGTCGTTCGTTGAACACTGCAGCTGTGGCATGCATTTTAGCGAGTTTCTTTAATGACAGTTTTGTCAGAGTTAAGTCCATGCCATTTAGACGATCAGCCAATCCGTAGTTTAATACAGCAAGATCTTCAAAAATAATAGCTTCATGTTCATAATCAACGTATATGGTTTCTGCAAACAATTTATCTTCATCGCCTGATTCCTTAAGAAGTTCACTAAGTTTTGGTAGCACTTTTTCATACATAAGCATCTCTGTTTGATACACTTGATATCCACTAAATATATTAGATACAAAAGGATCATTCTCATAAGTGGTTTTTGCGATATAAGATTCCCGATGAACTGTCTTTGAATTGCTTCTTAGGAATTCAACATGGATGCGAGTCATGATCGATGCATAATTTTCTCCTTTAGCCGTAGCTGGTTTAACTTCCAAAGTAGTAACTTTGAGTCCATCATCGTTTTTATTACGACGTAGTACTGCTTCCAAATAGGCTTCTGTTAGCCATTCAGGTGCTGGATGATAGTCGATTTCTCCCATTTTCCGTGAACTTGATTTACTGAAACTTACTTATAGACAAGTAATTGTGGACATGAAACTGTTATATTTATACGAAACAAGATGAGATTTTCTTATCACCATCACAGAAATGTGGATAGAAATTATCACTTTTATGTATAATACTTTACAAGCACAAGTACTTAGGGAAATATTAAATTTTAATTTTTTATAGCTTAGGAGAAGAAATTAAGTGTCTGTGTTTTTTGTTTCACAGTTATCATCTAATAAATTGAGAGCATGTTTCTCTTTGTATCTAAAGCGATGATACGACACCGTTGATATCATCACAGAATGACGACATTTGGTGACGGATCTATTTTAAAAGCGTGTTTGGAAAATGTAGTTTAGACTCCAATAAATCATTATAATTTTATTGCCAAATATTTGCACATAAGTATTAGCTAGGATTAAGATAAAAACTAGTAAATAGATGGGTATATTTAATTTGAACACGTGCGTGTACAATATAGCTAAAGATATAAGAAGTAAGTACTTATATACAACCATATGCCTAATATGAAAACTTTTTCTAGTAAATAGTATAATAATTAGGTAAGGTTAGTTACATTTTAGGAACATTTACTAATTACATTTTAATAGCATCATAAGAGATCCAGCGAAATCAGAATTTGTCATCCAAAAAGACTGACTTCCATGAAACTTCTCAAAGTCAAAGTAATAAGAGACCTATGAAAATCCTTTATCTCCTACATATAATCACAACTTTTTAGAGTGAACGAGAACTATAAATTACAATATATAGAGTACTAGCATTCTCGGTGTGCCATGCAACGCCCCCGTATTAGTGCTTGTTAGTGCGTGATTGTAGTCATGGTTTTTTAATTCACGGGAATAAACATATTTTAATATTACATTCGCTTTATAACCGGAACACAGTTTCGTGAGCCATTTGTGCAGTTACTCAGTTTCCCCCTTAAGCGTTATATGAAAAATTATATCCACCAATATGCTCTATGTTCATTTCATTGTCTAGTTTTTAATGTTTTCACCAATTGATGCTTTTTTCGTGGCATTTTTCTATTTCATATTTTACTTATCCATTTTTTTCGCTAGCAGTAGGACTTCGCGTAGCAATTGACAAAGGCGACTTAATTGATTTTAAAATCATGATATATTTGACAAAGGTGACATGAATGATTTTAAAATATGTCTCTAAGAGTTCTATGTAAACTATTATCCACCAATTTCTCGACAACAGCAAGTCTGATTCGCACCAAACTTTACTGAAACACTCTTAAGATTATGCTAGAGATGCCCTTAAAATTTCATCAAAATCGGTTCAGCAGTTTCGGAGACCATAAGCGACTTTACATACATGTATACATTTAATTTTATATATATAGATTTGCATGACTTTCAATTATTTTATATGGTTATAATTTCTTATACTATATTTTATTTATCACAAATATTATAATATAAAATGAAATTTTAATCTATTACATCTAACAAGCCTCTATGGTCAAAAACTGGCAAAATGCGCTTTAGGTTCTCCTGTATTATTTTGTTTTTGAAAGCTCCCTGGCGGAAATTACGCGCACGATCATCACTTCCCATGAGAGCATTGAAATCGGCATCATCATTTTGATCATTTATCATAATGGGTTGGTTAGAAATTGATGCAACAACAGCTACAAGGCAAATATGGATTCATTAATCAGATTCTTTAAGTACAATATATTGTGGTAAATAAACTTACCTAAGAAACGTCCAACCTCCAATTGTATAACGATTTCACGCAATGATGGTATGAATCCTTTGAAATTTAATTGTCGTAGAGTCTCACTCAAGACCTGATGGTAATATTGTATTACCTCTTCTTGGTGATTGAAGCGCACATCATTGGTTAATGATGTATTTAAAAAGTAGTGCAAATCAACAGCTGGTGTTGACCAATTACAAAACTGAAAATCAATCAGTAGCAAGTCCTTCACATTCGTTTCATCTGTCTCCGCACATCGAACCATAACATTATTCACCCAAAAATCTCCATGAACCAGTGTATTAAATTGATGATCATTACTGTCATAGACACGTTCAGCATATTCCATCACATACGATTGAAGTTTTAACAGTTTCTCCTTATAATAACTGCCCAGTTCCGGACAATCCCCTACAAAGTTTGCTGCAACTTCAAACATTCCCTCAAAGAAAGGACTAAAACCTCTTGTATGACGATTAAAAATACCACGATCAAGCTTAGTTAGAAGTCCTGGCTGACGTTCGTTAAGTACTGCAGCTGTGGCATGCATCTTAGCAAGTTTTTTAAGTGTGAGCTTTGTTAGAGCTAAATCCATACCAGCAAGACGATCAGCCAAACCATAATTTAAAACTGCAAGATCCTCAAAAATAATGGCTTCATGTTCATAATCAACATATAGAGTTTCTGCAAATAGTTTGTCATCATCTCCTGTTTCTTTTAGAAGTTCACTTAGTTTTGGTAAAACTTTCTCATACATTAACATCTCAGTTTTTGTAACTTGATAGGGATTAAAAATATTAGCGACAACAGGATCATTTTCATATGTTGTTTTTACAATATAAGATTCCCGATGAACTGTTTTTGAATTGCTTTTTAGGAACTCGACATGAATCCGTGTCATAATCGATGCATAGTTTTCTCCCTTAGCTGTCGCCGGCTTTACTTCCAAGTTTAGTACCTTGAGTCCCACATCTTCTTTAATTTGGCGTAATACTGATTCCAAATAGGCATCCGTGAGCCATTCAGGTGCTGGATGATAGTCGATTTCGCCCATTTAGCTTATAGTTACAATCTGACGTTTACTTTAAGACAAATAGTTGTGATCGTTTAACTCACGTATTTATATGATTAACAACAAAATTTCACAATTCCTTATCGGGAGTATTACTCAAAAGTATAAACTATAAAAAAATAGTTGTAATTAACATGTGTTTCTGTTTTACAACGTTATTCAACAGTCTAAAACACCATATCTAATTGTATTAACTTCTATATGATAGCTTACAACGAGTCTATGATATTTTTTTTTTTTTTTTGTTTTCAAATGAACATTGACTTTGAACGTGAAATAGCAACGACTCATAATTCCTGTGACGATAATAGAGGCAGTCAGTTTGGGTGTGTAAGCGTGTCTCGAGAATATCACGATATGCATGCATATCGTTCAGATTTATAGACTTTTATAAATCTTAATATAATTCTATGTGCAAATATTTGCAGTCTAGATTTAGATAAAAATAACAACGCCAAACACTTCTCTCAACAAGCGCAATAAAAGCTCATTAAATAATTGAGCAAAATGAGTGTGAACGTGTGAATTGTTATTTAATGTATACTATATAGATCTACTATAAGTATAAAGTAGATGTAAGTTTTATTACTCTTAAAATGTATGACACTATGATTAGGTAAGGTTAGTTAAATTTATTTTTCTAAAAAGAACAAATTACTGGTGAAAGAATAAATAGCAACGAGAATAGCAGTCTTCATAAAAAATTTAAGTACTTAAGTTATAATGTTCTACATATGGATCAGGGGCTTAAGCCATGAAGGATCCTATGTTGATGAATGCCTCTGGGAAGAAGAAGAATGAAGAATGTAATTCATTCTAGATATTTATATTTTACCCACAATCAGTCCTGAAACCTTAAAGCTATGCTTAAGGTTGCATTCTTTTCAATTGACGAAATATTGAGTATGTGATAATTTTTTTTTCAGAATTTATATTGTAGTGATTCCAGTTCTTCGAAGAAGAATTTACTCAACGATGCAGAGAAGCATGGTGTAGTTGACACCTTAATTGCCTCTATTGGTAATCTGGTCAGCAGAGACCTCCTTATGGAATAATTAGCCGTTTCTATTTTAGAGATAAAATATTTTAAATTCGAAGTAATGCAGCTGTTTTTATAAAATTTTTAAGTCAGCATTACAGAATCATAATTTTAAATCTATAAATCATATTGATTAAGCATATTCATATCCGAGCTCCAAACTTGCTAGAATATGGCTTTGTAAAGTCATTTCCATTTCTTAAAATTTATATTCAACTAGCGTACCCGGCGTGCTTTGCTACGCTTCCGACGTAATGTTAGTGCTTGTTACTGTTTTCTTTTTACTTTTGAAAAATCAGACGAATCAAATATTAATATTGACATAATTTTCTGCTATATTTCACAAAGGCGACTTGATTGATTTTAAAATATGTCTCTAGGCTTTATATGCAAAGTCTGTATCTCCAAAACTACTACACCTACCGGGTCCAAATGTAACTTATAACCATCTACTTGACCCAATAAGTACAACAGTTTTTCAAAGTACAAGTATTTCATCACAATCGGTCCAGCCGTTCTCGAGTTTGGCGCTTATCAACACTTTTTGCGATTCATTTATATATATATATATATATATATATATAGAGATAGAGATAGAGATAGAGATCTGCAGTTGAGTAGCATTGGTGTAGCTTGCTTCGACCTCTTGTTTGACTCCAAAACAGTATGACTTGGTTTTATAATAGCAGTAATACAACTTATGCGACTATTTTTTAAAATATATATTATTATATTAATATATTATAATAATTGCAGATTACCTCATTTCTTTATAGTTTTAAATAAAATTTTATAAATGTATTAAAATCTGAAAGTATTATGGCATTTGTTACACAATAAGGGTGAATATCCCAGGAAGTGTTTGTTACACCTAGTATTATGACTTTAGTCTGATGTTTCTAAAGCACGTCAGGAGGCCTCAAGATCCCTCCCATAATAAATTTAAGAAGCATGAGTTACTAAGTTACTTTCACACTAGGCATATATTTGCTAATTTTACACTATCGTTACTGAAATTTTAATTATGTTCACATACACTGAAAACACATTTGACACGTGAATATAAAATAACAGATATTTGCCTAGTGTGAATATACATTGGTCGATCTATATTTTTCCGAAATTTTCCTTTTATTTATCAATATAATCTCCTCTAGCTCTATACATTTTGCCAATCTTTATTATAAATTCTTTAAGCCGTTCAAAAAGTCGGATTTCGGAAGTTCTTCAAAATAGGCGTTTGTGTCATTGATGACCTCCTCGTTGGATATGAAACATCCTCCACCGAGCTATTTTTTTTTAAATTTCGAAATAAAAACAAGTCACCAGGGGCCAAATCTGGTGAATACGGCGGATGTTGTATAAATTCGAATTCTAATACTTTGATTTTGGCCATCAAAACTGCGCATGTGTGCACACGTACATTTTCCTGATGCAAGAGAATCTTTTCTTTTTCAAATGAGGATGATTTTGTCTTGATATCTTCGTCCAACCGGTGTAATAAGGAAGCATAATACCCTCCAGTTATTGTTTTCCCTATCCCCAAGTAATCGATGTAGATGATTCGTCTTGCATCTCAATAAACCGTGACCATCACCTTGCCGGCCGATTTCACCGTCTTTGCCTTCATCGGAGCATGTTCGCCTTCTTAAATCCACTGTTTTGACTGTTCCTTTGTTTCTGGAGTATATTAATCTATTTATCCATTATGTATCCGCACAGAAACTCGCCAGGATTGCGACGGAACAGTGCCAAAGTAGCCTTAGAGTCGACAACACGATTGCGTTTATTTTCTAATGGGAGCTGATTAGTGATGGACTAAACTTAAAAAAAAAGTTTTTGATGCCAGGAGCCCAACCTCTCGGATTTTCTAATCATTTATTGATCGTCCCACGTAGCTTCACGCAATATAAATCAATCTTAGTTAGCTTTATTTGTTCCAGTGCTTCTTATCAAACTATGTACAGTATGTACACATATTGGTTCCCAAGTTTTTGAAATATTGTTCTAAAATTTGGTTTAGTATTTTTTATTTATTTATAAGAGCTAGATTACAATTACAAATTATAAGAGGCCTTCAGCTCAGGTGGAGAGTTAAGTAGAATAGGGGGAAGAATTAGAAAAGTGCAGGATCAGATTTGAACGGGAATCGAACCCGTGACTCTGGGATGTCAGCTCGGCGCACTAACTTCCACTAATCTCAAGTGGCTTTGAAGTTCAATGACAATTTTTTTGTATAATATGCAATGGTATAATAGTATTTTTAAAATATATACAAAAACTCAAATTAAGCTAACAATTTTGATTGATCTCTAACAAACCCTTATGATGAAATGTTGGGATAAGTTGTTTGATATTTTGTTGCACAACTGGATTATTATAAAGACGATTTTTAAAACTAACACCACGTTCATCGCCATTCATTAATGCATTAAAATCGGCATCTGTTGGGTCTTCATTGATCATTACAGGTTGAATAACAAGTGAAGCGTGCACAGCTAAAAGAAATAGGCAATTATTATTTGAAAGATCCAAAATTAAAAGTAAATTTATATATGCATGTGTGTACATACCAAAAAAGCGTTTTTGTTCAGCTTGCAAATAGAAACGATGCAAACTTGGTATGGTATTTTGACGATAGTTTAATTTCCTTAAGGTTTCAGTGAAAATACTATGATGAAATTTAAAGAGAGAAGTTTGTTCTTGTCTTCGCAATGGCTCAACCAACGAAGTATTGAACAAATGATGTAGATCCAGTGTTGGTGAACCCCAAAAAGAGTATTGAAAGTCAATGAGAAGGACATCGATTGGTTTGCCTGTTGCTTTATCATATTTGAACATTACATTGTTAGTCCAAAGATCACCATGTGCTAAGACATTCACATGATCGGGTGTGGGTTCGAAACAACGTTTACCAATTTTCATATAATGTGGAGCAAGTTCAAATAGTTTTTGTCCATAATCTTTCAGATCCGATGTTTCGGATAAATACCGTGCACATGCCATTAATGCTCCCACAAAGTACCCACTATAATTGTTTGTGTGATAATTGAAAAAGCCTTTATCATATACCTCTAGGCATCCTTGTTCTCGTTCATTGAGCACCGCTGAGGCTGCATGCATCTTAGCCACTTTGCGTAAAATCAGTTGTACATGAAGCAAATCCAGACGCTTGACACGATCGGCCATGACATAACCCTCAACGACCAAATCTTCAAATATAATTGCTTGAGCTTCTCTATCTACATGAATTGTAGTTGGAAATAGTTTTTCATTATCTTTGATCTCCAGCAGCAGTTCATTGATTTTTGGCAGCACGCTCTCATAGATTGTCATCTCACGATTATAAATGTCATAAGGTGCCATTACTTCCTTTGAAAACTCATCATCATCTAATGTTGTTTTAACTATGAGTTTCTTTTCTACAAGTTTACGGCTTGGCAGCAATTCATATTTAACACGCAGACGAGTCAAAACACCTCCATAATTCTCACCAGGTCCAATAGCAGGATTCATTTCAAATTCGATCAATTCCAAATCGTTAACTTTATGATATCTACACAGTGCTAACTTCACATATGCTTGTGTCAACCATTCTGGTGCCGCCATATTCACTCACTAAGAAACTAGAGTATGTAATGATTACAATGAATTTTATCAAATTGATATCGTTTCTAAGTTTCAAAAGACTTTTATATCTGGGTTTGCTCTATTAGATTTTTTCCAAGATGCAGTGCGCAGTTTATCTTTTGTACTTACGAGAGTAAATTTATTGCATGTAAATGTAATAAAAGTAATATTCTCTTTTCGCCTGGAAATTTAAATTATGAGTGTTAGTTTGTAGGTATCAGGTACATGCTACAATGATAAGTAAATGCATGACTTGAATTGTTTGTTTAATCATCAAGACCATGGATTGGAGACACGTTCTAAGAAGGCACTCTGCAGCAAAAACTATGTTTTTTTATGTTTAGTATTCTTGATTTGTAATATCCAGCATATAGACAATTTATTGAACCTTGTCTAATATATAAATTAATGGTAGGTGAGGGAATGAGGGTGGAAAATACCTTACGAGCTATTTTCATACCTACCAAATATATAAAAAAAAATTCATAAAAATCGGTCGAGCCGTTTCGGAGGAGTTCATACACTAACACCGTGACACGAGTTTTTTATATATTAGAAGATATTAATTTTATATAAAAAGTACAATATTTATATAAGGATAGATAGATAGCCTCAATTACACTTGGCTCGTTCGCGAGCTAAAAGCCATCGAGTTGGCTAATTGGTAGCGAACTCGCCCAGTGTAGTCCTGTTGGCTTGTTGCGAGTAGAGTGTTAACAAACAACGAGAAAAGTTGACAGTCGTCCCATTTTACTCACTACTCACTGTTAGTACTTTCAATCGCAAAGACTCTCTCATTATTTTCAAAGTGAATCTCTAGTATGGCAACTGTGAGTATTTTCATATATCGAAATGAGATCGAATGAGCAACCAAAGTAGTGAAGGGTAGGTTATTTATTTTGCATAAGAGATAATCGGTGGACTGAAAGAATTCTGAAATGGAAATTAAGAAAATTTGGTGACCATCTACAACAAGCACTCCAACCAGCGGGCCGCGGACCTAATTCGACCTAAGTGAAGTCTGAATGTGGTTCAGGCGGCGAAGTTGGCCCGCTTTTATTTCAGGAAACATCTAAAGGAGGACGCTATTGTCTGATAGAGGATGATGGTGCAAAGGTTAACAATCTACGTTAGAATCGAATCTCAGTAAATAATTTTTTATACACGTTAACTTATGGAAATTATTGGTCTTATTTTAGCTCCGCGCTTCATCTTCAATGAAGAATAAATGTTTAATGTATTGTAGATGCCAAATGAAACCCGATTACTATAGAATATAATTTTTTTTGAAATATAACTGAAATTACAGCCACAAAAATTTATTTTGTAGTCTAGTGTTTCATGCAAGTCCATATAAATTTTTATAGACATATCAAATTTATTTCAACTGACTGACGTTTTCTAAATAAATAAATAATAAATTTATTATTAAATTTTAAAATAAATAATAAATTTATAATTTAATTCTAAAAAAAATATTCTATAATTGTAAATGTGTAAAAATTAAATTTAGACTAACACGTGATTTAAAATAAATAGAATATAGATTTGATATACATTTCACATGCGAGTGAATAGATGCTTTCAAGTTGTCAAAAAACCATGCATTATCCAAGTGAAATTTGATACACACAAAACTTAATGTAGTACACAGATATATCGGAACTAGAATTTTCTGATTATCGAAAGAAGTAGCCCCCATGTAAAATTTAATCAATTAATTTACAATTATTATTGTAGCTGATTTTTTTGATAGTATGCTATAAATAAAATTTTGTGTTTTAAAAGCCAGCTTAACTAAAGTAAAGGTTACAGAACCTATTGAAAATTTGGAACGATCGGTTAAAAACTGTCTAATAAACCTTTCAATACTATGGACAAGTTTTAAATTTCCTAAGATATTTAAACGCAACCTCATAAATCACTTTGAAATGATAAATAACACAATAATATTTAAAATTGGAGATGAGAAAAGTAAGTTTCGGTTTAACGAAGTAAACCTTTTCTTTTTTTACAATACCAGACTATTAGATAGTGACTAAGATACTTGCTCATACACAATGTAGTGATTAATAGTAAATTTTTACAATTCAGATTTGAAAGCGTAACAAATTATGATAAAATAGTAATTACTTGTTTGTTTTGGATCAACTATTACTAAATTGAGCAATAAGTTGTATGAGAAATGTGCTTTTATAGCTCTGAAATGTTGGAATTATGTAATTTCATAGTTACAAATAATACATATGAAAATGATTTTAAGATCAAAAATAACCAACGGTACAATAAAGTATACTTTTTAGGTACCCTTTCATTAAATGTATATTATTTTGAAGTGTATATTTTTATTAGAGGTTCCATTAACATACGAGGTGAAAGATATTTATACTCTTCACAGGAGTGAATAGTATTATAAGTTTGTAACACACAGAAGGATACATCGCAGACCACATAATGTATATACATATATTTGTGATCAGCTCGATGAGACGAGTTGATTTAGCCATGTCCGTCTGTTCGCAAAACTAGTCCCTTAGTTTTTGAGCTAGAGAGCTCATACATAGGTTTCTTTTTACCATACGCTGCACATTTGCCGGAATCAGTCGAATCGGACCACCAGCAGGGTCCTACCATACAAACCCAAATTAAATGACAAACTTATAAAGAATAAAAGTTCAATAAAAGTACCACTCAAACTATGTTCTTTTATGATACTCAAACTGTAGCAGAGAGAATATAGTGATGCTTAGAAAGGAAGGTTGGATGCAACCCGGAGGAGCGTGAAGAGTATTACATCTTTGGCATATCCAATGATAGCCTTTTTTCTGGTTTCATCACATTTATGGGTTACGCAAACCCACTGTCTATTGATATATGGGATGTATGTACCTTATTATAATTTCTTAAGCTATAGGCACCAGACAACACTTATCTTTTGTAGATGATTTTCAGCAAACGATACCTAAAGAGTAATATACAATGCCAACTGTGTCTGATGATACAATATAATAATAAAAACTAATCTTTATATCCATATTCTCACGTTCAAATATAGAACACATACAACAACAAAAATATATACCAGATTTCAAACAAAAAGCAACAAATATTATCGTCTACGGCTATACTATATACTATATCATTCATATAATTCATAACTGCCGTTGAACTACCGAATGTGCAGCAGCTGAAAACAGATATATAAGCATTTTCAGTAACCATTAGAAGTGCAGTTTGCGACATAACCTTGAGAGATCAAGTAGTATAACGGAACTAAAACTAATTTAATTAATTAATAGAGAAAACATTTGAAATATCTTTAAAAAATGTCGGTTTCTGATCTAATAAGTGCCATTGAAAATATACCAAAAATAAGTGATTCATCATTGGCGAAAGTTGAAAATCCTACTACATCTAATCTATTGGATACACCAGAATGGCTGACACAATCTTATATTCAAGATGCTTTGAGAACCTATTACAAGGATAGTAAGCTAAAAATTGATTGTATGGATGTGAGACCCGCATTAGCTCGTGGTGAAAACTATGGTGGCGTTTTAACTCGTATTAAGGCTGTTTTCACCAGCGGCGCTGGTATTTCTCAAACCGGACATTATATTGTGAAGACTTCATTTGAGGCCGATGAGTTCGCTCGCAAAACTATGGAACCCTATGATATCTTCAATCGTGAAATGTCCATTTATGAAAGTATTTTACCAAAATTAAATGATCTTATGGTCGAAATTGGTGATGATGAGCAACTTTTTGCCGAAACTATGTCAGTGGATTATGATCGTTCAGCATTGATATTTGAAGATTTGAATGTACGAGATTTTGTTATGCCAGATCGATTAGAGGGTCTTGATATGGATCTGACTAAGATAGTGTTACGTAAATTAGCCAAAATGCATGCCACATCAGCTGTATTTAATGAACGTGAACAAGGTGTCTTGGAAGGCTATGATCGTGGTATGTTTAATCGTCATACCAATAACTATGCACCCTGCTTTTTGGGCTTACTAGAAGCTTGCAGTCGCCGTGTTGCACAGTGGCCAGGATACGAAGCTTATGCTGAGAAATTGTCTGCTTTATTACCGGTCTATATGGAACTTGGAAAACGGGTTTTTGATGTAACGCATGGCTTTATAAATGTTTTAGCCCATGGAGATCTGTGGACCAACAATGTACTTGTCAAGTATGACAAAGCAACTGGCAAGCCATTAGATGTCATTTTAATTGATTTTCAATATGCTGTCTGGGGCTCACCGGCTATAGATCTTTTCTATTTCCTTAATTCGTCACTACAACCAGATATGCATTTCCATCATCAAGAAGAATTGATACATTTTTATTATAATCATTTTGCTGATACTTTGCAAAAACTACGCTATAAAGCTGGCATTCCAAGTCTTCACAACTTCTGCCTTCAAGTAGAAGAGAAATCATTCTATGGTAAGTTTTTTATGACCCAACCAATATGTATTTCTTTGATAGCTATTTTCAATTTATTTCCTTCCTCAGGTTTCCATACAACTTGCATTGTCCTTGCTGTGCAACGCAATATCGATTCAACAGATGCTGATTTCAATGCATTGATGCAAAGCAATGAACGTGGCAAGAGATTCAAACACACTTGTTATAAGAATCCTTATACTCATATGATCCTAAAGAATTTACTTCCTAAATATGATCTCAAGGGATTGCTAGATGTGGATCAATAATATTGTACTAATTAATTTTAGTATTCTTATTATTTTTTATCACAATTACTGACTGTTTTACATACACATAAATAATCTGATCAATGGAGATTTCCTTATATTGTATTATCTGATATTTAAACACTTTTTAGCTTTTTATAATTTGTATAATTTATGATTTTGTAAATATTTTGTATATACTTATGTACCATGTATCTTATTTTTATAATTTTTTTATTAAAATGTAATTATTATTAAATCTTGTTTGAAGTTGTTTCTGGGATTCGAATGCTCAATGGAAGAATCAATCCTATGAAAAGAGACTACTAGGTTATTAAAATGCATGAATCTGCAATTATACGAAGGTCCATCCAATAATTACCCTCATTTAAAGACAGGTGGCGTTGCTGAGGGAAGTTGTTATAACCAAAGACTGTAAAAAGTATAGACTAGACAAATGCAGCACTCTCTTTCTATTTTTTTAGTCCAACAACAAATTGTATGTAATTTTGCCAATTTCGAGGAACATTTCGGGGAAACATGCACACAATGTCGAAGGAGTGTTTGGATCCCTTTAAGATAAATTCGTCAGAATTTTGCGTTAAGTCGTTACCGTTGATAAAGCCTGGATCCATTATTATTTGCCAGAGACCAAGTGACAGTCAAAGTAATGAATTTTTCGTGGTAGGCATAGACTGCACCACCGGCTGGAAAGGTCATGGCCACGATTTTTTTGTTATTCCAAGGGAATAAGCCTCATGGACTTTTTGCATAAAGGAAGGACGATCACGGGTTAGTACTACAGTAAACTATAGGAGCGATTCAATACATAATTGAAGGAGACACAGAGTCATTTGGCTAAGGAAAAAATCGTGTTTCACCATTTACCCAAAATTGTTGCGGCCAACTTGCATGAACTGCCTTATGAATTGCTGTCGCACCCACCATATTCGCCCGATTTGGCACCCAGCGACTTCTTTCTGTTCCCCAACATGAAAATGTGGCTCGGGGTGTACTTATTGATCCACCCTAGTATATTAATATATTTGTTGATACATTTGGATCGTTACAGCACTAGTTATACTCTTCACGGGAGTGAATAGTATTATAAGTTTGTCATGAAGTTTGTAACACACAGAAGGAGACTTCGCAGACCACATAAATTATATATATTTGTGGTCAGCTCGATGAGAAGAGTTGATTTAGCCATATCCTTCTGTCCGTCTGTCTGTCTGTATTTATGCAAACTAGTCCCTCAGTTTTTGAGTTAGAGAGCTGAAAGTTTGCACATAGGTTTCTTTTTACCATACGCAGCACATTTGTCGGAATCAGCTGAATCGGACCACTAGGGGGTACCTTCCATACAAACCACCATTTAAAATAATGTTCTTATTTGAAAAAGTTTTTTGTTTTTTGAATCATCAAACTGAATTTTGGACATTATAAGTTTCTGGTCGATATCCACCAACCATTTAAACTTAATGATCCTAGAGTTACCAGGAGGGCTACCTCCCATACAAACCCCCATTCAAATTAATGTTCTTATTTCAAAAAGTATTTGTTTTTTTAACTTATCAAACTGAAATTTAAATATTATAAGTTTCTGATCTACATTCATCAACCATATAAATTTCATGATCTTAAGATTACCATAGCCAATGATATCCTTCTTTCTGGGTTTTATATAAATTACCAATTTGATAATATTTAAGCTAGCATTAAGCTGAGAATTGGTCTATCTATTGTAAATACAATATATTTAAAGGAGTTTGAAAATGTCTTTTCTTATTTCCTGGATTGAAACTCAATATCTCAATATATCTCAATTAAAGTGTACATGGTAAGTTTAAGTGGACGTTATTAATGAATCTCTTATGTTCAAAGTTTTTGTGGGGGCAGTAGGTTGGTACGTATTTTGGGTTCTGTAAGGATTTCATCCAATTGATATTTATAGGACTGAAGAAAGATCATAAGAGTAACTGTAAACTGGGGGAAATAATGCTCGATGCAAAAATAAGCTTCTTTCGTTTTCTCTGAATAGTTTTTTCTCAAAATGAGATGAAGTAGGGGGAATAGGTATCTATCTACCAATTGTTTAGTGAAACTATTAAACTTCATAGTTTGAAAAAATCGGGGGTCGGCCAGACAGAATTAAATCCATTATGGAGTATTACTCTATTATCATTGTGTATTACATTAATGGGTATATGGTATAAAGGAACATTATAAACCAATTCCTCTCTCTCAGTTTTGTAAATTGTTTGATGATAAAAATATTAAGGTAATACTTACATATTTTATTATCCACTGGTTTGTTGTTATATGTATTTATTTAGTGTAATTACAATAT
Organism: Amiota communis; assembly: GCA_037043315.1. Taxonomy (NCBI): domain Eukaryota; kingdom Metazoa; phylum Arthropoda; class Insecta; order Diptera; family Drosophilidae; genus Amiota; species Amiota communis. Next base: position 724,840 of record JBAMAV010001400.1, on the reverse strand, counting down.
AAAATATATGCAGTTATGATTGTTTATTTTATTATATTTATTTTGCATTAATGCATCCATCTAACGTCAGAAGGTTGTATATAAAATGAAGCTTCATATTATAGTGTATATTCATTCAGTTCAAAATGACGGAAGTAGTAGTAGGTGAAGAGCCAAGTTGGTTAACAAAAGATTATCTAGAGCAAATCTTGCGAGACTATTACGCCTATGAAAAGTTGTCAATAGAAAGTTTTAATGTAATTCCAGCCCTCGGAAAGGGTGATAATTATGGAAGCATTATATATCGTGTTAATATAATCTATAAAAGTCGAGCCAATAAAAGTACCAAATTACCCTTAGTGATCAAAAGCAATATCGAATATGATGAATATGCACAAACGGTTTTGGGTCCTTATGAATTTTTTAAACGTGAAATTAATATATATAATGATATATTACCAAAACTTGAAAAATTACTTAAAGAAGTTGGTCAAGATGAAAGTATTTTCGCAGTAACATTTAAAGCAGACTCATCAAATGAGGCTCTTATTTTCGAGGATCTTAAGGAAGCCGGATTTGTGCTGGCAGATCGTCGTAAGCGCTTGGATATGGCACACATAAAATTAACACTTAAAAAGTTGGCTAAAATGCATGTGGCTTCGATTATACTTAATGAGCGAGAACATAATGTTTTAACAAACTACGATTTTGGTTTCTTTAATCGTCATACGGATGTGTATAAAAGTTACTATGTTGAGAATCTGAAAGCCTGTGCTAATATGTTGAAGGATGATGACAGATATGGATTTTATGCTGATAAACTCATAAATTTAGCACCAGTTTATATGGAAATGGGTGCACGTATATTCGATGTGAATCCCAATAATGTTAATGTATTTAATCATGGTGATCTATGGACATGTAATATAATGTTTAAGTATGATGGAAATACTGGTTTACCCATTGATGCTCGTTTCTTGGATTTTCAATGTGCTGCTTGGGCCTCACCAGCTGTAGATTTACATTATTTTATCAATACATCAGCAATGGAGGATATACGTCGAAGTCAAACGGATGAGCTGGTCAAGTATTATTATGATATATTTCGTAGTACTTATAAGGCTTTTAAAAGCTCTATAGAAAAATTGCCACACTTGCATGCATTTCAACTACAAATGGATGATAAGCGGTTTTATGGTTAGTAAAAAAGAGAATTTTAGTGGAGGACTAAAGTCAGGAAGGGACCTTGGCAGGATAAAAAAAATATATGTTTAGAAATTAATGAATTCTGTTACTATGAATTCAACAAATTTTTATAAAACCGTTTGGTTTTGTAAAAATTTTTTGAGATTTTTTTAAACAGTCCATTGGGACCGACACGTCATTTGAGTTCGTCAGTGACCAATTTTTCCATTAATATTATTTTTTATTTTTAGCACTTCACTCCAGCTTCTGCGTACAACCTGTAATGATTGCAGATGCCACTGAGAACGCGGACTATAATGCTGTTGTGGGCATAGATGAACGGGCTATCGAATTCAAGAAAAACCTCTACCGCAATAAAAATGTTCAAAATATTGTTAAAACATTGGTGCCAAAATTTTATCATTTAGGTTTATTGGAAACAAAACAATAATACATAGGTGAAAATAAAAACAATACAAGAAATAAGAGTATATGTTTGTACCTTAATCTAACTTTTGGATTCCGATTATCATGCCACATATGCGTTCAATATCTTTGTAATCTTACTTTGTACTCATCAAGGAGTCCTTGTATTTTGGAACCCATTCATCTCCCGATATCTATTATAACTAGACATCAAGGAAACCTGACAATTCAAGTTCCTTTACTGTGCGTTGTAAAAATGAACGATATTTTGGATTTTGAACATTATTGTGACGTATGCGATCACCTTCATCAGTACGTGAATTAAGATTCTCCAAACTATCAAAACCTCCGGATTCCATAAAAATTATTGGTGTCAAACAAGTTGCAGCTATCACACCTTAAATAATAATAATCCAAATAAAAATTCTATATAAATACAATATATTAAATATATGAAATACCAACCCTGCAAACTATTCTCAATTAATGATATATGTATTTCTTTGAGTGTTGGAATGTATCCCTCATAACCCAACTTCACGAAGGTTTCTTTTAATATACGATGATATTCACGTAGAATATATTTGAAATGCATTTTGCGTACGTTTTCATTTAAAGAGCCATACAAAAGATAATTCAAATCCACAGATGGTGAGCCATAATAGGCCAATTGATAGTCCAGCTTATTATAACAAAGGAAATCGAATATTAATTACATAAACATTTAAAATTATTTATTTATTGTACTTTCAACTCACCATGACTACATCATCTGGTTCTTTGGACTGATTGTTTATATGAAACATGAGATTATCAATCCATAAGTCAGCAATATTGAATACACGAAAACCATCTGTTTGTGCCTCATACATTGACAAAGCGCTTTGTAGCACATTTTCTGATAATTTCAACATTTTCTCACTAATTTCTTCAAAGCCAGGCCATGTTGCAATTTCCTCAGCAGCACAGCGTATATTCACTGGAAAGAAACCCAAGAAATCTTTTCGATCCGGATTACGTGATATTGGTGCCTCATGGAAAAATTCCATAATCTGTGGATTTTCAGCAGCAATAACAACACTGCAAGCATGTAATTTGGCAATCTTATTGATGGTAGGCAACAAAAAATCCAAGTTTAATAGGCGACCTCTTTCGTAATTCTCAAAATTGTTCAATTGTAAGTCTTCAAGTATGATAAATGGCTCAGGTGTTTCGGTTGCATAGTAACAGGCGGGCGCAATTTTAGAGTTATCTTGAATCGATGCCAATAAAGACTCTACGCGAGGCAAAATCTCCTTGTAGGCAAGTATTTCGCGCTTGAACAGTTTGCTTTTGTGAGCTACTACACCAGTATAACCCTTAGGGTGTTCCTGTTTAATAAATGGAATGTTTGCTTGGATATTTTTAAATGAATTATATGTATGACTTACCTTAATAATGACTGAGAATTTCCCAGAAGTCTCTGCACGTTCCAGATTACATGAAGCACGATGCATAATACTTGCGAAACCACTTGCACCATCAGCTGCCTTCACTACTAAATCACTCACAATCAGCTTATCATCTTTGAAATACTCCTTAAGCACATCTTGGAGAAAATCAATTGTTAACCATTCAGGTTGCTGATATTCTATGTCACCGGCACCCATATTTCACTTTTGATTTAATTAAAATTTTCTCACACAAATTTACAATAATAATAATACAGCCTACTTTTTTCGGTCGTCAGGTGACCGCGTGACACAATGTTTGGGAGCGACAATAGCAGATTTTATTATTATTATTGGTTTACTCACCTCCGAGTGTTTATGAGAAATGAATTTATAAAAGTTTTTTAACTCCAAAACATTGGACTTGTTTTATTATACATTTTACATTTTACTCTCTGTTTACTAATTGTTTGCACGAAAGCTTTCAGAGAGCAAAGTGAACAGCTGTTTTGTGTTGATAAGAAAGCTTTTTTTAGTGTTAAGTAATTTTTGGGGTAATTTTTAGTAAACCTGGCAGCACTGATTACATTTGGAGCTGAAAAGAGTTTTAAATAAAGATTTAAACGTAAACGTGTATATGGTATGTTTACAAACCGGTTTCCAAAACAGAAATTAATATTAATTCTTAATTAAATACACAAGACTTATTTATACATTTGATACTAATGTAGTTTTTATGGGCTTCATCTAAAATAACAAAATTCATAGGCAGTTTCAGTAAATTTATAATAAATTCATCTGGAGATATCAAGATTATCAAAATTTATGTACTAATTATTCTATGACAAATAAGAGTAATATTAAAGAAATGACAATAAACCAAATCAAGACTCATCTATAATAAATAATACTATACATCAAGTTCACCTATTAAATATGCCTGATTAAAAAATTAGTTCCTATTTTAATATGATTTGCCGTTAGCCTATGGCACTGCTGAAGATTCTCCATTATTCGGATGCGCAAACTTGTAGAGGTAAGCAAATACATGCTGCTACTGAGTGATAAATCGACTTGGGTTGAGGTTGAATGCGCTTCTCAGGTAAATCTATAACAACATTCATGGTCTTTGGCCAACAGGTACGATCTTGTAGATGAAAATATGGTCCATGTTTCCAGAGATTGGAATCAATCAGTTCACTGGAATTGCATTTTGTTCATCGGTTAATTACATCAATTATGCATCGAAGGTAAACAAATGTGGACTCTCATCCATATTCTTGCCATGCAAATAAACATCGCACTTATAGCGACCAGACGGAGCATTAAATTATTAGCCAATGCTTGGGTAGCCGATGTAATTAATACAGCAAATGATGGTATACTTGTACACGAAAGATTCACCAAATGACCCTCAGCCAGTAGAATGATGTTCTTGCTCTTAAGCCAAAAAATATGATCCATTTGTGAACGCACCTTCTTTCATGTTAAGTCCGGTGTCCGCAAATCATTTTTGTTTTCGAATGACCGTATTGCAGATGTTGCAGACACTCTTCATACTGTCCATAATATCATATTATGATTACGGGAGACAACATTCTTGATGCCATTGGCAGTGACAATAATGTTCACATTGGGTGACCCACGGAAGCCATTGATGTGTGGCAAACATTGATTTGATTTTTGTAATGTTTACAATGTAGTATTGACCCTTTAGGGTAGGGCTGTTCAAACTTTTTTACTTCCGTGGGCCGTTTTGGAAGAATCCACTGTGGGTTGAGCTGCTGGTGTAAAAAAAAAATTTTTTTGCCCCAGTGTACTTTAGTGGCAAGCAAAAAAAAAATACAAAATAAAAAACTGCAGAGCAGCGGGCTGTTTCTTCTCTGTTGTCGCATCAGCCGCATCTGGGCCTCAAGCTGGACATCCCTGCGTTAGATCTTAAATGCAACCTTTAACTACAACACTGTAGTAACAAACCACAAATTGTTTGTTACTGAACATGACATCTATTGAACGCTTTAAACTAAATAAAATGTATTCTTTCCAACTATAAAGATTTGGTTTTAGTCTAGGAATAATTTACATATATCGCTGGTACTATCAATTTGGCTGCCTTTGTTAATTTATACACACGATGGACAACAGTTACACTTTTCTCCATAATCTCAAGAGAAATAACAAAAAATACCATAAATAACCAGAGGAACGAGGGGAGGTGAATGATTTATTAATCTGTAAACAAAATTTTTGATTATTTCATGGTTAATTTAATCAAATTAATAATTGATTAAAAATTTAATTGATTAATGCCAACACTGTAAAAGAGAGTTTTTGATCTAACAGACTATTATGCATTAGACAATTCATTCAAAATCTGATAAAAAAATACGGACACTACTTTTGATAACAACTCTGAAACCAGAGTTAATGATGATTTTATAATCTTCATCTTTAGATGATGTTTTTCTTTTGTACTATTCAAACATTTGAACAGTATCAAAAATAAAGAAAATAATCTTTCTAGTTTTTCTAAATTTAGTTTTAATAAACACTATTCATCTCTTTTAACAAACATTTGTCGAAATTATCTGCTTCCGATTTCATAAAGTGTTGAAAGTATGAAAGTTTGAATAGTATAGTACAATATATAGAAACCTATTTCCAAGGTATACAAACTGAAGAGATAACACTTTAACAACTTGTAGTCACATTGAAACAAAACATGTCCAACCCACATACTGGCAACAGATAAAAATCTGACGGATTAATATTTGCACTATTATCTAATCTAATGCAGTAGAATAGCTTAAAAAATCACTCAGTTAACTCTCACCTAGACATACGCACAGATACACACCACAATGTTCATATACCTTATTATTGTACTCGTAATGCAATTCATTTTGTTAATTGTTTATTTTGACAAGATCATTGAAAATCTAATGCACCACGCCTATATAGAAATGGAAAAATATCCAAAACAGCACGAACATATAGAGGATTCATAAATGCTTTCATACGAAAGCGATCTCCTATTTCATCGGGTTGCATTAATTTCAGTAAACTGGCTTCCTTATCAGCAGGCAGTAGAATTAGAACCAAATGAGTAAATGTTGTAAAGTAACCTGAAAGTGCAAATAAATAAGATCTATGCAGTTATAAATATTTCTTCAGTCATTTACCCCAAAAACTATGTTTCAGCATGCTGATATGTAGTTCTTTCAGTAGTGGCAAAGGTTTACCATATTTAAGTATCTTCAGACATTTGATCAGTTGTGTGTGATATATTCTGATAAAATAATCAAAATACTTGATACGAAGATTACTTTCCGATGAACAAATAATCAATTCCCATAGATCATTTGCCGGACTACCCCATTTACACATTTGGAAATCAACAAAACGAATTTGATTGACTTCACCGTGACTTGTATAGTTTTGCATTATATTACTGGACCAAAAATCACCATGATTCAGAACATTAAATTCATGAGGATCAGCATTAAAGCAGTGCATGGCAGAGTTTACAAATTGCTCGGCAGTAGGCTAATTTATGAAAGATAATTATGTAGAGATCAAATGAACATCTATTGAAGATAAGATATAACAAAAACTCACAATACACGCCACATACTTTTCATGATCTACTAAGCCCCAGGTGGCCATTGCTGCTTTATAACAGCGCACACGCGCTTGATATGTTTTTGATTTCTGATAATTTGATGGAAGATATGTACGCTGGAATTCATCTGGATAGGCATGGTGTTGTTCATACCAAACGGCAGTTGCTGCATGATATTCAGCTAATTTTTCCAATACTCGTTTCATGTGTGGCTTATCGAAGCCTTTCAATCGATTAATATTCTTAAACTTTTTCGTATTAAGATCTTCTAATATCAGACTAATACGACCTTTTTTATCTTCAGCCCAATGACATTTGGGTGCGAATTTCACTTTCATTTGGCACTTTTCCATATAAAGTTGTTCCAATTGCGGTATTAGAAGTTCATACATTTTCTTTTCTTTGGGAAAAATATTCAACTGATTGATAAAATTACCACCTTTATCATCATCCAGCATGGTCTTCATAATATATGATTTTTGTTGTGTAAAACCATCTATCAAAATACAAGTCAAAATTAAAGAAATCATCTTGAGATAATGTAGTAATCAAAGAATTTACCTTTCATTTGTATATCGATGATAACACGCATTAATAACGAAGTATAATTCTCACCGGGTGGCGTTGCCGGTATTATTCGAAATTTTAGAATTTGTAAAAAATCGGGTAGTTCTTTCTTGAGAACCTTATCAAAATATTCTTCATTGATCCATTGTGGTATTTCTATATTAATTGATTCACAAAATTTCGTACTGTTATCAGGCATTTTGGAGTTTATGTATAAACCTGTTCTTCCAGATTCTTATATTTTTGTATATAAAATTTCGTTAAATAGTCTTTCTTCAATTCACTTGAAAGTGAACGTCTATACTCTCTGAGTATTCGTACCGTACTGCTGTTTGTGTTCTTATCTAGTAAAATACGAGTAACACAAAACAAAAAGCATTTTTAGAGCCCTACTAGTATTGTACTGGTGGCATTTTTGAATATACCATACACATATTGTACGATATGCGAGTATTGTATTGTGTGTGAGTGTTCTGTGTTGTCTCTCAACAAACATCTACACTTTTGTTGTCTACAGAATGAGTTATAATGTTTTATGGCATCAAGCACCAGACCAGGGCAGTGTGAAATGCTTTAATGGAATATTTTTTTATTGAAAAAAATTGTATCCAGAATGATGACTGTGTACTAGTAAAAAAACAATTGTAGTTTTAATACTTTTTGCAATTTTATTCGTAATGTTTTATATACACTTTGGGATCATGTTTGTAACTCACAGAATCGAGTATCGGAGACCACACAAAAATGAGCATTATGACAAGAAATCTATTTTTAATCACACCAAGTATTCTCTCAGTTTTTGAGTTATTAAATAGAAATGCTGTACAGACATAGAGATAATATGCCGGAATCAGAGGATCATCTGATCAGAGGAAGTGGTGGTACCTTATAAAAAAGCAAAATATGTTCAGTTTTCCAATTAAACCTTATAAAATCAGAATGTAGAATTTTAAAAATAAATCACAAATTTGTCTAATCGAACTAAAGAACCATATTTTGTAGCTGATTATAAAATTACGGGTACTTTATTTACTTCCTAAGGGATGTATGTTTTGTTAGAGCCACTTTTTGCACACTAGTCCCACAGTAATTGATCTGAAATTTGTGCAGAAGTAGTCATACAAATTTCATTGTTAAAACATGATTGCTGTGTATCCTTAGCCTACAACAAAACTATTTTCAAAATTTACCTATTCTTTGCCAAGTCTAAATTTCAGTATATTCAAAATTGGATCATTTTTCGTTATTACTTCCATATGATTTTTCAAAAGGATAATTTTGTATTATGAAAGAATATTGTGATGTGTAAGGCATGAAAGTTTCGGTGAATCGAATTTAATGTTTTGTTTTGTTTTGTTTCCATTTATTTCATGAGTATTTTTAGATTTGCTCCAGAAACTGTTCAGAATTTGCTATATTACTCGTATATTCACCAATTAAATTGTATATGAATTTGCGTATTGATTGATAATTTAATTTCTTAATTGTGCCACAGTTCTACACAAAGGCAAATCTAGTGAAAGCCAGATTCATTGAACACATTCTTTTATTGTATTGTATTGTACATATGACAAATGTTCAAGTAAAATATTTAATAAAAATATGTGAAGATCTACAGAAATTATGATCGCTTTGAAAAAAAAGTGTAGATGCTAAATTCTTAAATTATCAGAGTAAAGCAAAACGAAAATATGCAACACTTTCAAACTAAAAAACTAAAAAACTGAGAAACCAACAGGACAAGGAGAGATCAGTTTTGCTTTCAATGCGAAATAATGAACAACAACAAATTGGTCCTCTGTTCAAAAGGTCTTAGATAAGCAAACTTTCAATAATTTTAGACAACAAAGTATTACATAACACGGATAATTGAAATTCGTTTATTATTATCATTACTAATTTTGTAAATTGTTTATATTGAGTCGTGTAGTATGAAATTTGTAGAAATGAAAGCAAAGTTGGTTGAGAGTATATTAATACAAGAACTTATTCTATTAATCAAAGTATGCACCCCTAGAATATTCAAGCCGGTTGTATAAAACACTGGCGGACGGGAGTCAATGAATTCATGGAAATTGTTTTCCTAACAAAAACTTGTTAACACTGCGGAACAACTCCAATTCATTTAATTTTGCCACAGTCATTTGTGCAGTGCGATGTCTGGCGTTATCGTGCAGTAAGATAGGAGTCGATCTGTTGACCAATCTATTTTTGCTAAAGTTTTTGCATCATCTAGTTGTAGCTTTGATCTTTGAGTCAAGTTTCATGAAATCGTAATGGATCACACCAGCACCAGACCGCCAAAGAGCAACCATAAGCTTCTTTTGATGGGGTGTGTTTTGGTAACTCATTCTTATCCAATGACTGTGCTGAATGCTTACAATTGTCATATTGAATCCATTTAATATCACTAGTATTATTTCGATTCAAAAATGGATTGAATTTATGACAAGAGAGCAATGTTAAGCAAGCTCCTAAAGGCTTTTGATTCTGGTTTTCATTGTGCTCAACTTTTTCACCTTACCGATTTAAGCCAGGTGAGTAAATTCTGTTTGTTTTGCAAACACTTACGTTAAGTGACAAATTCTGTACACTCTGAAATGAGTAAACCTGAACATTGAAATTAAGTTCATCACCCTCGACCTTTGAGGTCGAAATTCTCTGAGGGAAATTTTGCGAAAAATGTTTATATTGTCTGATGCATAGAAACACTAGAGCAAATTACACTGTTGAAGTTTCGCGCTGTCTGCGATGCAGTGGTTCCACGTAAGAACTCATACTTCCTTTTAATTTTGTATAAATATATAGAGTAATAAATAAATAAATTGCGAAAGGAATTAAAATTAGTATCTCAGTTTTTGAGACATTACATTAGTACCGAAATTGTCGGATTAATGGAAGAGGTAATCCTCATTTATAAACCAACTTATCCAAAACTTCCTTTGACGTTCATATTTTTTAATAAATGTCTTGTCTTGTCTTAAGGCTGGAAGAGAATGATGAAACTGAAGCCCGCAAAAAATGTGAACAGAATGCGAAGTTCAGCCTTAGTGGAGCTGTCAAACCTTGACAAATAAAAAACCTGTTTTAATGAACTAGAAATGTACAAAATTATAATTTTCTTAATGCATTGAACAAGATGAAATTAGATAGCCTCTTAAAATATGCATATGAATAATAGAAGAAAAGCCATTTTTTGGCGAGCGCGTTGAAAATAAAATACGCAGGATATAAATATGCTTCTGCCAAGAAAAAAAATTCAAATTCAATCAACTTCGATTTGAGGGATAGGCAGAGGGAGACAGATGATTCGAAGCCGAGTGATTTCAATCTAAGTACTTTGACTTCACAGCTTCAGTTTCAGACTCAGTCTCACATTGTGTTCGATCCCATTTTTTGACAGGCTTCAGACTTAGCTTCAGCTTCATCATTCTGTTCCAGCCTTTATTTGTAATGACAATTTATATATTGAGGTACGAATCAGAGATGTGCAGCGAAGGTTTGTGCTTATGAAGTGTTTACAAGCAAACAAGCAAATTGGGGAACCAAGCCTGCTTGAGCTTGTGTAGTGTTTTGCTTGGCTTGCTAGGGCAAGGCTTGATACTGTTGATAGGGTTGGTGTATGTCTAAAGTACTTCACAATTTTACATTAAAACAAAAACAAAATAACAAAAGTGACGTATTTGTCATTCATTGATGCTATATAAAAAAAAAACCAAGTAATAGAAGCAAAAATGTGATGTACTACAAACATTTAACACCATATCAAAAATTATGATGCAAGACATAAAATCAGAAGCATTTTCCATAAAGAACGGCGTGCGTCAGGGGGATACACTCTCTTCAACAATTTTTAATTTATTGCTGTGCTGCGCAATAGATAAAGTGTGCGACGCTAAATGGACTGGACATCTGTTAAACAGAACCATACAATTATATGCATACGCGGACGACATTGCAATAGTAAGTAGAAATAAAAACGCATTCTTAACCACTTTCTCTGATATTGAAACGGCAGCAGAAAAAGTTGGACTAAAAATCAACGAAGAAGAGACCAAATATATGCTCATGTCCAGAGAGAAAAACAGGCAAACATTAAAAACAATTAAGCTTGGAAAATATGAATTTGAAATAGTAAGCACATTCACATATCTTGGCTACAAACTGACAGCAGACAACTCAATGAGCGTAACAATTGACGAAAGAATACAAGCAGACAGTAGATCTTTCGCATCACTTATTAAACTCTTCAAATCAAAACTACTTAACAGATCCTGCAAACTAACACTGTATAGGACAGTGGTGCGACCAGTCTTGTGCTATGGAGCTGAAACTTGGACTGTGAGCGAAAAAGACATAACAAAATTGCTGACTTTCGAAAGAAAAATTCTCCGAAAAATCTTCGGTGCAGTCAAAACTGGACCTGATGAATGGAGAATAAGATGGAACGACGAACATGATCATCTAATTCAAGGCGAAAACGTGATGCGATTTATCAAAGCGCAACGCATAAGGGGCATTGTATTATCATTATCCCCAACCAATAATTCGGTTTTAGCTTTGAAGATAAAGAAGAGTAGAGAGTATGACTCATCTGCTTTTCTTGAAAGACGGACGAGATGGGAAGCCTGTCTTCGAAAAGCAAACTTTGCATTTGGGTTAGCCCTTCTTGTCTACTCTGTGGATTAGTTCCAAAGCCAAGTGGATCATATAAGAATACTTCTAGACATGACTATGGGGTGTAAGGCTTCTGATTGAAATCATCCTTTGTGGTGAGTGATCCTCCTAACATAATCCTTCCGATTTAATGTTTTTAATACCCCCAACTTTTGGGTGCTAAAGCAATTCAATTGCATTTTATTGTAAACACAAAGTCATCAAAATCAACTAAATTTTTGGGCAAATCATCACAACCTCAAAGCATTAAACCAGTAAGCCAAAAGTCGACTTAACTTAAGTTCGTAATAAGAACTTCTTACTTTTCTGAGTCATTTAGTTTTGGTTTCCCCAGATGAGTCCATCAGTAAGCAAAAAGTGAAACGCTCGAAAAAACAAAGACGCTTCAATTCTATTCTATTCAATTTAATATTCAAAAAATGTTTACAAAAAAGAAATTAGCTGTTATTTACAAAAAGTGAATCAAGTGAATTGTTTTATTATTGTGGTAATATTATGAGTCCATCACCTCCGCCAATCATCTGTACTTCTGCCTCCGCCTCTACCAGCACCGCCACCACCACGGGCACCATTAGAAAACTGAGGATTGGGTAAGGCTGTAAATGGAAAATAAATTAAGATTTATTTTAGACCTTCTTATAATTTAAATTTTAATCAACACTTACCATTTGTTAAAGCAAGCAAAAGTAGAAGAAAACCAAAGAGAGCGTAAATATTCATTCTTGCTTTCTTTCAAAAAACGTGTGATCACTTTGACTGTTAATCAAGAATTGACATATTATCGTTTTGACTGTTAATCAAGAAGACATTTAAGGTCAAAGCCATGCGACGAAAGTTCACTTTAGACTGATAGCTTAAAGAGGGAATTTTGAAACTGATACGTGCATTAACATACCGCCCGCTTTCCCCAGTGGAAACGATAAGACACCCACCTGGATGCGCCCAACCGAAAGCTGCTACGTTGTCTAGTAGTATATCATCACAATCGCCATTGAATTGTGTCACATATTTTGAATCCAAAGAAACTTTTTTCGTCTTAGTACAACAGCAAGATGATATTTTGTAAACCGGTGTGCATTTTATTCACAGTATTTGCGATTCAATTGCTTTTCATAGTGACTTTCTTTGTAAATAATAATAATAATACTTATTTGTTAAAACCAGTTTGATTTTGGATGAAATTTGAGAAGCGTTGCATTCAAAATCCCAAGTAATCTTCAAACACATTTCCGAGTATTATCGCTTTAACTATTGATCAGAAGTGACATGTTATAGCACTCGTTACTCTCTTTAGAGCAGTAATTAATCGCTTGAAGAGTGAATGAGCGAATTGTATTATCATTATCCCCCTCCAATCATTCTTAAACTGTCTGTTTTTCCTGAAAGACGGACGGTACGGGAAGCCTGTTTTCGAAAAGCAAAATCACTCAGGCAACTGTGCTATTGGGTTGGCCCTTCTTGTCTACTCTGCGGAGTAGTTCCAAAGCCAAGGGGATCATATAAGAATACTTTCAGACATGACAATGGGGCGTAAGGCTTCTGATTGAAGTCATCCTTTGTGGGTGAGTGATCCTCCTATCATAATCCTTTGTATTTAATGTTTTTTTATACCCCCAACTTTTGCTAAGAACAAATTGAGTGCTTAACCAATTCAATTGCATTTTATTATAAACTGAAAGTCATCAAAGTCAACTTAATTTTGGGCAAATCATCACAACCTCAAAGCATTAAACCAGTAAGCCAAAAGTCGACTTAACTTAAGTTCGTAATAAGAACTTCTTACTTTTCTGAGTCATTTAGTTTTGGTTTCCCGAGATTAGTCCACCAGTACTAAGTAAAAAGTGAAACGCTCGAAAAAACAATGATGCTTCAATTTCTATTCAATTCAATTTAATATTCAAAAAATGTTCACAAAAAAGAAATTAGCTGTTATTTACAAAATGTGAATCAAGTGAATTGTTTTATTATTGTGGTAATATTATGAGTCCATCACCTCCGCCATTCATCTGTTCTTCTCCCTCCGCCTCTACCGGCACCTCCACCACCACCGGCACCATCAGAAAACTGAGGATTGGGTAAGGCTGTAAATGGAAAAACAAATTAAGATTCATTTTAGACCTTCTTATAATTTAAATTTTAATCAACACTTACCATTTGTTAAAGCAAGCAAAAGTAGAAGAAAACCAAAGAGAGCGTAAATATTCATTCTTGCTTTCTTTCAAAAAACGTGTGATCACTTTGACTGTTAATCAAGAATTGACATATTATCGTTTTGACTGTTAATCAAGAAGACTTTTAAGGTCAAAGCCATGCGACGAAAGTTCACTTTAGACTGATAGCTTAAAGAGGGAATTTTGAAACTGATACGTGCATTAACATACCGCCCGCTTTCCCGAGTGGAAACGATAAGACACCCACCTGGATGCGCCCAACCGAAAGCTGCTACGTTGTCTAGTCATCACAATCGCCATTGAATTGTGTCACATATTTTGAATCCAAAGAAACTTTTCTCGTCTTAGTACAACAGCAAGATGATGATGCTATCGATATTTTGTAAACCGGTGTGCATTTTATTCACAGTATTTTTGGGTGAGCTTTATGTTATGCTCAATTATAACTATGAATAGAAGTTTGATGCGATAATACGATCAGACATTACATGAGGGTCGTGAGAGAAATTAAGGGAGGCCATTGAGTGGCCAATCGAAACTGACGTCCACGTTAAGCTAAACGAAGACCTAAAGAAACTACAACTGGAAAACTGGAAAAGGGCGGCAAAAGATCGAGTAACATGGAGGCATATTGTTCATCAGGCCAAAGCTCACAAAGAGCTGTAGCGCCAAATGATGATGATGACTACAAACATTTGTACACCAAGCCTAACGATATCAAGCCAAGCCAAGCCTCAGCAAGCCATGCAAAACAATACCCAAGTTCATGCTTGGCTTGTTTAGGCTTATTTTTCCCGAGCCATAAACATCTCAACATATTTTTTTTTTAAATTGAACTCATATTCCTATTTTCTGTATGAACAAGTTCTTCATATTCTCAGCTGGGGAATAAAATTGTGTATAAGCTTCATTAAAATAAGGACAATTTCTCACACAATATTTTGTTTATTTAGTGAGAGAACAAATTTTAACACGGGCAATTTAATAGATATTTTGTATATTATAAAACTTTTATTGTACAAAATCCGAGAATCTAAATATACCACGCCGACAATAGAATGGATAAACATCTTTAACGATTTTTACGTAATTTGGATTTGTGAATTGATGCCACCGAAATGTTCTTGCAGCTTCCGAATCGTCCAATAAGAAACTTAAATTACTGTTGTTATCAATCGGGAATTGTACTGAACACAAATGATTAAATACAGCAAAGAAAGCTAGAGAAAAATAATAATGTTTTAATTAAACATTTACTGTTTTATATCTATTACCATGAAAAGTTTCGATATCCTTATGAAGTGCCATATGTAAATCACGTAGTTTAGGTATGTGTTTTTTATATTTGAGAACACGAAGATTTTCAATAAGATACTCATGATAAATTTCAATAAAATAATCGAAATCCTTAAGTCGTATATCACTTGCAGCTGATATTGTTATTATGAATAACAAATCCTGTACTGGACTACCCCATTGACAGGCTTGAAAATCCAGCATTGATACTTGCTTAACAATATTATCTGGTTGATAACTAAAGAGTATATTACCAGACCAAAAATCACCATGATTAAGAACATTAAAGTCATTGGGATCTATGTGCAAAGAACGTTGGCATAATCTAAAAAATTCTTCTTCATTGGGCTGTAAATAATTTGTTAATTTTATAGTAAAAGATAATTGATAAGATTTTACTTACAAAATGTTTTATATACTTCTCAGAATCCTCCATACCCCATGTGATCATTGCCTTTTTAAAGGATTCACTTTTTAAATGATATGAATTTAAACGTATATGTAGATTATTTTTTTGTACAAAACCTCCATTAAATTCTAATGGATATTTCCCATTTTGTTCAGCATAAACTACACTTGCTGCATGAAATTCTGCTAGTTTTTCTAAAACACAACGCATATGTGGCTTATCCAAACCTTTGATGCGATCAATATTTTGGTATCCCTTTGCTGCTAGATCTTCAAAAATTATAGTTGTGCGACCTGCTTCTTGGCATGTAAATAAACATTTTGGTCCAAATTGCACATCTTTGCCAGCAGCTTTATAAAGCTCTTCAAATGCAGGTAAGTAAATTGTATACATATTCAGTTCTTTTTCAAAAAACCCCAACTCATTAATGCTTTTTCCGCCTTTTTCTTCATCAAGTGTTGTTTTTACAATATAAGTTTTGGTTTTCAAAGAATCATCTATAAATTGTTATAGTTTAATATTTTATTAATGTAGTTAGTGATTCGAAAGAAATTTTGAATATAATCCTACCTTGCATTCTTAAATCAATATAGACACGTAACATAATGGATGTGAAATTTTCACCCGGTGCTGTTGCTGCCACTGGCATAAACTTGAGTATCGCTTTATGTTTGGGTTCATCCTTTTCGAGTATGTTTCGAAAGAATTCCTCATTTATCCATTTTGGTATAATTAAATGTTCATTAGGATTAAATATTTCTAATGTAGTCATTTTTTTAATACTCGTACTAATGTCTTGATCTTAATCTTTTTGTTGTTCCTTGGTGACTGAATAGTCTTGTAAGATATCATGAATAAATCTTTAAGAAAGATAAACTCTATTATAGTTTTTGTCTTATCAATGTTAAAACAAATTATTTAATATGCTTATTAGTCTAGTTATATGATCATTACTTGCTGAATTGCAAATTATTATCTTCTGCTCATTAATAGAAAGAAACAGAAAATGAACTTATGGAAAAGTTTTTATGGACAGGAAATTAATATTCGGTAATTAAGAATTATTTGATAAATCCTTTTAAAAATCACAAGAGAAAAAAAAACAAAAATACACAGAGTCTGAGCTTCCATCATCATCATCAGGCAGCGTTACAGCTCGGGGTGAGCTTTAGCTTCGTTCACAATCCTCTTCCAGGCGCTACGGTCTTTAGCCTCCGCCCTCCAATTTTTTACACGCATCTTCTTCAGGTCTGTGATGACTTGGTCCAACCATTGGAACTTTGGGCGTCCTCTGGCTTTTGTCACTGGTGGATTAAAAGCGACCATGCTTTTTTGAGGACGGCCATCGTTCATACGCTGCAAATGGCCTAACCATTGTATTCTATGCGCTTTGACAATCTTTATTATGCTCTCTCCTTTACGTAACGAGTTGAGTTCTTCGTTAAAACGGATTCTGAGCTTCCATACTTTAACAATATTTCCAGAATCAGTAGACTATTTCATAGATAACACTAGTAAGTCAATATTTTACTATATCATTTGGTGTTTATTTATTGGTTCATTTTGTTAATCAAAATCATTAAAATTTAGTAAACCGCGACGACAATAGAATGGATACAATTCTCTCATAATACTAGCATAGATAGGTTGTGTATATAAACGACGTCGGATCTCATCGCCAGCTTCACCTTCGCTGAATAATAATTGGAGACTGATTTCTTTTTCAGTAGGAAATTTAATAATAGGCAAATGACTGTATAGAGAAAAGAAAACTGCAAAAAGAAAAATTGGTATAAATATATATAAATTTTATGGTATATATTTTCAATCAAAACTTACCAGAAAATGTATTCCTTTCATCATACATAGCTTTTTGTAGATCACGTAGTTTTGGTAAAGGTTTCTTATATTTTAAAACCCGAAGACAATCAATTAGTTTTGCATGATACAATTCAACGAAATGATCAAATTTTGTTAGTCTAATATCATCCGCCGCTGAAGTAACTATGATAAATGTTAGATCATCTGCGGGGCTTCCCCATTTACACACTTGAAAATCAACCAAAAGCACTTCATTTATAGTACCATCTGCATGATAGTTAAACATTACATTGCTTGACCAGAAATCACCATGACACAATACATTGAATCCATTAGGATTGGGTTCCAAAGCTTTTAAGCTCAACTGCCAGAATTGTTCTTTAGTGGGCTATAAGAAGAGAAAATTCTAATGATTTGAACTTTAAAAAATTTGATATATTCAACTTACAAACATTTCATTATACTTTTCTGCATTCTGCATACCCCAAGTTTTCATTGACTCTGTGAATATCCCCCTTCTTATTTCTAAACTATTGACAAGAAAATCTTTTCCTCCAAAACTAACTAGACCTTCATCAAATTCTTCTGGGTATAGACCATTTTCTTCTGCATAAACTGCACTTGCAGCATGATATTCAGCCAATTTCTCAAGGACTCGGACCATATGCGCCATATCGAATCCTTTTAATCGATCAATATTTCCAAATTTTTGTTCCTTCATATCTTTAAAAACAAAATTGATTCCATCTTTTCTTTCTTCGGTATACAAACACTTAGGAGCTAATTGTATTTCTCTGCCAGCAGATCTATAGAGCCTCTCAAAAGCTGGTAGATATATAGAATACATTTTGAATTCCTTTGGAAATAGACCAAAATCAGCCATCTCCTTGCCACCTTTTTCGTGAGGCAACATTGTCTTCAAAATATACGTTTTATGTTTTGTGCTACCATCTAAAATTGTCTTTAAATTAGACAATTAATTAAATATTTTTAGATAGAAATAATTACCGTTCATTTCCAGATCAATGTAAATACGTAAAATGATTGATGTGAAGTTTTCACCAGGCGGTATAGCTGCCATTGGCGTAAACTTGGTAATTTTTTTATATTTTGGTACATCTTTCTGAAGCACAATTTTGAAATAATCCTGATTTACCCATTTTGGTATTGTTAAAGCTTCATTAGGGCTAATAATTTGCTCAGGCATAATGCTACTTCGCACAATGAAAGTAAAAAAGATGTGTGCTTATTGAAATATTTTCCTCTACTGACTGAACTGACTCTCTGACCTTACGATGTTATTAAAGTGAGCGAAATTTTTGTACCTATAGATGCCCTTCATTTGTTTTGTTCGGCTGCTTATTTCTTAAACAAATCTTGGTAACACATTGATGATTTGTTAGTTAATATTAGGATTTTCTGGATTAAAAAGAAAATCCAGAAAGAACTTCAACTTATGTTCATCTCACCCAAATACTTCACATAAAAGTAACAGTAGTCTATCTCCTTCAGTAATCAATACTATTACCCAACTGCGAGCCGGTATCAAATTTTAATTCAATTAAAACAAAGAAGAAAATATAATTTAAAGGCCCCAAATGGCAGTCTCAGACCTCCTAAAAAAGTTCTTTACTTAGGAAAAAATAATTGTTTTCAAGAAAAGGTGTTTATGATTTGTATTTTGTATACAATTATACTTTCAGGACTTTCAGAGTTGCAAGGTCCTCTAGCCAGTGCGGGACCTATAGAAGCTTGTCTTCAATGCTGTTAGTAAGTCAATAGAGTATTTGTTGTCCGATGCGAAAGCTTGATATTGTCAATATACACATGTACGAGTTGGGAGAAGTTTAAGGTATTTACAACAGACAGTTTCGAACTTTTTTTTCATTATTTTAATGGTAAAAATATATCAAACGTGTATGCATATTGTAAAGTTGTCAGTTGTAAAAAATTTATTTCACTTTAAAGTTCCCAACCTCTAAAAAAAAACACCCTTTATTACATATATGCAAATTGGCACGTTCACTAAAAATAGATCAGACTATTGGCAGTTAGTTAGTGAGCTAACAGTTATTCAGGTAATCGATTTTTATAGGTCTTTCATAGATTGGATGAAGTGTTAGCATATATACGAAATTTCTGTGAAGGGGATACTGATAAGTTTGACAAAATTTCACCTTTATGTTAACATGTTTAACAAAAATTATAATTATTCTTCAGGATTAATTATATTATTGTACATGAGATAACAATTTGTTTATTTAAAGAAGTGAATTTCTTTTTTAACCTAGATAGATATGCTTAGATTATGATGAACGGAAACATAAACATCGGTCTGTATTATCTATACATATAATAAAACCTTAGACTTTGAAATTTTTGACTGTTTGTTTTTGAGTTCATCATATAAAACCCACTCATTGGATTTAAAATCGAATTACTGAAAATTAAGAAGCTTTATTGTTGGTAACATTTAAAATTTATTTCATCAAAATCGACCTACAGAACCAAAAGATATTAATTTTTCAATAAATTTATTTATTAATAACTATGTACACACAACAGTATTTCGCCCTTTGTTCTCTTCTTATTTTACATTTTGTAAAGAGTGGGCCTTCTTTTGGTCTGTTTTTGGTTTGGTCATTAAATGGTCAAAAGTTAATATTTTCCAATGTGATATTTCCTATTCAGTATTAAAAATTTTGTCTATCAAAATTTTGTACGCAATTTTCGCAATGTTAGACTCACATTCAAAATAAGTTTTTAGTATTTCAAGCGTTGTTCCAAAGAGAAGCGATCCATTTTGGGAATGTTAAAACTAACTTACTGTCAACAATTTATGGCATGAAAGTTGGCAGCGTCATTATCGACAGGTAGTTCAAAATCGGTCAAATAGATGGGTGGGCCTTCTTAGTTGCCATAAGTTAAATCTACAGTAGAAGGAAGGACAACGTTTGCCGGGGTCAACTAGTTAAAAATAAATTAAATAATTTAAATTTTGAATTATCCTAAGATGTTCGAATATAACAAATATTGGATTAGGCAATTATATTGATTGACTAACATAAAGCAGTCGAATAGGGTAGGATAGAACAGAATAGGATAGGCTGCACGCCACAGAAAAGAGTACACGTTGTGATGCGTGGATTGTTCGCTAGGGATGCCAATTTTTCTTAACTTACATACACAAAATATTTTCAAAAACATATTTTCTTTTTCTTTTCAATAATTAAATATTGTAGCATCATAAAGGATGTGCCATCTCTTGGTCCAATTATAGTTTAGTCATTAAATAGACAATTCTTTTAATAAATTTTAATTTAATTTGGTAGAATAATTCTTCTGATTAAGTATGAAATTGAAACTGGATGACTTTTTACAACGTTTGTATTGTGAATGGAACTACAATGCAGTTACTACTTCAATGAATAAATAATTATTTAAAGGGACATTGTTTACATATCGCAAATACCTACGAGATCAAGTAAACATAAGTATTCACATGGAGTTCAAAATATGTTTATACTTATACAGGGTGAGTCAGAAAGGATGGACGTTTTTGAACTGGATAGTAGTTCCCCCACAAAGGGCCGACGGGTGGGGGGTTGGTACCGTTATGTTCGTCCGGTAATAGCATTTTTTTTTTCAGTCCGCGCCATGGCCATGTGGATGTTGAAACACCGCGTTTACGCTTACGAGAGTTTCGTGCGAAATAACGAGTCGATCACCGCTGTTCAGCGCGAATTCCGACGCCACTTCAACATTCATCGGAACCAAAGAGTACCCACGCGTAACACGATCCTTCGGTGGGTGGAAGCACTTCGCACCCGAGGTGTTTTGAGCAACAGACGTCCCCAGGGCGTCCACGAACGGCTCGAACGCCAGAAAATGTAGAGAATTACATGGAAGACCTTTCCATAGCCCCAAAGTGACTGTTTGGAGCGCGGTATCGAAGTCTTGTATTATTGGCCCTTACTTTTTTCTTGTGGGGATACCTTAAGGCTCGTGTATACACACACAAGCCTCGAAACTGCCAGGAATTGAAGGAAGCGATTCGCGAGGAAACTGTCAGAATCGACCGGCAAATGCTCGAGAGGGTAGACGCAAATTTCGCTGCATCGCTGGTGGGGGTCACCACATGCCCGATGTTGTTTTCCACACTTGACATTCTTAAATGCTTTGACCTAACGATTCTAAAAATTCAAATAAACACTTTTTTCAATGATCAAGTTTATGAATTTTTGAAAAACGTCCGTCCTTTTTGACTCACCCTGTACAAGTAGGTATTACTTTCGACGTCAAATTACAGGATTAATGGCAAACTCCACACTTTGCATTGAGTGCAGTAAAGTTTATTCAACTTGAATAAACGTAAATTTTGCACGTTTTAAGGGAACTGGTAGAATTGGAATTTTTTGCGTGGTTTTATTTAATGTAATATATTATTATTAAACGATGTTAATCCCGGGATTTTTGGGATTGGAAAAAGGATGGGATCCCTAGTGGTCACCTTCCACTTAATCGACATGGGAGACCATCACATTTACCTAGGCTACTCCCGGCATTGCAGTTTCTTTATCACTACAAATTGGTCCAGCAATATGGATGACACAATCAAACAATAAATGAATCAGTACAATTTTTTATTTATTTATTTTAGTTAATCAAAATCTTTAAAATTAAATAAACCTCTTTTACATAGAAATGGATATAATTCTTTCATTAAATTCATGTAGGCAGGATTTGTAAACAATCGAAGACGCAATTCTTCACCAGCTTCTCCATCATTCAAAAGTAAATTAATACTGATTTTATTATCTTTGGGAAATTGTATAACTGGCAAATTGTTGAAAATAGCAAAAAATGCTAAAATTATAATAATAGAATTGATTAGATCTGTCATTGGTAGTATGTAATTTATTATTAATTTTTACTTACCATAAAATGTATTATTTTCCTCATACATTGTTTTGTGTAAGTCACGTAATTTTGGTATAGTGTTTTTATATTTTAATATTTTTAGACACTCAGTCAGTTTAGTGTGATAGAACTCAATAAAATGATCGAAATTTGTTAAACGAATTTCCTTTGCAGCTGAAGTTACAATGAAGAACAATAAATCCTGTGCTGGACTACCCCATTTACAAAATTGAAAATCCACAAAGAGGACTTCAATAATTTTGTTCTCTGAATGATAGTTAAACATTATATTACTGGACCAGCAATCACCATGACCCAGAACATTAAAATCATTCGATTGGGACTCCAGGGTTTTTAAACTCAATTTCCAGTACTGCTCCTTTGTTGGCTAAATTTCAAACTACGATTAACTTAGAGAATTCTTAGTTTTATATAAAACAAACTTACAAAATGTTGAATATAATCTTGACCATTTTCCATATCCCATTGTTCCATAGATTTTTTAAAAGCATTTTGTCTTACTTCAAATGCATTTAAATGGAAATCTTTGGCTTTTAATGGAAATAAACCCTCTTCAAACTCTTTAGGATATGGTCCATTTTCTGTTGCATAAACAGCACTTGCAGCATGAAATTCAGCTAGTTTTTCAAGAGCTCTATGCATGTGAATGATATCCAAACCTTGATGCCGATTGACATTACAAAATTGATGTTGTTTTAAATCTTCAAATACAAAAGTTATCCCTTCGCTTCGTTCTTCAGTGTATAAACACTTGGGAGCTAGTTGTACTTTTTTACCAGCAGATTTGTAAAGTGATTGAAAAGCTGGTAGATATAAGTCATACATTTTCAATTCCTTTCCAAAGAGACCTAATTCATCCATTTCTTTTCCACCTTCCTCAAAGGCCAATGCAGTTTTCAAAATATAACTTTTTCGTTTAAAAATGCCATCTAAAAATATTCATTTATAAGAAATATGACTTCATTCTTTTATCCATAGATTTCCTTACCATTCATTTTTAAATCAATGTAGATACGTAAAATGTCGGAAGTAAAATTTTCACCAGCTGGTATTGCTGCTACTGCATTAAATCTAATAATTTCCTTATAGGTTGGCTCATCCTTATCAATCACTACTTTAAAGTAATCTTTGTTTAACCATTTTGGTATTTCCAATTGATCATTTGGATTGAAAATTGATTCAGGCATTTTTCTATGTAACTTAATAGTAAGTTTTCCAAGAGTTGTGTCTGTTTTCACGTCTGCTTCTATACTACAATAAGAGAACAATAAGTATAAACAGTTACTAAACACCTCATTCTTATCCATATTTGTATATAACAAATCTGTTTTATTATAATTTGCGCTCAGGTTTCATTATACATTATGTGAAAATGCAAGTTTATCACACTTAGTAACAGAATGTATATAACATGAATATACTTATGAAATGTGTACGTGATAATACAGAAATTTTGTTATTATTTTTATAAATTCCTTTTAAATCTGCATTTATTTGTATGTTAAAATTTTATAAATTCATTTTTTAAAAGCTGAAATAATTTTATTTGAGAAATAGATACAATCAATGATAAACATTAAAACAATTTTACAAGGTTTACAAGATTTAAATCAATCAGAAGTCATAATTTAACTAATTTTGTTTATTTAGTATGTATTTTTTATAGCAACCTAAAGTGTAAGTCTTTAGAGTCTCTTTAGTCAAATTTTATTTATTTTCTCGTTTAATTTACTTGATTTGATAATTTGTATACCATATAGTGCTTGTGATATATTAATAAAGATATCTAAAATCCCTTAAGTATGTAACAATAGTATATTAGTTTGTCTATCTTTACGAATGTCTGTTTCTATACTAGGTAGCTAAATCCAAATTTTTTGAGTTATGTAAAGAGTCTTGTTTTGGTATTGTTTTTGTACGCATATTATATGATATGATCTAACATAATACTACACTCCACTCTCGCTTATTTCAACACCTACTAATTTGAATATTTTTTCCCACCTGTTCTTCAGTATTATTTTATTCAACACAGTGACACGAGTCCTTACAAAACTGAAAACTTAAAGCTAGCCATTTACCTTGAAGCTTCTGTTTGCACAAAACGTTTGCACGTGGAGCGCTTCGGCCACATTGCATATATTACAAGTGGAAATTTGTACAACGAAGAATCGTCTGAATATTTTTATAC
Source organism: Amiota communis (assembly GCA_037043315.1). Taxonomy (NCBI): domain Eukaryota; kingdom Metazoa; phylum Arthropoda; class Insecta; order Diptera; family Drosophilidae; genus Amiota; species Amiota communis. The sequence goes on along the minus strand of JBAMAV010001400.1, from coordinate 700,125 downwards.
TTTTCACTGGAGTGAATAGTATTATAAGTTTGTCATGAAGTTTGTAACACACAGAAGGAGACAGCGTGCACCACATAAAGTATATATATTTGTGATCAGCTCGATGAGACGAGTTGATTAAGCCATGTCTGTCTGTATCAAAACTAGTCCCTCAGTTTTTAAGCTAGAGAGCAAATAGGATTCTTTTTACCATACGCAGTTCATTTGTCGGAGTCAGTCGAATCGGTCCACAAGGGGGCTTCTAATCTACTTATTAGAAAAAAGAGAATTTAGTGATGCTAGGAAAGGAAGGTTGGATGCTACCCGGAGGAGCGTGAAGAGTATTACATCTTTGGCATAGCCAATGATAGCCTTCTTTCTGGTTAAAATATCTCTTGACTTAAAAGCCGTACCGGCAAGTAAATTATATTTCTATATATACTTATAAAATAGGATGAGAAGAAATGTTGAACGGCTTTTCACTCCAACAACGTTTCACTAATCAGCATGAAAGTTGGCATGTATATGTATTTCTTCATGAAGTATGTTTATATGCAATCCAATTTGTTGCAACTAGCTAGTTTTTATATATTTTCATATATTTTTTTTAATAAGAAGTGCATTTATTTTTGCACATCATGCTTTAAAGTTTACCGGTATGGATAGCGCGAATCTATATGGCACTCTATCGAAACGAGAACATTTGAAAATTTGAGAAGAAACACAAAAATATGCTTGCTTTCGTTAGTAGCAAGAAATTAAACAAATGTGAGAGGACAAAATTAGAGCGGGGAAGGAACAATGGCTACTAACATCACAACGGGACCGCAGCAACGCGCGCCGGGCTTGCTAGTGTATTATAAAAATATAAAACTATTCGATGCTTGTAAGAGTAAATTTGTCATTGCACTCTTACGTCATTAAGGGGAGGGGCGTTGAGAAAGGTGAAAAACTCATAAAAATGCTTTTCTTTTTAAGCGTATCTCTTGAACACAGTTTGACCGATTTGGCTGAATAATTTTTGTATAATCTACCGGAAAAGTTTGGGATTTTGAATTATATGGATAAAGTATACTTTTAGGGATGGAATTTTTATAGATTTTTTGATGTGAAACATCTTTGGTTTCGATAGAGTGAATTTTTACCATTACCGTTAGTTAGATAGTGTGTATTAATCGCGCTGGTTTTGGTATGAGTGGTTTTGGCTGTGGAATTTTTCTAATAGTACAAGTAATGCGCTAGCATGGTGTACTTGTGAAATATTCTTTAAAGGCTAAAATGTATAACTTTAAAAGAAAAAAATCGATATTCTGGAAGGAATTAAACATGGTGCCGGAGTAACATTTCTAGCCCAAAAATATGGTGTGGCCAAATCTACAATTTGTGGAATTAAATAGAAGGATCAAACATTTTAAAGTATATAGGGTTTTGACAACAAAAGTTATGCAATTAACGTTTTAATTTAAAAGCAAAAAGCTTATTTTAAACCTTAAACATATAACTTTCGCTTATCTGAAAAATTCGGTAATTTGAATGGAACTGATTTCAATTAGTTCAAGTTAGCGAAAGTGGAATGCACCAAAGTCAACTTTTTAATAGTATATCTAACTTATAACTAGGATCACTGAGAACTGATGCTTTCAACTTGACAAGTTACTTGTAAAGTAAAGTCTAACTAATGTTATTTTAATAATGTACGAATTTTATTAATATTTATTGCGTTTTTTCTGCTTTTTTTTTGTGATATATGCTACTATCTTAAAGGTTTCAGATTCTTTATAAGTACAATGCAAAGAAATAGTTGAGCTCCAGTGGGCCCAACTATTATTCATTTAAACATTAAATATGAAAAATTTTGCTTGGCGGAGCATAAACCCAAGCTGGTACTCATGAGCTCCAGGAAGAAGGTTGAAAAACTGTTAGTGAGGTTTGGGAACCACATCATTGAATCGAGGCTTTATATCAAGTACCTGTGAGTACTTCTGGGCCACCGTCTGTGTTTTAAGTACCATCTAATCGAGTCAGCCAAAAAAGCAGCTGCCTAACACAAAATTTGGCGAGGTTTTTCCCAAACCTAGGTGAACCCAGACAGCAAATACGGGTGGAGCAGTGCAGAGCCACGAAGGATTCATCACCTTATCCCCAATATAGCAGATTGGCTAAAGAGGAAACGTTAGTTTCGAATTTACCCAATTTGCTACTGGCTACGGGTGCTACTGGCAGTATCTGCACAGATTTGGGCTTGCCGAGTATCAATATTGTGGCCTCTGTCTGAACATCGTAGAAGACCCAGACTCATGAGTGTCCTTGGAATGAAGCACAGCGAAGCAGGATGTACGACCGCCTTGGATCTCCATGCAATTCGCAGGAGATCGTAAGGCGTATGATGTATTCATCGGAAGAGTAAATAGCGACTATCATTCGATCATTCGTGAGGCTCGAATGTACGAGCGTTTAATGGCGCCCAGATGAGGGCAATTTTTTCCCTCCCTATGAAGTAATGCTTTGGTAGTTCCGTTGAGATTAAAGGGTTTCGAGGCGATAGGGGGCTTTTTAGTCGGAAAGAATCCGACATAACTGGTGGCACGGGCCATGAGTATCTTTTTGAAATTTTCTCCTCCTTGTTTCGCATAAAAAAAAAATAAAAATTATTTCGTAACAATTTATTTTGTCCAAATTTCAATATTTGAGTTGATCCAAAGTTGCATAGCATTTGCCCATATCTTTATAGAGTAGAATTTTGCTTTCTAAACTCAATTCTGATATACTCTATACTCAGCTAATACATCCTACTTGTTCCTAGTGTAACCTTTTCGCTTAAAGATGTGCTTTCCACGCTAGCCTTGCGATGAAGGTGTAAGCCTAGGTATTTGACAGAGTTACCATGAGGTGTATCATTTCCATGAAACCATTGAAGAACACGACTTCCATCTGAGCGTAATTGTAACTTGAATACATTTTTGTGAGTTTGGACTTTTATTTTCCATTTTTAAATCCAAACTTTTATTAAGTAAAATTGCCACTGGGTCGTTACTTGTAGCTACGAGTATTATCGTTGTTACAATAGGTTAAATAAGATTTTTTTGAGAGATTGCAACTCCTAACAATATACTGCAAACCCAAATATAATATAAACAACCAATAAATTTTATATTATTATTGAAAAGAATATATATCTATCTCTATTGAAAAACATAAAAACTATTTGTACAAAGAATTTTACAATTTCCTAAGTAATGCATACAAAATGTAGAAGAGTCTCTAAATGTATATTAACTAAGAAATAGAACGATCGTATCACAACGCTTCTCTATAAACTATTCAAAGAATGAATTTTTTTTGTGCATTGCAAATTTTTTCATATCACCATGAACAAAGCACTTTTTTAACTACTTAGTGTGAGATTATTAGGAATTCATTTCAATTTCATTATTTGTATTGTATAACTGTTTATTTTATACACATTAAGTCTAAGTACATAAGATATAAATATCTGCTTGTGTGGGCGCAAAGATAATATTTATCTTAATCTAGAGTTACAACTGGTAATTGCTTTGTGTAAATATTATTATTATTTTGTTGCATGTGAAGAAAGGCAGATGCCCAGATTTTATTACTTTATTATTTTAGAAGACTAACAAGTCTAGTACAATAGTTTCAACTTATCTATGAATCTTATCAAAATTGTCGTGAGAATTATGTGTTAGTTATAGTACATAGTAATAAAGATTCTAATTAAATTCTCCAAACATACAAGTCATACAGCGTGTGTCTTTTTATTTTTAATCATGCAAAATCAAACGCTGTCTACATATCGATCAGTAAAATAAAAAAAAAATATATTAAATTTGCCTACTCGTAATTTATTTGACCTTGAAAATTGATAGTCATTAGAATTAAGAATTGCGAAACGAAATTGAGTATCAGACACAAGTTAGACGCTATAATGAAAAAGACCTGATCAATCGATACCCTGTACCATCAATAGTTTGAAATTTTGAAGGGATGAAATGATAAATAAATATAATATTTACCCCTCATACAAACAGAAACAAGTCAAAAGTCATTGTTTCTGTGTCTGTCGCATATTCACTGAGTTCTATTTAAATTGCTAATGACACTTTGCAGCACTGTTTTCTGTGTCTATTCCTGTTTCAGTCATAAATGTACTGGATTCTGGTTTTGTTGCATAATCAAATATCATGTATTTTACTACAATATATTGGATGCAGTTAATGGTTATATGCTTTAAGGATTGTAAAGAACTTATCAAGTTGCTATTTTTCGGAATTTAGGGAACAAACACAATTATATTACCTATCTATGTCTCCAAATCTAAATGAATTGTGTGGCTTTCGAGTTAAAACGAAGTTGTATCAGAAACTTTTTTGTTGTGAATCTTCATTATATTGTATCAGGATTGTCCAACCTTTGGAAGAATCCGCAATGAGTTGTTGTCACTTCAGGCACATCTAGGTCTCATTGGCAGAGTTCAGACTTCATTTGGGTCACATGTTGGACAGCCTTGTTTTATATGAACGTTTATACCAAAAACTAATCTTTCTAGAAATGAGACTTTCTAGATAATTTACATTTTTTTATCTCCAAAATTGGTTTTTATCAAAATGGGCACAGCAAGATGAGATTCTCCATACCAAAATTCCACTTCATAGAAAGATAATGATGAGTATCAATAACATACCTTATGGGGTATTAGTTCATTTTTTTATCTCTTTTACATATACCTACAAAAACTTAATATACCCTTTATGTCCATAGGGTATCAAAAGCGCATTCAAATATTTGCTTGCACTAGAATAGAATTACAATTTCAATTAAGTTTTATTAAAATGTTTTACATTTGTTTCTAAATAATTATATATACTTATATACTTGCATATATGTACGTACATATGTTCTTACAATATACATACATATATATACTTACATATATGGAATGATCATGTTGTTGCCTATTATGATTTGTGAATAATTTTCTACTATTTATCAAACGATTCAATTGTATGTGACTAGCATTTTTTATTGTTGTTACAAAAATGGCATCAAATTATTTTATGAATATTGTAGAATAAAATACAATAAAATGAAGATATAAACCATACAATTTGAAACGAAGAAAGCAACAATTTTATGGTCCAATTAATCATATTGTAGTTTATCTTATTTAAATTTAATATTATATAATGGATAAACTAAAAATTTCTGTTTAGTCAAAATGACTTGCTTTTTAAAAACTTAACAAAATGTAAATAAAGTTGAAGTGAATATTTGTGATGCCTACGACAATGAAGCCAACTCTGTCTTTCTTTGTGATGTAGTACATCGTTTTTTGAGTTAAGAAAACATAATTCATTCAAAATTTGTATTAAGCACAAAAAAATAAGCTATTTCTCAGTAAAACTATTCTCAAATCTTATGGCATTAAATTTTGCGGCACAACTTAAAATTCAAAAGCCCAAATCATACAAAGTCTTCAGTCTAAGGTCTTAAGGAGCTTGGTGAACACTGAATGGTTTTTTTTTATTATTTTTATTAAATGTTTCCCACCTTCTTTGCCATTCTCGTATGCTGCACCGACTCACATAATCTTTAGATGCACCTGTGTCGTAGCTATGTACGTTTGAGTTCTCGTGATAATATGTCGATTGGTGTCTTCAATCGCAGTTTCAGACACTGTACGAAAGCCGCTCGCCACCCTTAACGCGCTTGGACGATACGTTGAACGAATACCCGTTGTATATGTGCTGAACACTGAATGGGATGTCTGCAACTTGCTGATGTCAACTGTAAATGAAGAAATCGTGAACCATAGTAAAAATTACATTATCCGACTTGAATCTCATGAAACCCACCTCGCTGTCAATTTGTTAGACAATAGCCTGCACACTCATAGGTTAAAGCGGTTCCATCTCCTGGATCTACCCTTCAGATCACCGGAAGACTAAAGTAAGATCTTCATCAAATAAAATTCTAAAAAAAAAAAAATAGCTCTTAAGTAGTATACTAACATGTCAATCTCTATTCAAAGATGTCCACTATAGTTAAAAAAAAAAACAATATAATTTCTCTAATATTTAGGACAGCTGAAATATGAACTGTTAGTACTGAAATGTTCCTCATTATAGGCCTTGTTCCCGCAAACTAGTTGCCCAAGAAGTCTGTGTAGCATTACTTTATTACGAGATTTGTGAATATTCTCTTTGACAATGCAGAAGTTTTCAAAAGCCCGAAAAAATAGTTAAATAGAGTTACAGAGATCCAATTTCAAAACTAATAGGCTGGTTATATTAAACAATTTGAATATTTTTTATTGAATCAAATGGATTTATGTTATGAGAGCTACATCCATTAAGAGAAAGGTGAACTTCAACTTAAAGAAATTTATAATCTCATTTCATAATGAAAAAACTAATGATTATTAATCAGCCATAAAATTTTTGTTTTTTTTTATTAAGAAATATTATTATAAATGTACATTCATTCTTTCTTCAAATCTAAGAAGCCCTTGCGATCAAAGAATGGTAACAATTGTGTTAATGCCCTGGCAAAGTATGGATTAAGAAAAGATTTCCGTCTAAATTCATCTCCTTCAGGTCCAAATTTCAACATCATTTCAATATTAGCATCCTTATCCGTTGGTAATAAGAACGAGCACATTATACTAATAGCAGTGAAGACACCTTAAAGTATATCATTTTAAAAAATATTTCTTTCATTTTTACAACAATAATCACTTACTCCAATAACTGTATTTTAACATTATCATGTGTAATTCCTTAAGACTTGGCATAGGTTTCTTATAATTCAATAGTTTTAAGCATTTCGTCAAATGTTCATGATAGATTTGTATGAACTCATCAAATTTGCTTACTTTAATATCCACAGAAGCAGAACCTGTTATCATATACCATAAATCTTGAGCCGGTGAACCCCATTTACTAATTTGTAAATCCACAAATATGGTCTCATCAATATCACCATTCTCTTTGTAATTAAACATAATATTATTGAGCCAACAATCACCATGATTAAGCACATTAAATTCAGATGGATCAACATTGTTAAGTTCCATTGCCAAATTACAAAAGTCCTCTGCATTTACGAGTTTATTGCAATAATATTCAGGATTTTCCAAATCATATTCCCTCATTGCTGCTTTTAAAGCTGAATCTCTTGCTTCATAAAGTGATTTAAAAATGTGCTTATTTTTTTCACTAATTATACTAATATCGAACATGGGTTCATAAGGTCCATTCTGTTCATAATAAACAGCAGATGCAGCATGTAGTTCAGCTAGTTTCCTAAGAACACTTGTTATGTGTGGCATATCAAAACCCTCTAAACGATTAGCATTTTTAAATTGTTTCAGTTTTAAATCCTCCATGATTAGTGAAATGCATTCGGGTTGATGATCGACATAAAAACATTTGGGTGACAAATTCACATTTAAGCCAGCTTCTTTATACAATTCCGTAAATTTTGGTATATAAACACTATACATTTGTTCTTCCTTAGGAAATAAACTCATATCATTAATGAGTGTTGCACTCTCGGTTGCCTCCAACATTGTTTTCAATATATAAGACAATTCTTTTGTGCTGCCATCTAAATTGTATATACAATATAAATAATCTATCTAATTATATGGACTTGATGACAAACCTTTTAATTCCACTTCTAAGACAACGCGTACCATTATTGATGTATAATTTTCACCGGGTGGTGTTGCTGCAATTGCTTTAAATTTTTTGATTGCAACTACATCGGGTAATTCTTTTTCAACAATATGCCGGAAATAATCTTCATTTATCCATTTTGGTATTTGTAGATATTCATTGGGATTACTTGAGTCTTCATTACCGGAATTGGGTGCCATAATTTATGGTTCTATAAATAGATTTAGTATAACACAAAGTACTTATTAAATTTCATGAAAATGACCTTTGATTTATTGCGTGTTTTATTCACATGATTTTTATTAATTTACGGACAATATTTTTTCATAAATTATACTCTATACAATGTATTACAGTAAAACCCTTCCTATATATTAAAATTTGATTGTTCAACTATACAATTTGTTTGCTAATTGCTTAGCAATTATAATCATATTCAGTTGTAGGAGATTTTACCTTGAATATTTGTTGACAAGATCTACACAACTTTTACTATAAAAATAATAATCCAAATATCCATGTATAAGGTCAGTACAAAAAAATATTAAAAATAATAATTTTTTAACTCATATTACATTAGAATGAGAAAACCCCGACCAATTTGTAATTCTATATCATTTAAAATTAATTAAATGTCTATAAATCAAATAAATTGACCCAAGATAACCACAATTTATTTTTATTTATATTTTATTTCTAACGATTCAAGTAAATACTTGACCACTAAATTCTCATCTCAATGCTCCAATATTCATTTATATCGATACAAGTAAAGATTCTTTCCATTAAAATTTCATCTTAATTCTTTGTTTACTATACCTAATAAGTAGTAGGAGAATAATATATACGACTTGATTCAACGATGTTCAGAACACAACTGACCCAAGTTTCGAAATCCTAAACATTTCGTTCGTGTTTGCGATATACTTCAGAGATAATAAATGATAATAAACTTAGAGACCAAAATCAAATAACTAAATTTCTCATAGAAAAGGCAAAAAATAAGGCAGATCACTTCACTTCACTGCAACTTAGAATACACCTTTCATTAACAAGTTTTGCATATTTTATGGGCCTTGGTTTTGATTAAGTATGTAAGAAGTACTAAGGTTTTTTATTTAAGAACCTATAAATTCTTAAAAAAAGCTATCTTATATTCAACATAATCAAATCGGCAGTCAGCTTAGTGGACAGCAGCCGGTGAACCTCGCCCAAAGCGGTCAAAAGCGCAATAGAGTGCTGACAAGGTTATGGCGTCCGTTTTTTAGAAAGCGAACAGAGTTTTGTTTATCGACTATCTGGAAATGCCAAGACAGTCAATAGCGATTGCTACATGGATCGTTTGAACGAGGAAATTTAGATGAAACGGGGCCACAATATGCAAAGAAAAAAGGCTATTTCACCAAGACAATGCATCGTGTCACAAGTGTTTGGTAAAATTGCACAAATTACAATTCGAATTGTTTCCGCAATCACACTATTCTCCAGATATGGCCCCCATTGAATTTATCTGTTCGCAGACATAAAAAAAATTTACAGCTGAAAGAGATTTGGCTGGAATGTGGAGATGATCGTTGAAACACACGCTTAGTTTGAAGACCTTAAGAAAACATATTATTTGGAAGAGATAAAAAAACAAGGAAATACACTGGAGTAAATGTATCGAACATGGTTGATGGATAAAATTGAATTTGACCGAAAAAGTTGTGTTTTCTTCATTAGACCTGTTACTTATCGGCAGATGTGTTATACAATATACCCTACATAAGCTGGTTTAGATGACTTAAAATGAAACTTATCTCCTCTAGTAATCGGAGGGCTCTTCTTATGTACGGATACACTTATCTAAATTAGTTCTTGTCATACTGCTTATTTAGGATTATGGGTTACCGAAACACGGTTTTTTGCACCACAAACATCAGAGCAAAGTGATAATGCTATTATAATATGAACTGATAAAAAACATTTCTATTCTGAAATTTAGATATTATCATTTTTACTGCTCGTTCTCGCTCTCTTTATCTCTATCTCTATGTATATTCCACTTCTGATAAATAGTGTGAAGACTCTTAAACCTTTATCAAGATTATTAGCAACATGACAAAGCAAAATAGTAAAACAACTTGAATCTAAGACAATCGAAAAGAATTGAATGAATGCTTTGTATTCAGTCGACAATAAATCTTTATTAATGCTGTGCACGGGTGCATTATACAGTCATTTCCCATTTCCATTTTTTTATCGGTTTCATCATTCTGAAGCGAATGATGTCTGCTTGTGTTTCTTGTTCTATGACCTATATTTGAACGACTGCTTGGCATAATTGATTTAAACAATTTGTTTAATTTATTCCAAACAAACATTCTGAAATATTGCCCAGCACTTGAAAATAAAATTGATTTAACCTAGACAATATTATATATCCGGACATAGACGACTTGATTCTTCCTTCTATAAATGATAATGAAAACTGTATCAAACAGAGATTTCATTATACAAATTGTAAGTAAAGATTCCAATTAAGAATCAAATAAAACCCACATAGCAAAAATATTTTTGTATTTCCATTGATTTATTTATCAAATTAGATTTAAAAATTTCTAAGTATACACTACAATAATTCTCGTCAAATACCTTAATATTAAAATGATTTCATGCCTTTTGATGTTATTTATTGTTGCCTTTTCATGGGTATTCTCTAAAGACAGTGAAAATTCCAACAGTAAGTTTGGGTTATTTTATAAAGAAATACTTTTATTTACATAAATAATACAACATATTAATTTGTTTATCTGCAGATTAATACCCTACAAAAGATTACGTATACATATTCATTTGGTTAACAGAAGTCCTTTATTCTTAAAGAATGGCATCAATTGACACATTGCTTTGGCGTATATGGGATTAATGAATGTTTTGTATCTGAACTCATCGGCTTCTGGTCCAAGATTTATCATGTTCTGCATATTAGCATCTTTGTCCGAGGGATACAATACAGCAATCAAGACTCCACTTGAGGTTAAAGGACCTAAAATTGAAATTGAATTAAACATTTACATACATTCAAATATTATACAATAATGCTAATTAAACATTCAACATTTTCGAATACCAAATTCTTACCCCAATAACCATATTTATACATCATTATATGTAGTTCCTTGAGAGTTGGTATACGTTTATTGTACTTAAGCAACTTAAGACATTCAACTAAACGTTTATGATAGATTTGAATGAAATGATCGAATTCTTTGATTTTAATATCCAATGAAGCTGATGTGCATATCATATACCAAAGGTCTTGAGCCGGAGAACCCCATTTACCAACTTGTAGATCAACAAATATTGTCTCATCAATATCACCGTTTTCCTTATAATTAAACATAATATTATTGGACCAACAATCACCATGATTAAGCACATTAAATTCTGTGGGATCAACATTATTTAAAAAGAGTGCCTCTTCAAAAACTTTCATGGGTTCTGGAGCCTCTTCAATATACTCTTCAACATTCTCCAGACCCCATTGACACATTGCTTTATTATAATGTTCTCGACGCATTTCAGATAAAGCCTTAAATAGTTTACGATTGTTTTCCGTAAAGAAAGTAGTATTATACATATCATCATAGGGTCCATTAAGTTCATAATTAACAGCAGAGGCAGCATGCAATTCAGCCAGCTTCTGTAATACGCGACTTATGTGTGCCATATCGAAACCCTTCAAACGATCAATATTTTTGAAATTCTTGCGTTGTAAATCCTCCATAATAAGTGTTATCCGTTCTGGGGTTTTTTCTATATGCAGACACTTGGGTGCTAATTGTATATCAAGACCAGCATCCTTATAAAGCTTTGTATATCTGGGTATATGAGCTTCATACATTTGTTTCTCTTTTGGAAATAGACCAACGTCATTGACAAGCTTAGCAGCTTCGCCAGTTTCTAATTCTGTTTTTAAAATATATGAAACTTGTTCTTCTTGACCATCTGTGAAAGCACGTTTAAGTTGATTAAATATTAATTTATGTAATATTATTTAAGATCACTTCATAACACACACCTTTGAGTTCAATATCGATCACAACACGTATCATTCTCGAGGTATAATTCTCACCGGGTTGCGTTGCAGCTACAGGCGTAAAATTTATTACACGCACATAATTTGGTATATCTTGATCTAATATTTTTTGAAAATATTCCACATTGACCCATTTTGGTATATCAAGACATTCATTGGGATTTTTGGGTTTATCATTTTTGGTTGAATTTGGTGACATATTTTTGGTTAACAACTTTAACAGGTTCAAAGTTTAGATTTTCCCAAAAGCAATTATTTATTGTTCCAGTAATTATTCTAATTATTAGTATAATATTTTTTTTTTTTGTGTAATATTTTACGTTTTATTTTATTTAATTTAACTGCCCGGAACCACTTTTTGTATCCGTCGCATTCAAACGTTAAACTAAAACTGAGCGCTGCCATTGACAGCAATTCATTTTTAAGTGGCACAGTAAAGCGACGAGCAACAATTTTTTTTTTTTTTTTTTTGTATTGAAACCACACAAATTTTGTTTAGATCGGTCGGACTTTTAACTGATTAGTAGTTATTCCGTGAAATAACATCGAGTAAAGAGAGTCAAAGAGAGAAAAAGAGAGATTCATATAAGTTGTTTAAAGATTAATCAATTGATGAATATAATTAATTATTGTACTACTTTTTAAAACATGTTTTCTTTATATTTCTATTTTATTTTATTTTATTAAAACGCGCCTTATTTTTTATCAATTTGTGTCGATATTGTTAATAAGCATTTCGAAATTTTATGATTTCCCTCCCTATTTATTTTCTCAAACCAAAATTATTGTCATGATTACGAATGACTCTCAATTATTTTCTATTGTTGACAATGAACTTTTAATTGATGTTTTTCCTTATACGAGTATACACAACAAAATAATGATGATGATCATGGAAATGTTGACACATATACTGTTCTTGTTGAATGCAGATTTTGGATTCACATCATTAATTGAAATAAATGACAGTTTTCTTTCAGTGCCCAAAGCTTGTTAATCATTTGATGTTCATCAATTGTTCAAGATAGTAATATTAGAGCTTGGTCAGTAACATCTCATGGTCAAATTTTGAAGGATAGCTGTGTAATTCCATATTTTTGCCATTTCTCAATACAAAAATAGCAGCTTTCCATTAAGTCGTATTGATTTATTTAATCTATAGTGAAACTTATCATGGAACGCTCATTGCATTTTCGACATTCATTACTGTTTTTATTTGATTGAAGAAATACGCCCGTCAAACACTTTTAGTAACTTATAGCGATGATGCTCCGTCATATTCTAATTGTTGGTTTTTTGTTTCAATGCTGTAAAAGTGGTGGTTTTGATGTCAATGACAACGAATGGCCTGGAGTATCAAAATAGTTTGAAGATAATGTATTGCAAGACTTATTAGAAGGACACCCGGCTCAAACTCTCAAGCAACTTGCAGACAGCTTAGCTGTTGATAAATCAACTATTTCCAGAGATTTACATGCGTTGAGAATAATCCAAAGGGAGGAATACGAATTGAGTGAAAATTTCGAAAAATTCGAAACTGAGGCATTGGTTGGACCAATTGTAAGAAACTCTATAAATTCAGATACTTTGTGAGTCTAGAAAAAATTAAATTGATAATTCTAAAACATTCTTAGGATACATGTTTGATCTAGGTAATTGTTACCTAGGTATCTACCGAAGCTTGGTCCATCATGAGTTTTACAAATGATCTGGTGTTTCCTTTCCTTTATTTTACAGTTAACAGTAGTGATTTAAATTAATTTGTGTTTGATGAAGATATTTCATAACTCTGCAACTCAGTAGTTGTAAACTTGTTTTGCGTGAACTTTGTAGCATAGTCTCAGCAATTCATAACACAAATTGACTCACATCGAACACACAACAAAATTGATAAATCTATGGATATTGTTTTTCTAAATTAGGATTCATATGATATTGTAAAGTTGATCATAGCCCAATCGAGACAGAAGTGATGAGATGAGTATCTCCCGCCCTTCTCCTAAACTTATGAATTTATTTTGAAACTTCAAAATTTTGTTATAAATGAATTAAATTTCTGTTTCTTATCAGTATGGATTTTTCAAACAAATGATAAAATGTGTAAAAACAAAGCAATAAATGAATTTTATTTTGATTACTAAGGAACGTCGAAGTACATACATACTATTTACATATGAATAAATGATTATAAGTATTTAAACTTTATATGGTAAATACAATAAAAGAAAATTCTCATGTACACACCATGCCAATTAACCCCTTACAGCGATAAGATCAAAATAACTTACTTAAATGAAAGCTTTTTTAATCTACCTATCTATCTTTTTTCAATCAATTCATAGTAGTCATGGAAAGTACAATACTCGTACATACAATAGAACCGAAAGCTTTACGATTTGTGAAATCAAACAAGTTTTTTCTTATTATAACATAGTACGAGTATTACTATTGTTGTCTATTTTTAGGCTGCTTTGTGAAAAAAAGAAAGTTATTTTAAATTAAAAGAAAGCTTTATTTTAAATCAAAATACGATTTTTGAATTTGACTGCAATATTCAGATCTACTTTTAGGCTACAAAGACTAAACTAAGACTAAAACGTTCAATATTAAATATCTTATATTGGAAGGAAAACCCCCTCTAATTTCTGAGTCTTCTAAGAATAAATGGGCTAATAAAGGATATTTATGATTCATAATTGTACCAGACCCAAAAAACCTAGATTCCAACAAAGTTGTGACCAGCTAGGAACGTCCCAGGGTGGTGTTGTTAACCCTTCTATTGGTTCAGGGCCGGATAATTCATTATTTTTTTAATCTCCATAAAAGATTAATGATGGTCGAATTATAGGTACATGAACTTGCCCTTAAACTTCTTTCCTCCATAAAATCGAATCAATCAAGTTTTCGAAACATTGAACTGTAATTTGGAGAAATGACTTCCAACTGGAAGGGAATTGCCGCAATATACCCAAATCAAAGCTTCCTAAAAGTATTTGAAATAAATACATAAAATAAGTGAGTTCACAGCAATAATTTCTCAATCAAACATACCCATACCTCACCTAAGCCAAGGACAGAAAATCGATCGTTAGTATGAAAAACTTAATGGGGGTGCCACAGAAAACTCTAGTGTTTTCGTCGCATGGAGTTTTGAATTCCACTCGGCCACTCGGTGTTAACCAAAAGAGTTTTCTGTGGAACCTAAAATCGGAAATCTGATGGAATAGAGGAGGAAGAGTTTTCTGTGGCACCCCCTGATTATAAAATAATAAAAAACTCAATACACACATCATATATGTAATAAATACATTTTTATTATTTTATTATAAAAAAAAGTTCTACTCAAATCGTATCTTATTTCTATTTGGTCTATGAACTAAACTCTTACGTCCATCTAATTTCCTTTTGACGTTTTTTCTCTTCTGTTTCTTTTGTTTTCTTCGATTAACACGATGTTTACGCAAGTAATATACTTCCCGGATCAAACTGTGTCCCTCATCCTCATCATGCAGTGTTACTGAAAATTCATTGAAGAAATTTCCACCAATTGTGAGGGTCTCATCAATCTTCATGTACGGTCCATACAATGTAGTCATGGGTGGCCAATAGCCACTACGATAAGAACCCAATGGATTGCCGGTTATAACAAAATTAGTCCACAATTCAACCATACGGTGTGCCATTGTCTGATCAGGTGGACTAAGTTTCTTGACATGTTCTGGATATGGGAAAAGATAAAGAGCTTCATCTGTTAATGAAACACCCGCTTTGAAAGGACTTTGCATATTAGTTTCCTCATCCATATCACGGTAACGATTAAATTCACCAGCATAGTCAAAGGAATAGAGGAAGGTATTTTCTGGCAAATGTTTGTTGTTCATATTCATGGCAAGTAGCACAGGAAGTTTATGATTCAAAGTACCTGCGACCTATAGATGGATATAGATATTTAATAATAACATGACAAATAGCATTACAAAAACGTACATCAATTAGTCTTGGGATCAGTGTATTGAAGGTACCATTCTCCATTAGTTGACGATTAAAGAAATCATGTGTTATAAAGCTTGTCAACAACATTGTCTTGTCTGTGCCAACCACTTGACGTATAACATGATCTATATAATTATAGGTGGTGTATTCTTCATCGGGTATCTTGCCCTCAAAATCATTTTCAAGAATTTCATTAAGTACTCGTGTGCCAGCATTCTTGGGACAACCACCCATGGCAGGATATGAAAAATTAGATTCCATCATGAGATCATAGGGATGTTTAGGTAAAACTCCGCTGGGACCACCAATTGTGAACTGTATGCCGCCAGTATGGCCAATGCCCAAGTCTGATTTTTCAAGCTAAGCAAAATAGATAAAAATATGAGTTTAAAGGAAAATTATAATCCAGAATACTAATAGTACTAACTGCGTGTTCCATAAAAGCATTTAGTAGTTCCATAGCTGAAATATCCATTAGGCATTCATTGAGATCGCGTACGGTTGTCATTTTACACTCGAACTTTTGAGCAATTTCCTGTGCATGTTTTCGTGGATTATCTTCCAAAAATATTGGCATTATTGCTGAACCCGAATGGTAAATGACCTGCTGGAACAGACCTCTTTGAACCTATTGAAGAAATGGATTTTATTCACATTATGATTTCTTTGGATTTATTTTGAACTCACCATTGGCGACAATGTCAGTAAATGTGCAATGGCAGCACCACCCACTTGTCCTGCCACTGTCACACGTTCGGAATCACCACCAAAATACTTAATAAAATGCTTTACAAATTGTAAAGCCAAAAATATATCCATAAAACCAGCATTACCAGGTATCTCATCAGTTTTCGTTGAAAGAAAACCAAAAGGTCCCAAACGATATTGTGGTGTCACAAGAACAATATCTTTTTCAAGTAGATAATTTGGTGGCGCCTCCGAATTACTACCTTCATAAAGATATTCACCATGTATATACATCAAAACAGGATAACGTCCTGTTACATTGGGTGTTGTTATTGTCATTGTTAAACAATCCTCAATATCGAGAACATCATCAAGTTGTCGTAATGCTTCCATTGATACAACTGAAGGACAACCAATTTTCTCAGCAGTGGCATCCATAATATCCTCCCATGGCTCTATGGGTCGTGGTGGCTAAATAATATTGATGGATGATGAAACAATTTATACAAGATAATCAAAATATTGTATAAAACAATTAAACAATTTTCCAATTCATTATTTTATGAAGTGCAACCTATGTTCCACAAAGTACCTAACATTATATGTACATATGTGTAAAATGGGAGTTAAGATAGCTAGCTACTAAGGTCATTGACTTTATAAGTTGCTTAAATACAATGGTTTAACTTACAATTATTTAACTTATTAATTTCCAAATTTGGAGATAATTTGTTTTAGTGGATATTTTTAGGAATGAGGACGATAATTCACCTACTTCACACAGTATTCTGAATGGTTGTAGTTCTTAGTTTTTAGTATTATTACCAATATTTATAATACATAATTTGGTGTCAGGAGTCTAGCAAATTCTGGTACGCTACAAATTATATAATTCAAATTAAAGAAATAAGTATGTGAAAAAAAACAATAATGTCAAAATTGCCATAACTTGTGGCCAAAGGAACAAAGGCTACAGTGGTCCGACAAACATATGGCAATTTTCTATGGGACTCCGCTGCCGAGTGTATATCTCATACAGAAGATGCAAAACTCTGCCCTCCGTCAGATACTAAATACGTAATAAGTCGGGACCTGCGAATCCTATCGGGCCGTTAGCAGATCAACTTGCATACAAGCCAGTATAATGACTGGCAAAAGTCAACAGGTTAGCTTCCAGCTCTGTCTACAAATACCTCCTAGAGGAGGCTCAAGTGCCTTGGGTATATGGACACCAAAGAGGACGAACGTTCCGTTTCTAAATTACCCAAACATTTCCCTTTAATTTTTTTTAGGCTTTAAGCCATCTGTCAATCTTTTGTCATATTGTCACCTACATTTTTTATAGTCCAAGGTTTCTTCTTGTCCATTAAACGTGTAGGAAGAAAAAATATTTTTTTTTGTGGCAGAATATGTTGTCTAGAAATGTGGGACCGAAATAAAATGCCTAAGTGTTTTCACAAGAGAGGCCTTTGGCTATCCATGCTCTAATATGTCTTCCATCGCATTCTAGGAATGAAAACAGAATGGGCTAGTCACAAGTTGCTGTAGTTAAACCAATAGTTTCTGCAGATGATAACGATGATGTCGTCCTCTTTGCTTCCGATAAGGAAAAAGATGATTCCGAAGCATCAAAAATGCGTAAAGAACGTTTAGCTGCTTACGCTGCCAAGAAATCAAGGAAACTTGAATGCCATATGCCACATACGAGGTTTGTTCAAAAAGTATCGCGAATTTTGAATATTTTTTTATGGCATTATATTGGTACTCATGTCCATGTCGGTCATTTTGAATGTTTATTTAATTTTTGACAGCTGTTTTGCTTGGACGTGTTTTGGCACGTCTTCGATTTTTATCTATTCCAAAAAAATGGATCTCTATAAAATTTTGTGTGATAAATAAAAAAAAAGTGCGCGGACGCATTCCTAATGTTGACTGTGGCATATGGTAAAGATTCCTTGGACTAAAGCAAAAGAAAGACGAGAAGGTTTCAATTGATGAGAAAATGGGGAACTCAAAGACTTTGTACAGTCTGTCGATATTGCTGCGTTCAACACGATCTAAACAAATATATTTTCAATATATTGGTGAATATTTATATTTTGGTGGGAGATTAAAGCCCGTATTATTATCTTTTAATTGAGATTTCAATAATTTAAGAGAAGTTATGATAGTCTACTATAAGATGGATTTTATACTTGATATTAGTTAATCCTCATTAATACATTTTTTTTTAAATTGGTATATTGAATAAAAAATTTGACATAATTAATTGAAAAGAGAGGAATGGAATTCCTTTTCTTTTCAAATTATAGTTCAACAATATAATCGGACATGTGAGATTCAATTATCATAAGATTGCTTAATAAATTAAGCAGGTTCTTCTACTTTTATTTGTATAAATAAATATAAATTTCAACTGTCAGAGAAAGTTTCGTTTGCTAGGCAATATTTCAGTGGCTTATTTGCTCCAAAGCGTTATCACAATCTGTTCTATTAATTAATATTCATTTCACTTTGCTTTAAGCACTTTACCAAAAATTTTTATAAGGTTTTTATTTATTTTTAATTTCTTAATTAGGAACACAGTAACAAACCTTAAACCGATATTTGCCTGTTGGCGGTTCCGCGTATCTAACATCAACGAACTGTAAAACTTGACGTTCGGTCCAAGCGGTTTCAACAATTTTACCCTGTATAGAACCCAATTTGGGTATTTCGACTATAGTATCTTTTTCTTCATCATATTCACCAGACACAAATACAAAACACAAATAAATGTTAATAAATGTGGTAAGGATATGAAATTCCCTCATAATGAGAGGTTTTATTTAATTTTTTTTTTAACAGAAGTTATCCTTTTTTATATTTTTCCCGATTCACTATTCTCGAAGGTGGTATAACGCGTTCGCGATCTGGAGTTCGACTGAGCATTACTCAATTGGACCATTTGATTTTTAGCATACTAAAATCACATTTGATTTGATTTCACCGAAGTATAATGATGCTTAATAGCATCAGCATTAGTGACACAAGCAAAAAAGAAAGAAGAAAGATGAAAGAATCTGCCAAGAAATGAACCGAGAAAACTAAAACAAAAGACCAAATTTAATAGACGAATATCTCAATATAGTCATCTCATTATTTATGCGCGAATAAAATCTTTTAAACTGTTTAAGTTATTCATTCTTATTTGTAAAAAGGGAAAGCATCTAAAACTGACTAAATAAATCTTAAACCACCAACCAAATCAGCATCATCATCAACAGCATCATCATCACCATCATCATCATCACCGCCACCATCATCGATATCTTGAGACAATGGTTTGAAAGCGAATTAAAGTTTTCAGAGTTTGAACTCATTTTGGCCTCACATCATGTCAGATGCCGAACGGAGTTCATTGGGTTTAATAGATCTTTTGCTAGAGTTATAATATTTGTATTGGTTGGTCAGTCCAGTAATTGTTTGATGATGAATTCATGCATGTTAGCAGTCAATTAATAGATGTTTTTGTTTAAATATTAGTTTCATGCTTTGTTTAACATAGTAGTACCTTGGAGTATTTTTGTATAAAAATTTCAAATTTTTTGGCAAAAATTTCATTATGTTATCTTATGATTTTTTGCAATAACTTTCTTTTATTTTGCCAAACAAATGATGGGTTATTAAATTTAATTTTAGAATAATTGTTTTTAAGAGTTATTAGTCCAACCAGAAGCTTTCCTTTAAAGACTTGCATTAAGTCTTCTTTTATTATGATTATTATTTCCTTTTGTTTTCTTCATTTCATTGAATAATTTAAAGACTTCGAACATGACTACCGGTATTTTGGAGATGAATTCATGAAATTCATCTATAGTATACAATACATTAAGAAACCGTTATCAACTCTTAATGAATGAATGAATGAATCATTATGCTAAACGTTACATATAGTATAATAGTTTAACAAAAAATGGACTAACCAAAAAAGTATAATAAATCAAAATGTTTGTAAGCCACCAAAAGCGTCAAACACTATTATAACAAAATTAAGATGAACTGTAATAATTCATGTTAAAATCAAGATTTTTTTTTTGTTAGATGATACCCAATTTTATGCCTTTTTATTGTGTTCTTTGGTTAATTAAATTTATTTATTTTTTTGCAACTTACAAAAGCGTGAAATGTGTTTTTTTTTATCGATTTGATTTGATCTAATGTTTGTAACGCATATTTTAACATGATCATCATTACGAAGAGAAACGAATGTCAGTCAGTCATTCTTGCAGAAAGTAGTACATTATTTTTTGAGTTTTTTGAAGATGAAATTATTTACATAACCTTAGTTTTTGTACTCTTACATCATTTGATCGGATTTTTGAGATCCGTGCCTATGAGTCCCTCAATTTTCAATATCAAGAAATGAAATTTGACACCGAGTCTTCTTTTTGTTTTAATCAAATTATTATCTCGTCTTATAGTGCGACAATCAAATTTTTGGGAAACATGATCACAATATAAACCGATTAGTCGAACTTCATTTATTTTTTTTTTTAATTCCAAAGCTATAATCTTTACATTTTAAAAGCAATTAGTTGAGTAGATATGCTCATTTCATTAAAGAGTTGAATCCAATCAACAATCAACGGGAACTAACCGAAGCACTTCTGCTGGTTGGTTTCCAAAACGAGACTTTGAGACTAACTGAGCATACTATGCCACCAACATAGAATTATCATTAGGAATTTGTATCTTTACCTATTCTAATCAAAAGAGACTACATAATAATGTGAAGTGTATATACTATAATCGTTAGTGTGATTAAATTACATGAATATTCTGTTAAATATTTGTTTAATAAAGAAAAATCTATATATGTTCCAGATCATTTTAAATGTATATAAATCAATTGTGTAGGTAGGATGTCAAAGATAGTTTTTAAACACATTATGTACGAGTATTAGTTTTTATTAGAAAGTGTTAAAGGAATCTATCCAAACATTTCCAAACCAAAATTATGGTAAGAATATAATTTCATAAAGAAAAAAGATTTTGCGAAAAAAAATGCAAATTAAGTCTACTAAATCAACTTTTTGTTTGGCAAACGAAATTATGTCAAATTCGCAATTTTGGCATTGATTTTAGAAATTTCTTTTATTCAATTTACGTATAAAAAAAGCTATTTCTTTATATCGATAACAAAGCAGTTGATTAAATATTTTGTATTGTATGGTGAAGTGCATATGAACGAGGGTCAATATATAACGAGATAAATCGATGTAGCTCAGAAACCGGTTGTTTAATCCATACAATAGTGCATCAAGTTGGCATCATCAGTTGTTTGAGAGTATTTGGTAAGCATCATGGGTGTAGCCAGGTTTTTTTCAGGTTTTTTTTTACACTTATAATCTACATTAGTAATTTTCGAGATTCTTCACAAAATATCGTATTAGCTATTGAAGACATAGCCCGTAACTGGCTACGCCCTTGCTAAATGTATTCAGTTAACAATGACAACATTTCTTGAGAATTGCACGGCGGAAGAACAATGCGCCATGATTAGATTTTTAGTTGCAGAGGTTAACAAAAGTAGTGAAATTCACAAAAGAATGTGGAGTTTGTAACAGTCTGTGACGAGCAACGATGTGGGCGATCGGTTAAAGTTGCAACTTTCTCTCTCGAATCTCGAATTAATGCTCGAAGATCAACGAACTATTAACAGCCTATTACACGTACTAAATGTTGTAAACTCTTGACGAAGGGCGTGATTTTACTTCATGCCAATCTGCTCCCACACATGACACATTTAACTCGAGAAGCACTTCAAAAACGGGGGTGGGAGATCGTTCCATATCACCGCTACAATCCTACCTTGTTTCATTGGACTTCCATTTGTTTGGACCTCTTAAAGATGCTCTACGTAAGAATCATTTCCGATCCAATGAAGAAGTCAAAATTTAGGTACAAAAGTAGCTTTAATATCAAACCAAAGAATTTTATGTTTAAAACATACACGAATTAGAAGAACTATGGGACAAGTATATATATAAGTTCCTAGGCCTATGACCTAAACGTAGCCAAAGTTTTGTATTGATTGAATAAATCGTTTTAAGTACAGAGATTTGTCTCTTTACTTATTGAATAACCGTCGTACATGGAATTAGAAAGGGGTTATATAGAGGTGCATTCATATAATTGGAATTATAGAACATCTCTGCTCTCTAGAAACCAATGAAATTTTGGTAATGACTAAATGTAACCATAAGCTGATTATTTTTAACTAGTGTACTCGACCCAGCCTCGTACGGGTAGCATCCAACCGAACAGCGACAAATGCCAGATATCCGTTATCCTTTTTTAGCATGACTATATTCTCTGTATTACAGTTTGAGTAGCACTCTACAGTTTTGTATTTCTTTTTTGAGCAGCTGGCCTGAATATTTCAGTTAATCCTAAAAATAACCAGACTTATTTTCATTCCATGACACTCAGTGACAACGTAGCATTCTACTGGTAAAATAAATTTAGAATCGGATGAGTAGTTCCGAAGATTACCTTTAGCATCCAAACAAACATTACCTCTTTATAATATTAAGTATAGAAGTATAGATCAGTGTAGATTATAATAATTTTAGATACTACGGGAATGCAGCAATAATTTATAGTCATAACTTCACCGTGACCTTCAGGGGTCTATATTATTTGAATCCGGTAATTAAATCAATCTTATTGGATTGAAAAGATTACAAGAATCAATTATTATCACAATTTCCAAATAAGTCATAGGGGGTACCACAGAAATCTCTTCCTCCTCTATTCCACCAGATTTCCGATTTTATGTTCCATAGAAAACTCTTTTGGGAGTGATTGATTCCTCCTTTTGTGTTTTTATATGCTGACAGCCCTATTAACATTCAGTTGAAGCGGTTTGGTTATTCGATAAAATCACAGAGTGGCCGAGTGGAATGCAAAACTCCATACGAAGAAAACACTAGAGTTTTCTGTGGCACCCCCATAAACATGCTTTCAACTTATGTACTAAGAGACTTAGAGATTTATTATGTCTGCAAGGCTGGAAGAAAAGAAATTTTCCTACTTCTATCTTGCTCTATATAAAGTGAGAAAAATATACTCGTTGAAATTTGTTAAACTCAAACATCTAATAAATCCTTGAAAAATATAGTTAATAGTCGGTAGCGCGTAAAATTATTTATTGATTTAATAATTTTCGTATTCAATTTTTGATAATGGAAATTTTATAAGAAAATTAAATTAAATTCTTTGCCTTCTCGGATATTTTGCATGTGCAGAGTTTCTTTGAGGCTGATATGAGTAACCACTATTCCTAGGATTGTATCTATAATTTGAGTATGGTTGTGGCGTAGTCGGTTGATTGTTTTGATAATAAGGATATGGATAAGGATGAGCAGTTGTAGTCGTAGTTGTTGTAGTGAAATATTCCGGATACAAATTAGGCGATGGAATACCTTCACTAAAATGAACATCAACTTCTAAAGCATTTTCCCTTGAATTTGTAATACGCAAGAATGGTCCATATTCTGTTGTGACATTTGGCCAAACACCTGGATTGAGATTCGGTATACCATATTGAGCAAAGTTCACCCACATGGTAGTCAAAGCACGTGCAATAGTTTTATCTTGTGGATCCAATTGACTCACTTCCTCAGGGTAGGGAAATAAATAAATATTGTCATCGCTCAAAGTGGCATCAATACCAAATGGTAATGGATTATCTAAATGACCGAAACGATGGTATTGACCGCGATAGTCAAAGGAGTAAAGATATGTTGGGTTTACTCTTGAAGTATATCTTATGGAATCCAATATTGGACTACGGTAGAGTATCAAATTAACAAGTTCGAGCAGGCCTTGAGAAAGTGAACGAGCAGAAGGATTACGTCTATGTTC
This sequence comes from Amiota communis, assembly GCA_037043315.1. Lineage (NCBI taxonomy): Eukaryota > Metazoa > Arthropoda > Insecta > Diptera > Drosophilidae > Amiota > Amiota communis. The sequence goes on along the minus strand of JBAMAV010001400.1, from coordinate 675,777 downwards.
TTCTGTAAAGATCTCACGCAAGGCCCAGTTTTTCCACAATTGATGATGACGCGGTTGAGCAGTATGGCGTAGAACAACATCGATATAATCAGTTATGTTGGGCGAACGTATGGCGAGAATTTGATCATAGAAGCCTATTAAATGAATAAGGATTTATTAGTTTCTTAAATGATTTAGATTTTTGTGAATGTTGTATTGTACTTACGGGATAAAATAAAAGCACCAGCATCCTTTGTGACACCAGCAATAGTTGGCACATTGTTGTTATGTACCAACGAAGCTGGATGCTGTGTCAAATAACCCAATCTGTCACCAACAACCAACTTGAAACCGCCAGTGAAACGCAAACCACGTCTCTCATTAGCTTCCCAATGTTGTTTGAAGATATTCAACAAATCGGAAGTGCGCAACCTGCTGAAACAACTATGCCAATCATCAAGATACCGACCAGAAGTAGGACAACGTGCTAAGGTTGCAAAACTACGTGCAGTACTCAAAGGATCCTCATCAATGAAATATGGATTCAAAGCAGTACCTGATTGAAGTATCAACTTGTGAAAAAGTCCATCAGCCTATGGAAAAAATATTTAATATTAATAAGCCAATTACAAATCAGGGATTTGGGTACCTTTCCGGTAAGACTTAATGCATGCACCAAATCAGCACCAGCAGCTTGTCCTATGAGCGTCACATCATCTGGATTACCACCAAATCCTTCTATATGCCTGCGTATCCATTCGAGGGCCAAGTGTATATCTAATAGGGCAACATTACCAGGCAAAGCATCGCTTAGAGTAGTAAGGAAACCGAAGGGTGCTAGACGATAATTAATTGAGACAAAAACAATATCATGTTCCAGGAAATAATCAGGTTGACCTTCCTCAGCGCTACCATCGAATAACATTTCACCATGTACAAAAACCAATACTGGCAACGATCTTGCATGCTAAGATGGAGTAATAACAGAAATGCAGGACTTAGATGAATTTACTAATTCAAAATAAATCCTTACCGCAGGTGTATACACGTTCAATGTAAGACAATCATCTACATTAATGCCACGCGACTCAGCTTCAATTACTTGTTGAAGTTCAGGCCATTGTGGGCAATTTAATGGAACACGCGTAGCATCAATAACTTCACTTGGGTTCCTAACTGGAGCAGAGGCATTCTACAATAGATTTTTTATTTTATTCGAAATTTATAACTTCAAACGTCAATTATTCGAATCACCTGGAAACGTCTTAAGCCTGTGTCTACCACACCGTACTTTAAACCCAAATAAGCATTAATAGGACGGTTTTTAATATGTTTATAACCAATGAGTCCCCGTAAACCTCCCAGACCAGGCACATACAGATCATAAGGGTCGCTATTATGTTGTGGTACTGGTGGCCTTGGCTCATAGATTTGTGGCACATGCTGTGGTGGTTGCTGTTGTAATGGATGCGGCAATTGTTGAGATGCTGCCCAAGCTTGTATTTCATCCTCGAGATCATCATATAATGAATCATCCTGAGCATAGGATATGCCAAGTAGGAAACACAAAAAAATGAGACCGAAATAACAACGCGACATGTTTCCGCTGGAACGCTTTAAGCGAAACTGATTTCAAAAATGAATAACTTCTTCGAAACTATTCTAGGAAATTGAAAAGTTCAATTTTAATCGCTTTTGCCTTGAGATTTGTCTTAGTTTAGTAGGTTTTGTTGTTGTTGTTCTTTTCTACAGCGGCTTTTTGAGGTCGTTTTCCATTTCTAATCGCATCGTTGTCTATGAGTGAGTGTGTTGCAAGTCGGCCGGCGACAATAGCATGATAAGGTTATCAGCTGACAGGAACTGATGCGACGATGATCTGTTTGGTTCCTCCCTTTCTACCACTATTATTGTGAGCTTGCGAGAAGAGTCTGGTAAGTTTTTTTGATAAGAAATACAAGAAATGTCCATCGACATTTCGAGTTTGCTTCTAAACTTCTTAATTTATTTGAAATCTGTCCACCTATTTCTTTATGTTTGGATACAGATAATAGTTGCAGGAGCTCAAAACTAGAGATTTATGTGGATGATGAAGCAATTTAATATATAAATCAGTATGGAAACCTATTAGACTTCCCTCGTATATTGTTTGTTTTCTATCTAGTATGTAGTAATATTGTCTCATTATCAATTTTTGATTAAAGCGGCAAACATAAGTGAAGAGAAGTACTAAGCTGGGACTGGAGACATTGGATTGGATTGCAACAACTAATATAAAGTTTCGACATTCAAGTCTTGTCATTTATTTATTTTTAAAACAATTTTAACATTTTAATTAAAAAATATAATTACTTCCAGTTTAAGTAACCACGACCATCCATCCATGGTAGGATTTCTTTCATTGCTTTTAGATATTTGCGATTTGTGTACATGGCACTCTTCATCTTGGATTGATAGGAATCTTTGGAATCATCTTCAATCTTATCTAGCATGACAATGGGAAGGACTTTGGAAACAACACAATAAGCTATTCAAATATAATACAAAATCAGGTTAGATCGTGATGTATTGTGAAATGTGAACCATATCAGAAGAGTCTAGTGAGTACTCACCTGCTAGACCATTATTAGCTAAAGAGATCTGCAAATTTTTCATTTCTGGCAATGGTTGGCGATATTGCAATAGCTGTAAGTTCTCGAGTAAAAAGTAAAAGTAAAATTGCACCATATAATCAAATTTTTCCAATTTGATTTCCTTGTTTGCCGAAGACAATATCGAGAAAATTAAATCGTAGGCCGGACTACCATATTTAACAACTTGATAGTCAATTAGTCTTGTATCTTCAACTTTACCAGATTCATCATGTTTGAACATGACATTATTTACCCAACAATCGCAATGATTGAGTACATTGAATTCTTCCGGTTTATACTTTTGATCCTCGATTAAACGATCAACTAAAACTCTATCGCTATTTTCCAAGGTCTTATAATATTCTTTTCCAAAGCTCCAACGTTTCAATTGCATAAGAAATGGCTCAGAATCATTGAGTTCTTTCAAAATAGCCTTGTTCGAATTGATATAAACACCAACGGTAAATAATTTATCAAATATACCGTAGCGTTCAACGTAAACAGCAGAAGCCGCATGGAATTCAGCCAATTTTTTAAGTACTTCCTTCATATGATTCATTGCGAAACCATCTACTCTCTTGGCATTTCGATAATTCTTCACTTTTAAGTCTTCTAAAAGTACATAGCTCACCCCAATTTTGTTATCCAGTTTATAGTGTTTAGGGCCAAAGGTGACATCTTTGCCAGCCGTTTTATAGAACTTTCTGAACTTTGGCAAGACATGTTGATAGACTTGTTGTTCACGAAAGAACATTTTGAATTTAGTTAAGATCTTGGATTGAAAGCCACTTGTGTTTTGGGTTTTAAGCACAAATGAAGCGCGTTTCACCGTTTTGTCTGTTTTCAATAGTCAGATTAGGCAAGCAGGGTCTATGTAGTATAACATATCGAGCCATAAATGCGAAAATAACATAAGCGCAATTTTTTGAACATTTTTATACTCTTCACGGGAGTAAATAGTATTATAAGTTTCTCATGAAGTTTGTAACACACAGAAGGAGACATCGCAGACCACATAAAGTATATATATTTGTGATCAGCTCGATGAGATGTTTTTTATGGCATCGGACTGAAATTTGGACACTATAAGTTTCTGATCCATATTCATCAACCATGTAAATTTCATGATCCTAGGGTTACCAGGAGGGGTACCTCCCATACAAACACAAGTTAAATGAAAAACTTATAAGGAATAAAAGTACAATAAAATTGCCCCTCAAACTGAGGAAAAGGAAGGTTCGATGCAACTCGGAGGAGCGTGAAGAGTATTACATCTTTGGCATAGCCAATGATAGCCTTATTTCTGGTTTTTTAATGCAATTATATGCTAGAGATACTACATATCTCATCACATGGTAAAATATTATAGCGATAATCAGTACAGTTATGGAGATATTACAAATTTAATTTTATTGTTTACGAGACCAGACATATAGTAAAGTGCAGTAGAAAAAAAACCCTGTCCTGAAACATTTGCTTTTTGGCGCTTACCCTATTTTCGTGGTTATGGCTCGATATGCACATACATATATCTAATACTTTTTACTAAATTTACTCACCATGCATCATGACACGCACTTTTATTGGCAGAATTACGGTACAGTTTCTCTTCTGCATATTCTCCAGATTTGGTATGATTGATAAAATCTTGTCATAATTGCCAATTTGTGATTTTACAGCCTTCTTAAATGACAAGCGAGGAAACCATTCCGGTAGATGATAATAACTATTTATATCTACGCTCATTTTATTAACATTAACACATACAAATTTGCTTAATCAGTTAACAGAATTAAAGAACAAAAGGAAATTTTATTTTATATATTTTTTGTTGATTGTGTTAACAGACGGAAGAAGCAAGTAACTATGAACTGATTTTCTGAATATCATTCAGGATGAAAATAATAAAAAATAATTCATGGCATACTTTGATTACACAAAAGTTAAAATAGTCGTTTTCTTCCAAGAAATGACGCCATATAATTTTTTATGTCAAACCCAAAGTAATATTATGTAGCTAAAAAATGCGATATTCGTTTGTTTGTTTACAGGTAAGTAGCACACTTCTTTTCGGTGGTAAGCATGTCGAAATTTGAGGCCATTAAAAAAAATTTGCGGCACGTGCTGAATATCTTATTCGATCAGAATAAAAAAGTATCGTGTAGTTATCGAATTCTAGTGAAACCTTACGGCGAAGTTTCTCCTAGCCTCAAGATGCTGGTTTTAACGATTTGATTTTAATGTAATTGACAAAGAAAGTGTCAAATTGCAAGTATTATTGGATGGATACGACATACAGATACAAAAAACGTTGATAGAGCAATTAAATGTCACTCAACAAACTGCTTCCGATTACATGAGACACTCATGATGAGAGCGATGGGAAAGGTACAAAAGGTTGGAAAATGAGTTCCACACAAACTCAGAAAACGACAGCGAAAAACTGTGTGCGAAATGATAATTCAAGGTCGTGAAAGAAAGGGATTTTTGCATCGGGTTGTTACTGGTTATGAAAAATAGATACATTTTTAGAATCCTAAGCGGAATAAATCATGGGTAACACCTGGACAATCATCAACATCGAGTGCAAAACCGAATCGCTTCGGGAAGAAGACAATGTTTTTTGTGTGTGGTTTGATCAGAAGGCTGTCATATACTACGACCTTCTCAAGCATGGTGAAATACCATGCTTAATACCAACTGCTACTGGCAGCAAATGATCAATTTAAACAATGCATTAATCGAAAAATGGACTGAATAGGCCAGAAGGCATGGCAAAGTTATTTTGCATCACATTATACTAAACTGGTTCAAACACACCATTTTCGCCTTTGGCTGGGAACTCTTTCCCCGTATGCCGTATTCATGAGACTTAGCTCTTTCATTTCTTTTCATCGATGAGACACGCACTGGCTGAACACCATTTCACAACATTCGATGAAGTGGAAGAATGGCATGATGAAACACTCTTTTGAAATGGCATCCATAATTAAAACGAAAAAAAAAAAAAAATACCACTTTAAACTTGTACACCTTATAAGGGATAAATCGAAAAATTTAATATGTCATCATAAAATGATCATTAGCTATGCTGATCCAATAAAGAAGTTTTCATTGCAAAAAATAATACTTAATAATTAAGCACCGCTACTTTTATTCACTTCGTACAAATACAATATGGGACAAGAATAAGGCATCACTAGGGCTATAAGTACGTGAAAAAGCAAAATTTATCTTTCCAGCAATATCTATCTACGAGTATACAATGTTTCTATTTTTTTAGATTCGCCTAGGAAGTGTAGATTTCCAAAGATCCTAGTAGATCGACCTACTAGAATGCACGATTCACCGGACAAACGGCCTCTTGTGGTGCCTGCATACTAAAACCCCCCGGACTACAATAGCTCTTTTTTCAACCCTGGCGGGACCACCAATGGGGGAATTACTTCGCCAGGGAGAGCTAGGATCGATCATTCTTCTGTTTATTTCCTCATCATGTCTGCATCTCTTTCCCGAATGGTCTGGAGCATTCAGCACTTTTTAAATCAACTTAACCATTCAGTTTTTTTATAGCGCTTTTGTACAAAAGCCACCGGAAGCCTCCTATTGCATGACTGTTGCTTCCAGCATTACAGATTGACCACTTATGTGTTGCTTGGCATCCTTTGGCCATATGATCTTTGTTACCACATCGTAGACCCGACACGATCTACTGGGCTTTTGCACTGATGGGAAACATGCCCGAAGCAGAGCCACCGATAGCATCTGATCGGAGACTGATTTCCACGTAATCTGCATCGAACCCAACCAACTCGTATGTACCCTGCATCAAGTAGTTTCCGAGCCTCTATGGCAGGTAACTCGATAAAGGCATTTTGATTACCATAATTTTGTCCCGCGCATGGCCTTTATAGATGATGATGCTTCTACTACATCATCTGGAGTAGTTACTTCATCCAGATCCCAATATATCTGTCAAAATGAGTGTTAAAAATCCTCAAAAACTATAAGAAGATTCAGATATTTACGCAATGGCGAACATTTATTAATTGGTATACGTGTCTTTTTGATTGTTTTGTTAATAACGTTGTCTTGGGATTTCTTTAAAGAAGATTTTTCGAGATACACAGGTCACTCAGGATTGGAGCGCCGGATCGGACCACATTTTTAGTCTTCAAGTGTTTAGTTACTATCCCAACTCGCCCAATAGAACTCCCCAATTTATGAAAACATCGCTTTAGTATTTATAGTGTGTATTAGTGATGTAACGAATATCAATGCGAATGCCGGGAAATATGCGAATATTCGCAACATCACAAGTGTGTATATCTTTCTGATATGTGTCTCAATACAATAACTTGAAAATAAAAGATTAAACTAACAGAAAACCTACAATCAGTATCGACTACCTATCCCCCACATTAAAATTGCCCAACAATACCACAACTTATGAATTATGATGAAATGATAAGTGTTTTGCTAATCATATGACATTTTCTGCATGATTTTTTTTATCTGTATATACAACATTCCTCATTCCTTTCACTCCATAAATGGTATAAAATGCATGATAAATATTATATAATAGTAATTGAAATCTTATGACAATGTAGAACATTATAAATGATGGAATAATGACAACTATTATTGTTAAACATTAATAAAGTTATATTTTAACACAAAATAATATAGATAATGATAATAGTACATAATAATAATACTCATTAAACACTTTTTGGGGGTTTGTAATTTCATGGTTACTAACTACTTCCAATCTAATAAGCCACGATTATCCAACCATGGTAATATATCAGCCATGACCTTAACATATTTATGATTAGTAAACATTGCTGACTTCATTTTGGAAACATCATGCATATAATTTTCTAAATTGGCATTATCGGTTGCATCGAGCATAACAACAGGCAGCACTTTGGAGACGACCATATAAGCTAAAAATCATAAAATAAATAATAATAATAATAAGAGGTATTGTATAATGACAAGCAACTTACCTGCCAAACCATTTCTTAAGAGTGAAGCATGTAAATTCTTTAATTTCGGCAAAGGACGATGATATTCTAACAACTGCAGATTCTCAATTAAATTATCATAATAATAACGGATGAAATAATCAAATTGTGTAACTTTAATAGCAGGCGCTGCCGAAGACAATATCAAATAATATAGATCATTTGCAGGAGAACCATATTTCCCAACTTGAAAGTCCACTAGGAGAGTTTGTTTAATTTTACCAAAAGCATCGTATTGGAACATAATGTTATTGGCCCAACAATCGCCATGATTAAGTACATTAAATTCACGAGGATTGTAAACTTGATCCTCCAAAAGACGATCTACCAAATAGTCATCACTGTCAGCCTATGGAAATATAATAGATTAATATAATCAAATATCTTCTTATAACTTAACAAACCTACCAATTTTTCATAGATTTTTTGTGCATTCTTCCATTTCTTGAGTTGTCCCAGAAAAGCACTGGATCCATTGAATGCCTTAAGCAGCTCACGATTTTTCTCACTGAAAACACCCACGGTGAACTCTTCCCCAAAATTACCATAATGCTCAACATAACAAGCTGAGGCAGCATGAAATTCTGCTAATTTCTTGAGCACTTCCTTCATGTGGTCCATATCAAAGCCAGCAATGCGATTGGCATTTTTAAACTGTTTCAAGCGTAGATCCTCAAGCAGGACATAGTCAACACCAATATCACGATCGAATTTAAAAGCCTTTGGTGCAAATTGCACAGTTTTGCCTGCTTTCTCATAGAGATGCTCATAGCGGGGCAATATAACATGATACATGGTTTCTTCTTTCTGAAAAAGTTTCAATTCATTTAGAATTGCTGCCATAGCTTCATTGCTGTGTGGGACCTTTAACATAAAGGCAGTTGATTTTGTGTTGCCATCTAAGAGAATAAGTTTAATTACTGTATAAATACTTATGTTTTCTTACCACAATATTACAAAACTTGAAACTTACCCAATAAAGCAACATCCACATTTAGTTCTATTATTAATGATGAGTAATTTTCACCAGCTTTTGAACTAATCGATGATTGAACAGCGTTTATTTTCTCAAAATCCCCAACATTAGCCAATACAGCTTTCTCCAAAGTGACTGAATCCAGCCAAATTGGTAATGGATTTGTATTACCATTCGTTAATGCTACCATGATCGTTATCTGTATTTAATTGGTATTTCGTTAATGATACAAAATTTCACAGAACAAATCAAGGTTTACTATATCGATTTAATATTGTAGTATTTGCTCAAAAATATTTTCTATACGGGCGGCGGAAAACTTAAAGAATTTACAATAATTATACTATCAAATAATTTATTCGGTGTGACTTGAATTTTGGGTGCGTTTGTTTGTGTTTGTTCTACTTTTATATTACTTATAAAGCCAAACCTTAATGAAGATTTTAAAATTTTACATTCTTTACTAAGTGTTATTTATTTCTACGATGCCCTCGTCTGATGTTTGAATTGATTCTAGTATAATTGATAAGCTTACTTTCCTTTATCTACAGAAGAAGAGACTATAAATAGTAGTAGCTTGCAATGCATACGAGAAAACATCAGATTAACTTTATTACCTGCAGTATGCTTTCAATACTCCCCGTTTCGATAGTAATTCAGTATCCCCTTTTCTTATTATTTGAAGGCTAGGAAATTCACTAGTCGCAGATTATGCAGAGGCAAACCTGTATTCCATAGTAAGTCAACAGCCCCTTTTCGCATTACTAGAGGCTAGTGAATTCACTAATCGTAGTAAATGCAATCGGTTGCAATGACTGATAGCACGACTGGAGAACGGTCATGCAGACGATGGCAGTGACCGGTGACATGACTGGTGAACGGGAATGCAGGCGGTGGCAATTCAACCTCTTCCAATGACATCGCCATGTTACATTCGCCAGTTAAATACATTTAAAGGGAGATAGATGGATTTAGCACTGGTTCTAGAGTGTCTATCCAAGAATCAGTTTTGGACTAGTGATTCATACTTAGTATAGTCAAAAATTATTGCAGCAATGGAAGTCTAGCTGGTATAATAAAATCATTAACAATACTTTTCTGTTTGTCTGTGACATTGTGCACTCTAATCTCAGAAACGAGTTAACCGATTTGAATGCGGTATTCACTGATGTATTAGAGAAAGCTTTAAGTATAATAACATTTATTTATTGTTTCATCGTCTTACAACCAAAAAAGTTTCTCAATAATATAAGGATAAGGAAAATTTATTTTTCTAAGGATTAAGTTTTTGCATAAAGATTTTCCCACATTTTATCCTTTTTTATGCTTTATTGCTTCTTAAATTTGTGTTATTATTATTTTTTTTCCTTTCATTTACTAATAACGCACAAGAGTACTGCAGTCCTAGTTTTTTCTTTCTGCAACTGTTGCCAAAAGATAAAATGTGATCTTCATAAAAGGCAGGTTAACGTCTACCCAGGTCAACAGTCATAAATATGATTGATTATCAGCTTTTCTGGGTTCAAGCAAAGTAGTCCATCAATAGAAGTAAGCACCATAAGAGCAAAGCCTTCAAAATTTGAATTTCAATAAAATCTTTAAATTTCATTTAAAGTTTAAATACCAATTGGATTGAATATATCAGTCCAAATTGAACATATTTACACATATTCTTTCGAATGTATGAATTCTCATAAGAAAGACAACACTCAAGAGTGATTTTTTGTTTAAATGAAAAATGTCTATCAATTCATTTAATTAAGTTTTCTTCATAATTTTTACTGAAAACCTTTTTAAATTATCTTAAAAATTATGATTGTTGTATGTTAATCCAATACCATAAAATTTTAGTCAGGTGATTTATTTAATTTATTGTAATTTCCGGAACCACTTTTTTAGTTTTATTATGCGATATGGTCACATGGTGCAATTTCTAATATTCCCGGCATTTTTTAATAGTTAAGTGAGTCATTCATTCACCTTTTAAAATATTAAATGAGATTCTCGTCACTTAAAATCAATCAATCACACATAAATCACTTGTTGTTGGGTTTGTTTAAAAAGTAATTTTCATCCATATCGAGTATTAAATTTAGTACGAGTCCAAAATGAATTGAGCATGATCTCATGAATCAAAAAATTTGCATTAAATGCTTCAGATAGAACAATCGATTCACAAAAATGTTTCACAGACTTTAAAAATCGCTAGCTTATGTAGGTAATAGTATCCATTAAGAATAGGCTTCCAGTTATTTATTGAACACATTTTATTGTACTTATTTTTACAAAATTTTCAAGTCAACAAACGGAATTCTTTACGAAATCGAAATTTTCCGATATTTTTTGTAACACTCCTTGTATTTATTTAAACTTTATTCCGCCTGCCTTAAGAACTTAAATTAAACCGAAATAATTACTGTCTAAATAAGACACAATAAAATTGTTTTCTTTTATTACAAAAAAAATTTTAGTCTTCAAAGATCTTCAATTGAATCATCTGAAATTTGGTAAAGATACTAATAGTAAAATAGTATTTCAAACCTTTACACTTCTTTGCCTTAATTGGCGACAACCTTTAATGATGATTTGCAAAACGCGACTGTTTGAGGCCAATCACATTCGAAAGCACTCAAAGTTATGAAAGTAACCGATTACGTGTCACATTTCGTTCCGACGTTTATAGACGAATTTGGCATTAAGAGCGAAAAACTCTTATCAAATGAAATTCAATTAAAGTTTATTTTCTAATTTATAATTATTCAGCCAAACCCGCTCCATACATGGATGTATGTGATACCTAAATACGTAAGTAAATTCCATATAATTCTACGATAACCCATATTCATAACAAGAATTTTACATAGTATAACAAACAAACTTTATGGAATACTATCAACAATATTTGATACGGGAAAGGGTATTGTTTGATTGATAAGTAATTTTTTTATCTAATTGGGACTAGATATTATACAATATAATTGATGTTTTGACAACTCAGTGCAATAATGCATTCAATTTTAACAATCGGGTATTTTCATTATAATGAGACAAATGTAAAGAGTGTTCTTTAAAAGAATTTTTATCAATGAGTCTGAAAATAATCTGACCAATACCCAAATTTGTAGGCATTTTTAAAATAATCAAATGTTTTGATCTGGAATCATATTAATCTTCTTAGATCTACCGATTTTAAGTTTGGGTGTTCTAAGCTGTATTAATATAGTCTGAAATAGGTATTATCACTGAGTCGTGATGCTTATAATGCATTGTTAGATGAGATATCGGAGACTCCATATGGAAATGATTAGCATTAAGAGAAGAATTCATTTACCTTTATCTCTCCGTTATTTACTATGTCAATATGCTTCAGTGTTATATTATCAATTGTTAGAAGATGTAACGCCGATAAAAATGTAGTAGGATTCAAATCTATTGGACTAGTATATATATCATATAAGTGCATCATTAAAAGTCTTAAAGAAATGAACACCTATATTTCTTTGTATAGGACTTGTCAGCTTGTTGCAATATATGGAATTTGGTTCCATAATAGAACCTGGTAGACGTCCCTAATAATAGATACAGTAGAAAGCCTTTAGAATGATCTTTGCTTGCAAAAGTTTTGATAAATCCTTTTTTATGGGTCACTAGGAACGGATCTCTCATTCAATAGCATTAAGAAATTATCTTAACATATCGAACATTTCCAATTTAGAAAAACACACAATTTTCCCTAGAATCAATGTTAAAATACTTTCTTGTTCATACGTTGAATTAGCTGATTGACAAAGACCTTAATCCTAATAGAATTTCTATTAACGTTTTTAATTGACATTAAACATTTATGGCAGGTGCTTAGGTTTATGAGCAATCTTCTACGAAATCACTGGGTTTTCTGATTATTTTGATACAATCATGTGATACTAATAATTAGCTATATAGATAATATTGTACATATTGGTACAATTATACTGCATACTCGTATTTATTTTGTTTATTTCTTTATTATTTGATTTCTTATATAATATATGATGTATACAGTATATACAATAAAGTACCGACATTATTGTTTAGTGTTTCCTACAAAACAAATGTGATATCATTTTATTGGAAAATTATACATAAATATTGATATCCTAGGTAAATACTATGTATATACTACATAGATAACATAATTAATTTCTAATTGCTTATAAATCTTTTGCTTCCGATAAGTTGTCCGGTAATAAGATTATTTGTAATTTACACGCTCTTTAAATATAGTATATGATTTTGGTTTAGAAAGGAAGGCATATACAATTTATTAGGTTGATTGTTTCAAATACTTCGATAATTTTATATCATAAACAATTTCTAAATAAGCGTAGAAGAAGCCAAATTTTTTTATACGCAATCAAAAAAATCAGTCATGTGTCAGAAATCGAAGACGGTTCTTATGCCGGTAGTAGTATGTAGTAATGCTAGAAAATGCGCATATTTCATTTTTCGGTCTTAGATGTTCAAAATGCAAATTTATACTTAAAAAACTGAAATTTTGAATTCTCTAAATGCAGATTACCGAGAAAAACACTAGCCTACATAAGGAACAATTTAATCAAACCGTATTTATAAAAGTCAGAGATTTCAAAACCATCCAAAGAGATTTCTCTCACCAGAGAGTTGTAATTAGGTTGATATGGCACATGCTTGATTATGTTTTAAAACATACATGATCAGCTTTGCCACTGTTTGTCAGCCAAATTAATGTGATCTACTCACTCCATTGGTTGTTGAGACGTCGCTATGCTATTGAATTTGGCTTCTCATACTTAAAGCCGAAATCAATGTTGGTATGAAATAGAATTGATCCGACAGTAACATCGTTCTGCTAGATATCCCTAAAGTCACTGGAAGTATGATTTGGTTTTTATAAATATTTCAGTCCATCAAGTCAGTTTTTTAACAGAAAGTAATAAAAAACTATATTTGAGAACTATAATATCATGCAAATCATTTTATATTACTTCCCATTATTGTATAATTTTTCATGACATAATATTGATACATTTCCACAATTGAAAAAGTTATCCACCATTGATCGTTCAGCTTCATATTTCTAAGGCACCACGATTATACAACCATGGTAATATTTCTTTAGTATATTCACGGAATCTTGCATTCGTATACATTTGCATTTTCAAATCATTTCCATCGTCTGTTTCACAGAGAAAATCATTAAGATTGGATTTTTCACTGGGATCAAGTAAAACAGGTGGCAAACAAACAAACCATGCTTGATAGCCTAAAATGAAATTATATAGTATTGTAATAAATAAATCATATAGATAATTTAATTGAATACCCACCAATGAAGCCATATTTATACAATAGTGTGTGCAAATAGCGTAGAGTGGGCATTTTCTGCTTGGTGTATTTTAACAATATCAAGTTTTCGATAAGGTTTTCATGATAGTAACGTATAAGGTAATCGAATTGACGTAACTTGATGTCTAGTTTTACTGAGGTGATTATAAAGTATAGCAAATCTTGTGCCACAGTTCCATACTTTGGCACTTGAAAATCTACAAAGAAGACCTCCTTGATTTTGCCAAATGCATCATATTGGAACATTATATTGTTGGTCCAACAATCACCATGATTCAGCACATTAAACTCATTTGGATCGGGCTTTGATAGTTTGAACATTTCTTGCATAAAACCCAATTGCATTTTGAGCTAGAAATATTCAGTAAGAATATTACTCAATTACTTTCTAAGGAAAATTATGTTTGGCAATACTTACCACAGCACCACCATAGTTTTCATAACCCTCATAGCTTGGTAAGCACTTAAGCATGACCTTGCCTAGATTATTCATAATTTCCAATAAAACAGGTTTCATTTTTTCATTATGAATACCCACAATATTCACTTCTGGATATGCACCAACCGATTCAACTCGTTTCGCAGATGCTGCATGCCATTGTGCGAGTTTTCTAAGAACACACTTCGTATGCTCCATATCGAGACCTTCTAAGCGATTGGCATTCTTAAAACCTCGTGGCGCCAGATCTTCCAAAAGCACATAATGATCAGGTGCATTGATTTTATAAGCCTGAGCACAAAATTTCACCTCCATTCCGGCATTGCGATACAATTGCTCTAGTTCGGGTGCAATTTTCAGATAAGCATCACATTCAATTTCAAACATATTGGATTTCTTTAATAATTCTCGATACATTTTAAAATCATGAGGTACCTTCAACATAAGTGAGGTGTTCTTGAAAGATCCATCTATTGAAAAATGACAGTTTTATTATTGTGTAGAATATACTTATGTACTCTTTTTATTATGCTCACCATTCAATTCAACTTCGATCTTAAGGCGTAACATGATTGTTGCATAGTTCTCACCGGGTCCCAAACCAGGCACAGCCTTTAAACTTTTCACAGACTTAAAATTTGCATGCTTTTGCTTCAGTACATCAACAAAGAGATCTGCTACCACCCAGTTGGGTACTATAGCTTTATCATTTTTTGGTGCTTCTTCGGACATTGTTATGAACAATATTTTTTGTTTACTTTAACAAAAACAATAAAGTTATTGTAAGACCTTGACCCTGAGACTTTTTATAGTTTTGCCGATTTATTCACAACTAAAAAAAATGTAATGCAACGCAGCGCTTTTAAATAAACACAAACGCCAATCAAATAAATGAATGCCTCATATAATTAAGCTTAAAGCTTTTCCTAATTGAACTTTTCATCAGCGGAGTGGTAATTTTTATATGAAAGGGGTCCGCTTTAAGATAATATGTGCAACGCCTCTGATGTTTTGGCTTTTGAATATTGTGAGCTACTCAAATAATTTACTTGTGTGGACATGTTACTTCTAATAGAAATTTCAGCACATATTCAGAAAAAGTAAGCCTTTTTTGTTTTTTAGTTTTATATTTGTATAGTTAGGTTAGGTTCTGTTATACAGGCCGCTCGCGAGTTCACCTAGAAGCCTTAAAGGCCCATTGTGATAACAGATAAAAAAAAAAGTAAAAGGGGTTTAAGAGGGAGAGGGAGCAAATCACACCAGTCCAAGGTCGGTCCCAGAAGACACCCTCTTTCTCTAAAACCAGCCTGACGAGTCCACGAATAGGGCCAGGTCCCCCAAAGGAAATTTGGCCAAACTACCCATGTTTTGGAAGAACGGTTTCCCGAAAAACCGGGTTCGTCTACTGAGTAGAGCAGGGCAATCTCAGAGGAGGTGTTGGATGCTCTCCGGTTCCTCCTTGTCTTGTTAAAGTGTAGGAGCTCGGAGGTTCTCTATGGTTGATAGCAAGGCCACAGTTTTCTTGCAACAGTACAGCCAGACTCATTTGGCCATTTCCCGCTTGCTTGGTCTTTACGTCAAGGCATGATGGTATATCCTGTAGGGGTCTATGAATATTGGTAACTGCTTGAGAGATAGGCAGTGCCGATCCTTTCTTACCACACTCGTCCGCTTCTCATTTCCTTCGATACCGAAGTGACCCGGCACCCACACTACGTATGAACTTACTGTTGAAGCTGTGGGACGACAGTCCTTTGATAGCGGCCAGGTTGTCAACATAAATCGATATGTGCCTCGGGATATCCCCCAAGTAGTTTCCTGCCTGCTAGACCGCGTAGATTTCTGCTTAGAACACGCTACACCAGTTAGGTAGAGAATACGATAGCTGAGCTATTAGCTCTTCCGTATAGTTTGTTTTGAGAATATTAATTTTATTTTTTACCGATAGCTTTTCTTTTCACTTAAAAAATATCTGATGAATGTTTGTTAATTAGTAATTATAAATAGTCCAGCAATAAGGCGCTAACATTGAAATGTTCCACCTGCCCTGACAACGTTTTTCCGTGTTAGCGATGTCCTGGTAGAAGCGCAACCCCATGTTCACCGCTAAGGTTCCTAGAATTGTCCGGAAAGAAGTCCAAACAACAATGTATAATGTGTTTTTTCTAGGACATATTACAACCCAGTTTTTGGTAAGATGATAGTTTTCATTCCGCTTATTCGCTTCGTTTTCTTTATCTTCCAAAACAGAGTCAAAGTGATCATCTTTAAATAAATTTCTCATTTGGAGAACAACGAATATTCCTTTTGCCTTAGGAGTTGAAAAGCAGTACAATTTTTATTCATTGCTTTCATGAATTTTCCCTAGTTTTATGTAGAGTATTGGAAGTAACACTTCTTGTGGGTCAACTAAACGGACACTTTGAATATTTTATGGCCATGATTGAAGTGAAGGATTGAAAATAGTCAGGCAATTTAAGTCTAACACAATACTTTTATCATTTGATACCAACAAACTAAGTAAATATTAAAATTATGAAATTTAATAAAGGTAGTTGCGTTACATTCGTTGAAATTAAAAATAAGTTAAAATTATTGCGGATACTTTACCTTGTAGACTAGTGTTACTTGAGCTAACTTTCAATAGATGATCAATATACATTCTGGAGAGCTCAACCCCAAATGAATGATTTGATAGTGGCGCTCTCTCACCATTATTTAAGATAAATTTCTTAAAAAAACCTCACAAATATGTATATAATTGTTGGCATTTTTTGTGAACCGGACAATAAGTTCCCTTTAATAAATTTGTACTCTTTATTATCTATTACCGAATAAGATTTTCATTTGTGGTACATAAAATTATATTTAGGAAACACATAACTATGAAAAATGACATACAATCAAGACATTTACAATCTTTTGGTCTCAGCATTTTTTAAATTTTTTTAATTTTGTTACGTACGAATCTCTAAGCTCATGGAAATCCATCAATTTTAATTTCAGTAAAAAGACGTCAAATCTCAAATCGGCATCTCGAGTCTAAAAGTTCAGTAGTGCACTGGTGGTGTGGGCGTGTGTGGCGTCTTCTTCTTCCAAATCGACAGTGAGCCAACCAGGCTTTCGTATGCTGGGCTATTTATGGACCAAGTTTTTTATTTTTAATCATATTCTATTATGATTTCGGTGCCCCCTGAAACTGCCGCCCGGGTGGGTACGCCGGTTTTTTTGAGCTGGGAGAGCTACATAGAACCTTAAGCGCCACACAGAAAGAAGTGTTGTAATCATAAATAACAATGGTGGATCGGTGTCGATCTGATATGGGAAAGGCTGAGCCTTTTGCAATAAGTTTTTTAGCCTAATGTAGTTAACAATATATCTGCCGAAGATGAAGTGTTAAATTTTCTGAGTTTGCCTATTCCTCATAGTACTACAATTGCAGAAATAGAATCCTTAATTAAATTTATCAAAATTCTATGCGGCTAGAACCTGTCGAAAGGTTGTGTTGGAAGTACTTCGAACAAGACACATCTATGTTTTGACTTTTATGATCACTTGCCAGACATTTTATTTGGATAAATAAGGATCCTATTACTTACTTACAAATTTAACCCATACATAAAATACTGTTTACATTTTTGTTGTTATTTTCATATGTAATTCACTTTTAACCATATAAAAACTACTCTAAAGCACCACGGTTTTGTAACCAAGGTAATAATACTTCTAAATGTTTCAGATAAAGTGGGTTGGAATACAAAAGATTCCTAAATTTAATACCCTTTTCATCCGGATTAAAGAAACTATCAAAGTTGGCATCATCATTGGCTTCTAGCAAAACTACAGGTGTAACCATAATTGTTGTAAAATAACCTAAAACAAATAAAATTTGGTAAAAATTTATATGAAATTTATTATGTAAGTACTTACCATAAACTCCATATTTGTAAGTTGTAGCATGTAATTCTTTAAGAGTTGGTAATTTTTTTGTATATCCAAGCAGTTTTAGATTTTCAATTAAGTGATCATGATAATACTTAATGAAATATTAAAATTTTGTGGTTTTTATATTTAAATTCGTGGATGAAAGCAAAAAATATATGAGATCTTGTGTATTGGTACCATATTTCGGTATTTGATAATCCACAAAATAGGTTTCTTGAACATTGCCTTCGCCATCACATTGAAACATAATATTATTGCTCCAACAATCACCATGATTCAAGACATTAAATTCATTAACGTTGGCCTCAACCATTTTGAAAATTTCATCAAGTAGTTTTTCTTGTATATTTTTCTAGAAAAAAAGGTTAAAAAATCAGATAAATGGATTTATCATCAAAAATAGTATTAAACTTACCACATCTTCTATATAATTTTCATAGCCTTTACATTTCGGTAAATGATTAAATAGAGTTTTATTGACACCAATACGAAATTGTGCCCAAAGGTCTCGATTCCCATTTCCTACAAATCCTTGGCAGTAGGCGTCTTCATATTTACCCTTTGTTTCGATACGAACTGCCGATGCTGCATGCCACTGTGCCATTTTACGTAATACATTTTCAGTATGCTGCACATCGAGACCTTCAAAACGATTGGCATTTTTAAAGCCTTGCGGTCGCAAGTCCTCTAATAGTACATAATCGCTAGGCACATTCACTTCATATGCTCGGGCACTGAACTTTACATTAGCACCGACACTACGATATAATTCCTCCATTTCAGTAACAACATTCAGATACATACCACGTTCAATATCAAATATATTTGTTTTCTTAATGGTCTCTTTATATAATTCTGTATCGTGTGGTAATTTCATCATATAAGACTTCGTTTCAGATTTCCCAGCTTTGGAAAATATAAAGAAAAGGTAATTACAGTAGAGGGATATTGACTAGTTTACTTACATTTCAATTCCACATCGATTTCAATACGCAACATTATAGTTGCATAATTATCACCAGCTGCTGTACCCGCAAAAGCTCTAAACTCTTTCACACCCTTATAATCTTTTACATTTTTCCTTAATATATCCTCAAAAATATCAGCAGTTAACCATTTTGGTATTTTTAAATTTTCCTTAGAAGGTTTTGTTGATGTTTCGATTCCATTATCCCTTGTTGGCATTATTCTCACGATATGTTTGCTTCTGAAGAAGATAGTAAAACGACTAAAATTGTGATGGATCAAACTACCCCTTTTTATATGATTATCTGGTTAAGCCTTATCACTATAATTATTTTTAATCATAAAGAATTTGTGCTTTTGTAAATTATCTCAACTGAGCAGTAGTCAAATATAGTACAATAGAAAGAGTATATATTTGTAGTCGTCCTTCTCATTTATTCTACTCTACCCTACTTCGAAGCTTATATTCTAGTTATAAGAAATCTTCTGATACTCGTACTAAATTCTTAAAATTATCAGAGTATTTGCTGTCGAAGTTATTGATTGAATAATCATAATTAATCTTCTGTCTATAAAAATACTAGTATACTTTTACTTGAGCCCCAATTTTTGTAGCAATATTTCAAAGTCGGACAATCCTGAGTAATAATAACAATGATGCTTTATGATTTTTTCCATTACATTGTATGTGGTATAAAATTTATTCTATCATATATAATTTATTATTTTAGTGGATTATATGGTTGTATGTGATTTAAACTCGAGTAAAATGGCGTGTGGGTTGTCAATCAATGAATTATATTTAAAATTAGAATAAATGTGGGGGGGATTTCAATATGATATATACAGTTATTTTTATTATTTTTGAACAGCCGGTTGTTGAAAGCAGATTATGCAAATTGTTCTTCTATTGCATTATATTTGTTTGAAAATAAAAACATATCTAAGCCGATTTTACTTATCAAATTGTATCATATAATATACTAGCGCCCGCCCTACTCTACACGAGTGAAATTTCGTGTCCAGTGTGCGATGTTTCACCGTCACTTAAAAAATAACAACATTAGTTTTGAGAGCGAACACAATTTCGTGAATGAATTGCCCAGTCATGTTTAAAGCCTGTAATAATGACAAAATATAAAAAAACTAGAAAACCGACTTCAAGTAGCGCAAATGGAACGCGCATTATTAAGGATAACTCAAAAACTACTGATCAGATCTTCATCAAATTTATACATGGACCATATGACAAGCACCAGCTTTCAAATAAAAAAGAATCATCAAAATCTGTTCATCTAGAAAAAAGTTCTGAGGTAACACTCATAAAAAAAAAAAAAAAAAATAGTCGAACTGATAAAATCTTCCTTATTTTGAAGTCAGTTCAAAAGAATAGACTGGACAAATTGCTTACAAAAAGGAAGCTCTTCTTCTTATTTTACATTTTGGTATACCCATCAAGAAATTGAATATATTTTTGTTGTTACACACAATTTGTTGTTGGAAAATCTCAGGTTATGGTACAAAGTGAAGTCTCTCTTTTCAAGATCCATTTGTCCAGTCCATATAATTTCATAGTCTTTGGTCTTTGGTATGAAGTTAATTGTTTTTGGCAATACTACTGTGCCTTCTCAGTTTATAATAAATAAGATCAAAAAATACAATAACAAGAACACACTCTCTCTCTCTCTCTTGATCCGCTCTCAGTGAACATCATCTTCTGAAAGAAGAGAACAGTTATTGATAAATGAGAGTAACAAATACAACAGTAACAACAACAACACAAAGCAAATCAAAAACATCGAAAAATCGAACGAAAATTTTTGTGCGTGGTTTTTTAAAAAACTTATATGTGGGATGACATTTAAATATTTTTATTTTTAGTTTTTATGTAAATTATAACATTTCGGAAAAAAATCTTCAAATAACAGTGAAAATCAGTATCAAAATCCGTTGAGTGGGTTAGAAGTTTTCAGTATCCAAACAATCTTGAATTAAGTTTCACCTCTCAGTTAAGGAGCAACAAAAACCCTGAGCATCGGGTCAAAGTAATTTCTGTTTGCCATTTCGGCTACCTGGGCCTCATTGTGCCTCATTCAGACATCACTTGGGCCTAGACAGCAATGCGCTCTAAGGCCCCATCTTAGGAAATTTAAATAGAAATTACTAAAGATTCCATCTATCATACAGAATACAAATAATCTTAGTAAAGCCAAAAGATGTCCAAATGCGTAAATTTCGTCTCCTTATCTCAAAAACTAAAGAACTAATTTACATGAAAATAAAAAGAAAGACAAATTGATAGCCATCTCGTTTGTTAAATATGCCGACTTAATATGTATGGTATGTTATTTATTATGGAACTACCGATGTTCTTTTTATAAATTAAAAACATCAGACTAAAGTGATAATATTAATACGATATATACATAAGTATATATACAATATTTCGCTAAATCATTGTTATTTTTTATCTCGTCTTTGCTTGGCGATTAATTTTATATCGTACTACATATCACAAAAAAACGCATTTGATAAAACAATCTCTAGTATAAACACATAAATGGATGCTACATTTAATTTAAAATTTTAAACTTATAATATCACAATAATTAGGTGCTATTTAGTCGCACTTATGAGTCGTAATCTATTTAGTTATCTTAGTATTGTAATTTAAAATTTATTGATACCGAGATATTGGTTTAGCACAACTAAGTTTTTTACAATAAGACAGTCAGGCTGTTCGACAGAGGGGCTAGTTTATCCAAAAGCCATATGGATCATTGTAATGCCCAGCTGGAAGTGCTCAGTATTCGATCTTATCAGCGCATTATGTTTGTAAATACCTTCTTTTTTTGGAATGTATAGCGCACTCTTGAATTATTTACTATGTACTGATATATTTTTCTTTATTTAGAATGCATAAAGCATTGCAATTGTTTGAGAATGCTATAAATAATACAATGAAAGAATTCATTACATCGTAGATAACAATAATTTTATTATTTCGTGTTTGTTTTATTTTAATTGATTGCAATTTAAAATTTTAATAACTTTATTTTGTAAACACGAGAGAATATTATAACAAATGAGAGCAAAATAAACATATCAGGCAGCGATTGTCAACAATTTTTTCAATCACTTAAACAATTAAATATAATATTGCAGATTAAGATAAAATGATCAGTGTTTTTGAGAATTTATACATCATTGAAAGCGCCGCGGTGCACACTAAGTATGTTGAGAATCGCTGATATAAACAAAAGTGTTCGTGTGAAGAAACTGAATGCTGATGCCGACTAACAGAGGAGCTTTTTAAATATAAAGCTCTGCTGATAACTAAGTAAAAAAAAGCTTTTATTTTCATGTACTCTCTCAAGTTTTAGATATATTCAATCCATTGAGCGGTTGTATACACATATGTACTCATATCTAACTCTGAGCTTATGTTATCGTGAAATAGGTGGGAATTTTATAACTTCATGAAATATAATCAAACATTAAAACCATTCAGAGGTTCCAAAACAAAGTTTTGAGACTAGCAACTGATGCTCATCTGTGTACTACTAATCGGGAAATTCATGAAGAATTGAAATATCCATGGATTTCAGAGGAAATCAGCGTTACATCAACAGACTAAGTGATTATCCAAACAACCTGGCAACAAACCTACTCGACAACAGTGCAACTAAAAGACTATTAAAGCGATATCACCCGCCAGACCTTCCATTCAGAGATGCAGGCAAATATACCGAATTTAATGTAAAGATTAAGAATTGTAATGTTTGTCCCACTCAGGGATTAATGGTAAATAAAGACAAAAATATATAAAAAAAAGTGTTATGAAAAAAAGGAATAAAAAATAATTATCTTTTTGTATAAGGAAATCCATTTGATCGTTTACATTATTGTTATCTCTAAATAGTCTAGAAAGATCCCAGAAGATATTATGCACTCGTACCTCCGCTTTTAACTTTTTCTATTCCTGTAAACTAGCTGCGTCCTGTCAAAGACTATGAACTACATAAACTGCACAAATCACTCACGAAATCTACATACTTATGTATGTACATATTTAATGCTGTTTGGTCCCCATTGCCTCCGGGGATCCACTTTTACATTTTTTTTTAATGATATTTTGTTTATACACATAATTTGTCACAGGTTTAGAAAAAGAACCCCATTTTAATGGTAAATACATTTTAGCATTAATTGCTTTTTAATTTATCTTGTAGTTTATTCTTGTAGTTTATTCTATGTAATCATCAATGTCTTAAAAGATTATGCTATCTGTCTAATGAGTTATTAGTACTCCAGAGCACCTCGATTTAATAACCACGGCATGATAGTCTCCACATGTTTGCGATATCTTGTGTTCGAATAATTTATCATTTTAAATTTTGTTCCCTCGTCTGAGTCATCGAAACTGTTATCAAAACCTTCCATTTCTTTGGGGTCTAATAGTAGTAGTATTTATGTCCATCAAAGCTGTTCATACATTGCAATAAGTATTTATGGAACGATGCTTTTGACTCCTTCATAATAGGTTAATCTTCTTCAAAAAAGAAACCTTTGCAAAGGGCCTCGGGATACGGTCCTTTGGTTTCAACCCGCACAGGTGATGCAGCATGCCATTGAGCCAATTTTCGAAAAACATGCTCACAATGCTCCCTGTCAAGACCTTTTAATCGACTGGCATTTTTAAAACCACGAGGACGTAAATCCTCAAGAAGAATATAGTTATCGGGTGCATCAATTGTACAAATACTTGGCCGGAATATAACATCAACACCAATGTCTCGATAAATTTGCTCCAATTCGGACACAACATTTTTGTACATATTAAATTCTGTGTAAAACATATTTTGTTTCTTAAATATCTCTCGAAATTATTCGGTATCATGTGCCGTTTTCATCATAAGTGATACTGTTTTGTCTTTACCATCTATTTAAAATTGAATTTTTACTTCAATTGTTTAACAAGATTCATAGCTTCCATATATAAATTACCTTTCAATTCCACCTCGCTTTCAATGCGTAACATAACAGTAGCATAATTCTCACCAGGCCCTAGAGCGGGTACTACTTTAAATTCTTCAGATTAACAAAATCCGGTACAAGTTCCTTGAGTAAATCTATTAAAATATCAGCTTTAATCCAACTGGGGATTTTGCTTTTTTCGCCGGCTGTTCCTGTTGCCATTACTGAATGAATGATTCTTTGCCTCTTCTTAGTCTTACATAAACTGAATTATTTGGTATTGCGAAGCTTATTTTATTAACGAAATTGTAAGTAGTAACGCAGACCAAGAGACGAGCTTTTACTCTCTCCAATTGTAGTTATATTCAATACATTATGTTCTCACTCAGTTTCATTGTACTTATGTATATGGTAACCTCACAAGATATGCTATTGTAGATACGTGTATCACTTCATAGTGATGTTTGTAACGCATAGAATCGAACATCAGCCAAACCATAATTTATGACAAAACTATCAAGCCCGGCGTGTTTTGCTACGCTCTCAATGTGATGTTAGTGCCTTGAAAAATTATCTTCTATTTAAAACAGTATAAGTATTTACATACCGGTTCAACGATGTAAAAGGTGATGTGCATAGCATAAAAATCTTCTCCATGGTGTCGTAGTTTATCGATTTCATACTTATATGCGGACATTCATATTTATGTAGAACCATTTTATGCACCCGGGCCGACGACGCACGATCAACCGATTCTTTCCTTGAATTTGTGTGAATATTGTAGCATGTAAAATTGTACACACCAAATTCTCGTCAACAGCAAGTCCGATCCGCATCAAACAGGAACACTCTCCAGTCTATACTAAAGCCTCACTGATAATTTCATCAAAGGTGGTCCAGTAGTTTTCGAATCTTCAGGGAACACACAAACATAAATTGAACTATATATACAATATATAGATAAATGAAACCAGTCACCAAACCGAGTAGATTTGATTGAGCTAGGTGTAATAGTTTTGATATATCCAGCTGAAATTTAAGTGAGATAAGTACTTCTTGTTATTATTTTCTGATAATATGTTGATACAAAAGACTAACGAATTTGAAATTAATAAGACTTTTTTAACCATGATTAAATTTGTTTGAAAGAAAACACTATTTCAGTAAGACTATGTTCCAAGAGGCATTATACTAACAGGCCCTCTATTCACAAACATCATGCAATCATTTCTGATAATAATATTAAACAAAAATTTTATCAGTCCATACTTTCATTGATAATTTGGTGAACACAACAAATCACTACATAATGTTAATGAGCAAAATATATTGAATATACCTACAACTGAAGAGAGTAAAAGAGAACAAAATTGATTTTTAAAACTCCTCTCTTTGTGTGCGTCATTGTTTAGAGTTCTTTAATACAAAATTCGTAAATAAAATAAGCTTCAAAATACCAAATAATTCAGTTTATGTGTGACTGAGAAGAGGCAAAGACTAATTCATTCAGTATAAGAAATGGCAACAGAAACAACCGGCGAGAAAAGCAAAGTCCCCAGTTGGATTAAAGCTGATATTTTTATAGATTTACTCAAGGAACTTGTACCGGATTATGTTAATCTGAAGAATTTTAAAGTAGTTCCCGCTCTAGGGCCTGGTGAGAATTATGCTACTGTTATGTTACGCATTGAAAGTGAGGTGGAATTGAAAGGTATTTCATACATGGAAACTATAAATATTGTTAAATTACTGAAGCTTAATTTCATTTTAAATAGATGGAAAAGACAAGACAGTATCGCTTATGATGAAGACAGCACATGATTCTGAAATGTTTCGAGAGATATTAAAGAAACAAAACATGTTTGTCACAGAATATAATATGTACAGAAATGTTGTGCCAGAGTTGGAACAAATATATCGAGACATTGGTGTTGATGTTAAATTCGGGCCAAGTATTTACACAATTGATGCACCCGATAACTATATTCTTCTTGAGGACCTACGGCCTCGTGGTTTTAAAAATGCCAATCGATTAGAGGGTCTTGACAGAGAGCATTGTGAGCATGTTCTTCGTAAAATGGCTCAATGGCATGCTGCATCAGCTGTGCGGGTTGAAACTAAAGGACCATATTCTGAGGCCCTATGCAAAGGTTTCTTTATTGAAGAGAACTTAGGTATGGTGAAGGAGATGACAGCATCGTTCAGTAAATACTTATTACAATGTATGATTAGCTATGATGGACATGAAGACTATATTGAACAAGTTGTAAGTATTTTTTTATACACATCATATATCTAAAATCAGGTATGATAACTGATATATGTACTTATATTTATTTTGAAGCGTGCAATAATGCCAGAAATGACAGAAATAATCTTTAAAAAAATGAGCAAAATTGATTCAAATGAGTTCAATGTGCTAAATCATGGTGACTTGTGGTCAAATAATATAATGTTCCAGTATGATGCATTTGGAAAAATTAAGGAGACTTTCTTTGTTGATTATCAATTACCAAAATATGGTACAGTAGCCCAGGATCTCATTTATTTCTTGATTTCTTCAGCTCGTTTGGCCGTTAAAATAAGCAAATTTGATCATTTAATCCAATATTATCATGATCATCTAATTGAAAATTTAAAGATGCTTAACTACCCGAAGAAGCTACCAGCATTAAGAGATATTCATGCTTCGATCTACAAATATGGGTATTATGGTTAGTGGAATTACAGATTTTTAAAATTCATGATCAAAACCTATTTTGATATTTATGCACTTGCAGCTTTATCGGTTTGTTCAAATGTGATGAGCGCTGTACTCTTAGATCCCAATGAAATGGCGAATTTTGATAGTGTTTTCAATGAGTCAGATGATAGCGTTAATTTTAAAATGCTTATGTATTCGAATGCAAGATATCGCAAACATATGGAGACTATCATGCCATGGTTATTAAATCGAGGTGCTTTGGAGTACTGATAACTTAGGGAAAGTAATAACATTCCCCATGGCTACTTATTGGAAAAGTAAAAGTACTAGATTAACAGTAAATTTGTATGATAAACTAACATGTTTTGATAAAAAAAAATATTTTAGATTATAATTTGATTGATTTTTATTTGTATATAAAACAAAATTTAACATTCGAGAGCTCCACGATTTTGGAGCCAAGGTAAGATTAACTTTAAATGCTCCTTATAAATTTTACCTGAAAAAAATAAGGTTTTGAAATTTTTACCTTCTTCGGTTTCGGCAAAAACATTGTCAAACTTGGCACTCTTAGAAGGCTCAACAAGAGCACCTGCCATGACGCCTGTAGCAGTTGCATATCCTGAAATTATCGATTATTTATTTATAGAAATATTCAAAAAATATTGTACATACCCCATATACCATATTTGATGAGTACATAATGTATATCCTTTAGAGTAGGCAACTTCTTAGGATATTTGAGTAATTGCAAATGTTCAACAAGTTGTTTATGATAATAATTTATGAAGTAATCGAATTTATTTAGTTTAATATCAATCTTAGGCGAAGAAACCAAAAAGTACAAAAGATCAAAAGCCAGTGAACCATAGAAGGGTACTTGATAATCGACTAAATATGTTTCCATAATTTTACCAAACTCATCATATTTAAACATAACATTGCTTAACCAACAGTCACCATGATTCAGCACATTAAACTCATTTGGATTGATTTCGGTAATTTTATAGAGGGCTGAAAGTTCTGTTGTAGCTAGCTTTGCCTAGAAAAAGTCACGAATTTCATTAAGTCTTTCTAATTTAACCTCAAAAATATTGTATGAACTTACCACATCATTATAATAAGCCTCATGTCCCTCAAAATCAGAAATAGTCTTTAAAACATAAGGCACCAAATTTTCAGTTAATGAACGCATAAATTTTTTATTATGTTCTTTCAATAGGCCCGAAGAGTGTTTTTCCGGATATTTTCCTTTTCTCTCAATACGAACAGCTGACGCGGCATGCCACTGTGCTAGTTTTTTTAGTACGCATTGTGTGTGTTCCAAATCGAGACAATCTTGGCGTTTCGTTATCTGGAAACCTTTAAGTTTTAGATCTTCCAATAACACATATTGATGATTATCAATATTTAAATCAAAACTTTGTGCTCCAAATGTCAATTCCAAGCCAACATCTTTATACATTTCCTCAAATTCTGGTACATAATGCATATACATATTGCGTTCTACATCAAACAAATCCGTTTTACCCAACAAATTTCTATACATATCCGATATCAATGGTATTTTTAACATATATGATATTGTTTGTTTTGTGTCATCATTTAATTCAACTTCAAATTCCAGACGCAACATTGTGGTGGCATAATTTTCCCCAGGTTGAGTTCCCGGCATTGCCTTGAAGTTCATTGTTTTCCTATAGTTCAATACATTTTCACTTAGAACTTTTTCAAAGAGCTCAGATTTTAGCCAACTTGGTAATTTTATCTTCTCATTTACTACTGCTTCTGACATTGTTATTGTTCAAACACGTCTATCGTACTTAGTAACAACTCTTAGCTTCAATAATCTTCAATCAACTGAATATAAATTTGTCTTTAAGTTTTATTTCAACTCATCCAACCATGTGTGTCAAAATTTATTTATTTTGAATAGAGAATATTATGATAACACAATAAAGAAAAATAACGAAATTCTGTTCTGTTCAATAGGCTAATCTATAATACTCGGATATAAGAGTATATATTCTTTACTTGTACATCAGTAAAATTTTCATTTATTTAAATTTTGTTTAAAAAAAAGAAATAATTTCTCTTCAATCTTCAACATCAAATTCAAATTTTAAGACAATAGATTAAAGAGAAATATCTGTTAGACATTTGTTTTCATAAATTTTCATTAACTGACTGACTGGCAGTCAAGTTAATTACAAGTATAATACATTTATTTACTTAACAAGCGAAGTTTGCTCTATATACCGTATACTAAACAAATATTGTAGATACAATTGTATGAACAATTTATCGAAGAGAACAAAATAGAATGGATAGAAGACTGAATTGGGAGCACAAGCTTCAGCATCTTGTTATTATAAAGAATAAGAGAATGTATTGGATATAATTTAAACCTGCATATTCTAATCAAAGTTCCAGCATTGATCCAGTAGCAGACTAAGTACTTCAGTGGCTTGGGACAATGAAACTGAATGAGGTTCAATTCGACTCAAAAACATGTGTAGGATTGATACTATAAATTGAAAGCGAAACAAAATATTTTTGAGGGATTTATAGACTTAGTGTGCCTTTCCTTTCCTTGCAATTTAGTTGGATTGGGTTGACCCCATATTTATTTTTGTCGTTTTTAGTGAAGTGATTATAAAAGGCCCATGGGACCAAGTACACCCTTCCTTTGTCTAAAGATTTTTAAGAAGACAATTTTACATTGTCATAATAAAAGATGAATTCGAATTCTGTGCATTACATTATATGCATTACATCTTAAAGGGCAACCCAATGATAACGTATCGATATTCAAAGTTTTTCGTTGTTAAACTTACATTTTTAAGAGTGTATACATTCTGTCATTCTGGTTGATGCAGCAATGTTTGTTTAAGTAGCACAAATAACATTTGTTTGGATGGCAGAGCGTCACTAGATGACAATAAACTTGACGAGAAATGATCGAAATATGACCGTGATGTTTCACTGAAAATGATGGATAGTTATTAATGATTTTTATTATCTTTATACATAAAATTCGAGAGTACTGAATTTTGTGAATATTTTTGTCCTAAATTGCTGGACCGATTTTGATGAAATTTTTTTGTTGTACTGATGGGGTCACCTAGATGGGTATAAGCTACAGCTAGGCCCAGTAGGTGGCCCTGTTATTGAGATATAGACAGTTTTAAAATGTTTTTACCTAAACAAAATGTACCAAGCCAATTTTAATAATTTTTGTTTTAAAACAACAAATGAATGCTAATGAAATGAGTTACATACCTATTTTTTTTTTAAATTATATATATGTATTATTTTTTTAAGTATTAAGTTTTTGCAAAATCACTGCAAGACCAAGCACAAAACGTTTTGTACGTTTTTTCGTTGTTAATGCTTTGGCTGTTGTTATTGTTGTATTTTTCCTCTCATTTCTTGAGTACGCACAATAGTATTGCGCTCTTTGTTTTTTGTTTCTGTATATGATGTTCATTGAGAGCGGGGCAACGACAGCAAAACTGTCTCTCTAAATTTGCGTTTATTAAGATGGGAAATGCACGGGTCGTTCAATCGCTGTGTATTCATTGTATGAAAAACAGCAATTAACATAACGTCGATTGCGTAGCAACGCGCGCAGGGCAACGCTAGTTAACTATATATTAATACTGAGGCAAGATTCTTTCGGTACCGATTTACATTACTTAACGTCTATATATTTTCATGAAAATTTTATGGTTAGAAATGTATTCATCTCTAGGTGTGTCGAATGTAGTTTTTATGTCAATATATTGATGTTACTGCAGTGATAAACAAAGACAAAATCTAATATTAATGACAACAAGCATTAAAAAAACAATGTGGAATGAGAGAACGAAATTATATTTGAGCGTACGAACGAAAAACACAGGAAACAACAACAATGAAGGCCGAGAAACCAATATCATTCACTCTGCCTAACAGCATTCGTTCGCCGCTTCTATGAAATGAATAGACTCGACAAATCGCCACCAGGGGAGAGCTTTCACTTTGTTGGGAATTCCGAGATTACACACAATTTGTTGTTGTTGGAGCGATTTGTCCAGTCTATATAATTTAATAGTCTTTTACTCAGCCTTACACATTATTACCCGAGTGTATTCATGCGGGTGGTCGAATATCGACTGCTGCTTGATACTAGATGATATTAACAGAGAAACAATTTGACAAAGGTCTGCTCAAAGCTTGTTCCACGCACTTTAACCATTGGCCAGAAATCCATTCGTGTCAACCACTCCAGAGAGGACAGATATGAGCAAAAATACCTGAAAACAATTGTTACGAAGAATGAAATGCTGTGCTTTCAATTTGTTCCAGAAACTAAGCACCAAAGTATCGAATGAAATGACCTCTATTTCGAAGACATTGAGACCATCCAAAGAGCTTCGACATACTATATTAATATTCCAAAAAATGAACCGTCCCAATTTTAATCATTATTTAAACGATGCAACATTTGTATTGTAGAGAAAAGAGAATACTTTACACGATATATTTAAAAAAATTCCAGATATATCGTTTTAATCACGTTTTTCTGGATCAGTACTTATACTCAATAGTCGCACCGAGTATATGAGTATATTTTAAATGAATGAAGAATTAATAGGTCCTGATATATTTCTCTTCAGTATTTGCCACGCTCTTATAATCTAAATTTACTAATATTTTCTCCATCAAAGTCGTGTTAGTAGCTTCTCTAATACATTAAACTACTTAGTGGATTTGTTTCTAGTGTTTCTGTCATGAGAAAAAATGTTTAACGGCTTTTTACTCCAACAACGTTTGACCAATCAGCATGAAAATTGGCATGTATATGTATTTCTTTATAAAGAATGTTTATATGCTATCCACTTTGTTACAACTCGCAAGTTTTTATACATTTTCATATATTTTTTAATAAGAATTGCATTTATTTTAATAAGTTTATTATGCTACCACGCAAAAAGATTATTGCTACAGAACCCCGTTTCTGTTTGATCATGTTTTAAAGTTTAGTTGGCGCGAATCTATATGTCACTCTATCGAAACGCGAACATTCGAAAACAACAACAACAACATTTAAACATTTGAAAAGAAATTTTTTGGACAAAACTAGAGCAAGAAAGGAACAATGACTACAAAAATCGCACACTGACATCACGAGGGAGCCACAGCAACGCACGCCGGGCTATGCTAGTTTCATATAAAGTAATACAATTAAATTTCTACAAACCATTGATCATTGATCATTTAAGTTATCCTGTACTTATATACATACATATATAGTACTTCAAACAATATCAAAATAAACAGCAAACTGATAAGATTACAATATATTCCATTTGTTCATTATTTTTTTATTTTATTATAATAATATCTTGCACCATTAACAAAATCTCTATATTTTTCCACAATACACTATTATTATCTATGCCTCTAAAGCACCACGATTTTGTAACCATGGTAGTATAGCTTCCATATGTTTGCGATATCTAGCATTGGAGTACATTAGCTTTTTAAAATCGGTACCTTCGCTTGAATCGCTTAAAAAGTTTTCGATACTTGCGTTTTCATTGGGATCGAGTAGTACGGCAGCCATGACACCCGTAACTGTGCAGAAACCTATTAATTAAAGAATGAATTAATTAATAAAATATATTGCTAATGATCTCTCTCTATCTCTTTTCTCACTCACCCCAAATTCCATGACGAAAGAGTGACGCATGAATTTCTTTTAGCTTAGGCAGTGGTTTTGAATAATTTAAAAGTTTCAAATGCTCAATCAAAATGCCATGATAATATTTAATATAATAATCAAATTTACTCAATTTCTGTTCATATTTTGTTGATGAGAGTAGAAAATAAAGTAGATCAGATGCTACTGAACCATATCTGGGCATTTGGTAATCAACAGCGTAGGTTTGCTTGATCTTGCCGGAATCATCATATTGAAACATAATATTATTTGACCAATAATCACCATGATTCAAAACATTGAACTCATTTGGATCGATTTTTGCTGTATGAATTATAAGATCCGTTAATATCGGGTGTAGTGCAAGCTAAAATTAACAAACTCTTTAGATCATATTTTCAATTAGTATAATAAAAACTTACCACATCCTCTGTATATAACTCATGATTATCATATTCAAGCATACACTCATGGAATTTCTTAAGTAAACCTTTATACATATCGTCCATCATCCCTCGGTTTTCTTCTGTGAAAATCCCTTCCATATATTTTTGAGCATAGCTCCCTTTTGTGTCAAAACGTACGGCTGAAGCTGCATGCCATTGTGCCAGTACACGCAGAGCACATTGCGTATGCTCAATATCAAGACCCTCTAAACGATTAGCATTCTTGAATCCTTGTGTTCCCAAATCTTCAAGCAACACATAATTATGTTCAGCAGGTGCATTGATTTTATAAGCTTTTGCACCAAAATTAATGTCAACGCCAACATCACGATACAATTGCTCCATTTCAGGAACTATATCGACATACATTTCAAATTCATTCACAAAAATGTTGTTCTTTTTCATCAGCTCCCGAAATACTTCATAATCATGTGATAATTTTATCATAAACGATAAAGGCTTGCTTGTACCATCTAAAAGTAATTTGTTAGTTCTATTATATCCATGTATTAATTAAAATCCAACCTGCTTACCTTGTAATTCTACTTCGAAATGTAAACGTAACATTATTGTTGCATAATTTTCACCGGCAGCAGTTCCTGGCACAGCCTTAAAGGTCTTAATTTGTTTATAGCCAACAACAATTTCTTTGAATAAATCCTCAAAAAGTTCTGGTTGTAACCATTTTGGAACTTTGCTATCGGTAGTTTTATTTTCATTGCCATCCAAGTTTTCATTCTCTTGTGACGCCATTATTATTATTATTTTTTTTTTTTGTAATCCAATAAAATCGTTAAAATATAATACTGGTATACAATACTTTTCCTTAAGAACCACAACGACTGATCGTTTATTTTATACTAAAGTTCATTTGGCATTTTTTGGAATTTATTCTGTTTACTATCAACAAAAACTACACTGCAAGAAACTACACAATCTTAGATAATAACAATGTTATTATACCCTACACTTATTTGTACTTATGCGGGTATATTGAGTTTTATAAAAGGTAAAGAAAGAAGGCCTCCACACATATAATATTTATATTCAAAATATGAAGCGATCTATGTATGTCTATTCAGTTTTCTGTTTCTTAAGCTGAAATTTTGTCTTGTAGACTTCGTTGACTCTAGTAGTAGTTCAAACTAAGAATGTTTAAAATATTTGTCATACCTGCTTAAACTTAATTTATACATTTGAATAAGCATAGTTATCAGAAATTATATAAATTTCGTAGATATAATTGTAGAAAACTTGTCTTAAAATTAGAATGTTATCCGATCATCCCCAATCCCAAAATACATACTAATTAAAATTGCAAATTCAACACATGTCTCTTAAAATTTTCTTTGAACCCACCATATATTAATTACTTATTATCCCTAAGGGACATAATCATGTATTGCATGCACCCTTTAGAAAAAGAAAACCATAA
The DNA here is from genome assembly GCA_037043315.1 of Amiota communis. Taxonomy (NCBI): domain Eukaryota; kingdom Metazoa; phylum Arthropoda; class Insecta; order Diptera; family Drosophilidae; genus Amiota; species Amiota communis. The sequence goes on along the minus strand of JBAMAV010001400.1, from coordinate 641,176 downwards.
AATCTAATAGAAAACTTTACCCGAGATATGATTCTTAATATGATGACTGCTTTAAAAATCTTGTGACTGCCTAATCTAATCCTTTGTTTTTTTTCGCATTGATATGCTGTGGAGACAGAGGATCCTATAGTCGTGTTCACCTGACTATATACTAATATTCTTAATAATATAATTTTATTGTGAAATACTATTTCATATCTCAGTTATCTCAATTCATTTATTTTGTAAATTTTTTTCAGCGTAAGCTTTTTTAACAAAACAAAAAGCTTTTCTGATGAATCTTTTGTATGCAGATGCGTAGATTATATGGTAATAGTACAAGAGTATACAACAATTGGGGGGAATTGATTGTGCAAATAAACTCTCTTTTTGTTTTGTATTCTCTCATAGTGTAATCAGTTCCACTAACTTGTTTAAATTATTTACTACGCACATGTTTCCGATTGTTCAACAGGTTCTACACCCATAAATAGTAAATTCAAGTTTACCAGAGTTGATAGCTCGTAATTTTAAATCAACAACAAATAAATAAATAAATAAAAAAATAATAAAGTATACCATCTCTTTCTCTCTTTATTTTTGTTTACACTTTCTTCTCTTGCTCTCTTCTTAAATATTTGATCACAGCTGATTTTTTGTTATTAATTCTCAGATTATTTTTGTTTATATTTTTAAAATTGTATAAAAAGAGGTCAATGCTCTTATGGGCTTTACTACAATACAACTACTTACATATATAGTTGATATGTATATTCGAAAACCACTTCCATATATGTACATAAGTTTGATTAATGAAAATGAGAGAGAAATGGATGGGTTTATTGAGTAAATTATAAATAAATAAAATGTAGGTGAATAAAGTATTCAAACTTATACACATAACATAATAATAATGTTTTGGTATTATAATTTTTTTTTTTTGGATGCGCCAAGAAGCTGTTAATATTCTAAAGATCCTTGTACACCGATCTACTAGAATGTTCGATTCAAGCAGTCCCAAGTACTTTTTTTTTTCAAACCTGGCAGGACCACTAATCGAGGTATTACTTCGCCAGTGACAGCAATAGCGACAGGGGAAGTCAAGAAGGATAGTGGAAAGAAATAGAAAAGTGCAGGACCAGATTTAAATGTGACTCTAGGATGTCAGCTCGGTGCACTAACCTCCGAGCCAGTTTACTTCATCCTTTAACATGAAAGTAACCAAGTTATTTGATGTAATTATTGGTTTTCACCTGTCTCTAAAGTGATTGGCTGCACAAAACGGAAACAATCCATGAGAAATGGCATGCATTTTCCAGCTGGTTTGTGCAGAACAGGCATCTGTATGGTAAAAACTATGCAGGTAATTCCGGAAACACCTATCCCCTGTGAGGAACTGCTTGAGATGGTAGTTCATGTGCTAGTATTACTGGATATTTCATCATTTATTCATTATCAATAAGCAATGTATGTATACTGAAGCGACATCTATGGTTTCAGCTAATATTCGAGATCATAGCCTTGGCCTTCAGATGCATTGAAATACGTTTAGTTTACCAAATCATTTCTTAAGATTCAGAAAGTTTCTCTTCAGTTTTATTCCCAGCCCCCAGCTAAGTTTCTTCAAACGTAACAGGTCTTAACACTTTTTGTTGCTTGTGCCATCATTTTTGAAACATAGAAACCAGTACTCATATGGCACACACAATATTCCAATATCTTTTCCAGATGCATTTCAATACCAAGTATTAATGACATCACTTAAAAATCATTTTCAATATATTGTTGCACACAATATTTTTCTAAATTTTTTTAATAAATATATTTCTGTTCAATAAGCCACGGTAAAATTAACTCAATTTGCTGAACATAAGTAGGATTAAGCAACATTCGCTTCTTAAATGCAACACCTTCTTCATTCGCACTCATAAAATTATCAAAATTTGAGTCATCACTTGGTGGTAGCAATACAACAGGCAACATTCGTTGGGCGCACACATAAGCTGAACATAAGAAAATTATAAATTCATAAAAGCCCCATAAATTTAAGAAGAAATAATGTCCAAACTTACCCCAAAGACCATTTTGCTTAAGATTCTCATTGAAATCATCTATGGAAGGCAATTTACCTTGATAAGCAAGTGAGTTTAAATGTGTTATAAGTTGTTGATGATAATACTGAATAAAATAATCAAATTTCTCCAATTTTATGCTCCATTTTGGTGAAGTTGTTAGCAAACAAAATAGATCTTGAGCTGGTGTACCATATTTGGGTAATTGAAAGTCAACAAAGCAAATATCTTTGATTTCAGTGTTGGTCTGATCATAACGATACATGAAGTTATTACACCAGAAATCACCATGATTGAGTACATTAAATTTAGATTGATCAATTTTACCAAATTCAAAATATAAATCATTGAGTCGGGAGTTATAGTCAATCTGGAAATAAAGTAGCACATCATAATTGATAATTTGATAGTGAAACATTTTCCAAATACTTACAATTATCTGTTTCTGATCTTTCGTTAATTGATATTGTTCCAAACACTCCAGAAATGGTGCACTGAAAGCTGCATTCATATGTTCCAAAATCTCAATACTTTCTTCACCGAAATAACTTTTCTGATAGGCCTCATCATATGGACCCATTACTTCAACCCGTTTAGCTGATGCTGCATGCCACTGTGCTAACTTGTTTAATACCGCTTCAATTTCATTTTGTTCTAAACCATTTAAACGATTTAGGTTCTTGTAACCTTGAGCACTTAAATCTTCCATGAGTATATAATCACATGGGGGTTTTTTAGAGAACTCAAAATTTAATGGTTTAAATTTAATAATCATCTTGTTGGCATATTTAAAATACATTTGCTGTAATTCCGGTATTAATTTACTATACATTTCCGCTTCGGATATGAAAAGATCATGAAATTCATGATTATCACCTTTATCACTGACCAGTGGTAACTTAATGATGTATTTAACATTACAAATGCTGCCATCTATGATAATTTTGTATTATATAATTTGTCTCTATTGAAGCATTTAAAGAAATCTTGAACTTTTACCTTGTAATTCAACGTTGATATTCACACGCGAAACTTTTGTTATATAATTTTCGCCACCACTCAAAGCAGACTTCACATTAAAATTTGTAATTTTTTTAAATTCTCGCATCTGTTGACGCAATATCTCAATGAACTGCGTTTCATTAATCCAATCGGGATGTGATGACGTTACCGGTAATACTGCAGATTTCATTGTTATTCAAGTTATGTCTGGCAATCCACAATGTTCAAGTTTATTTGATACTCGCGTTGAAGTGTTTGTCTTTATTTATATAAAAAATATGCGAGCTTTTACAATGTATGCAATCATACGAAATACGGAGAGCATTAAAAGCTAATTATCGCTAAAATGCAAGAGATAAAGAGTTGATATACTATGATTTGAAACAATAGCAGTTACTCTGCTTTAACAAAGAGTACAAAATTAGTAATATAAATTGTTTATTCACCAAAGTGTAAAGAGTTTTTTAATATATAAAAAAACATTTAACTTGTAGCAACTCCATTAATCACTAGTTAACTTGTATATTTCTTTCTCTAATATCTGAAAACAATGAGATACTTTTGACGAATCATTGCTCTACCCATGGTCGGCAAATAGCAGATTAGATTAGATTACATTAGACAATGACTATTAAAATACTTATATACATAGATTGGACAAATATCTCAATTTATTTTTACAACAAATAGTGTCTTATCTCGAGGAAATGTCAAGGAAACAAAAAGAGACACCGCTTAAATTAAGCGACTTGCCTACTCTATATTACATATCTTACATTCTTAGCATTAGATAAGATTTGAGGGCACGGCGTGATTTGTTTACCTACTTATTGTGGTCTCGAATGGGTCTATTGTGATAACCTTATTACTTACAGTTCCTTTCAGATTCAGCAATCTATCACGAATTCCAAAATTTTCTTCGGAAGTAAATCTGCAATTTCAGTTGGTTCTAGATACTGATTATCTATGGTAGATAGCGAAGTCTGGTCCAAATTAACCGCTCTCACTGACATAGAAAATGCTCTGATGTCTCGGCATGAAAAATTGAACACAACTAAATAAGCGTATTCTGGTTTTTTTCCCATAGATTCCTGCTCCAACACCAGTGTCCCTTTAATTACCATCCGTCGCAAAGTTCAAAACTTCAAAGTTTTGTTGGGAATTAAATTTAGTTGGACGGAAGTTGCTTAGGATAAAGTTGATTGTACTTAGATCAAGCTCATCCATTTAAAGGCAATTACCAGATCTGTGCTTGTTTTTAATCCGGTCTTCTAGTCGACACAACGACTTCATCAGAATAGCTAAAGCTTGTAGTCTTAAAGAGATCTAATCTTAATACCCATTGGGTTTACAAATGTTTTGACAATCGCTATCTACTATTTTAATAACTGATAACTTATCATTATAACAATATTTGAATTGTATCTACAATATATAAATGATATGATGATTTGTTTATTTACATGTTAAACCAAATTAATTAGTCACTATATAAAGCTCTATGTACAATTTGTACTGTTGATTTGAGTTCATTAAACACAAATGTCGTAGCGGACGAGTGTGCCAGGAAAGGCTCGGTACTGCCTGTGTCTCAATCAGTAGCCAATATTTACAGACCATTACAGGATATCCTCTCATCCCTGAAAGTGAAAACCATGTATGGCTGTACTGTCACTAGGACACTCTGGCCTTACTGTCAACCAAAAAGAACCACCTAGCTCCCCTACACTTCAACAAGAAATGGATTCGGACGTTGAACTGAGATGTAACAGGGCACTGCAGGTTCCTTATCATGACTTCTGTCGTAGTTGTGAAGATGAGGAGGAACCGGAGAGCATCCAACATCTCCTCTGTGATTGCCCTGCCCTTATAGTAATCGAACCCGGTTTCTAGGGATACCGTTGTACGAGTATGGCAAAATCCCCTTTGGGGGATCTAGCTCTATTCGTGAACTCCTCAGGTTGCTTTTAGAGAAAGAGGGTAATCTCTGGGACCAAAATTGGACAGTATTGGAGTACCCCTCACAATCACCATAACCTTTCACATTTTAACAAGCATCACAATGGGTCTTAAGGCTTCAGTTGAACTCACAAACAATCGCGAGCGGGCTGCATAACCTAACATAACGTAACACAAAAGTCTAAAGATCCGAAATTTACTTGATTTGAATCGTTTACAGTTTAAGAAAGGCAATTGTTTGAAATCCTCCTACATAACCGAACCTAACCTAACACAAATGTCTAAAGATCCGAAATTTACTTGATTTGAATCCTTTACAGTTTAAGAAGGGCAATTCTTAGAAATCCTCTTTAATTTCACATTTTCTAAAGAGTTGATCTATTTAATAAGAATCCGACAATAAGAGAAGACATTTTTATATAAAAGTTGTGTAAAATAATATAATTTTTATTGAAATCCAAAAATATTGTTAATATGTACAAGAAGTTACAATTTTATTTTAATCCAAAAGTCCTCGCTGATCCATCCAAGGTAATACGATCTCCACAATCTGACGAACATTTTCTTTATTGCACTCATTCTTTTGTTCTTCTTTAAGCAAAGATCCCAATACTGTTAATATTGCCCATGATCCATTTTCCAAAAGTTCTACATGAAACTCTTTCAAATTGGATACTTTTTTGGATGACTGTAATTTGTCCAAATTTTGTTTTAATTTTTCATGATAGTAATGTATAAAGTAGTCGAATTTCTCAATTTTTGTACTCAAGTATGGTGAAGTTAAAAAAAATTTATACAAATCATGAGCCGGAGAACCGAAGTGTGGACGTTTAAGGTCAGGAATATATGCTTGTAGTGCATTATTACTATCTGACTGATCATATTCAATATTATTATTAAGCACATTGAATGTGTTTTCATTATAATTATTAGCTTTCTGTACAAGATCACTGAAGTTTTCCAAAAGTTTTTCCTTAAAAAATATTAAAAGATCTAACATTTAGTATTTCTCTATTATTTGTTTAATAAACTTACCAATTTTTGAACATAGTCTCCAGTATTTTCATATGACTTTAATACTTCTAGAACCTGAACTTTCTTATCATCATCAATGCATGCTTCTTCTAATTTATCGAAGCAATCCTGAGAAGAAGGATTTCTGGCATAATAATGTGCTGATATAGCATGCAAATTGGCCAATTTTTTTAAGCCACACTCAACTTTTATATTGTCATTCTCAATTTTATCAATATCGCTTTTCTTATGAATTCTGAAAGAACAAAGAAATTGTATTGTAATACCTAATTTCAGCATAAATTCTGAGGACAACTTACTGTATATTTAATAAACCACGATTATCCAGCCAAGGTAATATAATCTCTACATATTCACGATATCTTTTATTTGTGTAAATCAAGTTTTTGAAATTCAAGCCAGAATTTTCATCGGACATGAAATTCTCCATAGTAGCATCTGCAGTTGGATCCATTAACACAACCGGCATGGTAATAATCATGGATGTAACAGCCCAGGATCCATACTTATATAGTTGTCTATGTATTTCACGTAATGTTGGTAGTTCCTTGGGATACTCTAATAGTTTTAAATGCTCCACAAGATTATCAAAGTAATAACGTATGAAATAATCAAATTTCTTAAGTTTTATATCTTTTGTCACCGAAGTAATTAGGAAATAATAAAGATCTTGCGCTGGTGAACCAAATTTAGGCATTTGGAAATCAACAAATCGTATACCGGATATATCACCCTTTGTATCATATTGGAAAAGAACATTATTACACCAACAATCACCATGATTTAAAACTGCAAACTCATCTGGACTTGATATACCAAGAGATACAAATTCTTCGTACATACGAGCGAAGTATGTTTCCTGAAATTTATATCAATTGAAATAAAATAGACTGAATTAGAATGTCTAGTATTAAAAAGACTTACAAATTTCGGCTTGTAATAACTTTCACCATTTTCATACTGATTTAGGTTAGCCAAAAACATATTTTGGAATGAACCCATCATCTTTTCCATCATTATTTTGGACATTGGATTGTCTTCGTGGAATACCCCTTTCATCATAATAACGGGAAAATCACCCTTTGTGACATAATAAGATGCCGATGCAGCATGAAATTGGGCCATCAATTTGAGCACTGCTAATGTGTGTTCTTCATTGAGACCTTCTAGGCGATTGGCATTTTTAAAACCATATTGACCAAGATCTTCTAATAGTATTGTAAAGAGTTGTCGTTCAGCATCATCCACTTTATAGAACTTGGCACCAAAAGTAAGGTCAAGACCTTTTGTCTTATACAATTGCTCAAATTGTGGAAGTAAATCATAGTAAACTAAGTTTTCTGTATCAAAAATATTGTTTATAGCAAGCCATTGTTTCATTTCGGGTGTATCGTGAGATACTTTTAACATATACGAAACATGTTTCGTGATATCATCTAAAGTAATGTAACGAGAGAAGTACTAAGTGCAATAAATTAATATGAAAAGAGAGAGAGAGAGAAAGAGTGAGAGACCACTTACTATTTAACTCAGCATCAATTCCCACCCGCAGCATGAGAGTTGCATAATTCTCACCAGCTGACATAGCAGGTTTCACTGAGAACTGCTTAACTTTAACGAACCCATCCACACTTGATTTAATTGCACTGACAAAAAGCTCTTTAGTAATCCAATCGGGTACTATAGCAGCAGCAACACTTGGTTTCGGTGTTTCCGATTTGTCAGTGACGACATTCTCAACGATTACATCTGGAACTGGTGTAGTAGCTTTTGTTGTTGTTATTTCTTCTTTTTTCTTCTCAAATGTAAAATCCTTGGCTACATCGTAGCTTTGTTTTTTTGACTTTGAACTACCTTGACCCATTGTAAATTGAATGGTCACCTACTAATATGAGTTTAATAGAATAATTGGAATTAAAATAAGAACAATGCGCTGATAACCTTCTGGCTTCGCAAACAAATTGTGACTGACTGAGTCTAAAATATTTTATGTACTTTGTGAGTATATTCATGTCATATATGTATGAGTCTAAAACGAAATAAAGAAATTAATGAAACAAATATACATTCTCAATGATAGCAATTTAAAAAATGATAATATATTGTATGATATTGTAGTATATGGTATGTGCAGTTAAGATAATAAAAATACCTCAATGGATCAATTTATTTGACAGGTATGAAATGATTATATGGTGGCCTATAAAATTGAAATTGTATAAGTGTGTCAACATATCTGACCTATAGTATACCTGTGATTTTTTGATAATACAATTTCTAAAAGAATAACAAATAATTTTATATGATGAAATTTAAACTTGATATCTCATTTTTGTATATATTGTATATTGCATTTTTTTTAAAATAATTTTTAACTAATTTTCATATATCCAAGACTATAATCAATGTAAAAAATCATGAAGTTTTAAATAACTTCTTTTTGGAATCCTCAAATTGCAAATAATCAAAAAACAACAATATACATAAATATCCAAAATTAATTAATTATATACATACGAGTATATTTATTTCAATCTATTACCCTATATAGTTGCAAAAAATTAATAGCTACATTTATGCGTATAAACCTTTGTGATACATGAAAATAATAGCTTTGTTATTTCCCAATAATACTTAGCTTGATACAATGCAGATTTATCTATTATCTATATTAGATTAGATTAGTTTGGGAGTTTTGTATCGCGTTGTCAAACAATGACTATAAAGATACTTATTTTAGCTAAAATTCTTTGCTTAATTTTTTTTTCTATAGTAAACCATAAAATTGTATATACCAAGTCCAGAATCAAACCATAAAATGTAAACTAGTCTCTCACTTCAAGAAAAACGAAGTTTGCATCATTTTATGGCATTATAAATTTTTTTTGGAACTATAATACAATATTTTAAAAACTTAAAAAAACCTATTACTAAGTATTAGGAATAGTACATACTTAATTTTGCATTAACTGCACTTGAAACAGTTTCGGTACATTTTTGAATGAGCGTGACTATATAGTCAGTCATGCATACATTTAAATATATATGACGTTTTCATGCACTTCACACAACTAGCTTATTATCACTTTAATATGATGTTTGTAATGCATAGAACTTTGCATTGGACGGAGACTCCACAAAGTATATTTGTGGTAACAAGTCACAGAGTAGCTTATGTGTTAATTGAGTGTCAACACTATTATTATTAACCGCATGAAAACCAACTAAAGAATTTTCGGAAAATAAGGCTTAGAAATTAATCAATTAATTTAATCTGGTTGAATCGTTAATCCAATTTTTTAATTTAATTAAAATCACCAGTAGGCAATACTTTATTTTAATCAAATTTTGTGATTATTATTTTTATTTATAAATCATTTATCGTTAATCAGGATAACTTTTGACCAACACTGTTTTTTCTTCATAGTTATATCATTTTACTTTATAACTTAAGTTTTTCCAAATATGTAGTTGTAAACCACATGTCAAAATATCTAACGTGGATATAGTTTTTGGTTACATATTTCATTGTTTCAAAAATATTTTAACTGAAAATCGTAATTCGATTTAAGTTAAAAATATTTTAATAAATCAAATGAACTGCATATAAATATGCTTTTATATCAAACAGGAATTTAACGATGTTCCTTCATTTCAATTTTGACTGAACTTATGAATGCTTAGTACAAATCTTTTAATTCAAGAAATTAATTAAGTTTACTTACTTAAGAAGCTCCTTTACACAAAATTAGTTTTAGAAGAAAATTTTAAGTACAAAACGACAACAAACATATTTTTCCTAAGGTTGCCTAAGGGTATATTTTTAAAATGTATTTCCTTTAAAAAATGGATTTCAGTTTTTTTGTATTGCAACTATTTAGTTTTAAAAAAAATTTAGCTAATGCTCATCATTTTTTTGGAACTGCTGATTGATGTGATTTGGGTTACACTAAGAGGCTTTTTGCGTTTCAGCCTTGTTTTCCAACCACTTGGATGTATAAAGCTTGATGCTTTATTATTTATATGAACACTTAGCCTTTCTAAATGAGACCTTGCATATTTCCGAATGGTAATTGCGACTGAATCGATGCCAACATCACGTTTAATATCGCTGCTACGGACGTACCAGGGTGCATTCACAACACATCTCAGCACTTTGTTCTGAAATGGATTTAGTGTATCTAACATTAAAAATATTGAAAGAAAACCAAACAAAATTTATTTTAAACAAAATGGCAATATCTCTTAACATAGATTGTCGACATAAGCTGCTCTGACTTATTGCCACAGGTACGAGTATAATGACATAACCAACATTGCGAGTGGACTAAACTAGCTAAGGGCTCTCAAATGGATCTATTCTATGATAGACTGTCTATACATCTATATCTATCCCAGTAGTTTTAAAAAATGTGCAGCTAGGTTTTCTATTTACAAAGGCTTTTTATTATAGTCAAATATGAGCCAAAGGATTTTTTCTATATAACATCAAAACGTTTTCATGGCATGAACATTTTCCAGGCTTCCTTTCAGCATGAACTTAAGTTGAAAGTTTTATTTTTGTTCTCCATAAAAATCGAAAGCCCAGAGTATTCTTAGTTAAAATCATATGTTTTTAAGAGCATTTCATTTATCTTTGTTTTTTTTTTTTTGTTTATACACAAGTATAATTACAATCAGTGAGAATATAACCATAAGTAAATAGACACACGTACAGTGAAAGATTGCAGATTACCTATACTTCAGGAAACCTGAAAGGTAGGTCTAGGGGTGACTCCTCTTGAGTAGGCGGTAGTAGGTAGTTCAAGACGGGATACATTGTCTGGTTAATCTTCCAATTTCGTCTTTAATTCATGGGACATGAATATCTCTATGAATTGTTGTATTTCTGACATACCAAGGTGCATTCACTGTTCTGCGTAGAAGCTTTGATTGGAATCTCTGGAGTACCTCAATATTAGAATGAGAAGCAGAGCCCCACAGATGAATTCTATATGTTCATACGGGCTTCAAAACTGTGTTGTAGTATAGCAGAAACTTGTTGTGCTGAGACAATTTTGCATTATGTAGTATGATTAAGAAGCCAGGACATTTCATTTTAAAATCTAGCTATTGGCGTTTCCATTTGATGTAAGCCTGGCATACCATATAAAGCGTATAGAAACTTTGGTGAGGCCAAATTAACAATTTATTTTGGTTTAGTATTAAAGGTTATCAGTTTATGAAATAATGAATTATTACAAGTAGAAAGATACTTGAGTCATTTTAAAAATTATGTGCGTAGTTCGACTCATTAACTAATACAACCATTTGTTTGTTTCTATGGACTTCTTAGAATAAAAGCAGGTTTTTTTAAGATTCGCATTTCAAATCGTCATCATGTCATGCAAAAAACCGAGAAGATGATTACCAAGAAGTTTTGATTTAAAGAAGGTTAATGCAACCAACTGATTTTTAAGCAGTCTGAAAGATTATATATGTGCATATCAAATATTTAAATGAAGTTTTATTCATATAATTGTTGCAATAGGTATTATCTAAATAGGGATTTGTTATAATTTTATTGATACCCCAACAAAAGAAACCCCAGTGACCACAAACTATTATTATTATTTTTGTTATCAATATTATTCTCTAGAAAATGTACAAGTCCCTAATAGAGTATTGTAATTTCCGTTATTAAGAAAACTTCTAGGAGACTGTTGGTGATTTTCATTTTTATTTTAACCTTTATTTTGTATATTCCAATAAGCCCCTATAAAACATCCATGGAAATATTTGTTTCATATGTTCAACATATCGTGGATTTTGATACATCAATTTCTTCAGATTTTCTCCATCCTCATCATTGTTTAGCACATTGTCTATGTTGGCATTATCATTTTGATCCAATAATAGAAGAGGCAACACCGTTGTTGTAGAAGCATAAGCTGTTTGAAATGAGAGAAAAATGTTTTTGTAAATAACTCATTGAACTCTTTATATGCATGTTTATTTACCCCAATCACCATGTTTCAATAATGATATATGCAAATCCTTTAAAGTTGGTAACTTCTTCTTATAGCTTAAGAGTTGTAAATTTTCTATGAGTTTTTTGTGATAGAACTGTATAAAGTAATCAAAATGAGATAACTTAAGATCCAAACAAACTGACGATAATATCATATAATAAAGATCTTGTGCCGGTGAGGTATAACGACCCATTTGTAAATCAACAAAATAGGTTTCACTAATGTTGCCACTATCATCATATTGGAACATGATATTATTAGACCAAGCATCACCATGATTAAGAACCCGAAATTCATTGGGATCATCATATGAGACTGGATTTTGAAATACATCGGGCAATAAACTTGAATAGGTTTTCTAAAGAGATTAGAGAGAAAGGATTATAGATTGTTTAGTTTTTTAAAGATCTCATTTTGATCTCACCAATGTATCTTTAATATAGTCAGCATCACAAAGATCCAAACATTTAAGTATACGTGCACTTATACGGTCACGATACTCTTTGAATTCATCTTTTACACTGCAAATCGAGCGTTTATATAAATCCGGATAGGGACCCAACTTTTCATAGCGACATGCAGATGCAGCATGGAATTGAGCCAATTTCTCTAATACGGCCTTAGTATGAACGATATCGAAACCATTCTGTCGTTTAACATTCTTAAAACCACGTGGACGTAAATCCTCAATTATAAGCACTTCGTCTTGGACATCAGATGCCAGTTTGTTCGGTACATAGACTTTGGCACCAAATGTTATTGTTTTACCCACTTCACGGTACATTTGCTCAAATTCCGGTAAAAAGTTATAAGTATTTTTCTCCTTTTGAAAGACTTTCCAACTATTGACCAATCTTCGCATTTCTTTGCTCAAAGGTAAAATTTTTGTAAGATATGAAACTTTATGCTCGCTGTTATCTATGGGAAATATTATAATATAAATACTTACTATAAGATTTTCTAAGAACATTTTTAACTCACCATTTAATAATATCACCATTTCTATACGCAATAATACAGTCATATAGTTTTCACCCGTTGCAACTGCTGGCACCACTTTAAATTCCTTGATTTCTTTAAATTCTTTAAAATCATTTTTCAAGAATTCAATAAAAACATCTTCAGTTAACCATTCCGGTATGGGAATCTGAGATTTAGATTCATTCTCATTTGTTGCCCCCATTTTTACTTGACTCTTATCAACAAACCCAGCAACTACACTTCACTCACAATAACTGAAAGAAATGAAATCGGTTTGTTTGAATCTTTTTATAGGAAACTGGGAAAAGCTTTCAAAATATGACACAGCAAAAAATAGTATGTGTGCACACTTGATCAGTTTAAGTGATCAACTATAAAAAGCTTTCCTAAAGTGATTTTCATAATTTATTATTATTGTTGATGGAACTTGAACTTGATAGTAAAATTATAATGTTGGGGGTATTGTAATAACATTTATCAGAACTTTTATTGCACTTAACTTTTATTTATTACAATATAGGTATATTTTTATATGCACCTAGATAATAGATAAATCTATCATATAATAGAGAAAAAACCTTTAATATAAACAGGTCTTTCATATCAGAAAGTCCGTATACTACATGAAAACATGCAATTACAAAAGAAAGAAAATTTCAAATAAATCGGAAATCAATTAGCTTTCTTAACCCTAAATTCTCAAATTTAAAGCTTCAAGGATCATTTTTGACTTGTCTTTTAAGTAGAACAACATTGTACAATAGACTATTCAATGTATTGAATTATTTAAATTTATACCAATGTTATAGAGGTTATGTTTGTTAGATGTGAGAGATAATCTTCGAAACTACTCATCCGATTTTAAAAATTCTTTCACCAGTTGAATACTATATTGTCACTGAATATAATGGGATTTATGTATATAAATGAAACTAAGTGCGGGTATTATTAGGACTGACTGGTATATCCAGGTGCCCAAAAAACATTCAAAATTGTATAGTCCCACTCAAACTGTGCTCACAGCTCATATTCAAACTGTTTTCTTTGTTTATACTCAATCGTAACAGAGAGATTATAGTGATGCTAATAAAGGAAGCATATTTGATATCTGGCATTTCTCGCCGTTTGGTTGGATGCAACCCGTGCGAGGCCGCAACGAGTCTGCTAGTATTTAAAATTTTAAACCAAAGTTAATGAAAATCTTTCAGTTTTTATATACTGAACAAAAGATTTTCGATTTGATTAAGCGCCTTCACCCTGATTACCTTTGGGTACACGAACGCCAAAGAGGACGTAGGCTTCCCTTTTAATTAAACCAGACATATATTAATTCAATATACTTTTTATGCCTTAAGCCACACGTCAATCTCTAGCCTTTATCACATAAATTTTTTATATCCCTTAAGTTGGAGGCTGATCATTAAATGTTATAATAAAAAAGATTTGTTTAATTTCAGCATATAATCTCAAAAATTAATGAAATAATATAGATAGTTATGTAAGGTTACTTAAGCCACCCGTAAGCTCACCCAGAAGCAATGTGGCACATTGTGGTGCCTGATTATAATTGAAGAAAGGAAATGAGCTGATAAGGTTTGTGGTTTGTAGGGGTTTGGATAATAAATTGTTATCCATTGTTGGTCTCAGAGGTTTCTCTCAGCATCCAAAATCAACCTGAGGAGACCATGTCCCCTATTGGATATTTTGACAAGCTGCCCAACTCATCGAAAAACGTTTTCCTTAGAAGACGTGTTCGTTTACCAAGAAGAGCAAAGCAGTTACATACGAGGTGTTGAATACTCCCTTATTCTTCCTCATCTTCCCAACTACGCAAAAGCCATAATATGAAACGTGCATCCTTTGGGCCACCAACCCGATTGTGCAGTGCCCCGTTCGTACTCCCGTCATCATACGAATCCATTTCTTGTTAAAGTGTAAGATCTCGGAAGTCCTTTTCGATTGGTAACAAGGCCAGAGTGTCTTAGCGACAGTGCAGCCAGGCTCATTCAGCCACTTCATACCTGCCAACTCCTTGATTTTCGCTTCCAGTCCTGAAAAAATGTCTTTTAAAATAGGCTACTGCTAGAGAATCAGGCAGTGCCGAACCCTTAGAAAGTGCGGCAACATTTTCTAGATTTATTTCAATATACCATTTATTAATTAATATAAAAACTAATCTTCTTCTTCTGGTTAATTGAGTTTACATTTCCTCTAAATATCCACGATTTTTTAACCAAGGCAATATATCACTGAGGTGTTTAGCATAACTTTCATTTGCAAAAACATCATCCAAATCATTGGTTGGCATATCTGATAAAACTAATGGTAGAATCTTTGTAATAGCTTCGAAACCTGTGCAAATATAATAAGGTAAACTAAATATTATAATCAAGAATAAATCATTGACAACAGAACTCACCATAATGACTAAATTTCAATAGAGACAATTGTATATCAGTCAATTTTGGTATGGACTTCTTATACTTAAGTAATTTTAAATTTTCAACCAGTTGATCATAATAAAATTTAACAAATTCATCAAAATATTTGACTTTATCAGATATACAAGGCATAGTCAGAAGTAAATGAAAGAGATCATAAACAACTGGACCATACTTAACAAACTGGAAATCCACAAAAAGCGTATCCTTGATATTACCAAAAGCATCCATATGACATAGTACATTATTGGGCCAACAAGCGCCCAAGAGAATAGCATTGAAGGAACCGGGATCACTACTGTCTTCACTTATATCAAGTGTTGCAGCATACTTTTGATAGGCTTTCTTAAAGGAAACAATCAAAACTAAATATTAATTTAAGATTTATATAAGGATAACAACTTACTATATCGTCCTCAAAACAGCGCAGTCCATAAGAATATAAACTTTCATGGAATCTACGTACAATTAGTGCATCATATGATGTCATTTTAGTGGATTCCAATTCAGGTTTATTGAACTTCTTTAACAAGTTTATCTTGCCAACAGTTGTTGAGAGATAAGATGCCGTAGCGGCATGATAAGCAGCCAATTTGATTAAAACTGATTCTACCTGTGCCTTCTCCAGACCATTTGTGTTATTCAAAGCACGATAATTTTTTGATTGTAAACAATCTAAATACAAACAATTTTGTTTTGACTTATCTCTATTAATTTTATATACATTTGGACTAAAGTGTATGGATTTTTCATTATCCTTATAGAGCAGTTCCAAGGCAGGTAAGAGTTCATCATATACAAAATATTCCCTTTCAAAATGTGCCATTAATGGAAACTTCGGTTCTATGGTTTTAGTAAGTTCTGGTGACTTGATAAGATAGTTTATTGTACGTGTTATGCCATCTAAAAATCATTTATAGTTGTTATGCTTATTATACTTATTATTGTACATAGTTTTAATTGATAGAACTCACGTACTTCTTAATTGCACTTGCACTTGTACACGTAGCACGGGATTAATAAAACATTCTTTCTTTGTTGTTATATTATTGATTTTCCAAAACTCCGGAATTTCCTGACTTAATAAATTTGTCAACAATTTCTGGTCTAACCATTCTGGCACATTAGGATCAGTTGAGAACTGAGTACTTAGTAATGGTTTCGACATTATTTTGTTTACTCTTAATAATAGTACAATGTTAACTAGAATAAGTCAAAATTAATACTGAACAAACGGAGTACTACGAGTACTATAATAGTTCAAGTTCTTTTGCTTCGAAGTATAATAAATAAATTTTATAATTTGTTTGTTTATGATAACTGCAGCATTGCCCTATATGTTATTATACTTCCAATACATAGCAATATTAAAGATAAGACCAATCTGTTTATAATGTAGTTTGAACTTCAAAGCTTTGGGGAGTATTGGTTGATTTAAACTTGTACGTACTGCTAAATCTAATATATAAAAATCTCGTGTCACGGTGTTAGTGTATGAACTCCTCCGAAATGACTCGACTAATTACTATGCATTTTTTTTTATATATTTGGTAGGTATCAGAATAGGTCGTAAGGTATTTTTCACCCTCCTTCCCCCACCCACCATTTCTTAATCACAATTTTTGTATTTTCGTATGAAAAATATCCAATATCCGGGAGCGTAGCAAAGCGCACCGAGTATACTAGTATTAATATAATATCCTAAATGATTTCTAATACATTGTTCGTAAAATTATATTTTTGTATGAACATAACTCCAGTGTAAGTGTAGGACCATAGTAAAAATATATAAATCATTTTAGCTTTGCTTAAATTTCTTTCTACTATTCATCACCAGAAATTTTAGATCCGCCATAACTTATCGTACCTATAAGATTGCACGAAAAAGCTGACCAACAGATAATGTTGAGTCCCTACCGTCGTGTGTACCTTATTTAGCTTATCTTGTGGATTTTAAGACTCATTGGATGATTGAGGACTCATTGGACAAGCAAGTCTTGATTGTAGATGGTATCAGATCACCTTATTCCCAACATTTTATGCTAACAGGATTTATCGAATGTTTGTAATTTGTGGCTTATTACTGTTGCAAGACACCATGACTAGCTGCCATACAAAAGGTTAAGAAACTATAGATATGGGTCATTTATTGACTAGAGACTTTGTTTTTTTCTTTTTTATCTAAAGGAGCCAATAATGGTACCCTCAAGTTGTCAAGGACTATTTCTTAAATCGAAATCTATATCATATTAAAGTTATTGAGAAGAGGTTAAAAAATAATTGTGTATCGTGCCAGGATATTAACTAGCAATGTCACCAAATTTATCAAAATTATTGCTGACTTCGAGTTCCACAAAAATAAAACTTAAACGATGCATGTACACTGCACCAATACTAGCTGGACCCAAAAAAGCGAAACCTTCATGCCTTTAAGGTCACGCAGTAGAACACAAGAGGTTCTAAGACTTACTCAGAAAGGTATCAGTATAGTCTTAGGCTAAAAAATAGGACAGAATTTAAGAAAGATCTACATAACATGTAGATTATTCGAAACAGCCAATGTATTGTAGATAATGTAATAAAGAGAGGAAACTGCAGAGCACTTGCCATCATATATGAGTGCCTAATTATGAGTATACTCAGATATCTAGGTAACCAGTATCTAGAACCAACTGTAATCGTAGATTCTTCTCCTAAAAAAATCTTAAAATTACTGATGAATACCAGTATCTCGCAAAAACTGTAATAATGAAGTGTGTTACAATGGGCCCAATCGAGGCCTCAATGACGTGGTGACCCTTTGTCCTAATCTCATCCATTTTCATCTATGAGTACTTCATATTATAATTCGGAATTCAATTCCTCACACATCTATATTTGGAGAGATTCTCAAAGATTTCCAATTATTAAACATTTTTATTTGTTTTGTTTCTATTTTCAATACTTTTTAACAATTCCAAGTCTTTTTAGTAGACTCTTACTAATGGAGAAAGTTGAAGACTTTAGTCATTGTCATATTAGAATTTTATTCTACACTTGCTTCAATTTCATACTTTTTACAAACATGTGTGACAATTCAACTAAATGACATAATCTCATTTATTACTCATTTGTCAAAAAAATCTTTTAATAAAGTCAAAAAAATTGCACAAAATTACAGAAAATCACCCAAAAATAAAATGTGGAAATATTGCAAAAGCTAAATTAATTTCTAACATATACAAATGTAACAACAATATATTAATATTTAGAAATAGGGTGAATCAGATTAATAAAGACGACGGAAGGGGTGTTGTTATCAAAATCACTTCTTAACATTGAACAATATAAGCGAATTTGTTATGGGAATCATTTAATGAGAGACGCCTGGAATGCAATAGGTATAAGTATAAAACTAACTTCTTTAGAAGTAAGGATATTAGTTTAAAATAAAAAGATTATGTAAAGAAATTTCTCACATTACTTAAATTGTTTTGGCCACTTGTAGCACAGCAGGAATCCATTCAAAAATTGACTTTCAGCTGTCAAAATTTAATAACAAAACAATATTATTTTAATAAACTTAATCATAATAGATAATCCTCTAAGTTTTACCTCTTTTGCTAAACATAGACACGTGTTAGTACTTGAAAAATCTGGAACAACCCTTAAAGAAAATTATAATAAACAAATGTTACAGATCAAATTTAATGCGGCATGAAGTGTCACTAAAGCCGTCAAAAACATATTGTATGCCTTACAATGGTAACAACTACAAAAAATCCTGTTTGATGCACCCTCAATTATTGACACCCCTTGCCGACCACATCAAACTGTTGACTTTATGTTTTTTGTGTTGACTTCCTTTAGGGTTTTATGCAATTTCATTTAAAAATTAATTTTGTTTTTGTTTTTCAATAAATGTATGACCTCGCTCATCCTTCAAATGACTAGAATAGGGGAGTTTAAACACCTTCTTTGGACGCATTAAAGCATAAAAATTGTGGAAAATTAGTTACGTGTACGCAAATTCCTCGGTATTTAGCAGCTTAGTTAGGCCAATACAAATGGATGATATCCTTTACAATATTGATATACTTGTTATTATGATTTGGTGGTTGTTCTTAGATTTTGTTGCATCATTTGATCATCATCATAATATTATACAATAGATGCTTTATGTTATGCTTTACTTATTAATAATAATTTTACGCCTCGTTTGGGATGTCATTCTTTTCTTTACCATATATCCATATATTGTAGTTGAATACTACAGCTGCTGGAATTCACATGAGGAATTTGTTTGGCCTCTGCAAGTGTTTGTGGTGTTTTAAAACAAGTGTCTTTTAAAACTATTTTATGTAACATTTAGGGGATTATCTGGTACACTTGTTTGGGATTTTTTTTTTATTTAACTTTTTTTACATACCCTAGCTCATTAACTAATATTAATGGATAATGATGGCTTAGCTCAATTGATAAAATTAGTTATAATCTTGAATTTTTTGTCTCTAAATAAAGATATTTTCTTACAAATAAGGGATACCTGTTATATTTATCTAGTAATATCAGTTCAGTAACAATGGTTTTTGGCAAAATAACTGATTTTAGATGACCTTCACAAAATTTGTCGGTGAGCGAACGGCGGTTAGGTTTGAATTCTGAACACCACTTATACATACAATATGGTTTTCAACGGCCCAACATCATCGCATTGCCACGGGTGCCATCGCACTCCCGGTATGTGGTGTGCCACTAAAAATCATTCCTATAGGGTAAGTGTCCACCCTGGAACTGCTTTCGCATTACTTGAAGGTGGTATCCTCTTCTGTATTAATATGTCGACTGTAGTACCTGCGTGCAGGTCCAATTCTTGCATCTTAGTATCATTTCAATGTAGTGAGCTACTGGTGCCCAGTTGTGCTTACTCACCAGCATCTTGTCTACTATATTTGCTACGTTGATGGGTCCCACACTGTTTCCCAGCTCACGCCATCTATCAAATTCAAAGAAAGTGTGGTTTATATCGTCAACATTTGCGTCGCCATAAATTCAATTTGCATTTGTCGAATTTCCTATTCTGTGGAGATATTTTTGAAAGTAACTGTGTCCCAATAGCAGTTCTTGTTCTGTTTGCGTTTGTCAAATTATCTTTCTTCAGAATCCATAGTTTCTACCTCTCCTTTGCAAGCAGGTCTATCGGTATCGTGCCACTGATTACCAATACTGCTGCTTCTGACACCGTGCAATAAGATGTGGTTAGCCGGAGAGCTACCGTTCTTCGCATCCTACCTACTAGGTAGTACCTAGTACTTTTCTTCGTGTTTCCAATTTCAGTGCATCAGCACAAACTTTGCTTCCGTAAAGCAGTATCGATAGCGTGATGTATTCTTGTTAAGGTAAATTAATTTATTATTAATGCTCACCTTTCAATACCCATTATAGCCAAGATAAATTTAAGTGCCTGCAAGCAAAATCGCTCTCGTAAGTCAAAAAGTTCAGAAGCTGAATGACAAACTTCACGATGCAGATGTCAGGTTTGATCCAGAAACCCATTCCCCAAATATAAAAAGTAACCCTCTTACCTACTCTACATGGTCTTTATAGAATATCTAAGAATTTTATATCAAAATGTTATATACCTATGAGATCGGTAAAACAATAAAATTCCTTTATACAAAATATAAAAATCATAACTAATAGAATTATCTATCTTCCAAGAGTTCTTAATATGAATTCTTAAGCTGTAACTCAAATCAATATAATCTTTACTTTGCATAAGTTCTAAAGGGATACCAGAACTTTGTTCTGGTTTATTGTAAAACTAAACCTTGGTGACGCTGGTCATGCAAAAAGGAAAGATAAATAATTACCAACTCATAGAAATAGTGTACAGATTATCTCCAAAACTTTACAAAGAAGAGTCCAAGCTTTTATTATGACAAAGTCTATATGGCAGCTGTATACTATACTGCCTTTATTTTGGTAGAGCTTCGATAACTCCCAAAAAAAGGGGATTTTGGGAAAGGTATAAGCTTGAGAATTCAACACATTTAAGATCTTAAGAATTATGAATAATCTATCGATAAACCAAAAAACTTTATTAAGAATTGGTTGGATAAAAATATGTGGTAATTTAAATTTCCTTAAAATATCTTTTATATAAGCATCCCCGTAATGTTTAATCATTTTATCAATATCTCCATAAATAGATAGATCATTCATCATTATGACAATGTGAGGTCTCACACTTCGGCTCAAACAAGCGAGTATTTAAAGGCATAAAACGTTGAATTGATGGGTCATCCAGCGTACAGCCGCGATTTAAAAAGCGTGTTTTGGAGTTGAAAAAGTGTTTCGAAAATTGGTTTAAGGGTATGCAAAAGTGTATTGATATTCATGGGGAATACTTTAAAAATCAATAAAGCTATTTTTGAATCCAAACAATGCGTATTTACTTCCCATTGCAAAACTTTTGTAGTGCCCTACTGATTTGTAGCTGGTGATGGTGTTGTTCAGATCATAAATATTGCTTTCACCCAAAAAGATTAAATTTGGTTACAAAATACTCATATAATTTGTCTTCTTTAAGTGAACCAGTGGTTCTCAATATTAAACAATTTTTTGTTAACACTAAACTTAAATATTATACTATTATGTACTTTAATATCTCTGAACCAGCAAACCTCTTACTCTTTCCCATTCCTGTCATCTTTTAACTTAATAACACAGTGAATTTAATATTTTTTTCTACATACCAATATTTATTGTAAAACAAAACAAAAGGACAACAAAATTCCAAAAATATCACTTCAGGTTTTTAACCCAAACTATGATTGTATGGCGAAGCGAAATCACGTTGATATGCAGCTGGATGCAAATGATGTGGATGCATTGGTGGACCAGGATGATGTGGTCCATGACCATTCATGCCAGCATAAATGTCTGTTCGTGGTTTGTGTGTATTGACTGGGGTACCAGTTAATAATTCAGACATGAAGCCAATATAGGTGATTGCCAATCTTAGGGTTTCAATACGAGAAAGACGCTTTTCATAGGCGAATGTTGGCACTTTGCGACGTAACTTATCGAAAGCCTCATTTAAATTGAACATGCGACGGCGTTCGCGAATATTGGCGGCGCGACGTTGTGCCATAGAAGCAACCCGACGACGGGTCTTCTTGGAAGTACTACTAGACGATTGACCATTGGCACGCCCATTAGTTAAAGGACGTTGACTGACCAAGGGTGCCACTTGGGTTCGTTGCCAAAGTGCTATTGATATAGAAATCAAAGTAATTAAAATGGTGATTTTAATGATGTAAAATTATATCTTTAACTCACATAAATCTGTACATGGAAAACCAGCAATCAGTTCTTGATATGGCACTATGGGTGGGGGAGGTGGTGGCGCCTCTTGAGACCATAAAGGCTGAAAGGGCACCTCAGGCATATAAGTTGGTTCACTAGGATGTTGCATAATTAAATTTTAAACCAAATAACTTCACTTCTTTCACTTTCTTGCAATTGGTAATTTCACTGTACCCTGATTTTTTACAGATTAAAATTATTAAGTTCTTATTAGCACATGATACGCGTCTATTCCATTTGGATAACTTTGTAATAGTGAGCGATACGTTAACGATTTCAAACAAGAAATCACTTTTTTGAACATCCTAATTGGATTCTGCAACCCCTAAAAGGGCATCGAATGTAACTTATGTAAGTCAGCCATTTTTGTCATGCAGCAGTCCTTTTGATGCTGATTGGTTGCTTGTTTTCAAAAGGAGTGAGGACTTTTTGATACTGTTATACAATACATACTTACAAAGGTTTGAACACAAACTAAGATAAAACTCACAAATAGATGGCTAAAGTTTGGTATGCATTGAATATATGTAAATCCGTTTTTATCATGAGTTTTAAGGGAAATTTTCTATAACTTTTATACTCATGATTTTTAGAACAGTTTTTTGAGTTTCTAAATCAAAACTATTATACCATGATTTGCAATAATATTATAGTTACACTTTGCAGTGTATGCAATATTTGAACAATTGGTTTAAATCCTGGATTTAGAAATGTAAAAGTGTTCAAATTTCAACTAAGGTTCATTGGTAAACAATACATTTGGCCTAATTTGTTTATAGAAAGATTGATGTGTTAATAGACACGACTATACATATTTTTTCTTCTCGGAATTATTTAAGTCGCTTCTCCAATTGCAATAACCAGAAGAACGTTACATAAGGAGATAATTAAAACATTAAACATAGGTGATATAATTAATGAAATTAAATCTGATTTCAAAATTCTGTACAGAATACATTACCTTCTATACTTATATCTGAGACACTAAGTCAATGTAACTTATGTCGAAATCATTGTGTTGGCACGGATATATAAAAATTAATTGATTTGTGTTAGTCTAATAAAAACTCGAGAATGGCTCGAAATCCGGAAAAACCCAACGGAAACAAGCGAAAAATCAAAAAATTAACAAGATGTGCGAGTGGGATGGCAAATCATGACTAACATTACCATGATTGTGCAGTGTATAAAAATAAAATCCAGGGAAACTTGCAATTACTTAATTATGCTCGCAATAGAAATAGACGAGGAAGAAGAAGGTGAAAATAATATATCAAAAAATGCTCACAAAAAATTTTAGCGAATAAAAAGGATTTTCTAAAATGTTTGATGATGATCAATTCGATTATAAAAATGTTACTTCTAAACAATCAGTATCTAATAAATGTTCGAGAAGGAGAGGCAGAACAACTTCTGCCCGGGTATCTAGTATTAAATAAATCTCTAGATAGATTATTTCACTAGAAAGACTTATACTTCCAAATAGAATACCCTTGAAACCAATGACTATGCTACAAAAATTGTGTTTTCAGGAATGTCGCAGGTTCCTCAAAATTAGAATCTTTGATAATTTGCAACACACACTGGACATTTGAACTGATAACGAACGTAAAGGAACGGATTCTTCTGGAACTAGAAGTTACCATCTGACAGTGTTACTCCCTAGACATTGTAAATTTCGGGCAAATTCAACTACTCGTATGTGGAAGCTACAGTGAGGAGAGATATCTTCAATGGCTTGATTAATTATTTTATGGGAGAGATTAAGAAGACCACCACTGCCTATCGATTTTTGTCTAGTTGCATGCGAATAGCGTATTTGTAAGCATTCCAGTAAATGCTGTAAACACAGGGTCTAGTTCAGCCCAAGTTTCACACAAGCATACGAGGCGTACACCCTCTAGCAGCGTATCATTATCAATATTAGATCATCCATGTATGCTCCAAAAAGCAATCTTAAGCATTGTGATGGAGCTTTTTCCTTGAATGGGATACTTTGCAGCTTTTATACTTAGTGGATTATTTATTAGTTTTTTGCATTCGTTTTATTTAATAACCTGTTGTATATCAAATTATCTGGCGCCAAACTCTGTCCATATATCAGCAATCTTTCGGACGGTTATGTCCTTCTTTTTATGAAAATCCAACAAGATATGGAAGGTCCAAACTCCTTTTTACTACAGGAGAAGTCCATTGGTTTAATGTGGGCACCTCACGCATTGAGCGTATATATATTCGCAGGTCCCAATTTTCGATCTTTACTTATTTTGGTCACATGACTCCTTCCTTGGCCGGTAACAAGGCCTATGTAAAGCCTCTTCCGTTTTTTGGGCCACAGTACCCGGTTGTATAAATTTGACATCACTCCACGCCGAGTAAAGCTCTACCCGCATTTTGGTAACAAACCAAAGCCAAGGGGCCGTTCAAGCTGGTGAGGACAGAATAAGTTCCGTGGGCTCCTGACCATCCGTTGTACCAGACACAACCTCTGGTCAGAATTCGTACCCGAAGGTACTACCAATTTGCACTTCAAACAGAACATGGGTTGGTGGCTCTTATTGTATTTACACAACCTTGCAGCCTTTGAAACCCAATTGATGGAGGATAGCCCAGATAAGAAATAATAAGTGAACAATATTAATCTTCCTTCTTGAATAGAATTTTAAGCACAAAGGGCTTGAAGAAAACTCGTAGAATTATCAGAAGGGGAACCTTTTTACTACAGTAAGGGCATAGAAAATGGGAAGTTTATGGATCTTACACTAAGAAAAAATGTTCTTAATATTGAATGACGAACTTACATTACAGGCCAATTCCAATTCATGTCAATGAGTAAAGATAAATGGGATTTCGCAATTAGTATAGTATATGGCAATAAAGTAGCAACTTAGAAATGATGAATAAAGCAATAGCTAAATAGATCGTCTGGCATCAAGAGACGATTCAACCGAGAATTAACAGAGTTAACAGCACCACTGCATCCCGTAGATGGAGTAGTACGTAGGTGCTAAACCCAAATAGTGCATTGAGGTATTTAGATCTTACTACTTCCCAGCTAATGTTCAAAATAACAACAGTGGAAAGGAAATTGGTTCTTGCAGAAGTATCAATTTTAAATGTTTTACCCGTTTCTTATAAAAGATTGCCATTAACTTCTGATTGATACTACAAGTATAATGATTAAAGGAAATACAAATACATGTGCATGTGCATATAAAAGATAATCCAATTCTGTATATTTAAATCATACTTGTGCTTATGAAATTAATTAAAATATTTGATTTATTTAACTTATTTTTGATAATCATAATTAACTTATCATTGTTATAAATTAACTTATCAATGTTTACAAATTTTAACTGTTGCATTTCCCTCTTAGAGGACTCACCAAATGAATCAAATAGTACTAGTATGATTTCACTCTCTGCTGAATAGTGTAAGAGCATGCGCGGATTATCATTGTACCGGCTTTTCTCTAATTACTCAGAGAATATTAAAAAGCTTTTCGGATAAATTTCTTGCCACAAATTGTTGTAAATATTTGCGCCACAATTTAGTATCTTTCAGTAAGTTGAGTACAGCAAATATGCGGTTGAATATTTGAATTGAGGTTTTGCAATGGTACTTCTAACTACTTTCTACGTACAAATTGTAAATTGAACGTAATAAATATAAATTTTAATCAAACCAAATACCACTTACACCCACTATACTAGAATAGTATACTAAATAAATGGTTTCTGATATTGGAAAATAAATACTTTGGGATTAAAGGGTTTCTTTTTTGTTTATTTTTTGCAATTTCTTAACCTATTTTTATCCATCACATTTCTAGTTTTCTTTTTTCTTATACGAGTATATATTCCAATCTTACTAAATAAACTTGTATAAATTTCATTTCTTTGTCGACTCTTGAAAGAACGTGAAGACTAAGAAAGGCAAAGACCACTTCATAAAGTAAACAACTTGACGGAGGCAGACCGAAGGACAGACATACAGATAAACTGACTGAGAATTAAACAGAAATATGTATATACTATATATAGATAAACAGACAGACAGACAGACGGTCGAAAAGAAACAGTTGTGCTGACAGTCATTGAGACTTTTCTTAAGGATCTCAAATAAAAGTAAATAAAAATGGAAAATGTTAAATGAAAAACACTTTTTTATATAATTTCATTACATTTGAACAAGTTAAAATAAGTTTATGTTTATTGCTTTATAAATTTTTTATTTAAAGCACAATTTGCAAATTTTATATCTTAATAACCCAAAAGTTATCTCAATCATAAATTATATACAACATAATACAATATATGTATATTTAGGACAAGTATATCTCATTGTCGTTCGTACGAGTATCACTTTTTTTCCCTGCCCAGCTTTGTATTCTGTTTGATTATAAAAGTTTATGTGAAAGAGAAATAAAAACTAAAATAAATCCGAAAATTTTAATTCATCTAAACTTTTCATGTTTTCTTTATGGATAAATAAACCACCACATACTAGTATAAGTAATATCTACTTTGACATGTTATTTATGAAATCATCTAGCATATAGTAGCATATAGCAATATGATATGAGTGACTGATGCTGAATGTAATAGAAATTTAAGTCGTTTTGAATGTGAGTGTACACAAGTAGAATAATTTTGGCACCAGTTCAAGTATATTTTATTTTCTTCAAAGAATAAGCTTCTCGTTTATCGCAAACATTGCCAAATTTTTTTCTAAGCATAAAGTAGTTTTAGTAGATTTAAGAATATAAATTTCAAGATATGACAGAAATTTAAAGTTCTGTCACTTTAACTACAAAAATTACAGAACAAAATATCTGAAAAGGGAGTATGTTTAAGATGAACGAGTACATATATAATTTAGTATTCGTCCTTCTCTAAATAATAAAAAAGAACGACTATGAGGTACACAAATGCATGACCAATTTAAGTTGTTCACATGATGCTAAGAAATTTATTTTATTTTTTATTTATTTATTTATGACAAAATACTGTCAACAAAAGAGTACATTAAAAATAATTAATAAAAAAGCTTTACAACTAATTAAGCAAAAAGAAAATAAATCTCGCTATGCACCTACTCACAGGCATGATTGTGTCAGAGGTAGACATTAGACACCCCATCCAAAATTGTGCGTCCAGATTCAGTCACGGTGGATGGTGAATCGTAGGTGTTGCAAGATCAGAGCGTTTATAGCGGTGGCGAAATCTCAGGAGAAAGGATGTGTGTAAATTTTGTTAGTTAGTTGTGCACCTAACTTTGCCTAACACGATCCATTTCGTGTATTATGTGATAATTATAAACAAATAATTTTACACTTTTCAAAAGGCATGAGGTTGATTTAGGATAAAATGGTATAGGATAGATCAGATTAGGACAGAATATGACTGGATACACTATGATAGGAGTGGACTGTATAGGATAGATTCGCAGCAGGAGCAAGTTCATCCAAAAGCCTTATGCGCTATGGTTTAAACTGCTATAAGCTTCAATGCTACCTTGATAGCATTCAAGACCTTAGAGATAGCTTAGGCTTCCATCGCCATTTCTGTCAGGGTCCTGAAACCCTACAAAGTAATCTTACCACGACAAGATAATCCATTAAGAGAGAACAGAGTGTATGTAGTGGATGATGAAATTGATATAACTAACCGAGGAGGAAGTAAAAGGCAGATTATCAGTCTTTCATTAACTTTTGGTTGAACATTGCGTGCGAATTTACATTTCCCACTCCGTTTCACATCCCATATCAAAAGTAATTGAAGACATCAATTCAAGATTTCGTGGCCTTCCATTGTATTCGTTTGCTACATATTTGAACCCAAGGTACAAATTAAAGTTTTTGGGCAAAGTTCAATCTGAACTATTGCGTTTGCTAACGCTGCATGACTTGGGTCTTGTAAAAGCTTCAAGTGAAGCTGTTGACGATGGAGTTTCTGTCGCCAAGAGACCTAGGATTGAATTGCATCGAGTTGACGATGAACCGTTTACTAGCTCCCATACTTCACCTCCAACGAAAAGTGTTTACCCAAATCTGGCAGACATGCTGGAAAAGAGCAGTGACGATGAGAAAGATAGAAATGAAATCATTGATAAATGAGTATCATACCCAAAACCCCTTCCACCAAACGAAGACCCTTTAATATGGTAGAAATACAATAAAAAAATTTTAAGTTTATTTTCCCATCGTACATGCCAGGATCGGTTCCAAGCGAGCAACTATTTAGTGGAGCCGGTTTAATTTACGAACCATTAAGAAGGCGACAAAGCTGCATAATTGTTGTTTATTAAGAGTAATATGCCACTTATCAATTTTGATTACCAATAGTTAATTATATATAACACATATGTAAGTATACTTTGTGGTATAAACTTTGTAGTGTAAGTGTAATACTTTTTATTTAATTAAAGGTAAAAACCGAATTTTTTTTTTTTTGTAAACCCACCTCCGCCTCCGTTAACATCCGATTCAGCGGAGGTCAAACTCTGAACTTCTAACTCTGCTTCCGTTCCCCTTCCACTTAGTTCTTGTTAAAATTTAGAGCAGAATGTGAAGTTAAGTAAAAAATACACAAATAGTTTAAACTAAAAAATACGAACAAAGGATATATTTTGTATTTTTTGTATCACTGCATTATTGAATGTTTTGCTACTAGGACTTAATCAGGACGGGTACTTTATTATAACTGAAAGATATATTAAAAATTTTTAAAATATTGTTTCCCATTAAATCCTATAACTTGAGTTACCTAAAAGACTTGAGTCATGTTAGTTTAATTTTATTAGTTTCATTTTTGCAAGAGAAATACAAAGATTCATTTTAATAATGATAAGACTAAGATAATTGAAGTGCATATGGTAATAAATGGTTATGAACATGCATCACACAGTATTATCTCCCGAAATGTAAAACAATACAATAATTTGAATAAATTACCCTAAAAGGACATAATATTTTACCAAAGTTCAAAGTTGATACTCGAAAGGAATAATTTATCTTGCAGTACAATTTACAAGCACATCTCCATGATTTGATCTGGCAGAATTTAATATGTATTAGATTACATTAGATTGAGGGAAAGATGTAAACTCACAGACGCAAAAGCAGTCATCTCTAACCTTTACCAATCTATTCAGGTTGCTTTAATTGTGATGAACTTCAATGCCACTTCTGTCTATTCTTACTGTAACTTACATTATATTTCAGGAACAGATTCAAAAATACCTAAAAATAAGTTGAACCTTTTTTCTCTTTTGACTTTGATATTTTGAAAATATTTTCTTGCATTTCTTTTAGAAAAGAAATTTATTCACAATTTGTTTCTTTTATTTGTGGTATTTCTTTTATGTGAGTATGCAAAGTAATTTGATAAGTTTATGAAATAAAATTATTTACAGCAAATCATATATAAACACAACACGGACAAACAAACACACAAATATAGAAATATAGAAATATACTTAAAATTCAATTATGCCACAAAAATGAAAACTCACTTAACATTTTCATAAATTTGCCCTTTTGTATTTTTATTTTTCATTTTTTCCATTTTCCATTGTGTGTGTGTGTGGTTTAATTTTATTTGTGATTCTTGTAAGATTTTTCAGAACAAAAATCATACAAAACATTTGTTTGCATTATATCTAACATATTTCTATGTATGTGCGTGTATAAATGTGTATATGTGTGAATGAGTCAGAAAATGTGTGTGTGTCTGAAAGAAATTTATGCTTGTTTGTGTAAATTTTGTAAGTTTCTCTCAAAAGTATGAGACTTTTGTTGCATAACAAAATGGGCAAAACAAGTAAACAATTTCCTTTTCTTTTACAATTTTCAAATTTACTTTTCTTTTTAATTTTCCACATAAACGCTTCAAATTTATTTGCAAATAAATTTAAATTTTATTTTATTTTTTAAATAACATTTGATTTTTAATTTTGTGTATCGTTTTCATAAGTACAAACACTTGTGCAATCAGTAAAGTGATTATTAAAAATTATTCAATAGAATAAAACTGATAAAAACAATGAAAATTCAAAATTAAATAAATTGATACATGTAATTTGAAACAAATATTATAGATATTTTATTGTTGAATTAAATTTTTATTCTAAAATACAAAGTAAAAAGACAATTAAATTGTTCATAGGCTTATCACCAATTGCAGTTCTACTATAGATTTATGCATTTAAAGTTATTTAAGTCGAAGTGCCGGCCAATAAAGCTATACATATTTGATCCATTTTAATGTGATTCCTGTCTCTCTACCCTAGGCACTCAAACCGAATACAATGAAGTAAAGCAAAAATTCATCTTCATCTTCAATATGTAAAGATCCACTGAGACACTTTAATAATATTGTAATATATAGTACAAAAGAAACCTCACTTCCTTCACCTTACTATCCTTAAATTCTTCATTCTTGCTCAACTACAATAGTAATCCACTGCTGGAAAATACCATTCTTGGGAAACTCTTTTCTTCACTACACCCATTAAAGTTAAGAAATTTACCCGACTTCACTGTTCTTAGGTTTGTCAACTTGTTAGAAAAGTCCTTTCTTTCTGCTTGGAAATAAAAATATAATGACTTAGAAGGTAGAAGAATAGGTAGTAAGAATATATAAAAAAATACTCAATCACTAAAGTTATTTCTTGCTGATCAGTAAACAATTTCTTTTCATCGTTCACATTTTCTAAGGAAGTAATCTTAATTCTGTTCAACAGAATTTTTAAACGAACAAAACCACTTGTCATTTCTCAACTACATATCCATCCATCCATTTGGTAATCCTTACAAAGTTTTTTAGCATCTACTACTTCTACTCAATTCTACTGCCCTAAGATGCATCAACTTGTCTCTCTGCATGTCAAAAGGAGTAGAGATGAGCTAAACAATGACACAGTCATTCTAAACTGTGATTGAGTCACAGTCATTTGAAGGGAGAGACACAGTTTACTTGATTGATTGAGACTCACTTTGATTTAGTTGCTCCCTAAACTGTGATTACCAATCACACATTAGAATCACTGTGATTTTTAAATCACTATTTAGCTCATCTCTAAAAAGGAGTACTGTGGCTTCAGTATTTCTTTTAACTACGTAAGAAAAGTATTTTTAACTGAACCTGTACCATATAACTTCATTGTGCAATGATTATAAAAACTAGCCTGTCTTGCCTTCAGCATATCCATTAAATAATCATTATAAAGTTGAAAAATCTGCCTGACTCCCTGCAACTAGCTTCGTCAACTTGTTAACAGATCCCTTTGTTTGCTTGTTGGAAACAATATATTGTTTTAGAATGCAGTGTAACGATTGCTTCTGTAAACCACAAAACAAATTTCTCCATGATCGCACATCTAATAATTTTAACAGTACAAAAAAAAAACTTTTTATCGTTCACATTTGGGTGTTCCAAGAGGATGACAATTCAATCCAATCTTCGTAGCAAATGGTGGCCTGTTTCTTTGGAATAACCGGAAATATCGCAAACGTGCCACATGGGCTGAGACTGAGACTGAACTGACCGTCTAAAAGTACCTTTAAAGTTCAACCACACTTTCAGGAAAAACTATCGAAAACTATCGATGATTGGGCACTATCGAGCTGCCATCGATAGTGCTATCGATAGCTCTCCACCTCTAGTATCAAAGCAGACGTGTGTTTTAACTTTTTTGTGAAAAATAAAAACTTAAATAAAACTAAAAGGCGTTTATTTTATCAAATCTTTAACTCCCAGATCAGTAAAAAGTTTCGGATTTATTATTTTGAAGAAGTAATGTAATTTAAATGCTGTCAAACTAAATTTCTTAAAAATTGTAAATCACATTCCGTGCGTACCTAGAAAAGCTTATAATACTTATATGTACATATATTCGCTCAGCTCTTTAATGCTGTGATATCTAATAAGTAATACTTCCCGTCTATAATCTAACTTTTACTTGCTGTTCGATGTTCAAATCTACTTAAAGAAAAAACAAATTTCTATGTATTTTTAGATTTTCTATTTAAATTTGTGTGTAACAATTTTTAAATCCTTTCAATATAGTATGCAAGTAGTATGAGTATATTAATATTGATGGATGTTAAATCCCTAAAAGAAATTCTTTTCTTAATCTCAGTCAAACCCATCCAAAGAACTTAAATTTTTACGGTATAAGTTCAACTCTTGCAGCAACAACTTAATCTGCTTTATAGATATAAATGCAGATGATACGATAACTCTTCGTATACATGGGAAGTTAACATCAGAGAAACTGTCGCCATGTGAAATCAACATTA
Organism: Amiota communis; assembly: GCA_037043315.1. Lineage (NCBI taxonomy): Eukaryota > Metazoa > Arthropoda > Insecta > Diptera > Drosophilidae > Amiota > Amiota communis. The sequence continues at coordinate 608,040 of JBAMAV010001400.1, read as the reverse complement.
GAGATTTATTGTTCAATATAAAGTAGACAGTCACTGTGTCACAATACTCACAATATATCTACATTTATGTATGTAATATGTTTGCTAGGGATATGGATGTGCATATATATTATTGTGAATGTACTAAGGACTGTTTGACTGACAGACTGAGAGACAGACAAACAAACAAATTCAAACTAAAGGCGAACTGTCGGAGAATGGATGCTAGTACGTACTACTACAATACAATATGAATAAGGAGTACAACAAAAATATTAGCAATATACATATATGTTTGTATGTAGAACAATGAGAACAACAATAACACACACCATCAATAGATAGATATGAAAAGATACCGCCAAGTCACAACTGTTTTTGCTGTTGTCGTCGCTATTACTGTTGTTGGTTGGTGCAGTTGATCCTTTACAGACGATGAAAGGACTCCCATCTGTACAACCAATGAAATACGTACGTGTCTAAATTTTAATATCTGAACGTGTCAGTACGTTTACTTATATGTGTATAAGTATAAGTAGATGTGTGTATCTGTGTGCATTAGAGTGTGAATGTTTATTTCACATGCTTTTATTATAAGTATGCAAGAATAATGAAATTTCACGTAATTCTCATTAAAGCCAAAATGCATGCAAATCACAAAATGTTACTAACGATTTGTCGATGTTACACATTGCATGATTGAATAAGTTTTCTTTACCAGAATTTATAAGAGGCAGTCTCCTTTCAAACGTTATTCTTCTTCATGTTTCTGTTTCATATGCAAAAAATTAAAAGAACACAATACAGAAAGAACTTTATTAAAAGTAAAGGAGAGCAGGATGAGTTAAACTTAAATGTTCAAAGGTAACAATTTCCATAAGTAGTAATTTTTAAAGTACAATAGATTAGCAGATTCATATGAAAAATAGTTAAAATTTTGTATTAAGTTTTCTCACAAACTTATTGTATTATCATGTTACCTAAGTAAACAAAGGCAGATGTAAAAGTAAATTGTTATAACGTGACTATGATATTTTTCTATTGCGCTTCACTTATAAATTTTACAAGCAAACCTGTTTAAAATACACACATACATAGGTAGTTTAACTATTTAGGAAGGAAATCTTTAATATCATTTGTTTCGAAGAAATCTTGCTTATAAAAATCAATCTTGGTTTAATAAAAAAATAATTAATCAATAAATTTATTTAAGTAGGCTATGTAGTAAATTGCAAAAATGTTAAATATGTTAAAAGTTTTAATCATTCTGAAAAAAACCAATGAAGTCTGGGTAATTGTGAAGGTTTTGTTTCCAGTCGCATGGCTCAATAAGAACAGAAGCTTCGATGTTGATATGCTGATTTAGCCTTCGCATATATCTGTATTGTATTGGCAACTGATTCGATGCCAAAATCGAGTATTTCTTTGGATATGTTTTATATTGAGCCATAGCTGAATCCTATAAGTCCACACAGGTTTAAGTTTTTGCTTGAGCAGTACTAATATGTTGTAGGTCGATAGCAAAAACCGCTTGTCCATGAGTCAATGCATATTTCAAATATTTAGGTCTTCTTCCCTAACCTGAACATTTCACTTAAGCTTGGTTTTCAGAGTCATAACAAAGTATTTATCAGTAATATGGTAAGTAATGTAAATGCTACACAGAGAGAAAAAATAGAGAACATTGGATTTAAATCGTGCACATTCGGGCACGAATGTTGTTATAATTTGTGAAATGTTCTCACTTCAAGGCTACACTATACGGCTTCATTAAATTAGTTGAAATGGGAAATGCGTCGTCCCCTACCAACACATATGGTAGTTCAAAGGAAGTTGTTGCAATCTTCTACGGTTTTGGTATACAGAAAGTTTTCTCATCGTACCGCCTTTTGAACTCAGATTGTGCAAACACTACATCATCAGATGCCCGGCCGTTGGCTCCGACTTCCACCAACATAAACTCATAGTTTGCGTTCACAACCGCCATCATAACGATGCTTAAAATCGTTTTATAATTATAATAAAAAAATCCTGACATCAATAGCGCCTATACATTTGACGAAATTCCATTTGTTATCAAACTCCGATGCGATTTCTTTCCATTTCTCCTCATGTCTTGGCATCTAAAATAATATACAAATTTATTTTAAAAATCATTTTTCTTTTTCAGCCGACATCAAGTAAGCGTTAATATAATGAGAGCAGCAGCAAGCAGTGGAGCATTTCGATAATGCGAATAATAAAAAGCCAAAAGACTATGCCGATGTTTTCGCTGAGGGATGGCCGCTATAATTTTCAGGCAATTATCGACGAAACAACAAATTTTCGCAAAACGAGAAATAGACGAGCTCCTTATGCAAGGCCAACTGGGCACTCTGACATACGTAAGAGTGTCACAGATTCAAAACAACATCCAACTGCAAGCTTGCGACCATCCTGTACCTATAAACAGCTTGCTTGTGCAGTCTCATCAAAATAGAATATTCTACTGGTGCACCATACCACTTTCAATTGCTTCAAATAGTGCTTTACTAATTTAGCATCAGTCTTCAAATGCATCGGAAATTATAGTAGAAAACATGAACGAAGTAATACTGACTTCATTCGAAAGTTTCCTAATTTTAATCTTACTTGTTCCATTATATTTACGCACCGGAAAAGTCTCTTTTAAGATCTCAGTGTGCGTGAATTTCTTCCTCTTCGCATACCACTCTTTTGTCCACATACTGTGTTTTCTGATTTTTTCTTCTTTTTCTTGTTCCAAACAAGTATCAAGCACTATCAACGCCACAATCGTATCACTTTCATCCGCCATGTTACAATACTCACTGTTCGCTGTTTTTTTTAAGCAAATGATGTTCGCCTGAACATTCGCGCTTCGTTGCTGACAAAACGTTATTAGGTTCGCTTTATTTCTTCGCGAACAAAATCGTCGTTGATGAGGGCCTTTAAGCTTACATGTGCAAATTTTTTGTTCAATTTATAGATATACTCAAATTAAAGAAGTTCTAGTCAAAGAAGAAAAATTGTTCTCTTAATGGAACTCGATTTTATTCGAGTTATAGAAGTTCGAGTTTTTTGAATAAAATAAACAATTTTGTAAAGTTAATTAATCATCATTTGGTCAATTTTTATTTCAAAATTCAAATATATAAATCCATTAGCCCAAAGTGCATTTACTTTTCCTATCACGAATGTTGATAAATGCACAATAGTATCTTTTTGCTTCTCTTACTTGTTTTGAACAATGTATAGTACATGCCATTCTAAGCTTGAACTCTTACTTATGCATTTGGTTCAGATAAATTGCATTTCCTTTTTGTCAAACATGCTACAATTGAAGTTACAAACTTTTAACAAATTTGTACACATTATGTCGTGTATATTTTGGTCGTAATTATTTTATTTGCAGGTTTGACAGACTTAAACATTCATTTATGTTCTCTCGTAACTTTACAATATATCCACTCTTATGTATTTGTTAATGTTTTCATTTATTTGTCTGGCCATCTAAATTTGGCATTAAAATGCACATACTTATATACGGGTAGAACGACTGAAAATTTATTAACTTTATGTTATTGTACATTTAACGTTAGTTGTAAAGTAATTTTAACTTTTGCAGCTTCTTTTTCGTTGAAGTTGAAAATATTTTATGAAATAATCAAATATTGTAGTTAAACCTTTGGGTATGACGACCCCTTTATTTATGAATGCAAACTTTTAAAGAGCAATCAAAGTTTTCCGATTAAAGTGAAAATGCAAGGAAATTATGAATCAATTTCTCACTCAACACTCAAGTAGCAAAGTCATCTTTATAGGGCCGGCGCGACATCACCAACATCATCATCATCATGAACGTCAGTCTGAGAAAAGCTATTATTGAATATTTTTATACACTTCACTACACAAAGGTGAATAGGAATTATTACTTTAGTCTAATGTTTGTAAGGTATTGAATACTGAAATGTATTGAAGAACTTGTATGACATAGCATGCTCAGCATAATAAGGTGAATCATGTTGGTAATATCTGTCCTTCAGTCTATGTGAGTCACCAAGAGAATAAGTCCTCAGTTTTCAAATTTTGTAATTGTTTTTGTACAGGTTTTCTATCGCCTATGTCTGGATCTGGTTACTAGAAGTCATTGTTATCATAGCATAGGATAAAAGATTGATGTTGATGTGCATTTTAGTTCCTAGCATTGCCAGAGAGCATCGCACATATGTCAGCCTGATTAAGTGGTCCGATAAATTCCTGGGTGAGAAGCCATGCAGAGCGAAATGAAATCAGTATAGCTGTGATAGGATTACTTCTTAGGAGCTTCATATTAATACCCAATTCGCAATTTACATATAAATATTTTGTGGCAGAATTCTCTCAGAAGACATTTGCTTGTTGAGAACAGACGCACGACGCTTACGGGGTAGTCTCGGCTGCTGTACCACAGATGCTGCCGACGTTTTTAGCTGAGCGACCGACGTTTTTGTTTGGTTTTCATCATGTGTTTTGTATTTGTAGGAAATATGCTCGGCGACAGAGCTCACAGTTGCATAAAGAAACAAAAATGATAGAGTTTTAAGAAATTTGTGTTGCACGAATTTGTTCGTGTAACGCTAGCAATAGACATCTGCAACAGTGATGCCATTGTAGCCTTTTTCCGGGCAGATCTGTCCTTTTATTAACTGACCTATCCGGAGAAAACAGTCAAACATCCCCTATCCGGAAATCTATCCTTTTTAGTTTTAATGTATTATTTAATTTTTTTTTTCAAATTCTGTGAATATGCTAAAATTACGCAAATAATAGAAATAGTCGACATGTATTGGGTTGTGCTCATCACTAATACCATAACTTACCATTGTGGCTGATCACATGACCGAAAACGGCACATGACCCGAACATAACATGAACAAACAAACATGCCGAAAGAAATATATAAACAAAAATTTCGCGAGTCGTGGCTAAATCAGCCTGATTTAAAAAGTTGTGTGAGCCGCGATCCAAAAGATACCAATAAGGCTTACTGCAAGTTTTGTAAGTGTGGGATTAACTCTAAAATTGATCAAATACGTGCGCACATGGCCACAAAAAAACATGTGGTTAATGCCCAGCCATTCGCACAGCCAAATAAATTATCGTTCCCACCTAAACCAAGGAACGAAACTGCTGTCCAGGATGCGGCGCTAGCAATGTTCATTGACCAGAATGCTGCGATTGAACCAGTCGCCTATTTAAGTGACATGTGCAAACAAAAATTTGGCGCATCGCAATTGCTCCGGACGAAATGCACACAGGTTATTAAAAACGTGTTAGCTGAACATTTTAAAGAAGATCTTCGGAAATATATTGGTGATGCAAAATACAGTCTGCTAATCGATGAGACGACGGATGTAAGCATTACTAATTATATTATAGGTAGGTTACACTTATGAGGTTCCTGATAAATATCTCAACATGATTGGCACTAGTGCCTCCTACAGTAGTACCTTAAAAAAAGAGGATTATGACCTCATAGATGAGGCAATAAAGCTCATTTAATATAAATAAAATTTATAACTTTAAAATTAATAAAAATAAAAATAATAAGGCAAAAAATTTTGTCCTGTATTCTGTCCTTTTTTAAATATTTTTTGTTCCTTTTTCCCGCTTTTTTGTGGTCGGTCTGTCCTGTTTTTGTGATAGGTTGATGGCATCAATGATCTGCAATAAATCTGGGAAATATGTATTATCGTGTAAATGATGTCGAAGCCTCTACCTATACAGCAGGCGAACAGTAATTGATAATAGCCTGGGATTTTTAAAATTTTGATATTCTCATATCCTCCTATAATTGAATTTTCAATACCATATTTTCAAAGCCACCTAATGTGTAGTGTATACAAACTTGGGCGAGGCAAAAGTTATTGTTTTATCTTGTTTCCCTTTTTATAAATATTTTCCCTTTTTCTTTTATTCATTCAATAGTTTTTGCATACTCATTATCATAATCTGAGAAGTTTGTTAAGTACAAGAGATGGCTAAGGGAATTCAATTTAAAAACTTAGTGGAAATCTATAAATGATGGATAAGTTTACAAATTATCTACCAATAAATCGAAAAATTCAATCAATGGAAGAGATAAAGTCACTTACAGATCTACTTAGTTGTTTACCTTAAATAAAAGTCTATAAATGAGATAATTTTAGCTCTGAAGCATATTTTATTTCTGCACTTATAATTTGTAGTTCGATTCCAAATATTTATATGTAGTCCGAAAATTATGATTCCAATCAAATTTAATTTGCAACACACAATTTTGAAATAGTCCAAAATGTCACTATCATTCTTATTTTTTGTCTATACGATTACAGTACCATTAACAGCGACTCTTCTCTATCTAATTATTACTAAGCCAGCTCTTGCTTCTTATGGTTTTGGGACTCTCGTTTGGTGAGTTCTCAAAGACAAATTCATTATCATTGTCCATTTCCTGACATTCCTGGCAAACATCATCATCCTTTGGAGAGCCACATCGATTGCATTTAACACGATGCCAGAAATTTGTGTTAAAGCAGAAGCCACATTGCCAATCAGTTTTCAGAGGGCGCCATTGACGTGGCTGATGACTTTTAACTGGCTTTTTGGGCCGGTTCAACTCGAAGTCACTCTTGCTAGCCTTACAACGATTACAACTGGCACGCCACACAAAATTGCTATTACGACATTTGCTGCAAACCCAATTGTCGGCTGCTGGTTTCCAAATATGCTTACGATCACGACGCATAAGAGGTTGACGGTCCCGGGCATAATCGAAGCGTACATTTTCCCCATCTACAGAAATATACGCCTGCATAACCCTAATCCTACATCCACAGAATTCGGTGTTATTTAAACATGTGATTGCCCACTGAGCATCTTTGGCATTTTCAAAAGTGACAGTCGCCTCCCCACGTGATTGGCCTGTGTATTTGTTTTTATAAGCGAAGATTTTAGGTCTGCCAGTAAGCTCATCCAACTGAATCGGACCAGCGCGACTAAAGAATACTTCTATGCCATGCTTTGAAACGCTGTGATTCATGTGGGTAACAAAAACTGTTTCCGGATGCACGACATATTCCTCGTTTATATTTTCAGGCTCAATCTGATCTGATATTTCGAAAGCCTTTTCCTGCTGCGGCTGCTCCTGTTGCCGCTCCTGTTGCTGCTGTTGCTGCTCCAGTTGATGATATTGTTGCTGTTGCTGTTGTAGCGTATAGTTACCATTATTCACCATATCTATATTCACTACAGTTGATATTGAATTAGAAATCATCATATGCTGTTCTAATGGAATTCCTGCATCGCCGCCACCATTCTCAACACGATATTGAAAGTTTCCTTGTACGGGCATTTGACCAAATGTAATCGGCATAATATTTGAGATAGTTCTTATATCCTCATGGATGCTGTAAATAAGAGTTCCATGATCACTACCAGAGCAATAAGCTTTATTCATCGCGATAATAATGTTATATAAAAGTTGCTATAATAAAGCTCGATTTGTGTATCTTTAACAATAAGGTAAAAAAATATATAATAAAATTGTTGGAAATATAAAATTCGAATGAATCTAAAAAATCCAAATGTATCCAAGATAACAAATTTGAATTCAACGCTTGCCTTGATTTATAATTTTTTATTTGTTTATTTTCAAAAAAATTAATTTTTATTCTAATTATTCTATAATAGAAATCCATCCAAAATTTTTGTAATTCTATTCGACACAAAACCCTAATCTAATCTTACCTATAACAGATTCATTTCATTCCGCATTGCCAATGAGACCTAATGCCATTTGCTTACATATTTTGTTAGACATTTGAATTATATGTTAATGGGCCAAGAGAACTCAGTTTTTTAGGCCGATTTCTTTGCATAAGTGCTACTGTTAACAATCAAAACTACATTCACTCTGCTAGCAAAGCTACTCTACAAGCAGTCAACTCTTTTGAGATCAAAAAATCAAATCGATGTTAGTCTGGGTCTTCTTAATATTACAAAAAATGATAGCAACAAATATATAACCACCATATGTTTATGTTATTTTAATATATGAGGATGGTGGTTTAGTAGCGTAACGTTTTGGGGGTTGCTCCCCGGGCGGTACCCTTAGGGAGCGGCAAAATTGTATAGTCATTTTCCTTTTTTGTTTCAAACAAAGGGACTTGACGTAAGACTGTGCGCTCAGAAAGTACATGCTTTGCAGATGGTACTGATAGAGAAACGAGAGGAATGGGCAGATGGCGCTGTAAATAATGCAAAAAATATGTGTGAAGAACTTGGAATTTCCATGGAACCTCAGAGGCACATAATAAGAAAGCACATTTTTGATGACGGAACCAGATCTGCCAACTTGTCTTGTGAAAATGAGTTAAGACGGCAGCTGTTTTCTTCGTTAGATTAAATAATTGTAAAATTCGTGACCGTTTTTAGCAGCTACAGAATTTGGCGGATAAGTTCTGTTATCTAACGCCCGCTATATTATTAGATACGGAAGATTCTAAATGTAATCTAGACTATGCATATGCCGAAATTGACTAGTAAGACTTCAAGCTGGAACGACTTCGACTGCAGACTCTTATTGCTGCTACAGGCAACGAAAATAAATAAATAAATGGGAACCCACCTGACTTATTAAAATTTATTGTGAAATCCAAACTGGAAGATACTCTGCCCAATATTATAATAATGCTCCGTCACCTTGTCGATTGTCAAAGTATAATTATATATTACATAATTACCTGTACAACACACAATCTTGATGATTGTTCTTGCCATAAAGTTTTAGAAATTTTGAAATTCTGAATATTTTAGTCTTTTAAATTGAAACACCTAAATAAGGGGGCGACGAAATTTTCCCACGCCCCGGGCAACTAGCGCCATTGCAGTGGTTATCTTGGGAAGGAAGATGCAGATGAACTCGTCAAAAAAGGAGTTGCCAACGTTCTCATGAAACTAGAACCAATCTACCATAGCTGCCTTAGTATTCCACAAAAAAGTAAACGATTGTATGTATATCGCACCAATATTGGCTGGACATTGAAAACATATGAGTAGTGAAAAACCTGAATCCTTTATGCCTTCCAGCTCTCGTAAAAAAATTCAAGTGGAGACAGCAGCAGAGCATTTGCTGTGAGGGTCTATACCAGACTCCAATATCTAGGCAACCAGTACTTAGAACCTATTAAGAAAATCTTTTAATTCCCGATTAATTCCAAAATCTCGGAAGAACTTTTATTATGGGGGCTTGTTGTGACCAGGTGACTATCTCTCGCCTTTCTCCTAATCTAGTCAACAATTCCCAAATTAAAACAAATAATTGAGGGTCGCCTATAGAGCCTTATTTGTTTCAGAACTTACTGTAATTTATGAAATTATTACTACTACTATTCAATAAATCGTACACCAGACGATTACTATAGTTTTAGATGCCGCATATAAGGGTAATTTGGTATGACTAAATGAAATTCTTTGTGCGGAAGGAATAGAAGGATCTAATAATATCATTACTCTTTTGTGTTTGGTGGCAAAAGTTAATGTAAAAATTAAAAATTCTTACCCTTTAAATTTATTAGTTTATAAAAAAAAAATTTCTGAATAATTTTTCACACGAAATAAGTTAATTTAAGAAACCAAATTTTATTTTTCAATACTTAGCCTATTTAATATGTGTCTAATTGACATAACGATAGACTCGTATCATCTTTAAGGGGCCTAGACACGATACAACGATTGTAATAGCCTAAATCGCTGATAAGGCACAGCCGTGTGCACTGTGGGACATCGAGAACACAACCAGAATTCTGTGTTCTGACTGCTACAACAAAAACAAAATTCGTTCGTTTTCCCTGTTGCTGTTGTCGTCAGAAAACAGAGTTCTGCTTGTGTTCTCAGAACCCAACTTATTACTCATTGTGGAAACGCTTTATATCTATGATAGAAACAACTTAGACTCGTGTCTAATTATACAACGACAACCCCACAATTTCATCATTTTCCTTGTAATTGTTGTAAAGTTAAACACGAATCTACGGTTACGTCAATTAGACACAGATTTTGACTCACTAGAGATAGGCTATAATACAATTTTATCATAGTAAAATAATAATAATGTTTCGTCCATCATTGACATTGTCGTCTGCACACTTCAAATGATAACAAATAATGGACGTTTTATAACTTCATTCCTGTATGTTGTATTACAATCGTTGTATCGTGCCTTGGCCCCTTTAGACTCGAAGCTGAGTTGTTTCTAAAATAACACTGCAGCAGTGTTAGAAAGTGTTGGAAATTGTTGTCATCAAATAAATAAATATTGTGCTTAGATCATGGCAACAATGTACAAAATAACCCTTCACATATCAAAGCTAAATAACTGAGGAGCTGAGTAGAAATTAATAATGTTATAAAATATTATAAATAAATGTGTATTCGAGTAGGTTAGGTTATATAAGCAAAGGCGAGTTGACGCAGAATTCATACGCCTTATTGTGATGGCTGAATAGGTGGGTTGACGGTCGGGCCACTTTAGTTGGCCTCAAAGGTCACCGTTCGCCTTTGGATCATACTCGCCAATTACCCCTGCGAAAAATTTGTCTAGAAAAACTTCTCCAAAAAATGGGATTTTTCCTCATCTCCACAGGTACAACGCAATTAGTCCAGTGGTGTAGTACACCGTTAAGACTCCCATCATCATCCGCATCCATTTATTGTTAGAGCTTGGGAGCTCGGAAGTCTATTTTGATTAGAAACAAGGACAGAGTATCCGGGGCGACATTACAGCCAGGCTTATTTGCCCCTTGGTTTTTGCTTCCTGACCTAAATGTATAGGAAACCAGAACGCCAACTACCCAAAACAGCTTAATTTGCAAATCCTTGGCATAAGACTGGTCAAAAATTATTCAAAGGAATTCTCTTTATAGTTTTGATACCATAACGATAGACAGATTACTGAAAATTAATTTTACTAACATTTGGAACGTATGATAGCGTATTGATATTGTGACTTGCGATAGGCCTACCAGTACCAGGGAAATCACGCCGACTAAAAATGAATCGTCGTTAATATAATGCTTATGAAACTTATGATCAATCATTCACAGCTCATTACTACTTACTAGTAAGTACCTTCAAATCTTTACCATAAAATCTTTAGATTCCTCATACTGAATTCTGCTTTAACATGCTTTCTCTTTATTTTGATCTAACTTTAGCTAAGTTCATCATATTATCCCATCTATAACATTACATTAGCTAATTCGAAAAAGATTTCTAATGAAATCAATGATCCAAAAACTCTTTCACACATCACATTAAGAGCTTTAAATAGGCACTAAAGTATTACATTGTAATATGCTTAGGCTTCATAGCTCAACTATTGTGTTTTACTAGTAAATACAATGAAAGGTTTGCTGTAATTAAGTTCAATCCTTATACAATATTTGTAAATTCTGCCAACGTTGACTTAACAATGTCAATCTAAAAATGTAGCTAGCTCTCGTTTGGTCTATAATTATGTACTACTATATAGTGTCCTAGTCTTATCTTGGTGGCAGGAGATATTAGGAAGAGGGACAGAGATATGGCAAACCCTAACCTCAATGCTGCGACAGCGTTTCTTCTAATTGTACAAACTTTGACCCTAATGAAGCCACCACAGCCGCAGCATCAAAGTTGCTTTCGCATTCGCATAATGTTGATAAGGTCAGTGATGCTCGTAAAATGTGTCATAAAGCTGTAAGGACTGAGGGCCTCCGACTTTGCTTGGCAGGCAGAATTTTCTGTAGTATAGTATGTACTTATTACGAGATGCTATAAAGAAATGACGGCAAATGTAGATGGCGATAGCGAATTGAAAAGGCAAGCGAGAAAAGAATGCGAAAAATGTGCTAAATAGAAAAAAGAAAATAGTTTTGTGTCCCTTTTTATCATACTTTTCTCCTCCTCCGCCTGCTAATGTTCCTCCTTTACTTCATCTTACTTTATTTTTTGTTTTTCTTTTTGTGTTTTGTGTGCTGTCAACAACAAGAGCAACAAGAAGGATCCTTTCTATCCTCCCTAACTTCTAATAAGGAACTTAACTTCATCAGTGATAAAATGGCCGCCATTCGCCTCATTGTATGCATCATCATGGCTTAATGTTGTTCTTCTTATACTTACATAAGTATAATGCCCTTCATGATAATGATGATATTTTTCATCATAATGATATTGTTCTTTATGATAATGATGATAATGTTGACTGTTGTTGTTGATTATTGTTATCGTCTTTTCTTGAAATTTTTGTGTCATTGACTTTTGTTTGCACATAGAATTAGTTGGCGTTTTTTTTTCCTCTACTAGTACTGAGAATAATACAAAGATTTTCCTAGTTGTGTTAGTTAGTCATCAGGCCCTTTGTCATTGTCACTCGTTGCTCATTGAGTCGAGTTGAGTTTATGCATTGCACTAATTAGTAAAATAATTGGCGTGTAATTAGAATTATGCTTTTGGTTGTAGCTAAGACAACAAGCTATTTATAATACTTACATCCCTGCGCGAATGTACTTCATAGGATGCTTCAGTTTTTTCTAGGTGATGATGATGATTTAAATGTGTGGAAATAAGCATAAAGGATAGTATAAAAGCGGTTTTTATCATATGTTAATATGTAGTAGTTTATTTCTTAAATAAGCGAGATTTGTCGTGTAACAAAAAAAGAAAAAGTCTGACGACCTAATTAGGAAAGCAGCTGCATTACCTTTAAAAGTTCCTCAGCCCATCCGATGGCTATTATACAACAATATAGAAAGTCAATTGAAGACAGGAAATCCTTTCGAAATGAAAATAACAGTATGTCAATTATGAGGTTTTATTTCCAAAAGAACTACACTGGACCCTCGCATAAGGAGTGTGTTACCGGAGAATAGCATTTTTAACAAAAATACAGATTATAAGCTTGTTCTGAGTTGAGTTGAAGAACTTGAATGTATCAAAGGTCACTTTTTGAATTTTTGGGGCAATCACTTCCAGTCTTGACATTATAAAAATGGCATTAAAAGAGTGTTGTTTACGTTTTCTTCATCTGAAACTGTCCATGTTACTTCCGGAGTTCCTCAAAGCAGCAATTTAGGTCCACTTCTTTTCAGCTTATTTATAAATGGTCTTCTTCTCTCCATCTCGCATTCTCGTGTGGTCATGTATGCTAAACTTTGGTGTGTAAAAGGTGTGGACATTGGGTGTTTTTGGTTTTATTAAACGTTGGTCTATTGAATTCAATGACCCATGTACCACCACGACTGTTTTCATTTCCCTCGTGCGTCCACTTCTCGAGTATTGCTCTTGCATTTAGTCGCTCTAATATAAAAAACAACAAGATCGATATTTCAGAAGCAATTCGTTTTGTTTGTTCTTTCTTGGCAATGGAATCCTAATTCCAGGTTGCCACCTTATTATCATAGACTGATAGTCTTCCATCTCTGTTGCACCAAAGGATTGCTTTAATTGTCTTCATATATTGATGGTTGGGACCATAGATATTCTCCTGTGCTTCAAAAGCGATTCTCTTTTTGCACCTCCAGCCGTTCTACCAGAAACTTTGTCCCTTCAGCCTTGACTAGATGTAGAACTAATTATGCCATACATGACCCTTTCTGGACGTTTTATAATAAGTATTATAGCGTAATCTCGCCGGAGACCTCCCACTCTGCGCTTACCATCATCGTCCTTCGCTTTGGCCCGAGAGCTTTATCAAATGTGCCTTGGATAAAGTCTAAGCATTTTCAATGGTTACTGTAAAAAAACACTAATGCACAAAAGGTTCAAATATTTTCGAAAAATTCAATCTGAAAAAGATTGGGACATCTCAATTGGAATCAGGAATGCAGTTTTTAAATTCATGTTATAGTTTTTGCTTGCTCATCAATCTGTACATCATCTAAAATCATAAGGGGAGGTTTTAGTGAAATTCATTCAGAAATTTGTAGAGTCTTCAATTGATGTAGAGTCTTCCTTTATCATATATAATTTATATAATTTTATGTGTTCACATGGTTGTAATTCCGTACTAGGTCAAGAAAATTATCATTACCATGTATAGTACATACAGATCAGAACAAGAATTCGAAAGATATAGCCAAGAACATGGTACTTACTTCAATGACTTTAATGTATACCGGTGTACTGGAAAGTTTACCGGTTTTTCCAACAGATGTCGCTAGCTGTAAGTGTTGAATAACATGATTTGACATATTGTCATTTTATTCTACTGTCATTAACCTTCAAAAACAAAACTTGTCATTTCATGTAAATAATAGCACTAGAGCTTTGTGAATATGTCAAGTTTCGGGCCTGAAAAAGAGCATTTGCGGCATGCAATGCTTTTCTAATTAAATCAAAACAAAAAAACCATTGAAAGTCTTCTTTTGTTGGTAAATTTACGGGGAGAAGTGGTTTCGCAAATTTTAAACTGAAAAATCATTTGTAGATGCAGAATTGCAAGAGATATTGGACGAAGACCCGACCTAAAATCAAAAACAATTAACAAAAATATTAAATGTGGCACAAGAAACAATTAGCTACCGATTACGCGCAATGGGGAAGATCCACAAACTGAGAAAAATGTCCAGAATAGGCAAGAAGGCAAGGAAAAGTGCTTTTGTTGCATGCTAATGCACTGTCACAACCCGTTGAAACACGCAGTCAAAACGCTTCGATGGGACATACTATCACACCCGATGTACTCTCCAGACCTAGCCCTGTCCGATTATTACCTTTTTGTATCAATGGAGCATGCGCTCGCTGAGCAACACTTTGCCAATTTTGATGAAGTCAAAAAATGGCTTCATGAGTGGTTTGCCTCAAAGGACAAATGGTGTTTTTGGGATGGCATTCAGATATTGACAGAAAGAGGGACGAATAGTATAGAATCCATTAAATAAGCCGGAAAGAACTATCCTGTGCAGCTATAATATATGTGTAATACATAAGTACATAGTTTCCTTTTTCATCAACTTTATTTCTTAATGAAATAAAGAATTGTTTTTTAAGACATAAAGTGTGCCATTCATTCTCTTTCTCTTTGAATGGATCAGCAATTTCCTTTAACCCATTTCATAAAATTCATTCAAAATGCATTCAGAACCCTTTCAACTTTTTATTTATCGAATAAAAATCTTTTGATAAACATAATAAACATTTTGCCATAAAGCACACAAAGAGTTCAAAGGATTTTCAAAGGAAAATTCTCTTTTTCTGTTTATCTTAAAGTGCTTTAACCTCATTTCTTTGTTATTTTTCTTATCGTTTTAAAATCAAAAGCAATCATAAACCTTAAACCTTAAGTATCACTATCTTTGCGGTTTCTTCTTTACTTTCACGGGTTCCTTTTGGCCTTTGATTACTTATACCACCACTGACGGACCACAATAATTAAAGAAAAACTTTTTAGACGCTTCAGAAAAAGAAATCACCTAATTGCATAAAATCAAAATAAAGTGGAAAAATATCAAGAGAAAGGATACAGAAAAACATGCGATAAAACAAAGAAAGACATAAAGACTAACTGGAAAACAAAACTTTTTTTTATTGTTTACACAGTGAAGAGAAAAATGAAATATAACAAAATAAAATAAAGGAAATAAAAATTAAAATAGCAATCATAAAACAAAAGTCTTTCAAATGACAATATGACTAAGTCTGTGTAGTAGTATTTGTAGTATTTATTGTAAGTAGACAAAAGTTTAATTGTTTGTTGTACTTTTTGATGTAATTGAGAAAATGAAATGAAAATAGAAAAACAAAAGAAGAAAAAAAAAAAGAAAATGTATTAATTGCGCTTTTTGTACGCTTTCAATCAGAGAATTCAACTTTGACTTGTTTTGGCTTCGATGTCCTTTCATAATTTACTCTTTGTCATCCTTAACCACACTCAACTCAACTCACCTTACTCACTCCCTCATTGACTCATTCACAAACTCATCCTTCATTGAGTCCTTTGACAATTTTGCTATGGCATAACTTTTGTTTTGGGTTGAATAATTGATATATTGTACAATGTACATGAGTAGTACATTGTGAAATAAATAGAGGTTGGTTGGTGGTGGTGTTTTTTTCCATTAAAAAGGGTTAATTAAGGGTTGATAATGTTAAAGTTACAGAAGCTGTTGATTTTTAATTAATTTTCTATTTTGCAAAAAGCTTGGCAAATAATTAAATATTTATTTTTATTTATTTATTTATATATTTATTATTTTAAATTGATTGGAAATATTCTTATATAATAGATGACCTCTAAAGATACAAATATGTTGGGTCATTAAATCAAGTTAGTTAGTTAGCTATTGTAGCCAAAGATATTTGTAGGCTGTACTGGATCCAGTAGATTCTAAAATTCCTGGTGAATATGTAATAGCAGTAAGAATTGAATGGCATGTAAAAAGGTATTCCCTTATACAGAATATAGGTGTAAGGCCAGATACGCATTTTTAAACGACTTTGTGGTCGCCATTTCGAATGCATCCCAAACTTAAAAAGTTTATGCAGTCAGCTAATGACCTAAAGCATACTGCGCGTAAATCTGTTATTGGAGTGGCCGGCCTAAAACTCAAAATCTGGGGCCATTTGGGAAGCGGATGCTTCCAAACACCAATATAACGTAAACTATGGCAGATTTGCTTTAGGGTAGAGTGCAGCATAAATGGAATAATATTCCCAGTACCCATGTTCAATAATTATTGATCTTTAAATATACATATATTCACCGCAAATGTAGCAGAACTTATCAGGATCATTAACACAACGTCTAAACTTATAAGCCATTTTGTAATATGCGAGCGTAATAGTAGGTAATGTATGTTCTGCAGCTCTATTGAACAATGACTAATTTCATATTGTTTTTGCTCCTGCAAGTCTCCCTTTACTTTTATCATCTCTTTCTCTTTTGATCTTTAAAGTACCATTCATAAAGATATTTTTAGAAGAAAAAGTAAAGCAAAACCGCGTACCGTTATATTTTATTTGTAATTTCTTATCAACCTACATAAAATAGGTGTTTTTTCGTTTTTAATTTGAAATATTTTGAATATTAAAAACTTTTTGATTATCAAACTTAATTATTATGAATTTGTTGATATTTCTTTATATGAATTTGATATTTCAGATTTTCAATAACATTAACAACATTAGTAGTAATGTAATTTTGTATACAACCTCTATGTAAAGGTAAAAAACAAAAAAGTTGCTATATCTCAAAAACTAGAGGACAAAGAAAAAAACTAACGTCAGCTTCGAAATCAGCCAACTCGAACTAGTAATAAATCATTAGAATTGTTTTTTCACAGAGGAAATACTGAGTATCAGGTGCCACACTACTTTCTGCTAGGTGCGACATATCTAAAGTGAATCAAAGAAAAATCATCAGATTTTCGTTTATAGTGAAGTTTGTGCGTAAGACTGGCACGCCAGAGCGCGCGAGTTCCAATCCGCACTGAACGGCTTTTTTTTTTTTTTTTTTAATATGTTAGTGTGAATCAAAATAGAATCGTCAGATTTCTGTTTATAGTGAAGCTGTTTAAACGAAGACAATTGTGTGTCCTCAATGGCTTAGTGGCGATGGCGTAAGCTAAAATGCTCACAATTAGAAGAAGAGCGAACGATGAGAAAGATTAAATAACTAAATAAAACCAGAAAGAAGGCTATCATTGGCTGTGCCAAAGATGTAATACTCTTTACGCTCCTCCGAGTTGCATCCAACCATCCCTATTCAAAGACACTGTTTCAAGTCAAATCATCAACAAAAGTCTTAATATGGCACGAGGAAATTACGTTAACCACAAGGGACGCAGCCGTCATTTTACTTCGGACGAAGAATTGGCACAAGCTTCCAATGAAAGTGACACACCTCCGGCGAGAGCGGTGACGAGGAGAACTATGAAACTACCGGTGCTGTTGGCACAAAAAGTACTAAAGCATCATCTTCAGGTGCATCCGCTAATGGATCCGATGATGAGGAAGTTTTGCGTGATGCTAAAAAGGGCAAGGGCATAGCCTCATTGATTGAGATTGTAAACCCGAACCGTTTTGCTCAAATGGCATTGCAAGGATTTCGTGAACGTTACAAAAAACTACATGTTGCCGGCAAAATAGCCGAGGCTCAAGCAGATTTGGCCAAACTTGCCATTATACGCTAACAACGAGCTGAAGCTGCAGCAAAACGTGAAGCTAACAAAAAAGTAATCCCAGCTAAAGATACTCGTACTACAACAAGAGATACAAAGATGCACAGATCAAGGATCAAAAATATAAAAGCAAATTAATAACAAAGATTTATATTATGAATATTATGAAAAATAAAAATTATTTAGTAAAACAAAAAATTAAAAAACACATTATTTTATTATTTAACCCTTTCGCCTCCTCTGAGACAATATGTCCCAGCAAAGTTTGAAATGACATAACTTTTCTATTTCCTTAAATATTATTTTGAAAATTGTCTCTTCGCAATAAACTGCTGCTATACCATACAAGACAGTTCTGAAGCGCGTATGGACACATAGAATACAATTGTGGGGCTCTGCTCCGCATTATAATATTGAGATACCCCAGAGATTGAGATTCCAATCAATCTTCTCCGCAGACTAGTGAATCATTCACTGCGAATGCACCATGTTATGTGAGAAACACAACCATGCATAGAGATCTTCATGCCCCATAGATCAAACACGAAATTGGCAGATTAACCAGAAATTACCTATAATACTTGAAACGCTTAACGCATCTCTAAAACAATGTCAATAAATGTAAATATCAAGTGTATGATATTTCTTAAAAAATTCCATATGTTTTGTTTGAAAATATTCGTAATTAATTTAATTTATATGAAAAATCTATTTGCGTGCTTGTAAAACTTTGATATAGAGAGGGAAATCGCTGTCGAAAAATACACTATAGTGGATGGAGTTTGTTATAAGTACTTAAGTTGCTTACTACGGTCGCTTTCAGTACAAGACTAACTCTTTATTTCGTTCTCAAATATGCTTATATATTACTTATCGACTATTCTTACATTCATATATTCTGCTTATTTACAACTATGATCTTTTATTACGCTGCTTTATATATTACATTCCGCTATGCCTTACTTACAGCTATGATTATATATTAGGCTGCTTTATACAACTATGCTTATACACTACACTTACATATATACAACAGTACTATAAAAGTTCGACTGTATAAGGCAAGCAGAAATACGAAGGAAGCAATTTTCGTTAGAAACAAAAAAGTAAACTTTTAAGAGTACATTTTAGCTGCAAATAGAAATGGGGTACGTACATTGTATAAGCATGGAAACATTCAGCAAGTGAATGTCGGCAGGAAAGTGCAATGTTTAGTTATTAGAATAAAATGGGTAAATGCAGTGTATTCTATGATACAGTGATTTGGAATTGTGTTGATATTGAGGCAAAAGAGATTTCCATGACACCGCTTTATTGCTATAGAATCATATAGCATATTTTATAATTACAATTTCACCCTTTCGTCATTCCTTTACTGAGTTATTTTGTTCGCCTGGTATGTAAATTTGGTATGAAATTTAATTTTTCCTTTAAAGATAAAACAAGAAGGTAAAAAGAAATTTTTATTCAATTAAATATTAAATTCAACAATTTTGTGTGTTTTGTATTTTTTTTATATTTGTTAAATGGGCATAAAATACAATGTAATTTATCATTTGAAAGATGGAAGAAGTACATAAATTTTGATTGAATATACTAATCAGAAACATACATACGGTCAGTGGCGGTATTAGACCAAATTTAGACGTCGGTGAATCAGCTTTGCAAAGACTGTTTCATTTCACAGTCAGAAAGAAAACGATAAATAGATTGAGTCTGATGTATGAGTATATGTGTTTTATTGCTAAATTTCGGCTTTTAGCTGAATTTTAATAAGATTATGTCATAGTTAACACCAGCCGCTATTTCCGCCCATCGTGCTTCTCAAGTAGGTCAATTTTAACGTTGAAAAGCTTTTCCCGGCAGAAGCTCTACTGACTAGAACTGTGACCATTATTCTGATTGTTATGTAAACATTTGATTATACAATACTTCTTCCAAATTATTTTCTAAAATTTAATGGATAAGTTGTTTCGCAACGTAGACAGAGTTTACCATAGTGAATTGGATTTTAAAAAGCTAAATTTTTACATACAGTTCACCTTTTCGAAGTATTGTACCTTAATCATTACAATGCTTTAATGATGAATAAACAGAAATAATTAGGTGATTCCCGGAGTCTCCAAATTTTTCCATTGCATAAACTTGTAGCCGAAACCTTTCTTATTTTTTTTTTACAAAGTGGATACAAATTTTACGTCTAGAAGCGTGTATAACTTGCGTTGACATTAAGTTTTCAATTCTCACTTATTCAATTACCAGACATCACACTTTGCGTTAATTTGATTTCGCAGTTTTCCGTGGTTTTTAATTTCCTGCCACAAGGTCCTAATTTTAATTAGATTTCTCATAGAGCAACTTTAACTTTTTAGCAAGTATTACTTACCAATTAGTTATTGTTATTGTTATTTTTTTTTTTCATTCTTTTTCTTGTGCTGCACGAAAGGAAATAAGAAAAGAAGTCAAGCAATTGCAAAAGTAATTTTTCACAAGTGAAAAATCAACGCAAATAAAAATAAGAGAAAACAAGAAGTAAAAGAAAAACTTACATGAAAACTTAGAAAATTGCACCAAATGGTTGCCGCATAAAATTTAGTGTGCGCGCGCGTGAAGCCGTGCAAAAGTTTTTGGTCAACAATGGGTACCACCAAGCACCAAGTTTCCTTCCATCTGCACAACTAAGGTAATAAATAAATAATAATTTACACCAAACTTACCAAACCCAAACTCAACCACCTACAAAGTAAGTAGTTAAAGCTTTAACAGTTCCATAACAATGGTCACCTTGGGTGCGTGCCCTGCAATTTCTTTTATTTCTATCCCATCCTAACTTTCACTAGTGAATGTTACAAAAAAAAAAACTTAAAAATGAATTACTTAAGTCGTTGACATTTGCTTTTAAGTTTTTCTCCTTATTTTATTTTTGTACTTTTTGAGTCAACGAAGAAATGATTTACGTTGCAATTTGTGTGCATGGTACCAAAGACCACCGGGGGAAATTCGAAAAGTGTCTTAGCTAACAAAGAGAAAATATATCATTTGAATTGAATTTTCAATCTTCTCTAAAGTATCTAAAAGAGAACTTAGTTGCGCACTTGTATGTAACTTCTGTTCAGTGGAAACAAATGTTGCGAAATTATTCCTAATCGCTACATGTATGTATCAATTAGAATTATAAATCGAAATTCAAAGTAAAATTTCAAATCAGTTCAAAGTAGTTCTGCCGACTGGAGGCCAGTTTAGCATTACCACCCCATGTTTAATCATAGACAAAAGTTATAAGGTCCAAATCTGGAGATTAAGGCAAATGAAGGTGACAAATCAATTGCCGATATGGAAGCTAAGTATTGTCTTTATTAAAGAGCACTTTCTTACATTGTAAATGCAATTGTTTTGTTCTTGATTCTAATCGTTTTTCCTAATTCAAGATAGTCGATGGGAATTATTAATTTGAAATTTTAAAAACAAGATCTTTTCAGCCGATGTCACTATTATTGCTTTCATCAGAGCACTAGAGCCGGTTTCTATACACTATTTGGACTGTTACTTACTCCCATGTGTCTGGAGGTGAATCGATGTTTCATAAACACTTATGAATCATTGCAAGAATTTCTTTGGATTTCGCTAAAACTGCTTCAAACTGTTTATATGTTCGATTTTTTGCTCTAATGTATGTACGTAACAAACTCGACACTCAGTTTTTAATTCCCCACACCTTCTAGTGATATGTCTACCATGTCAGATATCTATTCCACTTTCATTATTCGAATGCTTATAGAAATATCTTGTATTTTTTCAATCATTAAACTTCAATGAAATGTAGCTCATCATTTGTGTCACTGGGACTCTGAAACATACTTTATGATAGACTTGTTAGGTTTGCTTTTAAGCCACCCCGACACGGTCCAACATGGTTGGTCCCAACACATTATAGTGTTAGTTAAATAAATATGTGTGCCTGTCATATACGATGTTGGATGAAATATCCAAATTGTTTTGATATTTCGTCCAATGTGAGTTCTATCAATTCTCTCCCTTTACTCTCTCGTGCAAGCTATCTCTTTTACGCATTCAAAAGGCAAGTAAGTATGAAAGACACAAATAACACAAAGACAAGTGATCACATATTTGAAATATTTGAAGTGAGCAGACGTGAGCAGACGTGAGTGCTAGTGTGAATATTTGTGAAGTGCCGACGGATAATGAACGTTTGTCCAACTTCATTGTTTGATGGATACAACACTCGTACACGTATGTTAGACCAACCACGTTAGACCGTATCGGGCTCACTTAAGTATAAAACCGACTTTAATGACGAGTATTTTTGTGAAGTCACTAGTCGAACTCTTCAGTAAATCTCTGATCCGCTAAATCTTTTGTTCGGTTGTTTTAAGCATGAGTTTTTTTGAATATTGAGGGTTCCGGTAATTTTGGAGAACATTGTATTTCAGCCCCTTTGTGTCGGCTATCGCTGCTTGAAATGTATGATGTTATTTTTGCTCGAATTTTGTACCAAACAACAAAAGTTGTTGCATGCATCAGTTTAGCGTTAATTCTGCTAAGAATCTTGTTTTTTCATATATGTTTTGGTAGTACCGCTACTTATCATACCTCCCACGTAGAGAAGAAAAATGTTTTCTTTTTGTCATTGTTGGTTTAT
Organism: Amiota communis; assembly: GCA_037043315.1. NCBI lineage: Eukaryota > Metazoa > Arthropoda > Insecta > Diptera > Drosophilidae > Amiota > Amiota communis. Next base: position 585,225 of record JBAMAV010001400.1, on the reverse strand, counting down.
GTTTTGTTGAAATAGAACACATAAACAAGCTACTCGTTGTCAAGCAATTAATTATTAAAATTAAAACCATTTGAAAGTGTTTCTCATTTTTTTACTATTTTACTACTAAGAGTATTTCAATAGAATGTCCAAGCGAATCCATCTATACACGAAGGATATTAAATTGGCTATAGAAATTCTCTACTAAAAGCATTTGACCAATATTTCTCTAATGCTATTTGAAGTAACTAAATAAATAAATATCACTTGCCGAGCTGAGTTGAGCTGATTATTTGCATGAACATATTTTCTCTAAGACCAACCAAATGCATTAGAAGAATGCATCATCCTTGAAAGCATTGTGCAACTTAGTAAAGAAGGATTTAATATTTTAGCACACGCTTGACTGACTTGACAAAGGATCAAGTTGTTCATTGCAATGGGAACGAACAAATGCATCGCATCGATGACAATAGTAGTGCTGCAGGAACATTGTCTTGGTCTAAGACCAAGTAAAAATAAAGAAACTTTTATTCAACTTTCGGACAGGATATTTTATTGCAAGTGAAATCAAGATAAGGAAGAAGAAAATCTCACCAAACAACTAAGATATCTTAGGCAACTCAATTTTAAAGTTCCATTAAAACAAAAGAAAATTTAAAGCTTTTTCTTTATGCTTTACGTTTAAAGTTGTGGCAACAAACTCTATAAAAACTTAATCTCCGCTGATTTTACGGAAACAAAACAAAATTTTCAAAACAAAATACTCATAATTTCCTGTAAGATTGAAAGCCGCAGATGACTTACTTCCTGTCTTCCTACCTTCATGCCCTGCCTCTCTACTTGTCCTTTTGATGACGTTCCTTCTATTACTTGTGTTGCTTCTGCTGTTGTCAATATTACATAGCACTATGCCATCGGTTCTTAAGCTTATGTAGTCCGACGACACCCTCATAAACATAAGTTTTCTTTTGAATACCCCATCCCAACCCTAAGCATTTAATACTCTATTTGTGAGTTAATATAATCAAACATCTGTCTACGTAACACAGTTTCTGAATCGCTGCATTACACTGCTGCTGCTGCTGTACCATGTTTTTGCTGAGGACATTCATGTCACAATCACATACATAGATACACCTTCTACTACGTACACTCTTTGGCAGTAGTACTGCATCTTTATAGTCGCTCAAATCGTGGGCAATTTCAAGCTCAAGTGAAAAATGTCGCTGCAAAGTGGCGCAAAAACTGCAGAGACATTGATGAATTTCCTGTCATAGTCCGCCGGCAGAAGTTGCTTGCATGCTAGCTTATGTACCTACCTGACTGATGCTGTTGTCCTCCACTAGAAATTTTATGAACGCGAGTCCTCGACTTGCTTTATTCATGTATAACTATTGAGTAAAAAAAATATGAAAAGAATAGTAATATCTGTTCAGCCGAAGTTTGTATACCTTTTACCCAAGCAACTGTAAGGAAAAGTTACAAAATCTTAAATTCAATCGATTCAGTTTTATGGAAATCATAAATTATAGTATTTTGACAATTATCACTATATCACGCTAGTTCAATAAAATCCATTGAAGTTTTAAAACCTTTAGCCGAGCAAATTAAAAAAATTTTCAAACAAAATCTTCAGGACGCATGATGTTATGGCAAATCTAGAGATTATGATACTTTTTCGATTACTTATGGGATAAAGCCCAAGTTTTACTTCGCATACAGTGTTAAGTATCTTATGTCCAACCTTCCGCGGGCCCTTATAATTATTCCACTGAACATAGTTTAAGAAATTCTTTATTTAAAAAAATTAAGAAACCACTTTAGAAAGATTTTTTGATGCTGCCCATTTCAATACATAATTCATAAGGTCTTTGATGTCTTCAGCAGTACTAGAACTTTACAAATACATATCTTGCCAAAAATAAATAACATTCATTTTATGTGTGAAGGGTATCAAAAGGATACGAAAATATTGTATCTAGTATCTATGTAGCATAGTAGTTCATGTATGCATGTGAGATATGTCTATCAAACTGTTGCCTATTGTGACTTTATAATTTCCTGCTCCACTACTTGAGTCTTTGTAGAGTTTGAAGTACTTTTATCAGTGCTTCAAACTGTAACATTTTATATTTTAGAAAAGTTTCTGTTAGTGATTTTTATTTGAGTTTTATATTTGATTGACATAGAGAAATGAGTTTATTATATACTATGTACTAGTATGTTGAATGTTGTAATTCTGTGGTTTCTCTCTACTTATTTTTTTAATAATCATAAAATGTATCGAATGTGAATGAACTATGGACAGTTGGCACATCTTCTATTACAGATTTTAAAATTTAAATAACGTAATTTATTAGGGTTTCATTTGAGAAAATCAATTAAATTTTTAGATTAATTTTTAAATTTCTATACATCAAGACAATCGGCAGCAGCTTAAACAAACACCTTTAGCAGTGATGAGTTTTTCAAATGAATGATAAACAAAAACAGCAGTTTACTTCTCCACATCACAAAGTGAGAATCATTCAAAAACTTCTATACTTTGTCTTGAATGACTTGCCGTCCAGGAATCGAGCTTTGACAGCTTTGTTACCAGATTCGACAGCATGATGGAAATGCAATTCAAAATGAGATGCTCATCTTCATGATGGGCTAAAATGACTAGTTTTATTAGCATCCCTATTTGGAACGAGGATTAGTCCTTCGATGCAGAAATGAATTGTCATTTACATTATGCTTATTGCGGAATCGCATTTTTATTGCCATACATAATTAAGGTTTCAAGAATAAGAATAAAAATTCTAACAAACATCCTGAGGAATACTCTTCAAATTATGCTTGAGTTTCTCCGATTATGGCTACCATACCTTTAGCTTCTGTAAAGTAGGACAAATAAATGAACCTATTACACCTATGACATCCCAACATCAAGTACTACATCAGTTTTTGTTGACGACACTGCGATCTACAGCTCGGGTGCAACCTTTGATCAGGTAGTAACAGCACTGCTAGTATCATTGGATTCTCTTGCAGCATATTTCAAACACAGGAAAACCAAAATTAACGCCAATAAAACGAGCGCAATATACTTCACAAGAAAGCGTAAAGAAAGTCACCTACACAGCTACTCCTTGAACCTAAACAATGAACAAATGCCATGGGTAAATAATATCAGATATCTGGGAATTCAATTCGATAAAAAACTTTGCTTCAACGTACATATTGGGAAAATACTCGAGATAAATAGAACTATATGGATACTATATCCCATCATTAAACGAAGCTCCAAGCTGTCGACCGAAAATAAGCTACTGATATATAAATCAATTTTTGGTTCTAAGGTGTGGGGAGTGTGTGCAAAACCGCACAAAAACACTACAAATTGTTCAAAATAAGGTGTTAAAAATGATGCTTAATGTTCCACTTCTAGACTGCACTTCAAAACAAATGTCCTAATGATCTAAGATCAAATATCACGCGCAAAAACAAAATTCGACACAATGATTGTGCTATTCAGTAATTTACATGCTAAATATATTCCTAGTATTATTAAGTTCTAGTCAAAATTGTTTAAGGTTTTCCCAATTTTTCCTTAATATTTAAATCTATCATAAACGAAACTTTATACAAAACATACGCGAGAGGCTCACTTAGGCACAAAAAAGAGTATGGCCCATTTTGATACCAGCATAGAGTTGACTCGGTACCCCCCTAGTCCGATGCGGAGAACCATTTGGATTCCGAAATGAACCTAGCTATGTCCCTGATTGGTAGGAATGATAGTTTGGTTAAGCTGGAAAGAAACCCAGCGCCTAGGTGGTTTCATCTTCTTCTGGCGAGGGATGGACACTGGCACATGAGGTGAAGCACAGTCTCCTCCTCCTCTTCCGAGCCGCTGCGGCAGAAATCGTAGTGATGAAGCCCAAGTCTGCCAGCTTATTTGCCTATGACCCAATGGCCCGTTAGTACGTTTATAGTCTTGCTTATTGAGATTCTGCCGAGATTTAGCAGCTGGCCGGTTCGTTTCCTGTTATAATTTGACCAGGTTTGCCGAGCTATGTTAATAATTTAAGAAAGTTGAATTCTTTTCATTTTATAAGAAAATTACTTTGTCGGAAATTCTCTTCTGTGATCCTTTTAGTACCAGCCAGTTTTATGTTCGTGAGTTATTCTGCATATATGATAAAATTAAAATGTTATAAGCCTTTAAGATCGAACCATACGACACTTCCAATGTAATAGGAAAGGAGATCTCATGGAAAATTGTTATACATATATTGGGAAACAATTCAAAAACACTGTACTGTCTCCCTTGCTAGATTCCTACATTGCCTTGAATAGGAGGCTCAGTAAGTATTAGTTAACTAAAAGCGATGCCGATGGCAGCTTAAGCTATCGGTAAGTTCTCTCCCATACCGGTAAGGTTTAAGACGAACAGTGAATCAAAGTGCAGTCAAATTCAGGCATCTTTAATTTTTTTTTAAACCCAAAATGCCTACTAAATGTCTATTGGTCGATGGCAGTGACACTAGCGAAATACCTTTGATAAATCGCCATTTGACAGGAAGCTACGAAAATAAGCCCATATCAATTGTGGATCTTTAAATTTCGGAGTTTGGTAGGTTATACGGTGAATACTATTATTTATTTTCACATTGTGCCGTCATTATGTTTGATGTGAGCCTTGTAAAAATGTTCGTAAATGGCGGCATCATACTAAAAAGCTACCCTATTGTGGTATGTGGAAACATGATTGATTTATAATTGAACGTTTGTGCTTAGGTGGGACTTTAACAGGATACTTAACTGATGCAAGCACATTATCAGAACTGCTGCAACCTGTTGCAAAAAACAGCGGCAGTTTAACTGTCTAATGCAACATAACAGCAATCTATAAGGCTATAGTGTTAACATCTTAGGCATAGGGTATTCCTCTATGAGGTACTGCTGCGGAAACGAATGTCTATGTCATCCAGAAGGTACAAAACTCTGCGCTCTGACAGATCGTTAACGCATCTTGATACGTGCGTAAGACTTCATTTCCAGGGATCTGCGATTACTCTCGGTCCATGAACAGATCAACCGTCCCCGGCAAAAGGCTCCATTTCTACAATTATCAAATTTTTCATTGAAAATTATGTAGGCATATCAAAAGCCGAAAGCGTTTGACACCTTTGATAGGGAAGCAATATGGGTGGCACTTCGAGCTAGAGGGATTCCAGACAAAATTATCAATATCATGAAAGCGTCATATACTGGGTCCCCAAGCCGAGTTTTGCACGGCGGACAACTAAGCGATCCTTTTGAATGCAATAGCGGAGTGAAACAAGGATGCACACTGTCGCCCTTGCTCTTGATTTGGTATTTGAAGCAGCTGAATTGAATAGTTTTGGAATCAACTGGAAATTTAACCGTAAACTAGGAGATCTAGAATATGCGGATGATGTTGTACTATTTTCTTCTCGTCATTCGGACCTTCAAACCCAGTTAGATAGACTCGCCACAGAAGCCTCAAAAATTGGTCTTAAAATCAACTGCGCAAAAACGAAAAGTTTGCGGGTAAACCCCACTAATACAAACGCCATTAGTATCGATAACTTGCACATTGAAAACGTTGACAAATTAGAGTTTCTTGAAAGCCAAATTACATCATCCGGAGGAGCACTGGACGATTTAGACTGCAGAATTCGTAAAGCCAGAGCTGCCTTTGGACAATTAAATAGATTCTGGCGAGAACCGAATATCCGGCTAAAACCAAAATACGAGTCTTCAATGCATGCATACAGTCGGTATTGTTATACGGTTCATTACCAGTATTATTGTCAAGAAGCTCCAAACATTTGTCAATCGATGTCTCAGAAGCGTATTACGTATATGGTGGCCCCGAACCATTAGCAATGTGCGCCTTTGGGAACTTTGCGAACAAAAACCAATCGAGATTGAAATTCGCAAGCGCAAATACAGTTGGTTGGGTCCCACGCTGCGTAAAGATTATGATGAGATACCGCATGCAGTTCTAGAATGGAACCCACAAGGCAATCGATCCATTGGCAGACCTAAAATGACCTGGCGCAGGACGCTCAACCGGGAGACCGGGAAATCTATTATCGAACTACGAGCAATGGCGCGAAACAGAGAGCATTGGAAATCATTTGTTAATAACTTATGTGAATGACTACGTTTATAATTTGTTGAAATTATGAATATGTCCCTAATAATAATCAAAAGCTGTTAAGTCGGTGCGTTAATGTTGTTCAATTCAATGATATAAAAAAAAGAATTGAAGGAAATGGGCCCATAAGACAAATTACATTTTTTAAGAAACTAAAAAAGAATCGATAATAAATTAGTTTAAAACATTTTATTTCTTACAAATGGAACACCAATATCTATTTCACTTTCTTCTTAAGCCTTAATTTTAACACTATTTAGTACTATATACATCACAATCCAGCAGAAAGCCATGAGTTGCACACATTGTCACAATCCCATGACAAATTAAGTGATGTTAAAAAAGTGGATGGAATCAATAGAAGAAACAGTAATATTCTTAAATAAAAATTACACAAACTTTGGGCTTATAACTTAATAATATAACAAAAATATCTAAATTATTTAATCTGGGATAAGTTTATAAACAAAATGAAAACTTAATGACTATACTTGTGATTCCATGCTCAAATCCCCAACAATGCTCTGCATACTTGGCTCAGACTCAGAGCGTTTATGAGTGCGTTTGGGTACACTTTTGCAACGTTCCTTTTTTTGAGCTGCTGTTGTACCGCCAGCACTAGTAGATGCATTAGCAGCACCAGAATTACTTTCGGAAACCAATGATTGTAAATCGGGCTCACTGTGTGCCAATTCTTCTTCCTGATAGGCAATGCCATTTGTATTATTTGGTTCGAGTACGTTTTCATTAAGGCACACATCATCTAAATCAACATCACTATTCGAAAATAAAGCTGTTGCAGCCAATTCCAAAGAATTTGTGACATCCAAATCAATATCATTTGTCGAAGGTTGTAACTTGTTAGGAGTCGAGGTAATAGTTGAAGTTCGTATATAATTCGAATTGTTATTAATCAAGTGACTAGCATCGTTCATTTTTGTATATGAAATCATACTAGATGGATTAGTTGTAGCATTTGATTGTGGCACTAAATGATTACATAAATTCGTGTTATTATTATGATTTTGAATGATGTTGAGGTGGCTAGTAGTTCCATTTAGGTTTTGTGTATTGGTTGAAGTATTAGCAGAAATTGGCGGTATGACCAAAGCACTAATTGGTGTCACATTTGTCATGCTACTCGGTGTTGAATTACAGCGTTCGTCCTGATGATCTTTCATTAGTTTACATGCTTTACCAAGAGCACAAATCGTAAGACAAATCCTCAAACACAAAACAAAGAAAAAGGCAAGTGCAAATAATATCCAAGCAGCACAATTTTCAAATGAAACCGCCGTATAAATTGCTTTTATGAGGACTATAGATAATGGAAACGGTATGAAACCCATGCGACGTGCAACCAAATCCGAATGATCTGAAAAAGCATGTTTTTGCCTAGTCTGAGTCATGTCATAGGCCAAACTTGTTGTATATTCACGATAAATACTATCGGGCAACTCATTGAAGCGTGTTATGAAAGCATGCTTAATCCAATCAATGACCATTTCAGTGAGTAGCACAGCAAAACAATCCGGTAGCATATTAATGAATTGAGCCAAACTCCAGTCAAATTCCTTCATGGTTTGTATCATAACAATAAACAGCAACACTGATAAATGGAAACGCTCTCGGACATCACTGCAGGAAAGTTGAAAAAGATTATTTTTATCGAACTTCTTAAACACAGAACCCTTTAGTTCAATGAAATTATTCGATATCATAATTGTTAATAATCCTTTGTTGTTTGAATTAACAGCAACATTAAGTGTTGTGGCCTGGAATGGTAGATTAGATTAGATTCAATTCGATTAAGATTTCACTTTCAGACTTACCTGAAATATAATCAATATACTATGTAGAACCACATAGATTAAAGCAAAAACTATGTGAGTAGATAAACCAAAATGTTGCATTTTCGATGATTTTTGCTCTGCTGCCGTCCAGAACAAAGCATCAATACAATCTTGGCCAAATGCTGATAACAAGCGATCACCCACTTCTAGCATATTATAAAAAATATATAACTTGATAATTGATTGTGATTTGATGATGTGATAAACACGATTTGTATCCAAACTAAGCATAACCATAAGAACCACAATCCACATGGAACCCTTTAACAAATCACATATTTCGGCGGGCATTAATAATTTCGGATTGCTACGTCGGAAACGAAAGATTTTCACAAAAATTCTCGTAATCAAAGCCCAGATGGCCATGACAAAACGCACAGGCAGAAATGTATGAATATATAGAAAAGAATCAGCACACTGCATCAAGCCATAGAGCATGAAACGTTCTACATCCGCTGGTATGCGTATAAATGAGTAAATTCTTTGACGTCGTGCAGTATAACGTTCCTCATCATGATCCAAAATATAGCCACGTGTCATTTCAACACGAAAGAAGTCCAAAAATGAAGGAATCGCAGTCGTTTCTGCAAATGCATTGATGCAATTAATCAATTTCACTTTTATATCACTTTCAAGTTCTATCTTTCTTTATTTCTGTTTTTACTAGTACATACCAGTTTTCTCATGCTGTTGCACATTTGTGGCATTAATGGCACTGCCACCAATGCCCCCACCACTACTGCTGCCTGTAGTACCAGTTCCAACATTCATAATATTATTTGCACTGCTGCTACTGCTCACAGAGGGATGTGATTTGTTTGATTTCCTTGAATCACTTATATCTTCTATTCTATATTGTGTTCCCTCTGTTGATGTTGTTTCACCACGAAATCTTAGCTTTTTCGTTGGTGTTAATGCTGCCATTTTTGGTTTAGTTTTTTGCTTAAAATCTCCTTGAAATTCTTTCCTTTGACTATGAAAAATTTAATTGCATTTTATCAAAAAACCATTGTTTTGTTTCTTCTTCTTGCATAAAATGATAGTCACTGGGATTTCCAATGCATTAGAAGAATTAATTAACAAAAATTTTGAAAAATTAAAAATTTAAAAATTTATATAAACAATAATTTTTGTGCTTTATCTTATTACAGTGTTTTTATGAGAGACATTTATTTAACAAACATTTAGGAAAACTTATATTTTCCAGCCCTGTTACGAACAGCTGATAATGGCAGCATGTGTACACGATACATCAAGTACGTGTACATGATCAACAAACAATAGCTGTGATTTGACACATAACATGTATATGGTACTAAATTACACCGCAAGCTTTTTCGTATTCAGAGGTCGTCAACGAAACAAGAAATCGCTTGCGCGAACAAAACGAAATATTGCTTAATCGAACGTTCAAGGGAACTTGACAAGGAGTGGATGAGCCTGAGTGCTGCCATCAAATTTTGAGAAAATTGAAGGTGCCAACCATGCCATTTAAGAAGAAGGTAACTAAAATAATAAATTACATTGAAAACAACAACAAGAAGAGTATGATGAAAAAGATGTTCAGGGGAACGGGACAAGAGACGAGCCTGAGTGTTGCCATCAAGTAGAATTTGTCACGAAAGGTGCCAACCATGCCATTCAAGAAGAAGATAACCAAAATCTAATAAATTAATAGTTGTCACACAACAAAAAGCAACAAAGTGTAATAATTAAGTTATGAGACGATAAAGAATCAAGAAAAGATTTCCAGCATAATCGTCCTTAAGAACACCATGTGTAAATGCATTAATTATTATAACAATAAATTCGTCGTCATCTCTTCACCACCATTGGCATTTACATTGTTTAGAACATTTTATTACTATTAGAAAAAGTATTTTGTTTCTTTTATATTTATTGTTATCAATTTCATCATTATTATTATTATTATTATTGTTGCTGTTGCTGTTCTTGTTGTTTGTTGGTAACAAAACACGAAAACTTATCAATTTCTCAGAAAATGACAAATACTTTTTACAACCCATAGGCAGATAAAAAGATGCAATAATTGAAACATTAAGCCGTCTTAATTACAATGAGGATATCTACTTGACTCCGACACTATATAAGGGTGAATCATAAAGCATTAAGCTACATTATTCTGTTATATCTGGACGACATCAGACGCATAATACCAGCTAATTCAAAGACATCACATTAAAACAAATTTTAAAAGAAGAGAAGATTTTCATTGTTAACTTAACGTTCAAATCAACAAAACAAACAAAAACCTTAAAATGCCACGAGGAAAATACGTCAATCACAAGGGACGTAGCCGTCATTTTACATCACCCGAAGAATTGGCACAAGCTTCCGATGAAAGCAGTGATGAGGAGACCACCCCCGGCGGTAGCAGTGACGAGAAGAAAGATGAAACTACCGGTGCTGTTGGTGGTAGCACAAAAAGCAACAAAGCCTCATCCTCAGGTGCCGCCGCTGATGAATCCGATGATGATGAGGAAGATTGGCGTGATGCTAAAAAGGGCGTAGCATCACTGATTGAAATTGATAACCCAAACCGTGTTGTTCGTAAGGCAACGCAAAAAGTTGCCAGTCTTAATTTAAATGAAAAGCCCGAACTAACACGACGTGAACGTGAACAAATCGAAAAACAAAAAGCACGTCTACGTTATGAAAAACTACATGCTGCTGGCAAAACAACAGAGGCTAAAGCAGATTTGGCCAGACTTGCCCTTATACGACAACAGCGCGCTGAAGCTGCAGCAAAACGTGAAGCGAACAAAAAAATAGTCACTGCTAAAGAATAGATTAGATACTGAACAGTAAGTTTATTTTAGTTACAACAATTTTTTGTTATATTGTAAACCGATCTTTATATTTATATAAAATGCATATGCATTAATTATATACATAAAAAAAACATCACTTATGAAAAATATATGAGAAATTTACATATACAAATGTATATTATATACTATAAAAATAATATAAAATAAAATTATTAATAAAAAACAAATTATAATTATTTTTATTATTTAACAAGAGCTTATACTGGATAGATGGTTTAACTGGAAGGCTCACATCATATTTAAGCGTCAACATTTGATTTTTGACACTAGAAAAATGTCTTGGCATCTTAACCACAATACAAAACTGTCTCTGACAGCTCTGAAGGCCGTATAGAATACATCTGTAGGGCTATGCTTCGATTTCTAATATTGAGATACTCCAGTTCGACCAATTTAACAACAACAGCTGGTCCGATCAAAACCAAACTTCAAAGGAACACTCTCCAGACTATGATTAGTTTATATTCACAATATCCATATCCACATACACTTGGTATTTTAACTTATCATAACTTTAAAATGCTACTTGATAGAAGAAAGCGATTACATTGTCGTGTTCAGCAGGTCCAAATTTACTAGTCATTTTCATTAAAGCCAAAGACTTATGTAATAAGGCACTACAAACCCAATTTAAATTTATATTAGGTTAATAATTAAAGTCTGTAAAAATTATTAAATAAAATGGTCAAAAATTGTTGCGAAATTATAAGAAAAACACCCAATTTATTTGGAAAAACACAAAAAGATACAAAACATAAACTTAATTCTTATTAACTGTATGATCGTTTACAAAATTGTTGTATTGAATAACATTAAGCATAGCTAAATTAGATTGTTTAAGCGATTGGCGTCTATCAGAAAAAATTTCAAGGAAAGAAATATATGTACATCCGGATATTTCGAAATAATTTCATTTAGCTTAGCTGGTTCAGGTCGCGATGATTTGCTTTTGACTGACACCAAGACTTTCAGTTGTTCTTGCACTGTCATTCCTCGTTTTTCCGATTTCATAAGGGATTCAGTCAAGAACTTGAAGGCAATGACGGCCTTTGAGTCATTTTCCAGAGCAGGCACAAAATTTTTCATAGATAAAAAACTAGTTGTGTGTAATCTCGGGTTACATAACAACAAAATAATACAATAAGAAGAATGTAGATAAGCTCTTCAATCATTATTGAATTACAAAAAAAAAACCTCTTGTTTTAACAATAAAAACAATTTTTAAGGCTCTAATAATAACCTAAATCAACTGGCTCTTAAGATAAGATTATGGATCCTTTACAATTGTGGAGAAGTTTATAAATACACCATTCCAAAGCGCAAATTCGAATCCAATTAAAACTTATATACTTATAGGAATGGATAAAGATTCCTAACAGCTATGCATGGAGAAGTTTTTCCATGGAAAACTGGCTAGAAGGCATGATCGATTGTAATGATATCTTTGGTATACCTAATTTTTAACTGATTTAACTGAAAAGAGAAACTTGGTAGATGAAAAGTTGATTTTATTTTGTGTTTTTTGTTGTTGTTAGATTTTTCGTTTCTTTTCCTTTAAATATGTAAATATTTTAATGATTCCCATTTAAAATCAATAAATCAACTTAATTTATGAAAAAATAAAATCAATTTGAAGTAATGATGATTTAGTTTTATCCCATTTAAAGTTGGAAAAATTAAAAAGTCTTTTGTACTGGACTTAACATCATACCCGAACATCAGTTTGGGTTTAGAAGAGGACATGGAACGATTGAGCAATGCCACCGAATTGTCAAGTGTATTATGGGTGCACTTGAAGAAAAAAAATACTGTGCTGCTGTCTTTTTAGATGTCCAACAAACATTTGATAGAGTAAGGCATCCAGGTGTGCTCTATAAGATTAAGAAATGGCTTCCTGCACCATACTATCTACTTCTTAAATCTTACCTCACTGATCGCCCCTTCTATGTTCATCAATCGGGCGAGAACTCTAAAATATATGCAACTAATGCTGGGGTACCCCAAGGAAGCGTACTTGGCCCCATCCTATACACAATATATACCGCTGATATGCCAGTTGTAAACAATGTTGAGGTTGCAACATATGCAGATGACACAGCGATAATTGCATCGAATGAAAATAATGTCATTGCCACACAGCACTTGCAAAATCAACTTTTATTGGTCGAAGCATGGCAGAAGCAGTGGGAAATAGAGGTGAACACACAAAAGTCAGTTCAAATTACTTTCACCTTAAAGCGGGGAAGCTGTCCCCCAATAATATTGAATGGTTCTACTATTCCCCAAAGCGACACCGTCAAATACACCTGGATCGAAACGAAACAATTGCAACTGATAAAAAGCAGAAAGATGCACTGGCTCCTTGGACCAAGGTCTCAACTTAGTTTAGATAACAAAGTTCGACTTTATAAAGCAGTTCTGAAGCCAGTGTGGACTTATGCAATGCAGCTGTGAGGAACGGCAAGTAACTCCAATATTGAGATACTTCAAAAGAATCAGTCAATGACGCTACGTAAAATAGCAAGTGCTCCTTGGTATGTGACCAATTTTCACCATTTTCGCTGGAGCTCACAAAAAAAAAAAAAAATTGGTCTACGTAATTCTTAAATGGAAATTGTAGCCAAATTTGCTTTGATTGATCCCTTACAGAACTTAAGAAATGTTGCTTTGTTGATGAGCTACAATAAAATAAGAAAATTTCATTTCTATTCCATATATTGCATTCAACTCAAACGGATAATTGTAGGTGCGTAGTGGTCTGGAACTCGTTCATCCAACGAGTCTTGCATATATTCGAACGATAAAAGAAAATATGGTCAAGCACAATAACAGACACTTTATTAGATTGGAAGACCATGTCAATCACCTGACAATTAACCTGTTGAACAACAGCATGCAAACGCGATGCCTGCATTGATTAATTCATTTAAACTTGCTAAAGTGACTTACAACACAATTTAAAATTCGCTGCTTGTAGTCTGAAGACAGTAACAAATAAAGAATATAAAATAAAAAAAATAATTGATTTCCATAATTTCGTATAAAATTTATTTAGTGAACGACAAGCATAATCTCATGACTCTATCACACTGATATTCTCATCTATAGTTAAACAAAGATTAATGAAGAATACGCAGTAACGCCATGGAACGTAAGGCACCATTTGTAGATCAGTCATCATCTAATCTGTGCACATTATTCTATAGAAACATCTAAATCCAATGCAGTCATTAGTCAGGAGCCTATAGACAGACATATCAATGCCCCGATTTCGATCGTTTATGGAAATCGAAGAAGTAAAATCTACAATTTAATAAAGAAAATATTTAAAAATTGTAATTAAATTTACTAGAATAAATTAATCCACATGACTTTAACAAGATTCTATTAGATGATGATATACAAATTTTTGTTGATTTTGTCCGAGTATAATAATGCATCATGACAACACTTAAATGAGCTTGGATTATATCTTTTCTAAATAGTTTAATAAAGTATAACATAATATGTATACATAAAATGAAACACATAAATTTATTAAATGATTGTTTTTTATTTAAATATTTTATTTGAAAGTTTGTTTATTTATTGATTTATTTATATTATATATTATAACAGGCTCTCTCTTTTAGACAATTCAATTCACAATGATGATTTGTTTGGCCATGTTTCATTTTCTTAGACTAAATGCAGCGGGATACTGGGGGGGATTCGCAGTTAATAAGAGTTTAACTCTCATTTTATCTAACTTTCATCATCTCATCTCATCTTATCTCATTCCATTCAATTCAATTCAATTTATCTTTGAATACTAATAAAACAAATTTAGTTAACTACAAGAATTTAATTCGAAGTAAATTTGAAGCTAAAAATCTCTTTAGTATTTTTTTTTTGTTTTGTAATATTTGCATTATGATGAACTTTTGTAACATAACATATTTCCTTTTCTTGTTTTTATTTATTGTGTTAATTCTTTAGTTTTTCATAATTCAATAATTTCATTTTTGTTTATTTAATAAAAAAAAAAAACACATAAATAATTTGCATTAAACTAAAAATCTTATAAAACTATGAACAAATATTCAGAGCGCAATTAATAATATGCACAAGTAATGGTTTATGATGTATATGATATACTTATGATGTCTTCTATGATGTATGTGGTACATGTGTTAATCATAAATTTGTTTGTTTTTATATAAAACAGATAAATGGTACACAATTTTGTTTTTTGTTTTTTATCATCAATTTTTTTTTTGTGTATTTCATATAAAATATTTCATTTCTTCTAATCCTTTCTTCCTTTTTATAATAATATATTGTTTATAAATAGTGTATATGTGTGTGTATTTTGTTTTGCTTTTGTATTTTTGTTTTTTGTTTTAGGCTTGTAAATCATTTGCTAATCAATGGAACTAACAGAGAAAAATCAAAAATTAACAGAAAAGAAAAATAATAATAATAATCATAAAATATAAAACAAGAAATAACTTCTTTTTTTTTTGGGTTAATCTACAATCTTTTTGCTATTATGGCTTCATAAGTTAAACCCATTTTTTTCATTTACTTTCTTTCTTTCTTTCTTTCTTTCTTCCATCATGTAATCATTCCTTTAATCATTTTCCTACTTATCCCCATTTTCTATATTATTTTGTTTTATTACTGTTGTTGTTGCTGCTGTTGTTGGTGTTGTTATTTTTGTTGGTGTTGTTGTTGTGGTTGTTGTTGTATCTAGTTCCCGTTTCGCAGCTGCCGCCAATTTGTGTATGTGTGGAGATGATGGCGATGTCACTGTAATTCTACAATAAGAAAATGCTTTTTTGTTGTATAAAAATGTACGAAATGTTGTAATTAATTAATCAAATACACATTATTAGTAGTACATCGCCTCTTTCATCCATCATCCTCATGATTAGTTTAGTTTCATCCAAAAATATATGTATGTATATATTATGTTTATAAGTTTATATATATATATCGTTGTATTAGTTAGTTAGTATTCAATCATTAATCCTACCTAGGACTATTATCATCTTTTTCACAGACCAATGTTCGTGTCTTACTGACTGTTGGTCCATCACCATTGGTTGCGCTATGTGCATTTGTCGTACGTTTTACGGTAATTGGACGTAAACGTTCTTCTAGATCGCTTATTGAGCCCACCGAACTAAGACTCTCCTCACTGAAAGAGAAATTTAAAAATAGAGAAATTGATTAGTTGATATCATTTAATACAAGTTTTGGATGGTATCTTCTTGTAATGTCTACTGTAATATCTTCATTAACTGTAACCGACAACAACCGAAATATGGAGCATTTTATTAAAGTGGAAATCCGATTGAATTCTTTATAAAGAAAACAAGATTAAAACAAGTCATGTTTCTAATTAAATTTTGGGTGCTATTTCCATTAAGTAACTGCAACCGATTTGAAAGTTAATGATATGATAATAAAAAATATGGGAAATTCTTATGAAATGCAAATTTTATTGAAATACACACTTCTTTCCTCTGAGCAAGCCGAGGGTACCATATGCCGGAAATCATATTCAAATAAAAATGGTAAAGAATTATCTTTCAAAAAATCCCAAATTCATGGCAATTAACACCATTAATCTGTGTTTTATATCAATTTAAAGTTCTGTACCTCTAAACAAAACACCCTTTACTTATAACACCCCATATTTATCTACACCAGAGTTTCTTTAACTTAAGTTTTCAATTTTTTCATATCCCTGGAAAAAATTAAATGTAATATGAAAAATAAAGTTTTCCACCTCTAGTTCATAAAGCAAGTGGATTGTATTAGTATGTATTCAGCATTTTGGGCCTTGGGCACGTTAGTGAAACACAATTGTATATATCAATGTAAATTTGAGGTTATCGATCTGCTTAAAAATTTGCAATTTCTTTAGGATTCTGTCAAATTGTCCTAAGGAAAACATGTTTAAGGTTATATCACCCCCGAATATAATGAGATCACTGAGCATCGTAATGATTGATAAATTGATTTGCAGACCGGGAGGAGTCTATTTCGTTTTTTAGTCTTTAACAATGTTGGTCCGCCACTAGTCAATGTTGAAGCCTTCAATTTCAAAAGAACTTTCAGACCGAATAAGTTTAAGACACTCTGATTTACAATATTTTTTAAGAATTATGAGATGGGTGACCAATGAGATCTATTGTAATGCCTCTATTAATTCTCAAGATGAAGGAGATTACATGTAAATATCTTCAGTGAGACTAGCACCAAACTCATATTTATTGGAAGGATCAAGATGAAGAGTTGCGCTCTCAATTTGGATAGTTTTTCTTGTATGTTCGTAATTCACATTGTGTTAGCTAACTGAGGTTTAATCACTTTCCTCGCAGAATTTCCCACTAACATATATGTACTTATTAGGAAACACTCAGCTTATTCAAGTGGTACCTCAGTCTACGTAAGAATCAACAGTTTGTATTTAGGCATACTTATATTAAATTTATTAATACGCCAATTTTTACAACTAGTGAATTTACTAGCCACCAGCAATCCAAAAAGATGCTTATGACTTAGTATGTAAACGAGCACACACTGGTCCGCCTCTACATTACCTACAACTAGTGAATTTACCAGCCACCAGTAATGCAAAAAGGGGCTAATGACTTAGTATGGAAACGACCAAACACTGGTCCGCCTCTACATTACCTACAACTAGTGAATTTATCAGCCACCAGTAATGCAAAAAGTTGCCTGTGAATTATTATCGAGTGGGGGAGTACTGCCACCAAGCACACTGCAGGTCTGGCAACTCTGTATGTCACTTTTTCTTTGAATTTTTCAAGTTTTTATAGATATTACTCCCTTTTATCTAAACTACAGTTTCTTTAACTTATTTTTTTAATTTACGAAAAATGCCACTTAAAGCGTTTATCAGGAAACCGGTGGTTTATTTTTACCACTCGATTTTCCTGCGAGCTTAGTCCACATGATTAGGACTTGTAATTGAATATTCCCTTATTAAATCAGTTTCTATAACCTACAAAATTATTCTTTATTATTCTAAGTAAATAAATACCTTTCACTTAAGTCATCATCGCCTTCTTCTTCCATTGCCTGCTGCAGATCAGCAATGCGTTGCAAAGCCAAACGTAAATCATTTTTCAATGCTGCACTCTCCGATTCCATTTGTTCGATTTTCTTTTCTAAATCTTTACGTTTTGTAAGAGATTCTTGCTCTCTACCCGAAACATTATGGAATTCTTCACGTGTCTCACGTAATTGCTTTTGTGTTTTCTTAACTGCATCCTGTGATTGCATTTCACGTAATTTGGCTTGTGATAATTCATTTTGTAGTTTTTCAAACGCCTCTTTTTGGCGACTGACTTGAACTTCTAGACGTGCACGCGTTGCATTCTCAAGTTCAAGACGTGATTCTAGTTCTTTAGTGCGTAATTCCAAACTGAAAAGGAATAATATTTTTAGTTTAAACTAGGCAAATCTTATTATTAATGTTTTAATTACCGCTTGGACATCATTGCTGCCGAAGGATCTCCCATACTCTCAATATTCTCCAGTCTATGTTGTAGATCTTGCAGTTGTTCCTTTAGATTATTACGTTCTGCTTCTACATCGGATAATTTAAACTCATATTCTGATACAGCAATTTGCTCAGTATTCAATTGTTTCACTGCCGTTGTGTATTTCTTCATTAGCTCAGCCAATTCTTCTTCATTTTCTTCGATTTGAGCTTGCAATTCTGTTTTATCGCGATTAGCACTATTGGCTTTATCTTCGGCATCATTGCGTGCACGATTCGATTCTTCAAACATAGCCTGCACTTCAGCCAATTCAGCTTCAGCCATTTGCCTTGCCTTCATTGCCAAGGAACGAGCAGATTCAGCATCTTCAAGTTGATTTCGCAATTGCCTGATTAAAGTTTTGCCTGGTGATTCTGCCTTCAAACGATCCAATTGTGTTTGGGCATCCTTGAGTAGAGCTTTATATTTGCGTAGCTCACGGCGTAATTTCTGATTCATTGCATCTTCAGCTTCTCGATCAACACGATCGCGATCTTCCCACGATGATAGACGTCGCTCCAACTCATGTTTCTCACGAAGCAGCAGTGTTCGCTCTTCATGTTCAGTCTCTAATTGGCACTCGAGTACTTTGATTTTCTTGTAGGCATTACCACGTGCTTCTTCCAATTCATCATCACGTTGTTGTGCTTCACGGCGTGCTTCTTTACGCATTGTTTCGAGTGTCATTTCTAAACGTAATTTGGCTTGTTCCAACAACTGCACTTGGCCGGCCATTTCATCAAGTTCCTCTTCTTGGTCTTTAACACGTCTCTCATATTCATTTTTGGTACGTCGCAATTGGGCAAACTCTTCTTCGGTGCCACCACCGAAGGTCATCTCTTCGAGTTCACGTTGTAGTGAGGCTAGTTTTTCTTCCTTTAGATCTAAATCAAGACGTGTGTCCTATAGAAAAAATTAGGATTAGTAAATAGTATTGAATCTATTGAAAATGTTAGTTAAACATACCGCCAGAGTTTGTTCCAATGTAAATTTCTCTGCAGTCAAAACATCTTTTTCACGTGAGAAACGTTCTTTGGCCTGTTTTTCTTGCCTAGCAGTGTCCTTTGGAGAAAAAAAAAATACATCTGTCCTTCAGTCTTCTCTTACACATCTCCTTCAATTCTACTTACTTGTAGTGCTTGACATTCCGAATCGAATTTCCGTTGCTTCTTCTCGAGCAAATTATTCCTGGCGTTTTGTTCCTCCAGCAACATACGCAAGTCATTCATTTCATTTGTCATTTTCTGAGATTTTCGCTTCCATTGACAAACAACTTGACGTTGCTCTTCGACTTCCTCATAGGCATCATTAAGCTATAAACAATTGAGAATCAATAAAATGGAGGAACCATCAATGCAAAACCTATTAAAACTTACCTTCTTTTCCAATTGCTTCTTGAGACCCACAAGTTGTTCCAAATCATGTTCATGCTGAGTCTGTAGACGCCGTTTAGTGAACTCCAATTCACGTGCTGCACGCTCATATTTCAATTTATAAACGCCACCACTACCGCCACCTTCTTCCAAATCAGGATCTTCATCCTCTGATATGTTATTCAAATCGGATTTGGCACAGATGAGTTCCATTTCCAGTTTTTCAGCTGTTTCCTGAAGATTCTGAACCTTTGCGTGTTGCTCACCCAAATCTTTTTCAAGTTTAAGTCGTTCTCCAGTCTCGGCTTCAAGTCTTTCTGTGGCGATATGCGCTGTAGAACGTTCTTCGGCTAAGTCTACTGTCATCTCGGATAGCTTTAATATGAGAATTTGAAACACGATTAAATAAATAAACAAATATATGTGAACATTTTCTAGTCAAAAAACAAAGCTAAGTCGATGGTGCTCAGTGCCGTGTTGTAACAACTGAGAGCGTCTTGGGAAAAGTTGAATTTCCAAGCCCCTAAAAAAACGCCTGCATATTAGAAGTCCCCAATTTGCTAGTATGATTGCAAAATAACTTATCTGAGAATGAAATATATACCCTCCCGTTGTGGCCTCCCCTTATGATTTTGCCTTCTACGTGGGACTAGAGAATGAATGTCGAAATTTTATTGATCTATTCCTCTTTTTGTTCGGGGCCCCGAAAACAAGTTAGAATTCCTAATGAATACTAGAATCTCCAAAGAGCTCTAATTATGAAGTATGTTACAACAGGTCTTATCAAGGTGACTAGTGTTCACCCTTTCCTAATCTAAACCAATCTAATCGATGCCCCGGAAATGTACCTATGATGCCCTTAGGAAAACGAGCCTGTGCTACCAAAGTTTTTTATCGATTTAACCCTTGCTTTACTACCTCATCATATTCAGATTCATCGCCTTCCTGTAACGTTCGATCATCTTCTGTGGGTACTGACATTTCCCGTGCCACTGAATTCGACCGTGATGTTGGAGTATTTGGCAGTTTCTTAGACAGTTGAAATGCTTTTGTTAAAATATTCTGTGTTGAACGTGATCTGCCCAAGGGACAACGATCCATACTATTTCTTTCGCGTTGTCGTTCAATCAAAGAAATTGTATCATCATCATAAACGGAATTAGTTGGTGTTGTACAACGACTATCCAAACTAGCATTACTCTCCGAGATGTTGCCCCTTGAACGACGTGACCGTCTGCCCATGGCTTTCCATTCCTCTTGGACATGATCCGTTCGTTTTAAGAAATTCTGTATCTTTTCACTGAGATATGACGAAGCAGTATTGGGATCCTCATGCGAAGGTGATGGCCTTAGCTTTTGATGCACTGGTTGCTTGGAGCAACCAAGCATAAATGATAAATTTGCATCGAAAACAACCGGTGATGATTCTAGATTCCGCATTTCATGAACATCCAAAGGATCACCACGTGTATAGGTCTGTGGAAAGACACGACGCGGTGGTGTTTGTAGACGTGAAAGGCGTGCTGAACTTGAAACCGGCGATGATGTTCCTGTACTTCGCATCGATTGTGCTGGACTTGGTGAACGAGTTAGCAAACGAAGGCGATCCAAACTAGTGCTACTACTGCTGCCTGTCGTTGAATTAGTAGTCATCGAAGAACCTAGCTTAGAAATAGGAAGCTTTAGTGCAACCTTCAAAGGTGATGCGGATGACATTATATTTGTCTCTTTATTATCATCACCATTAGTATTACCACTCAATGAATAGCTGCCCCCATTATATGTGTCAACCTTGCTGCTGCGCGTATGATTAATAGTCGATTTAATACTCCCGCTGCTGTTGATGCCGCCAACGCCTGTTATATCTCTGTATATTGGTGATGTTTTTGAGGTAGCGGTGCTGTGACGTACAGCTATGGGCAAGAGGCCATCATCGGATTCATAATTGAGTGAGCTATGTGAGCGCAAGTGACTAATTGTGTTATGCTTATCACCATAACTCAGCTGATGATGACTCTCAGTGCTACCATTTGTTTTTCGCGTAAAAGTAAAAGGAGGTTGAGCTGTTGGTATGGGTGGTTTGGATAGTTTCGTTAAGGAAGAGGAGTTGTTGTTGTAGTTGCCATTGGAGGAAACAGTAGAAGATATAGTGGAGGAGGAAGAGGAAGAATTGTAATAACCATAAGGACCATTTGTTTTAGGCGGCGGCACTGGTTTCGGTGGTTTGCCCATGACAGGTTTTTTAGAACTACTATTCATTGCTTCCAGCACACGATCCAAAAAGGCACCACCGTTTCCTTTGATCTGTTGCTTTTGATTTATATCCTGTTTAGTTATTATTGTTGTTGTTGCTGTGGTTGACCTATTTGAAATATCTTTTGAATTCATAGTTGTTGTTGATGAAGAGGAGGAGGAGGAACTTGATGTAGTAGTACTAGAATATTGTGTTGGGTTTTCAACGCCCTCAACAGTTGGTTGTTGTTGTGGGGCCATTGTGGTTTTATTAATTTGTTGTATCGGTTGTTGTAAAGATTTTTCTTGACTCATGCAGAACAGAACAAATAGACAAATTGTTAATAAGACAGAGAGAAGAAGATTTCGCCAATATAAATTTCGGTTTTATATTAATTTAATATAATTTTTTATATCGATTTCGTTTTAATTTTTTCGTTTTATATATTTTTTTTTCTTTTCTTTTTAATCGGGAGACACACACACAAAACAAAGTAGAAGGATTGATCCAGTAATCTACATGCTTTAAGTAGTAATTAATAATCGTTGTGTGTACTTAATTAAATTTAAAATTAAGTGTTTTGTTTCGTTGTGTATAAATAGTATAAGAAGAGGACGAGCGGTTATATCCATGAACTCATAAAAATGTTTATCAATGATTTATTTAATTAAACGTTTCATGCTTTTTAGTACAAAATGTGAAACAAAGAAGAGTCTTCTTATAATCATAATTTCTTTCACTTTAAGTTCTGCTACTTTTTTATATTTTTTTTTTAATTTTTATTAATGTTTCCGGTCAGCGGAAATTGCCAAACTATGTTTTATATTTTCCAATAATTGCTTTAGTTATGAGATCATCCAATCAATAGAGGAGAAGGAGAAATTGCAACACTTGGTCAATGCGTGACCACTGCTCGATCACTCTTTTCTCTATTATAATGAGCGTGATATAGTATGTATATACGATCCGATTCGTTCCGAACTGATTTGTTCCAATTTGTTTGCAATTCGATTTTTTTGCACGCACTAGACACCACGATGGACGACAACGGATGAACTACAAAACAAATGCAAACGCTTGGCCTAACCGCTCGACAATGACTAAAGTTATATATAACCGATTTTTGTTCGCTTTGGTTCGCAGTCTAAGATATAAATCGTATCGTACTATATATCGGGGATCGGTAGCTGATGATTGTTCGTCGTATGTAGTACATTCATATATTCATTCGTCTGCACCAACAAAAAAAACAATTTGTGCGTGTTGTTGTTTTGTCTCGTCTATCAGGCGAATAAAATAAACGAATAAACGAATGAATGGCTCGAGATCTCTTAGGTTTTTGTTCCCGAGATCTTGTTGCCACCACTACCTACTCTTGCTATCTAAGTTCTCTTATAAAAAAAAAATAAATATTTATATATAAAAATAATAACAAAATGTTGGCAATCTGTTTTGGAACACACACACACAAAAGATACAAGATTGCAATAATATGTAAGAAACAATTAAATTAATAAATGTTTTTCACAAATAATATAAAATTTTAGATATTATATGAAACAAGTATGGCATGTGAATCTCATATTGCAAATAATTAACAAATTTAAAATGTTAATTTAAGACTCATGATATTTTCTTTTGTAATTTTTTTTAAAATTACAATTACAATATCAAATCAAATATTGCATTTCTCAGATCACCATCATCATCATCATCGCTAACTAACTATAATATGCAACAAAAATATCTATACTTTAGTACTATAAGATAAAAAATACATATATCTATTTATATTGAATACAAAAAAGCACTTAAATGTTGTTGATGTTCTGAATGTCGGACACAAGAGCAACAGCAGCAGAAGCAACAAGAACAAAAAACAGAAATAGCAATTTAATAGATCTTTTTATTTTTTATACACTACAGTCTAGTGTACCATATGTAAGTAGTGGATCGAGTCTATAAATTAATGAAGAAATCATTCATTCATATTGAGTTTACATATCGATAAGTAAACAAACACCTGTTGATGTTATTACAACGTCCTTCATAATTAGCGCCAGCGCTAGGTGAATTTTCAATAATTGGGTGTCGTCTCCCTCATATTGAAAGAAGAGCATATTTATCTTAAGAAAAAGCTTGTCATAATCGACTACATTAAACGCGGGCTTTTTCTTTTGAAACTATGATCGAAAGTGAGCACAAAAAATAAGGTTTATACTTAGAACTATATTGAAGGCTTTGTGGACGTATGGAATCCAACTGTGGAAAGATTCCAATCCAAAACAATCCGTCAAGTTCTAGATGCACCATGATTTGTAACAAACAAATCTTCACAAAGAGATACAAAAATGTCTTTAGTCAATATATACTTGTTAAGTCTTAGTAGTAGTAGTTAAATGTAATCTATATATATATACTAGCAATATTGCTTTGTAAATATAAGTCCTGCAAAAGCTCGAGAAAGGCTCCACAAATTTAAATAATCATTTTTTTTTTCTTTTTTTGATGTATCGACTCAGTATTGAAAAAAAAAATTCCGAAAAACGTAAAAGGACCGGCAAAAAAGGAAAAAATTATTAAATTAACCAGGTGTGCGAGTGAGATGACAAAACATGACCATGAAGCGAGTTTGGTCATGTATTAAGCGGTAGTCATCTGCAGTGTATTAAAATAAATACCAGGACAACCGGCTTTTCTTAAATTATAGTCGCAAAAGAAGAAGCCGAGGAAGAAGAAGGTGATATTAATATGAGGAGATATAGCAAAAAGTGCCCACAAGCGAATTTTAACAAATAAAGAGGATTATCTAAGACATTTAATGAGAAATGATTATACATTTGTTACAGCTAAACAATCAGTAAATGTTTGGGAAAGAGATTCAGATTAACTTCTGCCCGGGTATCTAGTCTCCTTATAAATCAACTTTTGTTCACGAGAAAATATGTCAAAAGATACATATTAACAGATAAAAAACATTTATAAAAAAATATTATCTTTTGATACTATTAAATGTTGTTTTCGTCTGTCTGTCTGTCTATAAGAAAATTGTCAATCGACTGAAAATAACTTTTTGCCACCTTTATATTGTTGGACATCTTTTTTTCATTGCGAACAGAAAAATATTTTATCCATGACTCAGGTTGAATAAGTGATTAATCAAGAGGAGAAAAATAAATAATAAACAAAAATTCAAGAATTTTCCATTAATTTTCTTTGATTAAAATTACTTTTTAATTTTTACAGGATTTTTTGTGTTGTTCGTTATGAAAAATCACATTGATTTGTTTACATTTTTATCCAAAAATCATTTAGCTAAGGAGCCGAAAGGGTGTCAATGATATGTGCCTTCTTTAGGAAATCAATCAACATCAACTAAAGAAGAAAACATCATCACCAATTCAAGTATTTCGTATAAACTCATTCTCAAAAAATCTCAATATGTTAACCATAGTATAAGTATATGTATTTTGTTTAATGGTTTTTGACATAAACATGTCATTAAGAGTTCCATTTTAAAAACACCTTCACTGATACATTGGACATGGCACATTATTTTGAAGACTTTATTCAAAACCTAGACAAAAACTATATTTATTTAAAAGTCGTCCGCTGATTTCACGAACTATACATTTTAAAAAGTAAGTCTTTTAAATATAAAAGAGAAATATTATAATGAAAGTCTACTTTTTCAATGAATATCTCATAAAATTTGTTGTCCAATTCCAGTTTATTTTCAGTAAAAAGCTCCAAATATATTGTATAGAAATATAGTTGTTTACAATTAGTGGCACTTAAAAGTTAATGTCAGTATTTATGTTATAAGGATGACAATGATTCTTCTATTGAATAGTCAATGCCGTAGCATCCTATCGACAACAAGAGGGTCTGACAGCCGAATAAGGTTGGGAAAAGTCTCTAAACAGTCAGTAAATAGAAGCAATGGCAATCCAACAGCCTGTGGAAGAGACTCTGACAGACGAATATGATTGATATGATGATATAATAGAGCAACAAATAGTCCTTCGAAAAATCAAAAAACATTGACGAGAAGGCAAGCCAAAGTTTTCAAAAATCGATGATGATAATAATAATAATGATTTATAGGTCATAAACATTTTCATCATAACCAATTCTTTTTCAAATATAGTATAGTAGTATAAATATGTTTGCTTGTTTGGTCTTATTTTTTTTTTTTGTGTCCCCTGGCAATAAAGTACGAAAATTAACTTGGAACAGGGACCAGAGATTGATTTAGATGCTACAAAGAAGCCCACGTCCATTCTTTTTAGCAGTGAACAGCAGCAACAAGGCAACGCAGCATGACAAATATCAAAGCAATGCCGAAGTAAAAAAAAAAAAAGTTTAATTTGGAATTGATCGAAAACATTTCTACTATTAATAGCGGAAAAATATTGCAAAATATCTTATTTTATACGCTATGTTCTTGTTGTATATGTACATACTAGTATTTATACAAGTATCTGTAGCCATACACAAATAATCACGAAGATGTTGCCAAGATTTCTTTAGTTGTATATGTGATGCGGTGTTGAATTGTCAATGACGATGATGGTGAGATGGTGACGGTGACGGAGTCGGTGGCAACCACAGTTTGGCATGAGTGACATAAAGGCACACATTTTTCAAAATTTTTTTGTTTATCTTTTCAATTATTTTTTGTATCTTATTAAATCTTCTAGTATGTACAAGGGACATAATGAATGTGAACGCATTGTTTCATAATTTTAAGATTTATTTGACAAATGCTTGCATGCACGCACGTTTGTCATTTTGATGAATTTATCTGTTTTTTATTTATTTTTATTTCAACTCACCTTGGCCTCAAGCTTTTGATTTTCCATTTTCAATTCGCTACGATCATTCTCAATCTTCTCGAGTTTTCCACGCAACAATTGTAATTCTTCATTAGCGAATTTTAATTGTTCCTCAGTACGATGTACATTAAGTAATGGTGTAACTCGTATCAAGAGACGCCACCAAGGCCAATCGCGTACAGTCAAAAAGGCCCTGACATTGCGTTGAATGCAACGAACAGCAAGTTCCTGTCATTGGAAGGGAATTAAGAAAATTAATAACATTATTATAAACAATTCAGAGAGGCAATTCCAAGTTCATATGGATTGTCTGCCTACCTGTACACGACGTTGCGTCATATGTTTGCGCGCCAAATAGCCACGACAGAACGCCTGCAATTGTATAATTCGATCCGATAAGAGTACATCGCGTTTAGCTTCCAGCTCATTAAGTACGCCCGAACGGAATAAAACCTGCAATTACAATAGAAACATGTTCTTGTAGTTGTGTAGATTGTTTAATTATCGAAAATAAAAACGAAAACTTATAGCTCTCTTTACGTCATTTTATTTATTTTCAAACTTAACAGATTCATGTTTATTATTTAGAAAAAGAAAACCAGATATTTCGATAAATGAGACGACATTAAATCACGTACTAAAGCCATATTTTTTGCTATAAAATTATTTATTTCGGAATTCTATATATGCTCGAAATGCTCTTACAAGTAGAATAAATGAATGTAGTGTACCGGTGAATTTAAATATTTTTTTAAGTGAAAAGAAAACAAATACCATATTATGAAAAGTTGAAATCTTTAAAAGAAGCAATTGTTATACTCTTCACGGGAGTGAATAGTATTATAAGTTTGTCATGAAGTTTGTAACACACAGAAGGAGACATCGTAGACCACATAAAGTATATAAGGTAAGGTAAGTTCCATTCAAGAGACCAAAAAAATCCGTAATGCTTAGAATATATTGGGGATATGGTAGATGACCTGCTCGCCATAGGAAAGAGTTCACCCAGAAGCCTTATAGCCCACTATGATGCCTGGTTTGGACTGCTCTTAGCTTTAGTAGTCGCCTTCGACATTACCGGCATGGGAGACCCTACCATTAGCCACCAGCATTACTCGTAGGGTTCTTACACCTGCTGAGTTCCCTTAAAATGAAGAATATGTGTAGTGTAATACTTTTAAAAATTGATGTGTGCGTTTTTCTTAAAGTCACTTTTCTGTCTTGGATTCACTCATTCTCTACCCACAGTATCACAGAGGAAAGCCACTAAAAAGGCATTATCTGTACTGATATTTTTATACTAGCATTATAAAGAGGTAAGATTTGTTTTATTGTAAGTTTGTTTGTTTGTAATGAATAAACTCAAAAACTACCCAACTGATTTTAAAAATTCTTTCAAAATTTTAAAAATTCTTTCACCTATAGAAAGGCTACATTACATCATCTTCGTTTGGGCGCTCGCTTTGTGATCAGCTCGATGAGACGAGTTGATTTAGCCATGTCCGTCTATCCGTTTGTATGTATGCAAACTAGTCCCTCAGTTTTTGAGCTAGAGAGCTTTTGCACATAGGTTTCTATTTACCATACGCTGCACATTTGTCGGAATTAGCCGAATCGGACCACTAGGGGGTACCTCCCAGACAAACTCACATTAAATGACAAATTTATACAGAGTATATACGTACAATAAAAATACAATGCAACTCAAACTGTTTTCTTTGTTGATACTCAAACTGCAGCAGGGAGAATATGGTGATGCTAAGAAAGGAAGGTTGGATGCAATAGAAGAAGAGTATTTCATCTTTGGCATAGCCAATGATAGCCTTCTTTCTGGTTTTTAATCAGGTTTTTTATATCGTTTTATAATCATACTAAAGTCATTTTTTATCCTTTGAAAACAAAAACAAAAAAATCAATGTTCCTTTGTTAAAAAACTAATTTCCTTTTTATCTCTTATACATTCATTATTCTTACAGATTTATTATCATCAGGTTCATCTGAAAAGATGTGATTTATGTTTGTATAATCTCCATTAACATTTTGACAAGTTTTCTCGAACATTTATGGAATTGTTTTTTGCTCAACAAGACACTCATTTTAATTTGTTCCCCGATATACCTACCATCTCTTGGAAGAAAAACGACATTTTAAACTTCTACACCTGGTATCCACTTTAAAGATTATTCTTTACAAACTTCCCTCTTAAATGAAAGATTGATTTAAAGTCCTTTGATAAAAGATTCATTTGCAGAATCTAAACCACATATAGATTATTGTAATTAGTTTTCTAAAACAATTTTCAATTGAGATTGTATTTTGACATTTAGGTATAACATAATTTTGTATTTCCCTTCTCGATAGGTAATCGTATGTTTTAAAAGGCCGTAACTAAAATTCAGTTGGCTTACTTGCTTAAAGAATTGTCCACTTCTTTACAAGACCCAACGCCTAAATCATTGTTTGCATTCTATCATATGTTAAAGTTTCTTACGTACAAAATTTATTTACTGGAAGATCTCAAATAAATTTCTTAAAACTCCGTACTCAAATGATCGTTGTTTTTCGCTGAGTAAAAGATAATTTTCTCTCTTCAAAATTCATTAGCCAGGTGTAATCGTTCATATTCAATTTCTGGAAATTCACTTTGTTGAGTTTTATCTGTGACATGTTTATCTTTTATGTTAACATTTCTCATTTACTACAAAAAATTAATCATTCAAAATTCAAATTTCTCGATTACAAGACTTTTCATTCATCTATTGGAGAAAACACCTCTTCAACAAGCGGACCCAGCTCAAGCGTCTGTACTGGCCTAGTTTGAAGCTCTCACTACGCAATAAGTTGCTGCTCCATAAGGTGTTTCTAAGACCAATCTGGACCTATGGCATTCAGTTATGGGGCTCTTAGCACTTTAATAGGTGCCCCCTTCTACTTATGTTATCAACGAAATCATTCATTGCGACCTCAAGATCGCTATCGACTTGACAACGTCCTCTGCAACTCCTGGACAATAGCCATCAAATCCTCAGACTAAAGCGCTATCATCATTTGGATCTTCCCTCCCGCTTCAACCAGTGACCAAATCACTATCCTACCTATTAAAACCTTTAGATAACTGAATACCTCATAAAATGTAGCTGCTGTTTACATATTGTTTTGTTAGATTCTAAATAAATAATACATACAACAAAAAAAAATCTATATCCTACTCATATGCAAAACATTGTAAGTTTTTTTTTTTTTTTTAATTTGATTATCACAAGGCATACCAATTTTAATATCATTTTAATAAGTTTCCAGAAATTTCTATTTTGAAAACTTAAGGGAAAAAGACTAGCTTAAAATTCTCAACTGAAACATCATACAGATAAATCTCTGCGAAACTCACTAAGTCTGCTATTACACGATGGATGACGACAGCAGAACTCTTTCTCTCTCTCAAGTTTCGTTTGTAGAGAAGGGAAGTGCCCAGGTCGCTCAGTCTATTTGTTCATTGTACGAAGAACAAAAACAAATCGCTGCCGGACAAAGAATAACGCCGGTCGCGTTGTTCTGATCCATCGTGTAATACCCGTATTAGCGAAATTTCCTACCGATCATTATGAATATTGCGATTTTTTTTTTTTTTTTTTGATTCTATAAAATCATAATCATTTAAATTTATTTTATATCGGGGAACTTGTTCAAATTTCAGAAAAATGGCTCAAAACTTTAAAAACATCGTGAAATTCCAACTAAAAAACATTTTGTTTTGGTTATAGATGTGACGTCAATAAAAGGTCTTTCAAATATGAACTACGTATGTATGGTATGTATCTGTGTAAAAAATTTAGTTTTCCATAATTAGTTTTATTTTTACATATTCATCAATATTTCTTTTTAAGATCCTCTGTTGAATTGATAGTTTTTGTTTTCATGTATAAATCATAAGAATCTCTTACAAAAAGCTTTAAAAATTGTTTACTCGAAGATCTCCTATTAATCAACTTTATTTCCTTATTAATAGATTATTTATTTTCTAGAAAATCACTTCCAAATATCTTGTAAAATATAAAATGCCTCATTAATCTCTTAAAATATTTGAGCTAAAAAATCATTGAAAAATGTTTACTTGCAGATGATTCCCTATTAATCTCAACAAAATCCCGACACATTACAAAAATCATTGCTAAACAATCCCTATTTATAGGAAAATATTCCAGAAAAAACAAATTGATATCTTTATAAATTTTTAGCAATCAATAAACTTTCACTGTCAATGTTCCAGACAAATTTGGAACTCAACACAGTCACGCATAATAAAATACCCAAACCATTACTAAATTGCTTGCATTTATGTCTTGGATCTCTCCGTCTCTGTCGCTATGGTTTTATTGTGCCTTCTTCAAAAGAAATGTTTTCATTTCGGATACATAAAAATAAGTATTCATAGCAGTGTCCATGAAATCACACACAAAAAAAAAAAAAAAAAACCAAGCAAAACAAAACAAAAATGAAAATAAAAAAGAAAGTATATTTAAGAAAAATCAAAAGCGGCATTTGAAATTACATACTACAAATAAACAAAATCAAGAAATCAAAAATACATATCTACAAAAATATCTATGTATATAAACCACCATAAAACCGTAAAGAAAAACAAGGTGTGTGAGTGTGTGGAGTGCACTAAAATGGAAACGAGGAAGGAAGGAAAGAAAAATATAAGTTTTAATAGAAAAATAATCACATCATTTGTAAGCGGTTTATAGTATGAGAAAATATAATAATAAACAAAACAAAAAAAAAAAATAAATACACCAAATAAAATTCCAAAACAAGAAAAATCAATAAAATAAAATGATATTATAATTTTTAATGTTGTTTATTATTGGATAAAAATACAATTTTATGCATTTATTTTTAAAAATAGCAAAACAAAATTTGTGGAAAAATAAAATAGTTTATAAGTAAATAAAAAATAAAATATGCCACACTGGATAAATTTGAGGAAAAAAACAAAAAGAAAATACAACAATAGAAAAAATATCTCTTAAAAACCATATAACAAACAATAAATTATTATAGTATATCATCTGCAGCCTCTCTCTTTTCTCTTATCTTCTCATCACTTCACAACACTTTCCTTCTCATCACATCTGTTTAGATATGTTTCAGTATAGACGTATAGTTACCTCTTTAGTGTAGGTCGGATAGATTTCTAAAGAATTCTGTATGCAATGCATGGGATTAACCTTGGCCACTTTTACACTTCGAATGCTTGTTTTAGATGAAGAACTTGTGTTGGCGTTGTTGCTGATGACAGTGGCAGTGCCAGCATTTTCAAATTTATTCATTAAAATGCTAATCTTTGGTGATTTCATACGATTAACAACAACTACAGATGATGATGATGATGATGAAGAAGAACCATCATCTGTTTCTGATAAAATACCCATAGAGGATGACGATGATGATGCTGATGAGGATGAAGATGATGATGACGATGAGGAAGCTGTCAGCACAGTATGTGTGCCGCCATCATTTTCATTCGAAATGTGTCCAGAATCATCGGAATCGCTTTGTGTTAGCTCATCATTCTTTGTTTTTAAATTATTCTTTATATCATCTTCCACCAAGTGATGAGTAGCAATGATTTCTTTTTCCATATGACAACTTTCTTTTATAATTTTTGTTGCATTTGTTTGACTTGTAGGTGGTGGTGTTGGCTTTTGTTGCACAACTTTTATCAATAGACCAGCATGTTTATCCGATGTCTCACCCAACACTGGTGGTATTAGTTTGCAATACTCCACTTTAAGTGGTTTTATTTTCGCTTCATTAGCATATTTCATTTTGTGGGCTATTAAATTCTTTCTTTTATTGATAGTTTGATTGTGTTTTATAATTTTATTATGATTATTATTATTGGAATTGATCCCACCTCCTCCTACACCACCTCTGGCTGATGGTTGTTTTGTATTTAATGTTTCAATTTTTCGTAAGATTTCCTGACCTTTAGCAAGACATTTACCAAGTAATTCATCACTATTACTATTGTGTCTCTTCATTGATGAAGTTGGTGTAGCAGCAACAACATTTGTCACCTTTGTTGCAGTTGGCCGTTTATTGAAACTATATTTTCTATTAACAACATGGTTTGTTGACTTAATAGGATTACAGTTTTTTGATTTCTTCTCTATGGAAGTTGTGGATACTTTCTTCATTTCTTCAACTTGAGTTTTATTTTGTTTATCTTCAATGCAAAAACTTTTACTACGCGTTCGTAAAGTTGAATTTTTGGAAATTGGTATGCGACTTGAAGAATTCGTTAGATCCCATACTGAACTGGAACGTGAACGTTTTACATTATTTCTTTGCAAATTCATAAGAGTGTTGCGATCGCCTAATGAAAATGTTGTTTTCGATTTACTTAGCATTCCTGGTTTTTGAAGTTCACGTTTCTTTAAAATGCTAGACACCGCCACCACCGGTGGTTCTTCTACTGATTTCTCTTCAATTATTTCATTATGAATTATAGTTGGCTCCTCAGCAGGAGTATTATCATTTAACAATTTTTTATTTTTAGTATTTTCTGCTGATTTAAACATAACTTCATTTTCATAAATGCCAACATCAATTTCAAAATTGTCATTCTCTTCTACATTTGATTCCTTAATCAACTCTTCATTGTTGTCATCATCCTGATAATCTATAAGAATTTTATCAAAACTCTTAAGTACCGCATTCAATTTACTTTCATCGTGGGCAACTTTTTCAAGTTCCTGAAAGATTTCTTCCTCCAATGATTGTTTTGCTAGATTGAGACTCAAACTAAGCATACTTTCATCATCACTATCCACCAAATCATGTGTGCTTTTGCATAAATCATATGATTTTGTTGTCTGAACAGATACTTTGCTCTTGTTATTCTTATTATTATTATTGCTGTTAAAATTATTGCATATAATTGTAGCACTTTTTGGAGTATATTTTCCTGCTTCCATGACACTTAATGAGCTCATGGAACGTGAATGTTTGCCTCTATAAAGTTTTCCAGTTAATTTTGGTGTTATATTATCCTCAATTTTGTGACGTATATTTGAAAAGAATTTCTTACTGCCACCGGCCATAGATTTACCATTAGCACTAGTAGCATTGGTTGTAATGGTCTCTTGGTTACTAGTACCATTAACTGGGCTTGGACTGGTGATTTGACGCGTTTGATGCGATAATTTCGTTTTAATTGTATGTTTATGCATTTCGTTTTGTTTTCTATTTTTATAAGAACAAAAATACAGTTGAGAAGGGTCTGTCTGGTCTTTGTCACTAATTAATTCTCATTGCTTTGCATGTTGCTGTTATTAGTAATCCAAAATGTTGAGGTAGCTTTTTTTTTATCCTCCACACTTTCTTTCTCCGTACAATATTTGTTGTGGTGTTTCGATTGAAGTTCAGATTCGCAGGCGCGTGTGCTTAGGCTTTCGTTGCTGATGTTCAACTAAATTTCTCCTATGCCACTACGTTTTATTGTACACTCTTTTGCACTTGACTTGACTACTTGCATAAACAAACAAGTGTGTGGACTCATCGTCATCATCATCATTGCAGTCGACGTTGTTGATATGTTGACTCTATCACGGTGCGTCGTTTGGACATCAAATCGAAAAGACAAACATAAAGACGGGGACAGGGTGGACAAACAGACAAATAGACAGACATACACCCATGGGGCTACTCAAGCAAGTAAGTAAGTAAGTAAGCAAATGTACAGGTGAGAGATACTACAGTGACTATACTACTCACTATATTGTGGTGTGGCATGGCTTGGCGTGGTGGTTTGCATTCAAAACCAGCTTATCAGTAATTGATGTTGTATACTTGTTATTGTTGTTGTTGTTGGTGTTTTTGTTATTACCATCCATGGTGGCTTAAATACAGCAAATGATGATGACAACGACGAAGACGACGACGCCATCAGAGACTACACTTTTGTACACACATAATGATGTTTGTTGGCAGTTAACATGTTGTAACAGTTAAGAGCGGCATCTTATGCTATATGATTATAATAATATTGTACACAATTGTATGCATGCATGCATACAACTGCTACCTACCTACTGCTTACATATTTAAGCCATGAAAATTATTTAAATAAATACACTTGCACTTGCAATACGCAGAAATTGAATTGCATTAGTCTGCTCTGACTCTAGATGTATCCGACTAATCTGTCTGTCCATTTGTCTGGTCTGGTCTGTCTGATCTATCTTTATGTGTTTGAATTGCGTATTAACAAAATTTAACAACTGAGTCAATACACAACATACATAACTAACTCTTCCACTGAGAGAGCAAGCAACAAGTAAAACATACAAGTTTATTTTCAAATGCATTACTAAATTTATATGTATGTATGTATATAAACGATTAACAATAAGTCACAAGTGATATTAAAAAGTCTGTTTTTAATCAGATTAACGCTTTCATGCTGCGAGTTGTGAGTGAGTTGCCAACCACATTATGGGTTTGACTAATCAATTTAACTCTGATCTCTTAAAATTAAATACAAAGTGCAACTTAGTAGATCTTCACTTTAAACAAATTTTTTCACATATTCACTCCTCCTGGAGAGGATCAAGAAAATGAACTAGTGATGAAAGAAACTCTGATTTTATACTAACGAACCAAAACTAAATTATCAGGTAGGGGGAGGTGTGTACTCTGAAAAGTCAAGACGTAATTCATATAACCCGATCACCCGGGTGGAAATCATAATTAAAGCAGTCTTATAATCTACAACTGTAATATCTTGGTCTAAACTAATAGGAAAAATGACTCAGGAATTCACAATAAATCTCATTTGAGAAGATATTTATGGAAATTGTAAAACAGACAAATTTGTTAGGTAAGACAATATATTCCTTGTCCAAGCGAATAAAGAAAGCCTATCAATGTTATAAGTAATCTACAAACATCTTATATATATTTATACCATAGAATTTGCGTACATAAGATGCATGCAGACTGGAAAACTGTTTAACCAGTAGACTAAAGTGGTTAAAATGTAATACAAATCGCAATAATATAGTATTGAGATTGAACACGGAATATAACAAGCAATTTAAGAGTCATATCTTTCTACACACTTCTAGAAGCAGCCAAGATGAAGAATAGGAAGAGACGGTGGAACTTCACATCTGTGGTTGCTTTGTTCTAATGCAGAAAGAGGTTATCGACTCTCTTGCGGTAATCAAATTGACGAAAATAATCTTATTTATAAACACTCAGGGTAGTTCAAGAATGAACACAGATAGCTCTGCTTGGAATCACAATATCTAGGTCCACCACTTAGACTAACCTACTATTAAATTCGGAACTTGGATGGAAGATCAAGAGACAGAATTTAGAGAGAAGATATTCAATGAATAAATTATCTTTTCCTGTCTTAAGCCTAAAATTACGATTATCTTTTATTCAATAATTATAGTTTAAATATTTACTTTTCATGTTTTCTTTGATTTTTCCATTTGACAACTAATAATTACAAAAGAATTTGCATGATTTCACCTGTCGTCTGAATGTTTGTTTGTCAATATTTTGTTATTATTTTACTGCCTTTTAATAATAATACTTTATGTGCAATGCATTTAAAAAAATATACAAAAAAATACACAACACAACACATGCGAAGAAGACGATCGAGCGAATATTTTGTATAATTTGTGTACATTATGATTTTAGTTAGTATTGCTATTGTTGTTGTTGTTGTTGTTATTGTACACCAATCGACATTTATTGGTGGTGTTGGTGTTGTTGTTGTTGTTAATGTTTGGTATTATGCTTTGCAACGTCATTTTAAGTGAAAGTGCATGGAAACTTTTAGTTTTCGTTTATTTTTTAGTTTATGTTGTAAAACAACTTTCTTACATATCTGTCGTATACTATGTGTAGAAGAGGGTCGATCAACAAGCACCCATTGTTAGGAAGGAATAATAAAGTCAACATTATCAATTTAAAAGTCAATACGTTTATTAGGCTAATATTTCTCGATTGTTCTATTAAAAAAAATTTGCATCTGTACTACTCAAAAATCTAACAAGGATGTGTAATAAATTGATTGATCGATTGATTGTTATCTTCTTTGGAAGCTTCGCAAAAAACTGTGGTCATCACCTTTCCGCCGAATTCAAGACGTTCTCCTTCTCCATAGTTTACCAGGTTCAATTTAATGTCTTGAATATTCTTTCGTCTTAGGGTATAGCTTATGAATTTATATTTTATCATTTATGTGAAAAATCCAAATATTGCTTATGGTCCACAGACCCTATCGAAGGCCTGCTTAATATCTAAGAAGACTGCGGAGGAATATTGTTTCAATTCAAACGTGGAAAGAATGTGCTAAACGACCAGATGTAGTTCGTCTGGCGTACCATGCCCTTCTGCCCTTTTCCGAAGTCCAATTATATGGCAGAGTTTAAAAAGACTCCATTCCCATGACCCACTAAGGAGATTCTAATACGTGGAACGAAGGAATGGAAGGTCCTCTATTATAAATTAGTTTGAAATACACAGCTTTTTCGTTCAACTTTTAATATAATAAATATGGGGGACTGCAGCACCATCCATCATCAAAAAGTTGCAAGCAACTCAAAACAAAGCTCTACGACGCATAACTGGTGCACCATGGTATGTTAGAAACACCATACTACACCGTGACCTTAAGATGCCTAAGGTGATTGAGGATATAATGATCGTTTGCTAAACCACCCGAATCCTCTGGTAAAATGTCTTACACGCACCACAATCCGCCGTCGATTGAAAAGACTTCATCCCAATGATCTCCTTAGTAGGAGATCTTAATAATAATTAGGTGTCATGTTTATCTAAGCTCACGTAAATGTTTTAAATATGAAGAAATAAATGTATAAAAACCCATCCGGTTGTTTGACATTAAATGAAGTATTATAAAAAAAAAAATAATAGTAATCATTATTTCTGTATAATGAAGAAATTTTCTGTTCCCATGCGAATTCACTATAGAGAAGTTCGACAGTAATTACACATAACTTCTAAGACAAATCAGTATTATATACGTTATAACCATCAAAAATGTGTCATGCAGATTCAATTGCGAAAGCAAAAAGCAACTATGTACTTATGTATATAGTTCATATCCAATTGTTTGAACAAAATTTTATTTTTTTTCTTAACCTAAAATTTCTCCATCCACAATGCTTGTAAGCTTTCTTATAATCTTGCCTGTCATTTAATTTTTTTACTTATAAAACTAGTTTTTTATCACTGCTCGTTTTCAACATCATTTTCTATTATCATAAATCCACACAAGTTGTTCTATTTAATAAGCTGCTTTTCATAAATTAATTGTAAATCAGTCTGAAATTTAATATTATGTCGTTTCATTTTACTATCAATTTACATTAACAAAGCCACCTGTCTTCGCATATGGATGCTTTTTGATCGACCCTCGTAAGTGCTAGCATATACAATACAGACATATGAGGATATGAAAAAGTCTGCCCGTTTATAATTTGTCAACATATACAAATACATACATTTTTTTTCATCAGAAAAATACTGGCTGCTACAACAGCATAAATTAGCAATACGAAGAGCCGCCATATTGCCATCGATACATTTCTTTGAGAACCACAAAATTGTATGATAACATTGAGGTAGTCCACAGTAACCAAAGTATTTGTAAGATCAAAATTTTCTGGTTCATTTTGCACAATATAAAATTCTAACGATGAAATATTCTTAAATTTTTGATTTAAACAAATTTCATTTGATTGGATATTTTCAATGCACATCCTTCTTAGATTTGAGAAATTGGATTTAATTTACACACACACACACATATGGATTTGGAAAGAAAATCCTCTTAACTAGGAGTTTAAAAATTAAGTATTATTAATTCAATTTGATGCAACTGACTGATGTACCGCATGCACAATAAACGAGTTTGAGTGCACAGAATAAATTATATTAAACATGTCTGTAAGTATAACTGATGAGTGACAGACTGACTGTCGTCCCTACCTAACCAAGTGGTCTGATGTGGTCTGTAAGCTTCAAAAAACACATTGTAACGTAATGATGACTTTCTAGAATTGGAGGCTGGTTTCGATTTCACTTTTGTTTTGTCTTGTTTCTTGTTTGGTTGATTTTTCTTTATTTTTGCAGTATTTTGTAACTTTACCTGACTGAAGCGACTCTAAGCGACGACTATCAATGGATCTGAACTTGACCGTGAAAGCTGTCGTCAACAAGCTTGTTATTACAACAGTTTAGCTACTATTTATGGAATAATAGAGAGGTTCTTTTTATTTTTTTGGGATAAAAATAAAATTTTTATTTGACGTCAATTCCAAGTAGATTTTCAGCATTTATCAGGGGGTATAAATATACGGAAATAAATAGCAAAGTAATGATTTAATTAAGTTAAAATAATTATAGGGTAAGAATAAATGACGAGATTACTAAAGAGCGTTGAAAATTTAAATTGCTTAAAAACACCAAAAGTGATTGTAGCGATTCCATTCAGAATGTTGTTTTTCTTTTTAATTTAAGAAAAAGGATTACATTTTTAAGTTTTTTCTAAAATTAGTCACATAAATAATGATCCCTTCTGGGGATACCTTGTTCCCCTCAAATATTTCGAAAGTTCAAGGTGGATAAGTAAAAATTAATAAGGTAGGATACAGAAATGATTTTAATGTCTAGATAAAATACTCATATACTCGTGTTATATTACATGAATTTTTTATCGGAAACAATAGATTAATGTGTTTCCGGTGGAGATTAGTTTTAAAGGAAGGTCATAGGAATGTACCGGAAAAAAAGATGATTTCATTTTACAAATTTTTTTATATTGAATAATTACTACATGAAAATTTTAAAAGCCTTCAAACCAAGTTTAAACTTTTCACTGTGCAATTGTAATCTCCTTTCCCCAAAATACGTAATAGGAGCGTGGCCTGGCTTGCAATCTACCAAGTCTAGATATAATATTTCAGCTTTCTAAGCACTTATAGTTTCTCAAAAACATGAGCTGAGGTAAATGAACTCAGACTGACGAATATTGCTGGATTAAATTATCTTATGGTATCAGAATGTGTCAAGAATGTTCATTATTCTGATAAAAGTCAGAAGTGTCTCCAACAAAAACTAGTGACTTTTTGCAGATATTGTAAAAATGTGAACAAATTCTATTTAGAACTAAAATTGCTAATAATTCTTTGTATTATTATATGAGAGACAACATTTTAATATATTGTACAATTGGAGACTGGCTCTGAGGTTAGTGCACCGAGCTGGAATTCCAGTCACGGGTTCGATTTCCCTGCACTTATCTAATTGTTCCCCCTATGCTTCTTAGCCCTCATCCTGAGCTCAAGGCCTCTGTAATTTGTAACTATAATCGTAGTTCTAATAAATAAATAAAAAATATACAATTGTAGCGAATTAATTGACCGTTCCCAACGACTTCGTTATAGATGAGTCCGAACTTTTTACTATATCAAAGACTTCTGTATATTGCATTGACTGACTTTTCTCAACGTCTTCATAAAAGAGGAGTTCGTCTGTCGTAATGGTGTAGAAATCGACTATTGTGGCTTGTCGAGCTATTCATATGTTTCCAATTAGCAGAACAAAACGCTGGAAACCATTGTTAATGGAATGGAATGAAACTAATGAATATGCTAGTCAAGATATAAATATTCAAGTCTTTTGAGAACCTGGTACCTAGTACCAAAACATTTGGAAAAAGTAATTAATTGACAAGGAAAAATACTTAGTATGAATACATGATCGAACAAAATCCAAGTAGCCAACTTTAAGTTAGCTAAAAGATCAACAGACTACTAACTAACTACAATATGTACATATGATGACTTGGATCAAAGTTTAATGATCTTACAAATTGTTTAACTAACAAACGCAACAATTAAACATCAAATACAACACTTTATGATTGTTTTGTAAAGCGCGCGAACACTCCAGGTACATACGTACATACATATGTATGCACAGAACTAAATCTTTCTTTATTTTTCATTATTTCTTTTTTGCGTTTTACTAAACATGTTAACCAAGTAGACAAACAAAGAATCTTAGAACTTCTCCCAACTCAAAGCAACTTATTTAACCAACCAAACAAAATTAGTACTTCGTATGTATTGTGCATGCATTCGGTATAATCAACTGAACTGTTAACTGGTTGCTGCTGTCGTTGAACCAAACAATTTTGACAGGGAGAGAGAGACTAAATAAATGAGAGATTTAACATAGGCATGATTTCTGTTAATTAACATGAGCAACATAACAGCATCTGTTAATGTTAAATCTGTGTTTAATGTGCGAATGAATGATTTTAATTCAATGATAAATTTTTAGCGCGTGCCGAACTTTTGCCAACAACAACAACAAACAAAAATCAATAGTGTGTTGATCATTAAAGAAAATTTTAGGCTTGACATAATTAATATATGCAATGATTTGCCAGTTTTACGCATTAAAAGCAAACTTGTTCTAGTACAAAGCCAAAATGCCGTATCAAATTTTTCCAAAGAATATGAGAAGAAGATACATAATCTGATTGATTTTAAAGACTGAAATATTATCAGCTGTATAAAACAGACGAAAAGAAGAATGAAAGCGTAAATTTAATTTATTCCAAAATAACAAGAAAGTCACATTGTATACGAAAAAACAATATCAAGAAAGCTACATTGATATATGTATATTCTTAATCAAAAAAAATTTTAAGAAATAAAAAAAAAAACAATGAGGCATCAACAAGTTTTTAATTGACCGAATCAGAATCCCATATCACTGCGTAAGTCAATATACTTGGTATATAGCCGAAGTCGAAGTTAACTGTCGCACCGTACAGCAATCAACTTTTGTGTACGCTCGGTTTACAGTTGATGACCGACAGACAGACAGACAGAGCGGCAAAAATGAGAAGCGCAAAAACTTTATTTAACCAAGCCTTCATTCAGAATTCGCAATATTCTGTATCAGAACTTGTAACGTATTGGAGGTGTTTGCTAACTAGAGGGTTACACACTCTTGCTGCTACACGCTTATACTCGTTACTTACTTATAACACTTAGTAACGATCGACGGGTGACGACTACAAAGCCATTAACCCACAACAAAAACACCGTGAAGGAGGTGGAATATTGTAAAGTGTCGTGAAGAGGAGGAAATATAGTTGTTGTAAAGTGTGTATTGTGTGTCGTAGACGTGCTTAGAACAAGATTACAATTTAGTGAGCACGCGTGCGCGCATTTTAACTATTCATTCGAAAATAATAAAAAAAATTTTATTGTGTTTCTTAACAATATAATATCGGGGGCATACAGCAGAGAAAACTGCACACAGTAGAACGATTTCATTGGCATTGGCAAACCCCAAAATGCAATTATGCAAGGCATTACTAATCATAAGCATTGGCTTGAATACAAGTTAGTAAATTATTATAGATAATTAACATTAAAATTCTATATATATCTTATGACTGACTTTCAAAAAATAATTCTCAATTCTCTTTGCAAATTGCAGTTCAAGATTTGGTTTTGGCAAAATTTGCCTATGAACGTGGAAAATGTGAAATTTCTATATTTAATGTGGTACAGGATATGTTTAAATCAGAGTTACGTGCCCTAAGGAATCCAAGCATAAGAACTTCAAATCGTAAATATTTACAATATGATCTATATACACCACTTAATCCAGACAAGAGACAAATAATAAGTTCAGGAGATGCTGAAGGCTTAGAAAGATCTAATTTCAATCCCAAGTGGCCAGTAAGGTAAGCATGAAACATGTGACTGAAAGTAATTTTCCACTTAAACAATAATCTTGTTTTTTATATTCTATGAACAATAGATTTTCCATACATGGTTGGGCTGGCAAGGGGTTGACCTGTTCCAATGCCGCCATTAAAGATGCTTATCTGGCGCGCGGTGATTTCAATGTCATTATTGTTGACTGGAGTACTCACGCTTTGGATATAAGTTATTCTCGCATATCGAAACAATTGTCTTCGATTGCTGCTAGTTTTGTGAAATTCGTAAAATTTTTACATCGTCAGACTGGTGTCGCCTATGAACGTATGTATGTGATTGGTCATAGTGCTGGTAGTCATATATCTGGTCTTAGTGGAAAATTATTGAAACCTGATCAATTTGGTGCCATATTTGCTTTGGATCCAGCTGGTTTGAATCAATTAAACTTGAGTGATGATTATCGTTTGGCACCAACTGATGCTTTGTATGTTGAGTCAATACATTCGGATGTTACGTTACTTGGTAACCCCAAGTCCAGTTTAAGTCATGCTTCGTTCTTTGCCAATTGGGGCCGGGGTCAACCGCATTGTCCAAATGCGACAGCTGCAGAATTTGACTTTACATGCGATCATTTTGCGGCCTTGTATTACTTTGCAGAATCTATACGAAATCCAAAATTGTTTGGTGCTCTACGTTGCACAGAGCAATCGATACGAACAACCAGTTGTGAGTGTGCTACAAACAGTGACAACAGCAACAACAGTAATAGCAACAGCAACAAGAATATGGGGACGATTCTAAAATCGTGCTCGGCCTCAGCTTCAGAGTTCATGGGCGGTGAACCAGCTGTGCCAAAGTCCGGCGTTTACTATTTCAGTACGCAGAATCGTCCACCATATGGTTATGGTAATCAGATATATATAAAATCACCAATACAATCAACAATATTGGAAAGCAGCGTCTTGCCACGAAATGCTTTCAGAACAATTTGATTATAGGATGGATGGATGGACACCATACCACTCCAGTGATACAGTGATACTTAAAATTAATGACCATTTTTT
Organism: Amiota communis; assembly: GCA_037043315.1. NCBI lineage: Eukaryota > Metazoa > Arthropoda > Insecta > Diptera > Drosophilidae > Amiota > Amiota communis. The sequence continues at coordinate 541,496 of JBAMAV010001400.1, read as the reverse complement.
ATACTTATTATGTATTTTGTTATTGCTTTACAATAAATTAAAAAAAAAACTCACCTGACTAGGTCCAATGCGATAGGTTGCAATATCCACTTCATTTGCCGATAAGATTTGCTCAACTGTTATGTCCTTTGGTATAGTGCCTTCGCCGGCAAGCAAACCAAAACGACGCACAAACTCAGCCAATGGTACAGACTCAGGGAAGCCTAGACGATGCAGGCGAGCTGCATCTAAAACTTGTGAACCACGCAACTAAAAATATACACAAAGATTAGTCACATTGATTTCTTCTCTTCTTGTCTTGTCTTGCTTTTAACTTACCTGACTTCTTAATAAAGGAACGTTAACCATTTCTTCATCAACCGAATTCATGGATAATGCCGTATTTGGTGAACCATTTGCACTGAATTGCTTATGTTTTCCTGCATTGTGTTGTAGTAGATAACAATGTACAAAATGCGTGCCTGTACGTCTCAAGGTATCTATAATGCCATCAACTGTGAACTTCACTTGTAACATTATCGAATTACGCTTAACGCCTGCTGTGGTAAAAGAACGTCGTATACTTGACACACGACGCAATGATTGTGTGCCCTCGAGGCCAGCAAAAGAACCACAAAATACCGAAGCACCAGTGCCTCTTGTTAATGAACCAATATAAAGACGATTTATCTCTTCACGACTGCTATCTTGTAGCAAAGATACAGCATTTCGTATACTCGGATGCTCTCGACTATTACGCACCCAACCATCAACGGAATACAAAACAGGATTGGTACCTTGTAAATGCTGTAAAACAAATTGTCTAGGGCCAGTGCATTTGCGCAAAAGCGAATGATGTTCACGATCACCATAATGTGAGAATAAACGTTCCAAGAAGGTGTCATCATTGGAATTAGGATACATGGCTTCTTCATCAAGCAACCTGAGAGTTAATAAGAAATATATATTTAAGTAATATTTTGAAGAAAAAAATACAAAGTGCATGCACATAAGGACAATGAGTTAAAAAGCTATAGGCTTGATTACACATTTTTTCTAGGATTTTTGGAACTCAAAACGACAAGAGTTTCATCAACTGTTGCTAAAAAGTTCTTCAGTCTGTTCGTTTCTATCATTTTTACATATTTTGTATTAAGATTTATCAAAAGAATAGAATTACTGTAAAGACTTCAGGGTTCTATCTTTAAAACTAAGAACCTACATATATATTTTAGTTAGAATAAAACCCTGAGAAACGAACGGAAAGACCTTCCATTTAGAGACTCCTCCCAACTAAACAATAGAGCAGAACTTGACCATGGCGTTAAACCAAAAATTGCAGTCCTCTATCTCATATACTGGATAACTATTTTAGTTAACAACACTGACAAGCAGCCTCACAGCTTTAGTTAAGTCTCTGCATACAATTGCATTCTAAACAAACCTTTCCGTATGTTGTGGTTGATCATCACAACGTCTTCATTTAATCATAAGTTTAAATTGTGGGTAACTAAATATAAAAGACATAATGCATTCAATTCTTACCAAAGCATGCCACGTCTATCATGTTCACGTAAATCACGCTGTGACGAACGTACAACATGATTCTGAGGAGCTTTATCGATCAATGTAACCAACGGCAGATTAGTTTCTGACATGCCTTCAATATCGATCTCAACCAGTTCTTGGGCATAACGATCACGTGGCGCTACCAACGTTGTATGATGGAATAACAATTGTAAACGTTCTTGCAAATAGTTATGTCGTAAATCTGATAAAGAAGCACCAACTTGCATGCCACAACTGGCAGGATTTTGGAAACCAGGTGAATCAATTAACATAATTGAAGCCACCGTATGTGATGAAGTGCATATCTGACGATTGATTAAAGCAACAACAGCTGCTAATGCCTCGGAATAAAGACCAATAACCAATGCCTCCAAACATTCCCAGCCAATTTCATTATTACTATCAGTTGGTGATTTCGAAGGACTCGTATTAAGACTTGTTGCAGTTGTTGTTGTTAAACCAAATGCTGCCGATGTCAGATCTTCAAGTGATACACCCAATAAACTAGCAGCCTTGCGTGCTGCAGTGGGATTGGCGAATTGCGTGCGTGCCGTTGTGCCAATACCGACCTTTGTGACACCACCAATACCTAAATGATAAATTGCCGCCAATATACTCCAGATACCACGCACAGCCTTTGCATCAATATTTAAACTTTCAAATGCTTGCACAGTTCGAGCGAATTCATTGGCTGCACGATGGCGATCTTCTAGTTTATTTGAGAGTGAAATAAACGGATGACTATCTTCCGATGATAAGCTCTCCAAATGCAATTCTTTTTGCAGCAAACCAGAGGCGCCTGCAAGCAAGCGTGTCATGATATGAAAACTATGTTCTGAGGTTTGATGTCGACGACCGGCACGTTGGCGTTCAGGTAATAAAACCTATAAACACAGAATTTAATAAGTAAAGTAACATCCATCATAATCAGATTTAATTTACCTGTAGCGATGCTGATGCTATTTGGCCTGTTTGATCAAAGTCCAAGCTTAGTAATTGTGTAAGACGCGTTGAATTTGAATTCAGACATGTTCGGGTATTGCCAAAAGCTTCTAATAATATGCAAAGTGCACCGACTTTTTCTGCATTTATTATGTTGTTATATGAACCTAAGGAGAGCAAAATATAGAATTAGAACATTGGTATTTATCTTCATAAGACAAAGTCATTATTAGTCGATTTTTTCATTTGGTGACCCCGAAGATATTTGATCTGTGATCTCGTGGGTACTTTCGGCAACGCGTACAGACATTCGGTTCTTTAACCTTTTCGTTTCTTCGCTTTTCATAGTTCAAGGAAAAGCTCTGGGACTCAACAGTCTGACAACTTTTGTTGCAATATTCAAGTTTAAATAGAAAATTCCAAAAGGTTTCCATTAAAATTAGTTAGGAATGGAACCTATTGGTAATATGATCGGTTCCAATTGTTAAATTCAGTAATTGAAAAGCTTAGACATAATTATAGAGCAAATAACTAAACGACTATTTCTTTCTAAGGGATGGACAAAAATTACAGACAAATATTCGACTTATTAAGTCATTGAAGAACTATTTAGTAAACATAGAAGTTGATTAGGAGGCATGGTTCCTAGGTAATCCAAGTATCGGATGTCTCTGACATCACAACATTCTTTGTAAGGAAATAATTTGGATTGGGCACCTTTTTGGTAAGGCGGGTCCCATAGGCACTTGCCTAGAGTGTAGAGATTATTTGATTTTGTTCGGAAAGGAAAGTACGGACAAGATTTAAAGAATTCCTATGGGTAATATGGACAAATGCCCGGGACTCAGAATACAAATTGTACGTTTTTCCCATTCAACAAAATACAAAATTGGAAATTTTAAAAAAAATGACGAATCCAATAAAGGTTTGTCATTCTCACTGTAACACCTTGTAAGGGAATAGGGTAAAGTACCTCAAAAATCACTTTTCCCATAGGCAATACTATTCAAAATGTGCTTCTGAATAATTATATAAATAAATGATTAATTTTGTCAACAAACTAATCTATTCTTTATATGGATTGCTTGTTATTTAATGACGACAAAATAAGAATAATTTTTACTCCAAGTATGAAGAGTATTTGGCGACCAAAGCATGTTGGCGTCACATGGCTTGGCTTGACTTGGTATGTATGGTAGCGCATGCGTCATTTGAAGTCGTTCTAGTTTCTTTGTGCACACGCCCAAATGCATTCTTTGTCAACACCAACCATGCCAGCCAACCTTAATGTTAGTTAGATTGTTTGATAGAGAACGAAGCCAACCACGCACGCATGCTTGATGGCAGCTCTCAGTACACTTACCCGCTGCCAGTGCTAAATAGTTTAACGCATGCTTAAAACTTGTAGTTTTGCCAGAACCAGAACGTCCCATAAATATTAGACTTTGATCACGTCGCGTTTCAACCAAACTCCTGTAGGCGGTTTGCGCCAATGAATAAACATGTGGAGGCATATCCTCTGTTTTACAGCCTCGAAACATGGAAACAACCTACAAACCATAAATAAGAAATATCAAATAAAACTGTTACAACGTCAACCAATCACCATCATTATCTCATCGATAGATAGATAGTTCTACAATATATAAAAATAAAAATTTGCATTTAATAATATTACCTTTTCTGAATAGAGTGACAATGGTGCCATTGGATTGACAACAAGTAATGTTGGTCCAGCTTTGGTGTGTATTAGATTACTAGCGAAACGTTGTCGTAGCGTATGTAATACGGATGCCTCATTTAGATATTTCAATTCGCATATATCTTCGACTAGATCTAAAGTTGAAGAATTTCGCTTTTCGATATCATCTTCATCAACAATCAACTCTTCACCATTGTGTAATAGTGTTATGGTTACTTTGTGACTTTCCGAATTCATTGATTTGTTCCTTTGGGCAGCCGTAAAGCCACCACGATGAACAAGCCAAACAGATTCAGAGGCATGATCTTTATCGGTGGTAGGGTCAAGGCCATCAGTTCGTTCAGCATTATCATTAATGAGATGAGACTGGAAATATAAAAGAAATAAAAAAGAAAGATTCGATATAAGATTTCATAAACAAAATATACCATAAATTTTCATTAAACTCTATCATTTAAGGAATCCAAAATATCAAAAAAAAACTTACTTTATGAACTCTTTCTAAATATGTATTCTACAATACAAAACAACATATATAGACAACTTATGCAACTTCATCATACCATCATCATCCATACATTGTCTGAGTATCTGTTTATCTTTCTATCTACAACAATATCTTCAACAAAAAACAAAAACAACTTATTCTTAACTCAATTTATTACTTTAGTGCGTTTATTTTCGTTCATTTCTAAATTTGATATTTCTAAAGCTAATTAGTGTTGCTTTCTGGCAGACGCTATACTCCACTGATTGCTCTTTGCTCGGTTCCATCACCATCGTCATCATCATGTAAACATTTTACGTTGCACTTTCCTGTTTTAGGGCAAATTTTCTTTCTTCATTTTAACACTCACTCGAATCGACTCGACTATACATTATTCTGCTGCTCTGCTACTGATGCGTCCAAGCATAAACCCATAAATAGAGCTATAGATGGTGGTTGGTTCATTGCTTGGTTTAAGATATAATCGGGGGCAAACGAGGGCATTGATTGTACTATGTAAGTATGTACTAGTATGTAGTAATACATATAAACACAACTAAACGGTGCGGGCGTCATGTAAACCATCGTTATTTTTTGCGGATCATAAAAAAAATAAACTATTGAAACGTTTTTTTGAAGGAAATAGAATAGAATATGATGTCATTGAAGTAAACTCTGCTTGCAAGTTAACAAAATTTTGTTATTTTAACAAATCGAAACCAGAAAAAGAAATATAAATATGTATATATATTTTCTTAAGATTATATGGAAATTTCAAGTAAAAACTAAATTCATTACTAGATAGAACTGGTAGGCGTTGATAAAAACTCCTTAGATCTCTTAGGCTATATTTAAAAACAAACAGAACTAGTCCAATTAGGAAAATATTTGTTTTAATTAGAAGATTGTTAATAGAGACGATAAAAACTATAAGATGTCAGCAAAAGCAGTAGGGAACTTTCTTTTGTTTGTTCTAAACAAGAGAAGTCTGAATGCGGCCCAAGTGACAACAGAGAAGAAACAGATATTTCTTTGGACCGCTGCTTTGCGATTTTTTTCTCGCCACTAAAGTTCACTAAACACAAAATAAATTTTTTAACCAGGGCCTAACTTATTGCGAATTCCTCCAATGCGAAACCAAACAGGTTGCACAGCCCTAGTCTAACGAGTTTACAAGTGATCTAGAGAATTTTGAATGTTTGATTCAAATTAGTTGTATGTGATAGGAATACAAACAGGCATCTATCAGTTATTTAGTATTCAAATAAGTCTTAACGATCAATGTAGATTATGTAAGGAAGGATTGGAAACAGCTGTGCTTTGTAACAGACTCATTTAAACCAGATCAAAGTCTTAGTCTAGGTAACCATTATTTAGTACCAACAGACTTACCTCCCAAGAAAATCTTCAAATTCTTACTGAGATCTGTAATGGGGTTTGGTGCAATGGTAGGCCCAATTGAGGTTGCAGTTACGACCCTTTTTCCACCGCTCTTTCTAATTCTAAACTGAAATCAAAGCTGAGTTAACTTTGATCTGATACAAATGCTCAAAGATTTTCTACCCATATAAGATATAATATGATGATAAACCAAGGAAAACTAATAACCTTTTGTGTTATTTACTATACATACAAAAATTAGTATTCTATAGGAGAACATAAAGCATATAAGCTATGGGGCTATCAGTCTTCTCTGCTCATGTCCTGTGACTCAATCAGAGTTTAGAATCACTGTGATTTTGAAATCACTGTTTAGCTCATGTCTACTGTATACCTAGAGCCACGCTGTGTCTATGAACGAGATTTAATGGCCTAAGTGAGCTAGTCTTGGTACCAGCTACCACCCTAACATTACCTATATTTACACGAGACATAGCTGTGCCTTTGTAATAGACTCATTTGAACCAGATCAATGCTTAGGTAACCATTACCTAGAACCAACGGAAATATGCCCCATCAGTTACCTTCTCTGCCCATGTCCTGCGCTATCAAAACATGATTTGGAAAGCTCTGTTCTTTAATAAACTTAACGAATTAAAAGACTTGGGATACAACTGTATTCTGAGATTCCTTAATTGATTAGGTTGGAAGTCTAAGGAACAGGACAAGCTGTATCAGAGGCATCACAACGAGTCTTTTGTGGCCTCAATGAGCTAGTTTTTATACCAGTTACCAACAGACATATAAGTTTACAGAAACTATGAGATCATTTTAAAAGTTTCATCCCATTAAATAAGTCAAACTTAAAGTACAATAATTTTCGAGTGATGACCACATTCTTCAAATATTATCATTTATAACATACAAACATATCGAAACAATATCCGATTAATGTAAGAGTATTATTTTAATGGAAAATGCATTGTTTTCATTTGAATATATTACAGAAGAAACAAGACTCTAGTATATGAATTAAATTTTAAATAGAAAAAATTTGTATGCAATCCGGAATTAAGAAATTATGAATACAGGTCAGCATTAGCCTTCACCTTTTAATAACAAAAAGTCAGGGAAAACAATAGACTTATTAGGTACGAGTATTTTTTAAAAAAAAGAAACACTTTATCAACATTAAAATATGGAAACAACAACCGCTAGATATTGATTTCTATCTAACTAAAACTCAGACTTATCTATAAATTCCATAAAAAGCAAACCTTTTTCTTGATTGCCCCATCATAATTCTTATAGCTGTTGCCTGTTGTAGAGCCTCCTCCGCCGCTACTATTTCCGCGTTGCACCAAAGCATGTTTCCAAACATTTGGCCATTGAACACTCTCAGCGACACGTCGACGTATAGAACTACGAAAAACTCGACTGGTCAACGTATTATTATTATTATGATTGGAGCCCGAACCAATACTGCTACCACTTGATGATGTCTTAGCAGCGGAACTATTCCAAGGTGGACGTTGTTGAAGCAATTGTTGCTGTTGTTGTTGTTGTCTTTCATGAGAAACACGAAAACTGCGATACTTTTGAGTGCGTTCAAAGTTGGATAAGTGCGAAGAATTGGGTGTTGCAGCAGCTGAAGAGGAAGGAGAAGATGATGTCGTTGGAGTTGTCATTGAATCATGTTCTCCTTCGCTTAGCATACGCATGCGTCGCGGTGGTATAATCAATGATAGATTATTACTGGTTGTGGTGCTGGTGGTAGAGTTGCTGGTGCTGCTGCTGGTTGCGCCCACATTAGGTTCACGCAATAAAGCGCGTGGTATGTGGCATTCTGTTGTTGTTGTCGGTATTGATGATAATTTGGTCGTCATTGTCGTCGTAAGCTTGCCAACACCACTTGTAAGCGTTACAACTTTTGATGCATTTTTATGGTGATTTGACCTGATTTCATGATTTGAGGAGTGTTCCGAGCTACTGTCACTAACCGTTTCTGAACCAATGCTATGCTTACGTTCTTTTTTGGCTTTTGTCGTTATTGTTGTCGTTTCCTGTATATGTTTCCCTTGCCCTCCTGATGATGATGGTGGAGTTGATGGTGTTGCTGCTGATGTTGGTGACGGTGGTGGTGGCTTTTGGCTTTTGGTGGTACCACAAGCATGAGCTTTGCCTGTGCAGCCTTTATGAAATGCAGGATTAAGACTAGCACCAGGCTGAGCAGGAACAGCTGGTGCAATGCCACAACGTAATGTTTGCTCAAATGAACGCGGTTTTAGAAACATTGCTTACTTTAACACACACACACAAAGATGTCAGTCAGTATTTCGTTCAGTGTATGTTAATGTATGAATAAGTAGTTTTCTGAGTTAAAAAACAATTTACTAAGTGTTTTTTTTTTCTATATTTTTCTTATTATTTTGTTATGTGATATTCATAATTTTCTGTCTTCGTTACCGTCGTCGCCATGATATTCATAGTAAGCTATTAAGATTTCTTTATTATTTAACAATTGTCATGGCTGGAAAGGTGTACGCGAACAACAAAATAACAACAAGCACCTCTCGAGCATGACAAGACACTATAGGCAGGGAGTTGTCTGTCCGTTAATGACCACAACCTTGGCTCAATTTGTAATACACACTCACTCATTCAGTCATTCACTCACTCAAACACACATCGTACAATGCGCTAATCAGATACTTTTTTGTCGATCAAATCAAATCATTTAGATATAAATTAATCCTATGCTTATCAACACAACAAATGAAATTAAATCATAGGTTGTTATGTTAAATAACTTTGAATAAATAAATTATTATTGCACATAACATATATGGGGAAGTAAGTACAAGGAACTCAAATTTAATAGTCAAAGAGATACAAATATGTGTTAAATGATTTGTCACGAATTGCATAGATAATATGTACAACAGTTACAACAACCGAAAGTATCTACATATGTATGTATAAAAAAACAACTTCAATTTGATCACTGCCGCCTTCATTCACTATGTTGTTGTTGTAGTAGTTAAAATTCAATCGATACTGGTTTCGTTGTTATTTGGACAAGAGTCTTTACTACTTCACTATGCTATACTATACTTCACTTCACTGCACTTCTTCACCCCAATCTTCCATATCCAACACATTTTACTGTTGTAATATTATTTGATCAATACTACTTATATGAAGAGAAACCGGTTGAAGGCACACACAAAAATTTTATTGTATTCAAAGTAATAGAAACACAACACAAGAAATACTTCAATACAAATCTCAATTTAAAACTGGAGACAATAGTTACAAATAAACAAACAAATAGTAAAAAAAGAAAATTTCTAGTTCCTTTAGTTTAGAAAAAGAGCTTTCGATCTCGCCGCCTTTAAGTTAAAAATCTTGTTCCGATCATGGAAACGGTTTCTGACAAACTAAAAATGACTAGGTGACTCTGCCGACTTCACTATTTTACAACAGACGACACGACACGACGAGCGACAAACGACAAACGAACAAACGAACTTGTGTACAAGAGCAAAACAAATAACGAAAAAATTAAAAACAAAAACACACAAACACACAGAAAACACCAGACAATAACAAGTAATATCAACAACCAACAACAACAACGACAACAACGACAACAATAACAACCACAAAAATCTTGTATCAATTGATAGCGCAACGCGCAGAGAGAGAGAGAAAGAGAAATTTACGTAGGCATGCAATGCATTGCATTCATTAATGCAAGCAGGCAAGCAGGCGGGTAGGCAGCTCCAACTAACTAACTGTCAGTGGGAGTAAAAATGCCGCCACAACGAGGAGTGCAATGCATTCGTTCGTTCGTTGACGTTAAACGAACGCGAAGTAACAGAGCAAAGCAAAAAGGCTAAAGAGACAACAACACAACACAACACAACACAACCCAAAATAACAAGACAGTACAACTGAGTACAAAGTTTATGTTGATAATATAAAAATGCATGCATGTACAGTGGGTAGCAAAAGTATCTGGCTTCTTTACTTTATAATCTTGCATAAATTTAGTTTTCGGTTAATAAAAGGAAAAACAATTAAAATATGTTGTATCTGTAGAAATAAGTTCAGTGGATTGTAGCCTACTAGATTGAATAGCCTATACAATATTCCCACATTCCCTGATATGGTACACTGGGAATAGATAATTCTCATGTATGTGACCGGAGTCTTTGAAGAAAACGCCCATACAGTAGTATGGCCTAAGAGAACTCAGTTTTTCATGCCGGAATTGGTGCAATCAAATTATGCTTAAGAGAATTGATTGATTGGGCTTTTTTAAACGACTTCAAAAAAGGAGGAGGTTATCAATTCGACTGTTTTTTCTTTTTTTTTTATGTATGTTACCTCAGAACTTTTTTTCTGGGTGAACCGATTTTGATGATTCTTTTTTAATTTGAAAGCTAGTGCTTGTCATGTGGTGCACATATAAAGATCTGACCAGTAGTTTTTCAGTTATCCTTAATAATGCGTGTTCCATTTGCGGTACTTGAAGTCGGCTTTTTATTTTGTTATTTTTTTCATTCATTTCTTCATTCGCTTTGACAGCAAAGCTCCATTACCAGTACTTGTAATCGTACCTTATTTGAGACAGCTTACTTACTCCTAAAACCACTAGTAGCAGATAATAATCTTTATCTTATTTGGTTGCCAGAGAATAGTCGATATCTTGGGGATGAAATGGAAGATCAGTTGCAAGAAAACAAGCTCCCAGTGTCCTGATTACTGTGATAAAAGTATTAGGTTACATAGATTTCAATATCACAAATACTCTTTTGCTTTGTAGTGTGCTAGAAATAGATAGGCGTTCTAGGTTCTCTCATGGTTAACGATACTTGTAGGCCTTTTCTAGATATTCCATCAGGTGGAAGCAAAAACTAGGGAAATGGCAAGCATAAAGTGGGCACATAAGCTATCTATCAAATGTCTTCAAATCCTCTGGCCTTCATATCAACCGAAAGGAACATCTGAAGTCAACGGAGGGAACATTGAACCATCGAGATAATGGGTCAAAGGATTCGTATCCCCCACCAAGACTTCTTGTTGTTGTTTTAACTGCAAAGGGGCTGCTGCATGTACAACTGCAGCCTCGCGGCAGGAGTGACTGATCCTTAGCCAACTAATGTCGGGTGATTCCGGAACATAGACCGGACCACTCAAGGGAATCAGACTTCTATAGAAGATTTGATTGCCTTGTGCTTATGGAAAGAAGGATCTTTCTTTGAAGACCTGAACAAACTTGCTACTGTTGCATCTGGCTCTGTGGCTAGCTGCCTATATATCATATCATATCCTATTCTATTAATTTTGCTTTATCACAGAGTTCAATACTTTTAGTCACTCACTGTACTGTGAGAGCGCAGATACATTTTGAATTATTTTCTCAGCGTTGCCAGACTCAATTATTATTCTATGCGAGTAATGCAGCTTATTATGTGTAAATTTATCACTGCATTTAATCATATTTAATGATCTCAGCACGTTAAAATACATAGTGAAACGTTTTTATAAATATGCATGAAGTAAGTGATTACTCCAAAAGACACAACATACCTGACGTTTGAAACGTTTGCTAGCGCTACGTTTTAATGTATTGCAATTGCCATTTGAAACTGCATTGTCGATCTCGTCTGTTGTTGAAGTCGGTGGAGGCATACAACGTTTGCTAAGTTCCACTAATTCAGAGACTGGTTGTACCTAGAGGGGGAGGGAAACAAGATAGTACAATATAAATAAACAGTGAAATTATTGTAATTAATTCGAATTTATTACTTACTTCAACAGTCACTGAATCAGCACTATTTCGAATCATTTCGATAATGGCCTCACGCGACAATTCACCTACAGGCGTGCCATTTACTTTAATTAGACGATCACCTGGCAAGAGACCAGTGGAACCACCACCTGCACCGGGTTCAGCAAAGATCACCGGTCGGAATGTTGGTGATGTCAGAGATTCAGTGCGATCAAGACATATTGCTTTACGTAGACTAAAACCAAAGTCTTGTCGCGGTGACTTTTGTCGTCTTATTGTCAGCTCTCGGGGTGGTGGTAATTGCACTAGACGCACCGGTGGCAATGGAAGTTCAACGTCTTCGAATGTATGAACACGAGCCCAACGTTCAATGCCCTGTGATTCGCCTACGGGGCTTAGGGAAAAGGGGGGCGTGGCAAATGAGGAATTCGTAGTATCTGTAAGACTATCGGCGCTGGGTGATGGTGATGTCATAACGCGTAAGCCAACATGTGCTGCTTGTGGCAAACGTGCATTCGCTGGCAATGTCATGGCTCGCTGTTGTATGTGATGCTCGCCATCGCTGCGCAAGCTCTCCACCGATGTAAATGAAGTACCATGTTGACTTGAATTCGAACCTATTGAACCGGCGCCACGAACACCATCGTACAACAATTCATTTTGTATTGTGTTACGCATGAGTAATGACTGTGACTCTGATGTGACAATGGTTATTTCTTCATGTACATTTGAGATATTACCACGTGAACCCTTAAGTATACCACGTTTTGGTGGCTTAGGCGGGACAGGCGGTAAAAAGCGATTCTATAATTAAAGAAAGACATGATAATATATAGTTTAGTCATAAAGTCAGTTTTAATGATTGTTGTCGAGAGACTCACCTTAGCATTTAAAGATAAAATGGAATGTGGTGATTCAATACCGCCATGCAAGCCAGAGCCATTAGTCGCATGGCCACTGCTGCCAATGCCGTCGATATGTGTCATCACAGATGCTACAATTTCCTCATTACCGCGATCAAGTTCATAACCCCCACCGCTCCCAGAATCAGCAGCATTTAATGCTGCAAAAAATTCAGCACTATAATCTGCAGTTATGCCACTGGGTAATTTCTCCTTTTCTTTACGACGACCACGTAGCTTTAAGGAACGACGAACCTGCTAAAAAAATGTATAAACAAACAAAAAAATTGTAGTAGGGAAAAACTGAGGAATGTGTGTGAATGAGTGATACACACCTCATCAAGACGCAACAACTCATCGCTGCTCATACTTGAGGATACACCACCGGCGGCATTCTTAGCCTCTTTGCGTAGTTTTTTCTCTCGTTTGCGGCGTTCCTTTTCATCATCACCGCCACTCCCGCCAGCACTTGTGACGCCTTTTTTTATGAAATTAAACATGTTCCAAGCAAGCTTAAATCCGAAATCAAAGCATTAGAACCGGATAGATGATCACAACACTCCAACACAATTCAAACGACTCCAATTTGGTTTTAATTAATTTAATTTTTTGTTTTTATTTGCAAATTCACATTCACTTCACCGTTCCAGCTGCAAATTAAAAATATGTTATAAGTAGTGGTACAAAAAGTAGTGTGAAGAAAATAAAAGAGAATATAATTGAGAGGGCGTGTCGTTTGCTTTATCAGAATTACTTGAGTTGGCAGAAATTTCTTTAAACTGAATCACTTTAGTAGTTTAGTTAAACAGAGGGAAAAAATATGTAAATTTATTTTTTCTTTTTGCAATTTTATATTGTTTTTGTTATTGTTTTTGTCAATGGCATTTGGCTGGTGCTGAAACTGCTGCTAGCTGAGTTGTCATCGTTGTCTGCCTTGTTCGCTAATTCGATTTGCAAAAGCGACTTTTCTTTAACCTTACAACCAACTACTATATGCTACTAATACTTATACACATAGCACATATATTATAATACAATAGTTGCATGTACCTTGTGGCAGAGTCAACCAAACCACCCACCCACCCACTTGCTAGCCGCTACCCAATCCCACTCCCATTCAAAGCAAACAGACAACAAATATGATGCCACCTCCATCATTTCTCTCATCTCTATACAAAATGATGAGATAAATTTATATTATACTTAAATTGCTTTAAATTTTTATGTAGATGTTTTTCTAATAATTTTACTATTTTGCAAATAAACCGGGTTGCTGCTCTCCTCACCAACACAGACAGAACAGATACTCAAGCACACACTACTCACACATTTGCAACATTAGTATATAGTTTTCTTTTACACAAAGTTCACTTGCCTTTTAATCAATAATTCATTTTTTTTTTAATTCATTAATTAATGCGACCACTACATTCCATGAATAACAACTCATACACAACTCTCATTTGCAACCTTATTCGGTTTAACACACGAAAAAAAAAAATAACAAACAAGAAAAAAAGAAAGTTGTCCAAGTCAACAACACTTCTCTTCTTCTTCTGCTGCTGCTTCACTCAAATCAATACACTCACTAACACCATCTCCCACCCTCTTTCTACATTAACTGTTTTCCTTTTTGTTCGCCAATTTGTATTATTCTATTTTCTTTTCTTTAATTTTTCTCTATACAAATGTCGCAAACATCCTTCTTATCGTTTTAATAAGAAAAAACTCTAATTAACTGATAAGGCAAAAAACAAATAAATCACAGTCAAAAAATATGTAAACAACATGAACATCATCATTATGATCATAATGAGTAACAAACATCATCAAAAGCACCAGACATTCTTTTTTTTATTTGTAATAAATATTTATTCTTACGTTGCAATTTACTATGTAAATGCTGCATTCATATTAACCGCTCGCACCACAGAAAGTTAAAAAGGTAGGAAATTTTATTTCTATTATTCTAAAACAATAAATTAGACTAATTCAGTGTGGCGACACGAAAAAATGAAAACAACTAATCTTCATGCGTTTGACAGTGTTGCCACTCTAAAATTAATATGAATGCACTACATTTGATACTATTAAAAACTTTAGAATATTTAAAGAAAATTCTTTATTTTAAACAAGAATATTGTTTCTTATTGAATATAAATACTAATTTTAATAACAAAACACATATCATATGCATGATATCATGTTGGTACAAAATATGGCATAATTCTACCAAATAACAACACAAATGTACCAAAACTACCAAATAAACAGAACGTCAACAAATTTTTGTATACAAGTTTATAGAAATTAAATAAATAAATTTATTTATGCATAATTATTATAATTTTATACATTTATAAATATGATTATGAAATGTTTTAATTTTATTTTGTTATATTTTTATTTCTTCGTACAATTTTAGTGCATTTTTTCTCTTCTTTCTTATGGTGCATATGGTCACCTTATCTGTGCTAGTGTATTTCGCGGGCATGGTCACTTTGTCTCCGTCTATTTGTTTGTGTGCATTTATAATACGCATATATGAAAGTATATTGTAAAAATTATAAAGGTTTGAATAATTTTATAATACAAACAATAAGTGTAAAGTATTAATAAATATGTCAGTAAACAAAATCAATCGAAAAAAGTGATGTACGTGGCTGATGCATATAAAATACAATATTTTGTAGAGAAAAAAATGTCGCAAGTGGAGTGACCAATTTGTCTCTAGTTTTGTTCTGTTTTCAATTTCATCTATTATATATTTAAATAATCGCATTCAATTAGTGTTTTTCTTATTTTTATTATATTAATCTTGAAATAATATTTTTGTTTTATTTTCATAATATTTACTAAATATGTGATTTGTTATTTTGTTTCTTTTTTCTTTCCTTTATTTGCTCTTTGTACTTTTTCTTGTATCATGTTGTGTGCGTGTGTATTTGTGTTTGTTGTCGTCGTGCAATATGGTCACACTAAACGTCACACTCACAACTCTTGTATTTAGTTGAATTCGGTCATCATCACTAAATAATATAATTCTTCTCCAACAATTTTTCCTTCTTTTCAATACGCATAAAGAAGTGATGAGAAGAACAATAAAAAAAAAAACAACTACATAAACGAAACCAACTGTGCTAATGTGAAATTACAAAAGAAAATATTGTTGTGGTGATTTTATTTTCTCAACAATAAAAAAAGGAGAAAATAAAAGTGAGAATACGAAAAAGAAAACAATAATACAAAACAATAAGCAAGTGTGAAGAAAATAACCAACGAACCAACAACCAAGCTGGGTAAAGTTTCTCCCACAACAGAAAAGTGAACAACAAGAAGATGATGAAGTATTAAACGGAATAGGGAACGACAAAAACGAACGAACGACGAAAAAAAAGTCATCATTATTATTTGTTGTGTTGTTTGGGTGCGTGTGTGTGTGTGTGTGTGTCGTTTGTGTGAAGAAAAGTGCTAGCGAAATATACATAGTTGTGAGTGGATGTGGTGGATAAAGGGAAAAACAATTAAAAAAGACGGAAAATTATTGGGCATGGTTGGTTTGTTGTTGTTGTTGGTTAATATATAACGATAAACAAAAATATAATTTTTTTATTATTATTATTTAAATTTATTAGACAAATTTAAAATAAAAGGTGAGTTGTTCATCATCATCACTCATTCACTCTGCTCTGCTGTGCTGCTGACTTAATCGTTTTACATAAAACGAAATATAGAAATCCTTGCAAGAAAGCAAAGCGAAGAGCAAAGAGAAGAGAAGAGCAAGCAAGCATAAGACAGCATTAAGAATAATCTTCAGTTGTTGCTCTTGTTGGTATTATTTGTGTCTGTTGTATGCTTGTATGTGCGTGTCTGTTTGTTTGTATGTATTTTTTTTTTTGTTTTTGGTGTCGTTGATCGCAAACGACGAAAGCAAAGTCGTCTAGAGCAGTGTTTCACAAGCAATGGTGGCGCTTTAGATTTATTGAGTGCGGTAATTTGATTTTCATGTGAATCATGATCTTGTCCATTTGGGAAACACTGTACTCTGCTCTAGACAAATGAACATATATTTTTTTATTCTTTCACTCTTTTTTTTTTTGTTTTCTTTATTTTTTAACTAATTATAAGTGTTTTTATAAATTTTGTTATTGTTTTTTTTGCATTTTGTTTTTTTTTTTGTGAAAAATATGTTGGATTTTGTATTTATCAGAAATATAAGGACGACGAGACGACGCATTATTGTCATTGCCAACGTATGTACGTCTGACGGTTGATCGGCAGCGGTGCTATTAAAAAGATGACACTCATCATCATGTCTGTTCTTCCCTGAGATTTTTAAACACGTATGAATGCCACCATGCATACATATAAATACAGACAAACATACACACATGCATACATATATGTAACGATGTATGATATACATAAGAGAACAGTTCAGTTGCCCCTCTATACTTTTTTGTTAAACTAAATCTGATGCCTTTGATGATGATGATGATGGTGATGGCGGCGTCGTCCAAGCACAAAAGCAACCAGATTGCTCTGATTCTTCTTTATGTCTCTATGGTTGTCTGTCTGTCTGTCTGTCTTGAAGTCAATAATACAAATAGAAACAAAAATAATGTATTTTCTTGCAAAGATTATTTACAAAATATAACAAAAATAGTCGTACTGCTGCCACTGCCACTGCCACTTGAGAATGCATGCATACACTACAAAGCAATGTGAAATTCATTCCGTCATCACTCCTCTCCACCTCATCTCTTTATCTTCTATATCATGGTGGTGGTGATGATGATGGTGAGTGTAGTAATACTCGGCGGGCAAAACAATTCATTCATTTTACCGCGCGCCTCACCTTTTTATTGGAGCAGGCAGGCAGCAGTGGCGCCACTCACTAAGAATGACTAATAGTGTCACTGTCAACATGAGTTGAGTTTGTTCAGTTTAGTTTTATTTCTATTTGTGCTTAGTAGGGGAAAAGGTGGTGTTGATGATGATGGTATACTAGAAGTAGATACCTAGAGAGAGGAGGGTGTTGCCACAAAAATTTTCAAGTAATTTTTCTGATAAATAAAATTTTGCGTTTCTCCCTATTTTAGTTAAGTTTAGGTTCCTCTATTCCCATTCTCCCTTCTTTTTTTTTTGTCATATTTTTGTCACAATCATATAATAGAAATGGAAACATGATGAGCAAGACAGACAAGAGAAGAGAAGAGAAGAGTTTGTTGTGTAGTCACAGTCTTGATGATAGAACTCTAATTACGACATTGTAATTGTGTTCTAATGATTATCACTTAATGAAGCCATCACCCAACCCAGCTACCATACTTCTCCCAACCATTGATGGATGGATGGATGGTTGGATGTATATTTGTGTAAATCCCCATTCATTCATCCATACATACCTACTTATTTATTTTTAGCTGGAAATAATTAACGCAAAAATGCCTCTCATTTTGCTATGGAAAAAAAAGCAAAGCAAATGTGCATAAAAATGTGCAAGTAAACAACACAAAATCAACAGCCACACAGAAAAAATAACAATAACAACAACGTCATTTCCGGATAACCAATGATGACTGTTTATAAGTATATTGTTTATTTTGTATGTAGAAATCTGATAAATTTGGCGTAAACAAGTCAAAATCAACACAAAATAACATTTTTTGATCATAAGTAAGAAAGGGCGGCATTGCATTGCACTTACTGCACAATTGGAAATTTTTACAGTACAGTCTAGTGTTATTCAATTCTATGTTATTATAAAAAATCATTATCGTTTTATATCATTACAGAAACAGATTTGCTATATAAAACATAATTGAAATCTTTGTAAAAACAGAGAGTAAAACACAGAATATAGAAGATCATGGCAAGCGCCAACACATCAACAACAGGTTCAAATGCTGGTGGCATTGGTACAACGCCACCAACATTTGAATCCTTTGGAACTGGACCACATGCCTTAATTGTCAAAGAGGGCTGGCTACAGAAACGTGGCGAACACATAAAGACTTGGCGTCAGCGCTATTTTATATTGCGTAATAATGGCACATTAATGGGTTATCGGAATAAGCCCACAACTAATGCTCCATCAGAACAGTTGAATAATTTTACTGTCAAAGGATGTCAGATCATGACTGTGGATCGACCAAAACCATTCACTTTTATAATACGTGGCCTTCAGTGGACAACTGTTATTGAACGCACATTTGCCGTTGAGACTGAAGCCGATCGTCAACAATGGACAGACGCCATCAGGTGATTATTGATTATTGACTACCCGACCTGACTGAACTTGGAATTTTACAAAATAAACAATAACAAATGTATATTATTAATACACTGACACTGCTGTGTTTATCTGATTCTGAATTCACAGAAATGTGGCAAGTCGTTTAAGTGAAATGGGTGAGACAGCAATGTCACCATCACCACAAACAGATATGACTGATGTTGATATGGCTGCAATTGCTGAAGTTGAATTATCCGAGAAGTTCTCAGTACAGGGTACAACACGTAATAGTGGTGGTGTTAAGAAAGTTGTAAGTATTTCTATTCTGTTTTTATATCATAATTATTAATTTTTATATTTTTTCCTTCTAGACATTGGAAAATTTTGA
The DNA here is from genome assembly GCA_037043315.1 of Amiota communis. Classification (NCBI taxonomy): domain Eukaryota; kingdom Metazoa; phylum Arthropoda; class Insecta; order Diptera; family Drosophilidae; genus Amiota; species Amiota communis. The sequence continues at coordinate 522,109 of JBAMAV010001400.1, read as the reverse complement.
ATTCTTAAAAGTACTTGGCAAAGGCACATTTGGTAAAGTGATTTTGTGTCGTGAGAAATCCACAGCCAAATTGTATGCAATAAAAATTCTCAAAAAAGAAGTTATTATCCAGAAAGATGAAGTCGCACATACACTAACCGAAAGTCGAGTACTACAAACAACAAATCATCCATTTTTGATAGTAAGTTGTTGTGTTTTTTTGCCCCCCTTCCTATTCCAAACAAAATAATATAATATCTCAGTTTTAATAATAGCATTTCACATTTGAGCGATAGAACTTATTTAAAATTAAATGAGTCATACTATTACATGTCTAGACACTAGATAATTCATTGATAATTCTAATAAAATATTGAATATCAATTGACTAGGAAATTTGTGTTCACTTACCGATTAATTGAAATTGTTAAGAAAGAGAAACTATTATTAGCGACTATTTACTCAAGGAAATATGGTTTGATTGAATTGAGTCGATTATTAGTTTTAATAGAAAATATGAGTGTACAATTGAAATGAATAGATTAAGTTCTCAAAACCATACCACCATATAAAGCAATAACATCAGCCGTAGTCATTAAATTTATGTAAATAAACATCTGCTTAGGATCCTCTTATATCATAAATTGATCACTTTTTGAGCAATGGGGAGTAAAACTTTGTAACATATAAAAAGTGGCAAATATTGTTGTATTGGGGATCACATATGAAATAAAGATGTTTATTATAATCTGGATAAAACATTATAAAGTGTGAGACATGAACTAGTTTTGGGCAATTATAAGGAATTGTTTTGCCTTGATTATTAAATTAAATTAATTATTTGTGAGAAGAATAGGGTAACACCAATTCTCCTTTAACTGGACTGTTTACTAGATCTTTTGAATATGATATAATGAGGCATGAAATCATTGCTTCCGAACTTAAAAAGAAAGATTTTACCCTTATTGATGTTTGTAGTAATACAGTACGGTCAATAACCTACAAATTTTGTTATCTTGTTATTAAATACAATACTATTCATCTTACAAACACTTAAAATTGCAGGGCATAAGCTTCTTTTTTTTTTTTTTTTTCATAGGATGAGTTCTTTTAAGTCTGCATTGTGTGGATCCGTGTTGAGAAGTTTGTATGCTAGTAAGTTTGAATGTGAGCTGAGCTTTTCCACGTACATCTTGCTGAAGCGGACAACTTTTTCCATGACCATTGTCATATGTAGGTCTCTGTGAAGATCAATCGTTGTGAACCGGTGAATTTGCGTAGTGTCAGGTTTTGATAATGTTTACATTGGATTTAGCTGTAGTTCCCCAAAGCTGTATGCCATATGTACAAACTGGCTTTAGAGCTCAGTTTTGATGTACTTCTAATTATCCAATACATGCGCTTTGTCTTGAAGTCTAAGTGTTTTCTTTTAGCGAGTATATGATGTGTCCACGATAGCCTTTTGTCGAAATGAATGCCGTGATATCACTCACGGAGTGAGGAGCTTGAGAAAACCGTGTGTGTTGACTTTTCAGTGTTTACCACTATTTTCCAATTAGTAATGAAGAAGAATGTCGTTCAAGTGACCTCCTCTGCTGGCTCGGTATGCTGTCAAACTTTCAACAAAATTTTGAATAACTTTTTCGCATAATGATGGTTTTATTGGTGATATTTGCTTGATGATTTTGTCTTTGAGGTGTTGAACAGTTAATGGATTAGAAGTATAAAGTTTAATTTGCAAAAAACCCTGTAAGACAAAGTCAAATGTTGTTAAATCACATTGGTGATCTGTTCTTTGAGAAATTATTCGATTATTAAACTTATCTTTCAAATTAATTCAGTTTCTGTGTGGCACCACTGTTCAATTTTTTTACCTCCTATATAAAAAAACATCGATATAATCTAGTACCTGTAAAACAATTGCAGCAAATTTAATAAGATGCCTCAAATATGAATTTGGGTGGAATCCCTTTGTGTGAGGTGTCTCCACTAAACCTCCCTCCTCGTCCTCTGGGCAGTATGCCTACTCCGGTACTGCTTTATGCATTATTTTAGAGTAGACATCCTTTGAGCATTCTTCCATTGCTCTTAAAGGTTATTCTGGTCACCTTCGTCTAGGCTCACCGCATTTGTTGGCACGCCACGACTCAGGGAAGGAGAAATCGTCAGGCACGTGACTCTACCCCCAACACTCCATAGATTAAACATATAACAATTGATATAGCTATACTTTACTGGAACTGATTTTAATTTAAACTTAATCAACTAAACTTTCAATTCTTTTTTTCTTTTTTCATTACAGTCATTGAAATATTCATTTCAAACCAATGATCGTCTTTGCTTCGTTATGCAATATGTGAATGGTGGTGAATTATTCTTTCATTTAAGTCACGAACGCATCTTTTCGGAGGATCGTACACGTTTCTATGGTGCCGAAATTATCTCTGCCTTGGGTTACCTGCATTCACAAGGCATTATATATCGTGATTTAAAACTTGAAAATCTATTGCTCGACAAAGATGGACACATAAAAATTGCTGATTTTGGTTTATGTAAAGAGGATATAACATACGGACGCACAACGAAAACGTTCTGTGGGACACCAGAATATTTAGCGCCGGAAGTATTAGAGGATAATGATTATGGTCAAGCTGTAGATTGGTGGGGTACAGGAGTCGTCATGTATGAGATGGTAAGCATTACAATTTATATATGAAAAATACTTTGTCTTTATTAATTTTTATATTAATATATATACATAGATTTGCGGACGTCTTCCTTTCTATAATCGTGACCATGATGTTCTGTTTACTTTGATACTTGTTGAAGATGTGAAATTTCCACGTAATATTACAGATGAAGCTAAAAGTCTTTTAGCCGGTCTATTGGCCAAGGATCCGAAGAAACGTTTAGGTGGCGGTCAAGATGATGTACGAGAAATTCAAACGCATCCATTCTTTGCAAGTATTAATTGGACCGATTTAGTGCAAAAGAAGGTAAGTAAGAGAAACGTTCTATTGAAAAGTATTTTTCATCCTAACATCTCGTGTCCACTGCGACTCATCTAGATTACGTTGAAAAATATTGTTTGTTTTTTTTTTTTAACAATTATGTATTAAACTTTATATCTCTTGCTTTCATGTGCTTTAAATTTATCTTTTGATCTTTTAACCTTACCAATTAAGAATTTTGTGGTCTTCAAGCCTTTAAATTTTTGTAGAAAACTTAATATTTTCGCTGGTCAATAGAAATGAGGGAGTTAAGTGTAATGAGGACAATGCCAAGCCACACATATCTTTGATGTGTCATAAGATAATCCGAGAACTTGTTTGGGATGTTTTAATCCACCAGCCTTATAGTTCTGGCATTGCTTCATTAGATTGTATTACTCTATTGTTGATATTAAATTCAAATCAAATCAAAAGAAAAGACGGTACAAGAGATTTTACGAGAGTCGGGCATAGTGAATTTTCGTCAAGTCAGAAGCATTTGCCGACCACCTACAAACAAGATTCACGCCTTATAACATTGCGGAATCGACTGACGTGGACATCACTAAAACTTTCCTTGAATCGCCGTTTCAAATGGCTCTTCCTATAAAACACATTTCCTCATCCGAAGTACTCGAGCAAATTAAGGCACTGAAGATAAAAAACCACCAGGCTACGATATGATTGATGGTCGTGTTATAAAAGCTATGCCAATGAAAGGGGTCGTGTTTCTGGTCATAATATATAACGCAATGCTCCGTATCGGTCATTTCCCCATACAATTGAAAAGTGGCTTGCTCTTCAAGACTTTAAATTTTTTGTAGAAAACTAAATGTTATGGCTAGAATTGGTCAAAACGAAGGGAGTTGTGTTTCATAAGGACAAAACTAAGCCACACATATCTTTGGTGACCGTCAGAAGTTCAGATAGCTTGGTTGGGATTAGCGGCTTTCAGTTCTTACATTGCTTCATTGTCGCTGCAAAACATTAGGTGTCATCTGTGACCTTATTCTGATAACTCTAACTATATTAAATAGAAACATGTAAAAATAACTTCAAGTCATTACCTACCAAGCAATCTATTATTTCATTATGAATTTGAGTACGCTTCAAACTTGTCCTTTTTATATCAGATTGAGTATGTTATATGACAAACACACCTCACCTTCTCATCATGTCATTTCAAATGATAATTAAAACTTATTATTATTTTTGTTTTATATTAATTTCCAGATTACACCACCATTTAAGCCACAAGTAACATCCGATACAGATACACGCTACTTTGACAAAGAATTCACTGGTGAAAGTGTTGAGTTAACTCCACCAGATCCAACTGGACCACTTGGCTCCATTGCTGAAGAGCCTTTGTTCCCGCAGGTAAACTAACAAAATCATTTTAAATCAAAATGTAATCTTATTTATTATTATTTTCTTTTTATTAACACTTACAGTTCAGTTATCAAGATATGGCCTCCACATTGGGCACATCATCGCATATCAGTAGCTCTGCTGGTCTTACGTCCATGCAATAGAACATAAGCAGCTGCTGCTCCTCGTCATTGTGCGATTTTGTTATTATTTACATCAAATAGAAAACAGAAAGAAGAGAGCGGGAGCACCCCTAAAAAAAACCTAAAATTGAAAATTAATTACATCAGCTACATACTACTGCAAAAGCTATCAACTGAAAGTAATTTATTCTTCAACACAAAAACCACAAAAAAAAAACATAAAAAATATAAAAAACAAAAAAAAAAATTAATAACATTGAACGGTAAAGATAAACTAGTTTACATAAATAATAATTAAAGCAAAACAAAAAAAAAAAATATTGGAGTATAAAATTACAAAAAAAAAGAAGGAAAAAAAGAAAAGAAAAAACAGAAAGAAAGAAAATTAACTTTTAAGCATAAAGTTTAATAAGATAAAACAAAAAAGCCGTTTAGCTAACTTCTAGGACATGATGATTATGATGTTGATGATAACGATAATAATGATAATGATGAATATAAATATAATAAATAAAAATAAAAAAAAAATATCCTATGTAAAACGAAATTATTACAAAACACAAAACAAAACAAAAAATACACACACCTTTTTTACTCCAAAGAAAATAAATAGTTCATGATTAAAAAATAATGATGATGATAAAGAATGTGAATGAAAAACTGAATAAAAAAACCCATTAAATAATTACAATGTTTATGAAGATGAAAATGATGATGTATGTTGCTTTTTTCTCCCCCATCCAAAGTAACTAACATTCTTAAGGTTAAAAAAAACAGAATAATGATTATTATTATTTATATACAGACAGACAAAACAGATAGATACAGATACAGATGATCATATATATATATATATTTATATTGTATACATAATAAAAAAATTTCCTAAATGCGCGTGTTGGTTGTGGAGAAAAAAAAGAGAGCAGAGCGGAGAGCAAAGCAGTATCAGTGAGTTGTAAAATGGGTGGTAAAAAAATATTTTTTGATTTAAGCGAGCGAAGGTTTTCAAATTTCAAACAACAACAAATATAAAAATGTATTTTAGTTTTGATGCTTTTTGTTTTAACAAAACACACACACACACATTTTCTTATTCATTTTGATTCCATTTATATATACATATATATATAAAAAAAAGAAGAAATGCCTCAAATTTATTTAAATTTAATGCTTTTAAAACAAAAAGACTTTAATTCAATTTTATTTTTTTTTTTTTATAGAAAACCAACTCAGTGTTTTTGAGTTTGTGTTCTATATGTTTTTGTGTATTGTATAAAAATTTCTTTTGTTATTCCTACTTCATACTTTTGTCAAATAATATAACCTATTCACACGATCCTAACAAAATCCTCTGTCATATATGAATGAGAAGATTATTGTTGTGATCGTGTTATCGATAGTGTTGTATAGTTAATAAATGGATAATATTTGATAGTAAAATGAGAGAGCCTGACCAAGTGAAAAACTAACCAAAATCTGCCAATGCTTCAAATGTTAAGCATCAAATTTATATATTTAAAACAAAAAAATAAAATTAATAAAAAATAAAGCAGAGTAAAAAAAAACAAACAAAACAAAATAAAACAAAAAAACAACAGCAACAAAGAAAAAGCCTTTTACGATTTATAAGACATAGAAAAAATACAACAAAAAAACAAAAAACAAAACAAATTTATTTAATCTGTTAAAGCCCAGAAGATGGAAGATTCATTTGTTTTTGGAAATAATAAATTATAGAAACTCAGAGAAGAGAAAAAGAATTGATATTGTTTTTTTTTTTCATTTATAAAATAAAAGTAGAAAAATGTGAAAGAAAAAGAATCTTAACAAAAAAGAGACTCGGAATTCTAAAAATAATGAAAAGCATAAAAGAAATTTATCATCGAAATTGAATAAAAAATTAGAAATTATCAATACTTGTACTACTGTTAAGAACAAATCTTTATTTTAAAATATTAATAAAAATAATTAAAAGAAATTTAAATAATAATTTCATCATTCATTAAAAATTACAAACAATTATTAATATTTGAAAATAAATATATTAAATAACTCCTTAACACTTTGAAACAACTAAACTAACATTGAACTTGTTCTTCTAAGCTTTAACAGTTTAAATAAAATTTTAAAAACACAAAAATCACAGAATTTTTTTATATACCATAAACAAATTTTATACTTTATTTTATAAAATCATTTTTTGTTTTCTCAATATTTTTGGATACAAAACTGAAACAATCAAATCATAAAATACATTAAATAACGAAACGAATTCCTTCAGTTTTGGTTTGAATTAATTAATGAATTAATATTTTGTAATAGGTTTTTCTTTTTGTGAAATAAGAAAAAATGAAACCTTAGTTCAGCTTATTTTATTTTAATTTTATTTTATTTTTTTTTTGATAGTGCGACTTTTATTGTAATAAATAAATAAATAAAAAATTATTAAAAAATAAAAATTAAAATAAATTATAACAATAAACTAATGTAATAATTATAATAATAAACGAATAATAATATAATTTATATTTAATAAGGATTTAATACAATTTGTAAAGAAGAAAAAAAAAACAGAAAAAGAAAAAGAAACAGAAGTAAGTTTATAAGAATAATGAAATGAAACAAAACAAACGAATAATTAAAAAGAAGAAAAACAAAACAGAAAGAATATATAAGTAGAGCGTTGCTACTTATCGATTTACACATGCATACATTTATATATATATATATATATAAACGTTTATTATATATAATGAAAAAAAAAAAAAATGATAAATGAATACGAATAAAATTTATAAAAATTAATAAAAACACAACAAAAATAAAGGAGTCATTTTTTAATAATATTTTAGGTTGGTGGAAAAGAAATTTCATATCACATATTTCCTCTTGCCATCTTTCGGATAAAATGAATGATGATTTCTAGAAATTCGGGGGCTTCTGATAAAAAAAAAAAAAAACTGGTGCAATACCTTTTTGTAGTCGTCTATAGAATTCATTGTTACGCCTTCAAGATAATTCTGCATGGAGCCGAAATACATCTGATGGAATACCCTCAATTTTTGTTGGAAGACAATGCCCTTTCCCTTCAAAGTTTCATTAGTATTGTTAGTTGTTGACAATAGAGCAATGAGTTTATCGTTTGCTCAGGTGGGACTATCTTATAATACAACTTCCTCGTATACAAGCGTCATTTATTTCCGATATTCCCTTAGTGCTGAAGTTATACATATATTGTAGAAACATTTTATCTCAGAGAGGTGGTCGATGACTTGAAATCTACGTTAAGTTAACTTATATTTTTTTTTTGTTTTCTATCTGAGTATCAAATTAATTTCTTTAATTTAAATAACTCACAGGCTCTAATATTCTATCCTAGCCATCATAAGGACGCAACATAAAACATTTTGCAGAGAAGGTTGGCTACTAAAGGGTGTTTTTTTTAGAGTTACACAACTTTAATAATAAAATAAGAAAGAAGGCTATCATTGGCTTTGCCAAAGATGTAATACTCTTCACGCTCCTCCGCATTGCATCCAACCTTCCTTAATATATGTATATACTTTATGTGGTCTGCGATGTGTCCTTCTGTGTGTTACAAACTTCATGACAAACTTATAATACTATTCACTCCCGTGAAGAGTATAACTAGGGCTACCCTTGATACAATACTGTATCATGAGGGCTACCTGCATTTACTCTTTTATACACGTTTCATTCAATAGTATGTACTCATTTTTTGTTCTTTAAATTTTGATGCGAAATTCTTTGTTTATTTATACCAGTATACATTCTCAGGCATATTTTTTATTAATTAATGTAAATGGGTACTGTGAATATTATTCCATTTATGCTGCACTGTACCCTAAAGCAAATCTTCCATAGAGGACGGATGTAATATTGGTTTTTGGAAGCATTTTGGGCCGGTCACTATTTTAATGGTTTCACGCGCAGTATGCTTTGGGCCATCATCTAACTGCATAAACTCTTTAAGTATGGGATTCATTCCAAATGGCGACCCAAAAGTCGTTTAAAAAGGCGTATCTAAACTTTATTTTGAAGCTTTAAATACGAAAATATTTACAGAAATAGAAAAGTTATGTCATTTCAAACTTTGCTGGGACATATTGTACAAGGGTTAAATAATAAATAAATTTTTTTTTTAATTTTTTTTTTACAAAATAATTTTTATTTTTCATAATATTCGTAAATTAAATCTTTGTTATTATTTTGCTTTTACATTTTTGATCCTTGATCTGCGCATCTTTGTATCTGTTGTAGTATCTTTAGCTGGGATTAGTTTTTTGTTAGCTTCACGTTTTGCTGCAGCTTCAGCGCGTTGTTGGCGTATAATGGCAAGTCTCGCCAAATCTGCTTGAGCCTCGGCTATTTTGTCGGCAACATTTAGTTTTTTGTAACGTTCACGAAATCCTTGCAATGCCATTTGAGCAAAACGGTTCGGGTTTACAATCTCAATCAATGAGGCTATGCCCTTGCCCTTTTTAGCATCACGCAAATCTTCCTCATCATCGGATCCATTAGCGGCTGCACCTGAAGATGAGGCTTTAGTGCTTTTTGTGCCAACAGCACCGGTAGTTTCACAGTTCTCCTCGTCACTGCTCTCGCCGGAGGTGTTCTCCTGTTCACTTTCATTGGAAGCTTGTGCCAATTCCTCGTCCGAAGTAAAATGACGGCTGCGTCCCTTGTGGTTAACGTATTTTCCTCGTGCCATATTAAGTTTTTTGTTGATGATTTGACTTGAAACAGTGAAATCTTCTCTTTTTATAAATTTGTTTGAACGTGTCTTAGAATTCCTTAATGCTCGGCTGATCTCGTCTAGTGATAACACAATAATGTTTCTAAATGCTTTTCGATTCACCCTTATATACACTAGGAGATATCCGCAATGTCCTCATTTTAATTAGTCCTGCTTAATGGTTTCATTATTGATGAAAGTTATCAAGAATTCCATACCTCATTTACCATCATTTACCTGTTTCTTGTAAGAAGTATATACTTAATGGCATTTTCTGAGAAATTGAAAAGTTCTCGTGATTTGATACAAGCAACATTAATGGTAATGATGAAATTATTGACATAACTGTAATTAACTGAAACAATGTACTTGCAAATTTTTTTTTAAGGTAAATTACTTTAGGGTAAGTCTAAAAAATGCGTTACAGTAATCAAATGTGATGATGCGCTTGAGAGATGTAGAGATGGGGATACACATTGCAGATTGGCTTGTTCGTCTGCAGCTTAGAGAATGAATGGTTATGTATGAGTAACAGAGAGATAAACCAGAAAGAAGGTTATCATTGGCTACACCAAAGATGTAATGCTCTTCACTCTGCTCCGGGTTGCATCCAACCATCATCATCATAGCATCACTATATTCTCTCTGTTACAGTTTACAGAGTATCAACAAAGAACACATTTTGAGTATCAACAAAGAACACGGTTTGAGTGGCATTGTATTTTTAATGTACTTATACTCTTTATATAATGTGAGTTTGTATGTGAGGTACCCCTGCTGGTAACCCTAGGATCATAAAATTTACACGGCTGATGGATATGGAACAGAAACTTATAGTACTCAAATTTCAGTTCAATAAGTCAAAAAACAAAAAAACTTTTTCTAATAAGAACATTAATTGAAGTGGGGGTTTGTATGGGAGGTACCCCTCCTCCCCTCAGAAACTTATAGTATCCAAATTTCAGTTTGATACGTAAAAAAAAATTTTTTTTTTTTCTATTAAGAACTTTAATTTAAAGGGGTGTTTGTACCCCTCCTCGTAATCCTAGGATCATGAAATTTACATGGTTGATGGATATAGATCAGAAACTTATAGTATCCAAATTTCAGTTCGATACGTCAAAAAACAAAAAACTTTTTCTGAGAACTTTAATTTAAAGGGTGGTTTGTATGGGAGGTACCCCCCTAGTGGTCCGATTCGGCTGATTCCGACAAATGAACTTCGTATGGTAAAAAGAAACGTATGTATGTCTAGCTCAAAAACTGAGGGACTAGTTTTGATACAGACGGACAGACAGATAGACGGACATGGCTAAATCATCTCGTCTCATCGAGCTGATCACAAATATATATACTTTATGTGGTCTACAAAGTCTCCTTCTGTGTGTTACAACTTCATGACAAACTCCCGTGAAGAGTATAATAAAGAAAAATATTTTTAATATCAAGTAAATAGGCTTTAATTGATCGATAATTTTATGACATTAATGTTTAAATATGATTTCGGCATAGTGGCCGCCACGGCTGGCGCGTACAATTTGGAAGTCCAATTTTCACACACTTTTCGGCCGTATTTCGCCAATAACTCTTCGAATGTTGATTTCCAGGTGTTCAATTGTGCACTAAACAGTAATTTTCTGTAGATGTAATGGTGTTTCGACAAAAGCTTATGGATTATCTTCACTCTAAATGCGAAAATTTAGCTTATTTATGTATCCATTCAACCAAAAATGAGCTTCATCGCTGAACAAAATTTTATATGGAAAGTCAAGATTAATATCAACTTGTGCATCAGCATATTGGCCGAATTGGCGGCGCATACGATGGTCATTTGGCTTTAATCCCTGCACTAGTTGAATTTTAAAAGCTTTTAAGCCAAGATCCTTTCGTAAAATCTTGCATAAAGTGGGTGGACACAATCCCATTTGCAGAGAACGGCGACGAATTGATTGATTTGCATCTTCTTCAATGCTTTGCTGAACAGCGGCTACAGCTTGTTCGGTGCGCATTGTTCTGCATCTTACGGGATGCACATTATCATTAAGAGTAAACGCGGTGCGAAAACAATCCATAGTTATTCAAATTAGCCGCTCTGATGGTCGATTATGATTACCATTAAATGGACGAAGTGCACGATAAGTTTGACGAACAGAACCATTATTTTGATAAATAATGTCTACAAATTTCTGGTGTAAGTCTATCCATAATCAAATGCCAAACCAAACTAAACAAAAAGCAACTACCAGCTGTTAAATCTGTTGTCAAATAAAGCAGTGTGGCCAACTCAAAGTTGTAAACCTCTAAAAAAAACACCCTTTAGTTTGTCAACGTGCAATGGATAAGGCAAACAATGTTGAATTGTCTCTCGTCTCTTAGTGCTGCAGTCAATTAATATTTTGATTGCAGTATACGAGTATCCCTTCGACACTCTACATGGCGCCTTGACTTGAATCTTATAGATCTTATACAGGAGGTAACTTTCTTTGTTGGCCTTTTTCATCCTAAGAAATGAATTTCCTTCAACTTATTTTTATATGTACATACAAATATACTTCTAACGTTGACAGTTCCCAATTCATTTCCAACTAGATTCACTTGACCCTTATATGGTTGATTTGTACAAACGTGCGATGCAGGAAGTAGCTTTCTTTCTCTCCGTACCTTAGTGAGGTTTTCTTCCAATTACACTGTGTCACAGCGAAAAAAAACTTCTTATCAGACCTAGTGGAGGTTATAGGTCATAAAAAACTAAAAAGAATGGTATATATTAAATCTCTGATACAACCTCAAAATCTTGTTTTAGAGCCCAAAAACCGTTTTTAAGAGGTTCCTGTACATATTACCTTATAACTTGGCCATTTCTTATCGGATTTCAAATTTATTTATTTATTTTTTGTATTTAGAAGCTGAAATATAGCCCTTTACAACCATGTATCATGTATTTTGTTATCATTCAAATTCATGAAGATACAGACCAAAAACTTTCCAAAATTTTGATTTTTCTATCGATTTCGCAACTTTAAGTCTAATTTGTGCCCCTTATCTTTTCTAAATTATATTTTTTCTCAACGTACATCGAAAGTTTAGTCATTTTAGCTTTAAATGAACCCTTTTTGAATAGAATCGGTTAAAAATTACTTGATTTATTGTACTTTTTATAATTGCATATGACAGTTTTCTTTCCTTTTTTATTAAATAAATTTGAAATCCGATAAAAAATGGCCAAGTTATAAGGTAATATGTACAGAAACCTCTTAAAAACGGTTTTTGGGCTCTAAAACAAGATTTTGAGGGTGTATCAGAGATTTAATATATACCATTCTTTTTAGTTTTTTATGATCTATAACCTCCACTAGGTCTGATAAGAAGTTTTTTCATTTTTTTTTTTTTTGTAACACAGTGTTATCTTTAATGCCTCTTAACTATTCTTCTTTCCCTCAATTTTCCCATTAAGCATTGATAATCAAATAGGCTATTTGGAATCTTACATCTGTATCTTTTCACTTTCATTTCAAATGCTTGTTTTAAATGCAAAAAGGGCGTTTTCTTTCTAAACAAACTACTAAAACCTATTTCATGATTATTGTAAAAACATTTTTTTTTTGTAACTTATTGCGTAGTGAGAGCTTCGAACTAGTCCTGAGTAACCAGTATTTGTTATTTTCTGGGAATTAACTGGTCAGTATATTTGAACTATAATTTTTTATGAAAGTTTAAGTCAACTATGTCAATGTTGAATGGCAAATGTACTTTTATAAATTTCGTGTTACAAGACCGCCGCTAAATCACAAAAGCACAGCTCGGGTATCTGACCTCTGGCACGTGCCCAACTCTAACAACCTGCCCCTTTTTTTAAAGAATATTGGCTGGGACTATGTAATAATAAATAAATAATTCACCTATTGTTTTATTGTACTATCAGATAGTGTAATCTACTTAGGGATTGTTCTTCATCGTAGAGGACTCTATTTTGTAGATCCAAGATTACCAACTTTTCTTTTTGGATCTGCATCCAAGAGTTTACAATAAAATGCTCAGTATTGAGTTTTGTTTTCCTCTTATAAAATAGAAAACAAATTTTCTGATTCTTGGGGCTTACAGAAAATATGTACAAATTTTGAAAGAAATTGATGGAATACTCGCACTGTTGCTAGCTAGATTACTACTTATTACAGGAAAAGAAATGTGAAACTAAGTATAAATGCCCATCATTATGGAGTTTATTGAACCATATCTAATATATGTATTTTGAAATCAAATGAAAATCTCTAACTTCTAATATTTAGCTAATTATTGATTTCCACAAGTGAATTGATGAATTACCCCAATTCGTTTAACTAAATTAACTTTCCATGAAAGTTTATTTAAACTTCCGAACATTTTATTGAGTGAGCCTTAGTCAACAGTTTTGTGTGGTGCTTCCGGTATCAAATACCAGTTGAACATGACAAACCCCAACATCATCATCATCATCATCATCAGTTATGTATGTATATAGGTGTGTCTATTTCCGTTACACTGAGGTGGTCCATTATGTAAAATAAAGAAAAATCATATGAACAGATATATGTATGTATAAATAGAGATTTCTTTCTTTCAATTGCATTGTAAATAATTCACTCAGAGTCATCATCAAAGTCAGTCATGTTTATACAAAACATTAAAATGTGTGATCCCAAGCTATAAAACTAAGCTCATCCCATTGAAAGCGGGTACCGCTTTGTTCTCTATGAGATTCAGACAGAAATAGAGAGAGAGAGAGAGTGAGTGAGAATAAGAAGGTAGTACATATGGTAGTAGATTGTATCTATTAGACTGTGTATCGATTAGTGGCAGTTAAGTATAAATAATAATAAAATAGCATTTGGCGAAATCTTAATCTTAAAATGAAAATCAATCGTCGGGCCTCTTGCGCACACTTATGCTTGTATGTATGTTGTTGTTATGAACATGTATCTATGTATCTATAAATGGCAATAAAAATGTTTTGGTATTTTGTGTTAAATGGCCGTTTAAATGAATGAATGGTCGACGATCTATGTATACGATCTAACTATCTATCTATCGATCTATCAATCAATCAATCAGTCAGACTCAAATAGTCAGTCATTTTCACCTATTGCCTTTAGTGGCATTAATAGATCGATTGGCCACATAGCCCAGCCTCCGTTGGGTTGCTTTAAACTCTCTGAACTGAACTGATCTGGTGTGCTGTGCTGTGCTCCCCAAGTGATGTGTGTGATTTGGTAGTGTGTGTTGTTTATTATTAATAAGAAAACCGGTATAGTTTAGTTTAGTTAATTTAATTTTTGTTTTTCTTCCTAACTTGTCTGACAACTCACTCATTCGCATCGATCGCATGGTTTATTAGTTTTCGATGATCCCTTTTCTTTTCTTTTCTTTTCTTTTTTTTTATTTCAAACACACAAAAACTAATTCGCCGGTTTTATGGGGTCAACACGACAAATAATTTCACATGCTGTTTCTCTGTGTATGTTTCTTAGTAACTGAGTGTATCTGAGTATGAGTGAGTGTAAGCAAAAGTTTCACAAAACTTCATTATTATTATCTATCAGAGCCACCAGAATTGATGCGTTTTGTTTTAGCCTTTTTAAACAATTTATTAAGCAACGTTTTGCTTAGCTCTTAAGATCAGCCAGCATGAGTCAGGCCAGTGAGACAGACCACCAAACCAAGTAAGCAACCCAATAACCAGGCAACCAAGCAAATAGACAACGGGCCAGGCCAGCCAAGCTAAGGCAAGAGAAGCTGAGTTGGGGAGCACTTGTTGCTACTTTGATTGTTTCGGTGAGATGTGATGTGAGATGTGACTGTGTGGCATAGTGTGGCATGGCACATGCTGATCATGATGGCCAAAAGGAGAATGGAGATGTGTGTGGAAGACTGAAACTACTCGCTGCAAACGAGACAAGACAACAAGGTAAAGCGTGCTACTAACTTGACTGATTTGACGTTGTTTGATGTGTTGTGATGTGCGTATTTTACTTAAAATCAGTTCCATCCATCCATTGAGTTAGCATGGCATATTCGTTTTCCAATGTGATGTGGCAAATTTGTGTGGCGAATGATGATGATAATAAGTACATAACAAAAAATTAGTTAACTTCAAAAAAATATAAATATTAGCTATGGGTTCAACCGTTTGTATTGAGGTATATACTAATTTAAGTGAATTTAGGAAATTTTTTATGGATCCTACAATCCACAACATGTATATATTTCCTTCTTTTGAAACATCGGTTCTTTAGAAATTAATAGAACTTCTGTAATAATTAATACAATATAAGGGCTAATAGATTCGAATATTTATCGAAAATGAGTCCTTCAATGTTCTGATATTATTATATCTAGTACGAACCACAATTAGTACTAGAACGCCGTTTTGAAACCACTTCCTCGTCGAACGCAATCAGTATTACTAAATCCAACCCGTCGAATTCAGGTATTTTAGAAGATCACCCGGACATGTGACTGAACAGTCCGAGAGGTTGACACTTATTTCCAGTCTTTGCCAGTACTGGGCATTGACATAGAAATTGGTTGCGTGACTCCTCTCCCTCTACTTTTCCACAGATTCTACAATGGCTTCTGAACGGAATACCCAGTCATTCCGCGTAAGTCCCTACATACCAGTGAGCAGTTAAAACTGCTGTGAGCCTTGCGGTGTCTGAGAGTCTTCTATTGATGAGTCTATATGACCTATTTTCTGCAAGATTTAAGATCTATCCAACGTTTGTCTAAAATATCGAATATACTATATTACATTAGATTTCCACACATTTTCTAAATCACCCTCATATACGTAGTGCAATGTAATTTGTAATTCAAGACCTTCTGGAATTTAGAATCAGATCCAATATCCTTCTATTTGGAATAATAATAGTTCTAAAAATAGAAAGGTGTCCTCTTGTTTTTGGGATGAAATTTTGACAGTGATTAACAATACAATCAAAAAAACTTTCACTATTTTGCAGGCAAAACAAAGATACCTTAGTACAAAGAATTCTTGCTCCTTCGAATCAATCTGTTTTAGGCATCCAGTTTTCGAAATTGTCAAAAGAATTAAAAAAATGTCTGGGAAAATGAAATGAAACAAATGATAACACAACAATGTAATCAGAGAAGGTAACATATAGTGGTGGGTATTAATATCTGATATTTCATTTGTTAGCTGTTAGCTCCTACTTTGTGGAGTTCTTTTTTACTGAAAAATATCATAAAACCGTCTACAAATGTGTAGAAAAACGTTTGTTACATTAAAGATGGTACAATAAAATATTAGGTTAAGATGTCTATAATAAAAGTGGTACAATAAAATATTAGGTTAAGATTAAAGACATCTTACAATAAAATAAACAAGATTATAAATATGTTAACCTAATATTTTATTGTACCAAGATGCCAATAAAATAAAGGTGGAACAATAAAATATTGGTTTAAGATGTCTGGATGTGTGGAAAAACCTTTGTTAAAATAATGGTGGTACAATAGAATATTAGGTTAGGGACATCTTACAATAAAATAAACAAGATTATAAATATTTTTACCTAATATTTTATTGTACCATGATGTTTATAATCTTAACCTAATATTTTATTGTACTACCTTTATTATAGACATCTTAAACTAATATTTTATTGTTCCATCTTTATTTCATTGTAACAAGATAATAAACATCTTAACAAAATATTGTATTGTACCACCATTATTTTAACAAAGGTTTTTCCACACATTTGTGAAGAAGTCATAAAATATAATAACAAGTCAGTAGAGTAGAAGCTAGGAGGTAAAGTTTGTAAAGTAAAGTCGGCGCCGATGATATCGGTATTCAATTTTGTAGGTAGTCTTTTCTCAAGTACTTATGAAACTGAAAATGTAAAGTCCAATTTTCGAAAATAAATAGTTATCGATTCTTAAATATGAAAAAAATCGAGTCGAGTAGACTTGTCCGATCTTTCGTTTCGCAAGAAATATCAGCATACTGTCTTCAATGTTTCTTTGTTCTAAGAAGGACGCTGCTTGGCGCTAACAGAACTGTAAAACATCATCTGAGTACTGTTGTATTATATAACAAAGCGCAATGAGACCCTAAAATTGATTATGATTTGGCTAAATTAAATCTTCATTTCCTCAATTTCTTCTTTACTATATGGGTCACTTCCTTCATAAAGAGTCTTCTAAAAACATAGTTTTATCACATTCTACCACTTCTCTCTTAATTTCGAACTCTTTTTTATGAAGGTAGCGTGCTTCATCTCGCCCACTTTTTCTTAAACTGTTCCTTCTTTCCTTCATTTTTTCTTCGATCGGTTTATCTTGCATCACTCACGAACTCTATTATTAATTTATATGTAGATACATGGTCTTAGTCGCCTATTGACATATTTTAATATATCAATTCAAGGCTTCTTCAGAAATTTATGGCATTTCTTTCTAAAATTTTTATGGTACAATATTAACTAAAAGATTTGTTTGGATATTTTATGATTTCCTAAAAATATGTTTGCTATAAAAGTTTATTGTAATAAAATGGGAAAAAAAGGAAAAGTTCAAAAAGAAAACAATAACAAAAACAACACCAAACGACATAATAAAACATGTAAAGGAAAAAGTGCAAAATATAAAAAAAAATAATAAAAAACCAAAAGAGTCTCTCAGCAGCAATGAAATGAAACGCTAAAGCAAATACAACAACAATAAATATTTTGTTATTGTATGCACTTTTCATCAGGTAAACAGACACAGATACACTTACCCACACATACATATTTACATCAGTTAAACAGATACTCATACTACTAAAACTATTGATTTACATGTGTTTGTAAGTACTTAATGCAATAATGCAGTTTTTTTTTATTTCTACTTTTTGTGTTTCTTTCATTATTTATTTGTTTCTTGTATACCTGTAAAAAGGGAAAGTACATAATGCATTCAAGTGGAAGTTTTGAGAAATAAAGAACGACAAACGAAAGAGAGTTAAGTCAAATGTTTGCCAATAAAATATTGAAGTCAATGAAGAGTGACGACATCAAAGTGAAAAAGCCCTTTTAGGGGATCACTTCAACACAATTTATTGATATATGTATGTAAGTACAACAGCAACAGCATCACCAGCAGCAGCAAGTGTTTGTTTGTAACTTTAAGATTTTAGAGATTCATAAGATAAACTTTCGCCTATTGAAATGGTTGCTTATGATGAGACCAACTACCAGTAATAGCAATCAGTACCTACCGTGTGTTGTTGACCTCTTTGAAGAAATGGCACACATAAATCAAACTGACTGAATGAAAACTTATGATACTGTTGTACTAAATAGAGTGATATCCGGAATTTTATGTCCATAAGCATAATACCATATGTATATATGTTTGTGTATGTTTAAATCGCAAAGTTTTATGTTTCGACAACTCGACTCGACGCTTTTATTATTGTCCAATGTTGATGATTATTTTTCTGGCGAAAGTGCAGTATCTGCTGCTGCTGCTGCTGCTGCTTTTCTTCTTCTTCTTCAACACCAATTTCGTTCAAGTCTTTTGAGTCGCGTATTCTGTAATTAATCATGAAGCGTACAAACGCATTGTCTTCCGTTAGTTGTCTATCGTCGCAGATTCCTCATCTACTAATCGTGGTCTACTTAAATCTCTGCACAATGCGTCTTTAACAAGAGAGAAAGACAAGAAATACACATTTTTTTTGTCATACCCTTTACATATAGTGGGATTTTATGACTTTGCTATGGTGGATGTTTACAGATATTATTGGAGGAGAAGTTGTAGATCTTATCATATACATAGTCTTTTTAAAAGTCATATATCACATAGTCTTTTTAAAAGTCTGTCTATAAGTGAGGTTATATGTACTACATATTCCTCTTTTTGTAGTTATAAAGTTCTCATTTCTCTGAATATTGTAAAATAAGCTGAAACAGAATGCGCTCAATACTTATAAAATATTTAAAATTATACATTCATGCAATACTTTATCAATATAATCGAATACATTTCCAAATACAATATTATTAAAATTTACCTATATATGTATATATAAAATTGTATAGTGTATGTTCCCTATGAATTCCGAAACTGCTGAACCGATTTTGATGCAATTTTCAAAAGAAACTAGAACATAGTGTGGAGAATGTTTCTGTGCAGTTGTTGGAGCGGATATGTATTATATGTTTATTGTATTTGTTTGAAATTTATTAGCATATTTGTCCTTTTAAATAGAAATTAAATCAAAAGGGGATTGTATGGTACAACATATCGATTGTCCAGTGTTGCACCCCTGATTTCAGCACTAAAACCATTATCCCGGCTTCTGTACAGAGGATACCCATCACTGATTCATATGTGAATTCATTGAAATTTTTTTGGAAAATCTTTGTTGCATTTACCGCCGTTTATAAGTACAATCCGTACGTGAATCAGACAATTCAGTGCACACAGCTTATCAATATCAATATCACTACTTATTTCATCAATATCTTGCAACTTTATTAAGATATGAGCATGTGACAAACCACTTTTCTGCAACTCAATCGTTTATATTATTGAAACAACTGTACTAGATGCTTTTTTGTTTACCAAATCAAAAACTTTAATATTATCATTATATCACTATATCTCCTAACCACATATATATATGATTGCTTCTCTCAATTTTTGTATCAATATTTTTAAATTTATTTTTATACTAAGTAGGTAATTTTTAAGTGTAGAGTATTAAATCTATGATTAAACCGATATTTATTATTTTTATTAAGTTAACACAAAAGTTTTTAGCGTTGCGTGTGCATAACTTTGCAGCTTTTGTTGGACTATGTATGTGATCTCTCCTTTCTGGGTGCTACGGCTGCACCCAACTGGGCAACATTTTTGTTATTATTTTATTTTTTTTTTTTTTGCTCATACCTTTCATACATATGTACGTATGTTATAGTAGTAGTGTGGCTATATATTAACACTTTGTCCTGATGTTTGTAATGAATAGAACATGTGTTTCAGAGTGACGAGAGAATTCTATATACGTTTGTTTGTTCAGTTATTGAAATTATTGATCTGAAATTTGGTGTCTAGACTTCTAATAATATACGCAGAATACTTCAACAGATTTATTTCAATCAACAATCCAAGCATCATCAGATTGGAATGTGTTGTATGTACTTCTCTATGTTATCTTCATTTAACATAGAATATTAATTAAGATCATGAAAAGTTTAGGCTTTGATTAGATTGTCCGAATTGATATTTTCTGGATATAATTTCAAGCAAATTGTTGTTAGAATCTCGAGTGCGAAACCTCCCGATTATATAGATTGATAGTCTGTAAAATAGCCCAAATATATTGCCTGATACATACTGGAGTTTTTGTTTAGAAACTCGTAACATTTTTTATGGAAATAAATCTTGATATACACATTCGAAAACTGGACCTTTTGGACGAATAAAACATAAAGCTTTTTATCACAAAAATTTGTTTTAATGTATAATCTGGGCATGGTCAGATTTCATTGAAATTTTAACAAAAGGTGAATACTACCGAAATAGTCAATCTTAAATTCTTCATACAAAACTTGTAACTTGGTCTAATAGTACATGTTTCTATTTATATGAAAGGTATCTAAGTGTTGTTAGAACCGAAGGCAATTTAATTTTTACATTTATTTCTTTTTTCAGCTGTCCAGCAATGTCATGCAACATACACATAGATACAACATTTAAATTGAATGTGGTATGTGTATTTGTGTAGGTGGTGTTGCATTACAAAAAGCTGAAAAAAATGAAAAGAAAAGAAACAAAACTTTTGTTATTCAAATTTCGACCAACGCCGTTGATGATTCACTTTTATTTTTCATTGATTTATTTATTCATTGTGTCTCTTTTTTATCTGTTTATTGACCTTCATTTTTATACTATACATATTTTGTTTTTTTGTTTTGTTTATTTATCTGTCAATTATTTAATTTTTTTGTTTGTTTGTGTCTCAAAACTATAATTTCCCCAAAAATAATGGGCGTAAAACTGTAATACTACTTAAATCAACAAGCATTTGTCATAAATACAATAAATTGTAGTCTTTGTATGAATGTGAAACAATTACAATTAGTTATTATGTAATTGAAATTATGAGGCACTGAACCAAAGACCTTAAATCTTCAAGGTCTTAATTAAACGCCCATACAAGTCTTACTATTGTACTTATACTGAAACATTGAAGGTCTTTAACAAATTAACACAATTAAGTATATTAAAAATGTCTTCAAATTGAAGTTTATACTATTTCTATACTTTCAATTGAGTGGATTTTAAGATGAGGGATAATCAAGTTGAAGTAAGGAATATAATATGAGAGTTTAGCAACAAACTTAAAAGGAAGTTTTAGTAAAGCTGTTAGTAATAGGATATAGTAATGTCAGGTTTGGATATTATAGACAGGCACATTGGTGAGTTTATTCAAAAGCCTTAAAGTCATTTTGAATACAGTATTCTTCTTCTACATTATCCATATGGGAGATCGATATCTCAAGCTACCGCTGGAATCATTTTTACAGCTTACATCACTACGACAAAATGACATTTCGACAAGGGAGAAAGTCTAGATGCACTACCTACAGTTCAGAGTGGTTTTGTACTAGTATCTAGTGGGCCTATGGTAATTTCATTGGAGTAAGCATCAATTGATAACTGCTTTATCTTCACCATACTGTGTTTTGTCATTGGGACCTGAAGATTTTGGACCACAGAGTATAAATTTGGGTGAATAGATCAATTTAAATTGAAAAATATTTAGCGAATTGTCTCTAATATGAGTCTGCTACGTATATTACTCTAGACATGTCATGATTTACAGTATTTTGATCTAAATAATTGAATATTTTAGAGCAAATTGGTATAATTATATATGTAAGTAAATTTTTTTTTTTTTTAATATAGTTTTTATTTGCCACTGTCGTCAGACGACAACCAACGAACTTACTTATAATTTCAAGTCACTTAAGGAAGTTTGGATGAGTTAGCCACTCATCCGGGATGCAAAATGGGAGGTCTAAGGGGTGTCCAGCAGGTTGATTGCCAGGTAGTTGATATGGGCGTCAAGCCTAAATGAAGTGTCTGATGCTGTGTTTTACTATTTTTTCATTTATCGTTGGGATATTCAGGTCTCGTTGGATGACTGAGTTTCGGACAAACCACTGCGCACCTACAATCCTCCTCAGTAGCTTGGACTGAAATCTTTGAAGGATTTCTAGATTTGAGTTGGCTGCAGTGCCCCAAAGCTTGTATAGCAACAGCTTGTTTCGTAGGTTGAGCTTAGAGTTTGTACTGAGCAGCCAGTTCATTCTGCGGAGGTTCAACTGTTTTCTTTTTACCTGATGTGAGGTTTCCAGGTGAGGCGCCTATCCAGTGTCAGTCCCAGGTACTTCACAGTGGCGTTATTTGGAATGACCTCACCGTTGATGAAAACAGCGGGGCATGTTGAGTGGTTCAGGGTGAAGATGACATGCGTAGAGTTTTCCGCATTGACGCAGATGTTCCACTTCCTTAACCATGGCTCCATGAGGGCCAGCTGGTCTTGCAGGAGAGCAGAGGCTACAATCGGATCTATGTCGCTCACTAACAGGGCCGTGTCATCCGAACGTATAGAGCGTGTATAGGGTGGGCCCCAGCACACTGCCTTGAGGAACTACGTCTCGATGTAAGTAAATGCTAATAAAAAAAAATTCAATGGGAGTAACTCAGGTTAGGTTGCACGTCATACGGCCCATTCTGATACCTGGGAGTAGGTCTTAATTAAACACTTTTCTTATATGTAATTGTACAATCATTGCCTATTATTATGTAGAATATTGATTGATTTTAATACTGTATAATTACAATTTTGAAATGTCAGCGATAAGTTTTTTAGATATTCTGTTTACCTTACTGCTATTATACCTATTTTGTGATTGCAGTCTATTAGCTGATTTCTTTGAGGGATACCTAATAGCAGCTTTCCTTATGTAGAATTTTTTGATCACAACATGGGCTTATTTAACAAACATACGTACTTTGATAAAAGCAAGATCTTGATCTTACTTATGGAAAACTAAAAACTGTAAGTTTCAGTTAAATAACATGTATGGATGGATATTCTATCATACATAATGAGGCAAAGTTTATATTGTACATTGTTTTAATCTACTCTTGAGACCTGTTAAGTTTATTTTTCGTAACTTTCTCGCCTTCAAAAAAATTCTTAATAACAAACCATTGGGTACCATTGAATTTTAAATGAATTTCTCAATTAGGGAACGAAAAACAATCGTTGCCAACCTCTTTAATAAGCATTCTTTTATGTTATGTTATGTTAACCCTTAATTTTAGGCTTTTTTTTTTATCACAAAAAAGGATTTTTGTTTCTTCTTTTCTTTGTTTTTGTTGAATCAAAGTATAAGTGAAACCCGTTAATGTATACATAAAGGAAATGAAAGGTTTTGTTGTGGTCATCATCCAGTTAATTGACCCTTTCTTGAATATATAGTTAAATTTAAGAATAATAAAAAAACATAAAGCAACAAATGTGAACTGCATGACTTAGCATTATTTAGTGAATACAGTGAAACCCATTTATGTTAAAGAAGATTGTAATGCAGATTATTTAGGGATTAAGAGAAAGGAGAGGTCGTTTTCTAAGGGTAAAACACTACACTCTCTGGTGACAAATTATCATATTGCCCTATACGGGGCTACAGTTTGAATGGTGAATCTTTATTGTCTTAAGACTTCGAATTGTATTCGGGGTCATCTTTGGTTATGAGCTTTTTTCTAAAGGAAAACGCATCAAAAACTATTATACTAACTATTATATTACAATGGGTAAAATATGATTTAAGAAAGATGGTCTTATCACCGTTTTAATCAAACCAGAAACATGCCATAACTTCGGTTCAACGAAGCTTACAAATTGTTCACACTGATGCCACAGACGGATTCACCACTGACGGGCATGGCTTAAGCGATACTCCTCTATTATCAATAGTGTCTGACTTACGACATTACAAAGATTAGAGTTTTTACTAGTGTGAAAGATAAAAAAAAACAAAGAAATCTGTTTTTGTTCCTTAATCTTCACACCAATGACACTGACGAAAAGGCGGATAGATACTCCTCGTCACGCTGATCAATTTCCTTACATACTTAATGTGATCCCTAACAAAGATCATAGTTTTTATTAGTGTGAAAGGTGAGTAAAAAGAGATCAAGGCAATAACTTATTCACTTTTAAAATTCTCCAACACGTGTTAATAAAGGTCTAACTTTCCAGAAGCTTCACTGTTATTGCGTTACTCATGTCTGTCTACACGGAGCTGGTTGTGGTATGTTGTTTGACCAAAAATATATTGTATTGTATCTCTGAGAATGCTGTGTACTCGTGTGTATGTTATTCGTGACGCGCGTGGCCTAATTTTATGTAAGGATGACGATGACTTTGTTCTTTAATCATGATGATGTTGTTCTTCTTAATGATGATGTTGATGATGATGGTAATGGTGATGATGATTAAGACAATGATGGAGCATTATATGGGAATTAGCTTTATATAACAAAAAGAGAAGAACAAGAAGAATAACAAGAACAAAAACAATGTTAAGTTGAACTGAGAACAAGTAACAAGCGAGCTTTATCATTACTGAGTGATCTTCAGTTAAAATGAATGAAGGATAACAGGTCATTTTAAATGATGGTTTCACAATAATTGATGCCACTTAAAAGAATCTTAAAAAGAAAAAAAAACAGAAATAATCAAAAAGAAATACTTAAATTACAAAAAAAAAAATAAAATACATTTTTGTATCTTTTGAAAACCAACCAACAAATAGAGAGAGTTGCATTCTGAGATGTATGTTTTAATGTGGGATAAATGCCGTTCCACATTAACAGTTATATTTTATAACTGAATATCTTTTCGTTCAGCATTTTTGTTTTGTTTTTATGTGTTTTTTTTTTCTTCAGCCTTCAGCGATTTGCAGTAAAGCTGTCAGCAATAATTGCGTGAAATCTCATTGAATTACTTTGAGGGTTGCACTAAAGCCAGGCGGCATGCAGTCAGGTGGTAGGGTAACCATAATTTAAACAATTCAAGTGCATGATTTAATTTTTGGGATTTTTTATTATTTTTGATTTTGTGATTTGTTGGATTTTTTCATTTATATGTACAGTATTTAGTATGTGAGTGGGTTTTTATGTTGTATATGATTAACTTAGTGGATTGAAGTGATGTGAGTGATTTTGTTTGTTGCTTTTTACTGACCAATTTAAGCGCTTAAGCTGAAAATTTCACCGCAAGATCACCAGACTCAATAGTAAGTAAAGGCGACGGTCGGCACGCAATTCACATTCACTTTAAAATGATCTTTCGGACACAAAACAGTACAATGCATTACAGTTAACTGCTGCTGTTGTTGCAGACACGATTATTGCAATTACATGATATATATTTTTTTGTATTTTTAAGAAAAATCATTAAAACAAAAAATATAAATAATTGCATTAATTTTGGCATTCAATATGCTCTAATTGCTTGAATTATTATTTGATGAGTTTACTACAATACAATGTTGCTAATATAGATTATGATGATATGATAATAATGATGACGTGCAGCTTTTAACTGTTAGATGCCGCTTTATGCACGAAGATCATAAACCTTAAATAAGTATAATCGTAATCATAAGCATGATACAAAAATTTTTAGAATTTATTATATCAAAACTTGATAATCAATTACTAAACTAACCAACTGGAAAGAGAATCTAACACTTTATCGTTATGCTGTAATAATATTTGTACATGGACTTTCTTTAATAAAATTTTGTAATATTCT
Source organism: Amiota communis (assembly GCA_037043315.1). NCBI lineage: Eukaryota > Metazoa > Arthropoda > Insecta > Diptera > Drosophilidae > Amiota > Amiota communis. The sequence goes on along the minus strand of JBAMAV010001400.1, from coordinate 495,985 downwards.
ACAACATTGTCTGCCCCACACACTTTTCCCTCCAGTTGCTGCTTACAATAAATTCTCGTATTAGATAAGCAACTGGTCAGATAACTTAAAGTTGTTTGCTCTAAGAAAGAAAAAAATAGTAGTATACACTTATGTACGTACATATGTTGTTGAAACAAGTAATAGATATGTACATTTGTATAATTAAACATAATCCTAATAAAGAACCAAAATTTCATCAAACTGAAATATTAATAGGGGCTGGTAAATCTACTAATGCATTATTAGCAATTTTAAATAAAGGATGGGTATTTGGTATAAAGTAATTAATAAATAATTTATTAAAATAATAGTTATAAAATTAGTTGGATAATTATATAATTTATTTAATGATAAAGAGTTTTCTATAAAATAAGTATAATTATTAGAAATAGATTCTATTTCATTATTATTTATAAAAAATATTAATGAAGATTTAACAATTATAATTGTTATTAATATTAAAATAAATAAAAAAATTATTGAAAATAATATTAATTTAATTAATAGATTAAATATTTCATTTGAAGCTAATGATGTAACATAAATAAATAACACTAATATTCCTTCTATAAAAATTAAAAATAAAATATACATATGAATATCAAAAATTTTTTGCTATTAAACCTGTTAGTATACATATTAATGTTGTTTGAATTAATAGTGTTAATCCTATAGATAGTGGATGAATTTTATTAATAAAAATTATTGAAGTCATGAAAATTATTGAGTATAGTATTAATTGAAGAATTTCGTAAGATAGTTTATTTAAAATATTAATTTTGGAGATTAATGATAAAGAAATTTCTTTTCTTTTGAAGTTTTAAAAGAAAAAATCTTATTTTTGATTTACAAGACCAATGTTTTTATTAAACTATAAAGTTTAGAATATATTGTTTTGATAATATTTTTTATATTATTTATATATTTAAATATAATAAATTATGAAAGTTATTTTAGAATAAAGTTTCAATTTTAGTTTCAATAATTCGTACTCATGGAAAAGATTATTTTCAATCTTTTAATATTATATAACAATATTAAAATTAATATTTTTTCTTTTATTTATTGTACCTATTTGTTTTATTAAAAAAATATATTGAACGGTTCAAAATTTATTATTTTTAATTAGATTTTTATTGAATTTAATAAATAATGTAAGAAATTATTGAATAAATATATCTTATTTTTTAGGATTTGATATAATATCTAATGGTTTAATATTATTAAGATTATGAATTTGTACTTTAATATTAACAGCTAGAGAAAAAGTTAATAAATATAATAATTATATAAATTTATTTTATTTTTTTTTTTGTTTTATTTTTTTTTTTTTTTTGTTTTTTAATTTATTTTTTATTTATTTTTTGAAAGAAGTTTAATTCCAACTTTATTTTTAATTTTAGGTTGGGGGTATCAACCTGAACGTTTGCAAGCTGGATTATATATATTATTTTATACTTTTTTTTGTTTAATAAATAATTATTTATTTAATTATGATTTATTATATTTTTGTATAGCATTGGATTTTTTAGTAAAAATACCAATATTTTTAGTTTATTTATAGTTACCTAAAGGTTACCTAAGGCTAAGGACCGGATTAAGTCATATGAAAGTCCTTAGGCCAGTGATAACGGATCCTTGGCAGCTGAAAATTGTGTGAATTTAAAGATTGAATTCCAAGAGAAGATTAAATCAACCATTAAATAAATATGTATTGCTGCTTATCATAACATCAACCTTCCATCCAACCGAAGCCGTCTTAAGTTAATCCACCTCCCAAAACTATCTAGTCGTAGGACGAATCTAGGTCTGTGGGTTGATACTCCTTGCCTTTATTTGCCGGATCCGTAATGAATTTAAAGATTTTTCTCAACAATTCCCGATATGAATGACGTGTAGCTGCTGGTGCTTGTGGTGGTGGCATTGGATTTGGTATTGGGTTTGGTGTTGGATTTGGTGTTGGCAGTTGAGACGAACACGATGGTCCTGGTCGAGTTTCACAAGGTAGAGTCAACCTTGGCTGTTTATGTGGTGGTGCTAGTGGGTATAAAAACAATCGAGGTGGTTGCGATCGTATTAATAGCGGTGATGGTCGAAGTGTTGGATTTGGTGTTCGAGTTTCACAAGGTGGTGGCAACCTTCGTACTGGGCATAAAATCAATCGATGGGGGGCGATAACACCTGATGGTGGTGTTGGTTGTGGTGGTGGGCATAAAACCAATCCAGATTGTTGCGATGAATTAAATGGTGCGGACTGTGTTGGCACTGTCGGGGCGATAACACCTGATGGTGCTTTTGTGGAAGCATCCGATGATCCGTAATGCAGCGATAACAGGATCTCAGCTGCCTGCCAATCCTCATCACCCTCTGTGTAGACTGTAGTTCGTCCTATAAATAAAAAAAAAAAATTATATTATTAAAATATGATAATATAAAATATAATATTATTAAATATAATGAGACTTGTTCCAGCAAAAAATGCTCGATCCTACTTACCATTTTCTCCTTTGATGGTAACATTTTTAGCCATGTTGATGTGTTGATGAAAAAACCAGAATAATGCTATCATAACGTGCGTCGCTCTATTTATACGCTATGGCTATGTTTACCTTAGGTAAAAAAGGACACAAAACTGAACTTTTCGGCGTTTTAGAATATTTTGGGATGGTAGACAAAGGAAAGGAATGCTTTTGCAGGTGCGTTGCAAAATAACGGAAAATTAAAATGACCCAAGCAAATTCACAATATATGAACTGGGTCATTAGGATCTTTTTTCTAGGTATATTTTTTATAACTTAATCGTAAGCCCCGCCCCGTTTTGCAAGGATGCAATTTAAATTTTTATTAAAAAAAAAGTTGTATGTGTGCCATCGTACATGTGATAGAAGTGAAACTTCTTAAAAACAGACAAAGAGAGAGAGAGAGAGAGAGAGAGAGAGATCATCTGAAAACAAATACAACAATACAATATTTGCATACAACATATTCTGTCCAGTAGAGGTGGCAAACTATCGATAGTCCCACCGTCGATAGTTTAAAAAAAACTATCAATACTCATTTATAGTAAAAAAAAAAAAACTATCGATACTATCGATAGTACCACCTCTACTGTCCAGTTAATTTAGCTATGTATGTCCGTCTGTATGTCTGTCTGTATGTTGCTTTTGTTTTCTTTGGCGTGTGTAATTATTGTCGTTGTGTTTACGTTTGCCGTCTAGCCCAAAAATTAGATTAACTGCGAGATTCTGTGTGTTTTTCGTTCTCTTTTCGAGGGTTACCAGGAGGGGTACCGCCCATACAAACACAAATTAAATGGCAAACTTTTAAAGAATAAATGTACAATAAAATTGCCACTCAAACTGATGTGATGCTAATAAAGGAAGGTTGGATGCAACCTGGAGGAGCGTGAAGAGTATTACATCTTTGGCATAGCCAATGATAGCCTTCTTTCTGGTTTCACCTAGTTATTCGCTTAGCAAAAAAATATTTTGAATTAAAAATTGGTTCTTCCAAAAGTTACATAATTCTCTGCATTTCTAATTTAGGAAAGATCATCCCATTTTTCTTTTATAAGAATTATATTCTTAGGAAACCCCCATCTGATAGCCTAATAGCCATCAGCCATGTTCGTGAGTTATTCTGCATATATGATCAAATTAAAATGTTGTAAGACTCCAAGATCGAACCATGCATAAGTAACTTCCATGTAATAGCAAGGGAGCTTGTCGGGACCCTTCGTACAAAATTTCGGATCACTTTTTCAAAAACTGAGGGACTAGCTTGCATACAAACAAACGGACAGACGGACTGATGAAGAATACATGAATATACTTTATGGGGTCTGCGATGTCTCCTTCTGGGTGTTACAAACTGCATGACAAACTTATAATACTATTCACTGCGTGAATAGGATAGGGACGTTATTTCCATGGGAGAAATGTTGTTCTTTGTTCTTTGTTCATTGTTAACTAAAACTCTATAAAAAAAACGTTTTGGTGGCACAACGATAACATCAAGAAACATTTGTTAAGAAAATAGACTTATGAAAATTTGGATTCATTTTGGAGGGATCCTACTCTCGGCATTAAACAATACCAGCAATTTAGCTATAAGTCTGCTAGAAAACGACATGGATGTTAGACGCCTGAAAAGGTTACATGTGTAAGATCTTCCACATAGAAAATAGGTTAGATTAGATGTTAAATTCTTTGTCTAGTTTTATATTGCTTGAGCTTGCTGTAGCCTGACCAATTCTGTGGAGTATGTGTGTTAACAAAGAATTATTATGAGTAGAGTATAGTTTAGGGATTGTGAACCAGTGTTAGCGTTAATCAATTAATTTTTTAATCAATTGATAAATTTGATTAATGGTACCATGATTAATTCATCAAAAAATTTGATTATGATTAATTAATCATAAATTGTTAATCAGATTAACTTTTGGCCAACACAGTTGTGAACCCATACTGCTTTTCCTGACTTTGTCTTAAATGTCATATGGTCCAATGGTTCCCCATCAGTGTTTTGATAATAATAGCGTTTAAGTTTAAGTTTTTAAGAGCTGTGGAGCCCCTAGAAGGGCAGAATAATCTGGCCCTGGGTACTCTGTACATACATCTACATACATCAGTGATTTCTTTCAACAACAGTCACCAGTGAATGTTCCAGTTTTCTTAGAGGCAGCAACAACAAGCTAATGTTGCATCATTTTGTTGTATAGACATTGGTGTGGTTTTGGTAGAATACAACTTAAACAACAACAACAACAACAAGAGACCAAATGGTAGGTAGAACTTGACTAAATGCATTTAAAGTGCGTAGCTATTTACTTACATACATAGATACACATACACACACCCAACTGTAACTGACCAAACGGATCAACTGATTGTATCTGCCTCGCCTTTCCTTGGTTTCGGTTTCTTTGCCCCCCCAACCTTCTACCAATCTACTCTCGATCATCAGCCTGGTTGACTGCTTGCTGCCATTTGACGCATGTTGAAATGCACTTGATTGATGATGTTCTTGTTTATTGTATATACAATAGTTTTGTTATATTGTACAAGAACGTGTTTACTTACTTACAACAACAACAACAACAACAATAATATAATAGTAAAATATAACAACAATAAGATGTTGAAGTTGTTGCAGTTAACAAGTTTTGTGCTTTGTTGATGTTTGTGTTAACATAAAAACCATAAACTTGTGTTTCCCCCTCATTTATTGTTATCATTTCTTTATCTTTCTTCTATGCCTACTTTTATGTACTATGTTATTGTAAGTTCAGCGTTAATTGGCACATTTTAAGATAATTTTTTTGGATTTCTTTCTTGTGTGTAGATGGTAACCCTTCTTTTTTCTTATTTTATTAAGTACAGCGGTAAACAAAAGTGATAGCATGCATACTTATATTAGCTGGTGGCAATGGCGCATTTTAATTAGTGGAAGCCTTGGGCAAAAGAGAATTTCGAGCCCATGACTTCAACTTTTTTTTTTTACCGTAAGTAGTTCATATATGCATTTACAAATGACTAATTAACAGTTTAAGTATAGCAACAATATTACAATTATACACTAATTTCTAGAGTTTCTATGGAGCCGTAAGTTCGCTGGGTTTGAATCACTTGAGCTGTCGTATTAGCTCATAGAGTTAAGTTATATTTATTCATTTTAAACTCCTAGTTTGGAGCATAGGGCCTCCACAAGGCTTCTCAATCGCACACGATTCTGGGCTGTTGTTTTAGCGCCATCCCATGCGATGTTGACAGCAGCTAGTTCCCGCAAGGTTGATCTTCTCCAAGTGTTCTTTGGCCGGCCGAGGCTTCTGCTTCCTTGCGGGTTCCATTCAAGCGACATTCTTGTGATGCTTTCTGGCTGTTTTCTTAGCGTGTGACCAATCCAGCGCCAATTCCTACGCTTAATCTGTTTCAGTATAGGCTCTTCATTTGTTAGACGCCATAGTGAATCGTTGGAAATAGAGTTAAGCCAGAATATTCTGCATATGATTCTCAAACTCTTGTTAACGAAAGCTTGAAATCACTGCGTGATGGAGTTCGAGATCAGCCATGTTTCGCTCCCGTATAGTAGCGGGGAATATTCGCAATTTCGTGCGTCTGGAGATTTGGGAACTTGCTCCTCCATGTGTTGATATTGTGCAACCGAGATAACAGAAGCTTTCTACAAGTCATCGAGTTAAGTTACCGTGGATGATTTATATGATTTATTACCCTGTCTTATCTCTGCGTTGTCAGATTTTAGTCCGACTTCTGCAATACCACGGTACATTAATAATGCCCCTAAATACTTTGTTTTGATACTCGTATTATTTGATAGTGTTTAATTTGACTGACATTCCCCCATACTTGTGCTGCATAACTCCATACTAGACTCTATTACTAAGCCTACCTAGTCCGTTCGTACATCCATCCGTCCGTCAGTGTGCTTAATCTTATGAACCTTAATAGGTTGACAGTGTTCCTTTCACAAAAAGTTTGGAAATATTCCATATTCTATTCTATTCTATTCTTCTATCTATATCTTTATCTATCTATCTATATCTATCTATATATATATTATTTTCCATCTTTTAATATTATATAACAATATTAAAATTAATATTTTTTCTTTTATTTATTGTACCTATATGTTTTATTAAAAAAATATATTGAACGGTTCAAAATTTATTATTTTTAATTAGATTTTTATTGAATTTAATAAATAATGTAAGAAATTGTGGAATAAATATTTCTTATTTTTTAGGATTGGATATAATATCTTATGGTTTAATATTATTAAGATTATGAATTTGTACTTTAATATTAATAGCTAGAGAAAAAGTTAATAAATATAATAATTATATAAATTTATTTTTTTTTTTTTGTTTTATTTTTTTTTTTATTTATTTTTTTTTTATTTTTTAATTTATATTTTATTTATTTTTTGAAAGAAGTTTAATTCCAACTTTATTTTTAATTTTAGGTTGGGGGTATCAACCTGAACGTTTGCAAGTTGGATTATATACATTATTTTATACTTTTTTTTGTTTAATAAATAATTATTTATTTAATTATGATTTATTATATTTTTGTATAGTATTGGATTTTTTAGTAAAAATACCAATATTTTTAGTTTATTTATAGTTACCTAAAGGTTACCTAAGGCTAAGGACCGGATTAAGTCATATGAAAGTCCTTAGGCCAGTGATAACGGATCCTTGGCAGCTGAAAATTGTGTGAATTTAAAGATTGAATTCCAAGAGAAGATTAAATCAACCATTAAATAAATATGTATTGCTGCTTATCATAACATCAACCTTCCATCCAACCGAAGCCGTCTTAAGTTAATCCACCTCCCAAAACTATCTAGTCGTAGGACGAATCTAGGTCTGTGGGTTGATACTCCTTGCCTTTATTTGCCGGATCCGTAATGAATTTAAAGATTTTTCTCAACAACTCCCGATATGAATGACGTGTAGCTGCTGGTGCTTGTGGTGGTGGCATTGGATTTGGTATTGGGTTTGGTGTTGGATTTGGTGTTGGCAGTTGAGACGAACACGATGGTCCTGGTCGAGTTTCACAAGGTAGAGTCAACCTTGGCTGTTTATGTGGTGGTGCTAGTGGGTATAAAAATAATCGAGGTGGTTGCGATCGTATTAATAGCGGTGATGGTCGAAGTGTTGGATTTGGTGTTCGAGTTTCACAAGGTGGTGGCAACCTTCGTACTGGGCATAAAATCAATCGATGGGGGGCGATAACACCTGATGGTGGTGTTGGTTGTGGTGGTGGGCATAAAACCAATCCAGATTGTTGCGATGAATTAAATGGTGCGGACTGTGTTGGCACTGTCGGGGCGATAACACCTGATGGTGCTTTTGTGGAAGCATCCGATGATCCGTAATGCAGCGATAACAGGATCTCAGCTGCCTGCCAATCCTCATCACCCTCTGTGTAGACTGTAGTTCGTCCTATAAATAAAAAAAAAAAATTATATTATTAAAATATAATAATATAAAATATAATATTATTAAATATAATGAGACTTGTTCCAGCAAAAAATGCTCGATCCTACTTACCATTTTCTCCTTTGATGGTAACATTTTTAGCCATGTTGATGTGTTGATGAAAAAACCAGAATAATGCTATCATAACGTGCGTCGCTCTATTTATACGCTATGGCTATGTTTACCTTAGGTAAAAAAGGACACAAAACTGAACTTTTCGGCGTTTTAGAATATTTTGGGATGGTAGACAAAGGAAAGGAATGCTTTTGCAGGTGCGTTGCAAAATAACGGAAAATTAAAATGACCTAAGCAAATTCACAATATATGAACTGGGTCATTAGGATCTTTTTTCTAGGTATATTTTTTATAACTTAATCGTAAGCCCCGCCCCGTTTTGCAAGGATGCAATTTAAATTTTTATTAAAAAAAAAGTTGTATGTGTGCCATCGTACATGTGATAGTAGTGAAACTTCTTAAAAACAGACAGAGAGAGAGAGAGAGAGAGATCATCTCAAAACAAATACAACAATACAATATTTGCATACAACATATTCTGTCCAGTAGAGGTGGCAAACTATCGATAGTCCCACCGTCGATAGTTTAAAAAAACTACTATCGATAGTACCACCTCTACTGCCTAGTTCATTTAGCTATGTCTGCCTGTCTGTCTGTCTGTTTTTGTTTTCTTTGGCGTGTGTAATTATTGTCGTTGTGTTTACGTTTGCCGTCTAGCCCAAAAATTAGATCAACTGCGAGATTCTGTGTGTTTTTCGTTCTCTTTTCGAGGGTTACCAGGAGGGGTACCTCCCATACAAACCCAAATTAAATGGCAAACTTTTAAAGAATAAATGTACAATAAAATTGCCACTCAAACTGATGTGATGCTAATAAAGGAAGGTTGGATGCAACCCGGAGAAGCGTGAAGACTATTACATCTTTGGCATAGCCCATGATAGCTTTCTTTCTGGTTTTAATTACTGTTGTTATTAGTAAAAGTTTTTGGTTTTTTGACTTATCGAACTGAAATTTGGACACTATTAGTTTCTGATCCATATTCATCAGCCATGTAATTTTCATGTTCCTAGGGTTACCAGGTGGGGTATCTCCCATACAATCCCAAATTAAAACACAAACTTATAATGAGTAAAAGTACAATAAAAGTACCACTCAAACTGTGTTCATATTTGATACTCAAACTGTGTTCTTTGTTGATACTTAAACTTTAACAGAGAGAATATTGTGATGCTAAGAAAGGAAAGTTGGATGCAACCAGGAGGAGGGTGAAGAGTATTACATCTTTGGCATTGCCAATGATAGCCTTCTTTCTGGTTTCACCTAGTTATTCGCTTAGCAAAAAAATATTTTGAATTAAAAATTGGTTCTTCCAAAAGTTACATAATTCTCTGCATTTCTAATTTAGGAAAGATCATCCCATTTTTCTTTTATAAGAATTATATTCTTAGGAAACCCCCATCTGATAGCCTAATAGCCATCAGCCATGTTCGTGAGTTATTCTGCATATATGATCAAATTAAAATGTTGTAAGACTCCAAGATCGAACCATGCATAAGTAACTTCCATGTAATAGCAAGGGAGCTTGTCGGGACCCTTCGTACAAAATTTCGGATCACTTGCTCAAAAACTGAGGGACTAGCTTGCATACAAACAAACGGACAGACGGACTGATGAAGAATACATGAATATTAAAATATAATACCCCTAAATACTTTGTTTTGATACTCGTATTATTTGATAGTGTTTAATTTGACTGACATACCCCCATACTTGTGCTGCATAACTCCATACTAGACTCTATTACTAAGCCTACCTAGTCCGTTCCTACATCCATCCGTCCGTCAGTGTGCTTTATCTTATGAACCTTAATAGGTTGACAGTTGAAACTGTGTGTGTAATTAAATTGCCGTTATAAAGTTATAACGACAAATAGTAAAAATATAATAAAGTTAAAAAATTAAAGGGGCCCCCATACAAGAAACCTGTGCTCCAATATGCACTGCGCGCAGTTTTTATCTTTTGTTTCTCATTTTGTAGTATACTTTTGGTTAAACCTTGTGCGGTGGTACGGAACCCTTCATGTGGGACTCCGACTCCCACTTGAGCGATATTTTCTTGATGTGTTCCTTTCACAAAAAGTTTGGAAATATTCCATATTCTATTCTATTCTTCTATCTATATCTTTATCTATCTATCTATATCTATCTATATATATATAAATATAATATATCTATATCTATCTATATATAAATATAATCGTAAGCCTTTTCGTGTCTGTGCAGGCTAATCTCAGAAACGGCTTAACTAATTTGAATACGGTTTTCACTGGTGTATTTTAGCAAGCTTCCTGTAACATTTTATCAAAATCGACACACTAAATCAACAGTTATTCATTTTTTTAGTTCTGTTGCCTACTTTTTGGCTGATTTTCGAATGTTTTCCTCTTTAGCTGCGCGCCAACATTAAACAGGTGATGATTAGGAAAAAAGTTAACAAAATGCACGCTATTACAAACCTATTTCGAACACCACGCGTACGAAGTCGTGGGCACAGCTAGTAATAAATGAAGTCAATGTAAAATCATTAATATTGGGTTGGTGGATAAGTAGTTTCCGAAAATGAGAATCATGTTTCAACAATTTTTTTTATTATAACAAAGCAACTTTAATTCATGAAATATTTTCCATTGTTATTGATAACCTTTTGATAACCTTTTACCCGAAGGTAAAACCCATTTTTGTAGAAATTCTGGGGTTTCTGATCAAAAAACTAGCGCAATACCGTTTCGCAGTCGTTACGCCATCAAGATAATTCAGCATGGAGCGAAATAAATGGTAAACACTACCCAGTGGATAAAACTAAATTCTTTTCCGATTATATTTATTTAAGTAAAAATGTTCTCTTATATATACTACCTTAGAATACCTTGAAATCTAAGGAATTTGTCTACCAGTGGTTCTTCTTTTGAAAACCTAATTAGTAGCAGACTGTTATTTTATAATGCATTTATGAAGGTATTACTTAGACTAACTTTATCTTATGTGTGTTCTTTATGTTAATTATATATATCTTTATTCTATGATATGTCGCGCCGTCGCCTTACTCCAGCGCCATTATGGCAGCAACCATGTTCATTTCTGAAGATTCTGCCACCGGAAAGATATCGTGCCGTCGTCCTGACACCAGTGCCATCGTAGCAGTAACCATGTTCATTCCTGAACATTCTGCCACCGGCAAGATGAGTTATTCCTTTGACTTCGATTTATTTTTGAGTGGACTGTATTTCATTATTGAGATCACAACAATCTCAGAAGAAGCGGCATAATCAAGGCCGCCAGAAGAATGTTCAAATGGAAGAACATTTTATTATTGAGATGTTTCTGAGATTGTTGTGATATGGAATCCTTGATCAATAGCAATTCGCCATTGTGGTTTGGTTCTTTAGGAGCATAATGCAGCAGCTCGTGGTGCCCTTTCTGGCAATATTTACAACTTCCTCCAACGTTTTTACATTCCTCTGTTCTATTTTTGTGGATTAAGCATTTGTAGCACAATTTTTGTACGCGTGCGAATTTGCGACGGTTTTCTAGAGACATTTGTAGAAATTCGTGACACGTGACAATGCTGTGGTTGGTTTTATTGCATAATTCACATTTAAGTTTTTTCTCGCCTGACGTGAATGGCCTATTTGTTTTTTGCAATTTCTCGTTTTCCTCTTTTCTAGAAACAGTGCTTAATATTTGGTATTGTTGATCCAAAAATTGTAGAACATCTTCGAGTGTCTGTACCTCTTTTGTCTTTTTTGTGTTTTGCTCGTATAATTTTAAACCATCTTTATCAAATTTTCTGATGATGATTTGAGCCACAAATGGGTTAAGATTTTCTGTAGTTATGCCCAATGATTCTATGGCGTACAAACATTCATTTGTTGTGTCCAATAACTGTCTTACACTTTCCGCGCTGTAATTATTCATTGTAGGTTGATCCAACAACCTGTCCCAGTGATTAGTAAACAATATTCTTTTGTTGTTAAATCGATCTTTTAATAGTTTCCATGCTGCGTCGTAGCTTTCCTTTGATACTTGTAAATGTTGTATTAATCGAGCTGCTTCTCCTTTTACGCACATGTTTAGGCGCACCATTTTTTCCGTTTTTGTCATTTGATCATTGTTGTGTACCATATCATGAAAGATATTGTAGAATGTTGCCCATTCTTTAAAATCTCCTTCAAATATTGGTATCTTTATTTTTTCCAGTTCCAAGTTGGGGATTTTAACTGATTCCATCATTGGTTGTGCTTTATGATTTTTCAGTGTCATTGATGCGTTTAAGGCATCCTTTTGTATTCCTTTCATCTGATTGTCTAGCTGTTGATCTCTTAAATTCTTTATGTTGTTATTGTAGTCTTCCGTTATGCTGTGCATCTGTGTTTTAATATGGTCAAGTATAATATCACTTGCGTCGGGATATAATTTTGCATGTTCGATATCTTCACGTAATTGTTCTATACTTTCAGTGAACCTCTTTATGTCGTAATCGGTTTCTATACTCAATATTCTTGGGCATGCTCCTGATGGTGCGTATTTTTCTTTCGAGCGATTCGGGGAGAATATTGAGACATCATCGTTAATGAATCGAATTGTTGTATCAATCAAGTCTTCAATCTCGCTGATTGTGTTGTTGAAGGTGTTTTTTAGGAAGTAGTCCTCGTTTCCTATTCCATCTTTTGTTAGCTTGTTATGGTTTTTTTCGAATTTCTTTTTTAATTTTTGAATGGATTTGAGAGTTTCGGCTCCTTTCTGCGTCCGAATGATTCTTTGTTCCAAGTTTGTTGCGATTTGACAAACTTCCTCAGCGATCTCTGCTTGAGCCTCCAAATACTTAGGCCTATTGATCTCCATATCTCCTTTTTTTGTTCGTACTCTTTCAGTCTGAACCGATGGAGGTTTTTTTTTCACCGGTAACTGGTTTTCTTTCAGCCTGAGTCCCAATATTGCTCAGCTGAAATAACCTTTTGTTTTCGACTCTTTGTTTCTTACCACTGGTGAAGGAAACAACGGAGATGGCTCGTTGGACCAAAATGGATAAAACTAAATTCTATTCCGGCTGAGGATCAAGTGAATTTGCACACATGTACTGTTCGTACGGAGTTTGGCTTGATAATATTTATTTAAGTAAAAATGTTCTCTTATATATACTACCTTAGAATGCCTTGAAATCTAAGGAATTTGTCTACCTGTGGTTCATCTTTTGAAAACCAAATAGTAGCAGAATGTTATTTCATGATGCATTCATAAAGTTGTTACTTAGACTACCTTTTTTATGGTATGTCGCGCCGTCGCCTTACTCCAGCGCCATTATGGCAGCAACCATGTTCATTTCTGAACACCAGCCTTGGATAACAAGATAGCGATATCACGAGTACTTATGTGCCGGTCATTTTCCACTTTTTCAATTATTTGGTCCAGGTGCAAGGCCGACCAGACCGAGGGGGTCTTTCACATCGAAATTTCCCGAATGAAATCGCTGAAACCATTGATCGTTCTGATAAAGTACTTACCTTCTTTATAATGTGCGCAAATTTCTTTCGATGCAGAATAACCCTTTTCATAGAAATGCAGTGAATTGTAGCGAGTTTTCTCTGTTTCCACACTTATTTTCTTTACTCAAAAATAACAGATGTAATAATCACTTGTTCATTGCTTTAGCAGCACGGTTTTACCAAAGTTGCCAGCTTTTCAATGTTGTATGGCATTCCCAGATCGGATTTATACTTACAGAGATGTCGCTTTTTAAATCTAGCAATTCAAATTTGCGGAAGTTACATTTCCACCAACATAATATAAATATTTATAGTGATTTACTAAACTTGTAAGGGGCCCAATGCGGACAAAACTTAATGTGATTCCCAGTTTGTTGATAAATATTTTTTGGGAAATGAAATGTATTATTTAATTATATGCACTGCATATTCACTCTATTTCCTTATGAAGGGCAAAGCTCTATTTTTTATTTTTACGATTTGCAACAATTTTACAATTTTTTTATACTCTTCACGGGAGTGAATAGTATTATAGGTTTGTCATGAAGTTTGAAACACACAGAAGGAGACATCGCAGACCACATAAAGTATATATATTTGTAATCAGCTCGATGAGATGAGTTGATTTAGCCATGTCCGTCTATCCGTCTGTATGTATACAAACTAGTCCCTCAGCTTTTGAGCTAGAGAGCTTTTGCACATAGGTTTCTATTTACCATACGCTGCACATTTGTCGGAATTAGCCGAATCGGACCACTAGGGGGGGTTCCTCCCATACAAACCCAACTTAAATGGCAAACTTTTAAAGAATAAATGAACAATAAAATTGCCACTCAAACTGATGTGATGCTAATAAAGGAAGGTTGGATGCAACCCGGAGAAGCGTGTAGAGTATCACATCTTTGTTATAGCCGATGATAGCCTTCTTTCTGGTTAATTCAGGTTTTTGTCTTCTTTTCTATTTAAATGGACCAATTAACTGTTTAGATGAGAATAAACTTTCATCATTTATATAAATTTTTGATGTTATTTTATACTGTGTACTGTACTATTTAAGCCTTTTCAAAAATTTCTTTAGTAAGTATAATCGAACTGTTTAAGGCACGTTCATCCTTCCTGGAGGCTGTTCTTGTTAAAGTCACTTTTCTGTTTTGGATTCACTCATTCTCTACCCACAGTCAAAAAGGCATTATCTGTACTAATATTTTTATAAACACTAGCGTTATAAAGATTTTTTTTTTTGTTGAAATTATTTATAATAATATTAAAAAGAGGTAAGATTTGTTTTATTGTAAGTTTGTAATGAATAAACTCAAAAACTACTCAACTGATTTTAAAAATGCTTTCAAAATTTTAAAAAATTCTTTCACCTATAGAAAGGCTACATTACATCATCTTCGTTTGGGCACAAATCAATAAAGCATTTTTTATCTTTCTCTTACTCATGCATAAACATGCATTCTCTAAGCTGCAGATGAACAAGCCAATCTGCAATGTGTATCCCCATCTCTACATCTCTCAAGCGCATCATCACATTTGATTACTGTAACGCCTTTTTTGGACTTACCCTAAAGTAATTTAACTTAAAAAAAATTAGCATGTCCATTGTTTAGAGCAATATTATATCTATTCTTAGAAATATTTTGTTTCAGTTAATTACAAAAACCTAATTACAGATTTGTCAATAATTTCATCATTACCATTAATGTTGCTTGTATCAAATCACGAGAACTTTTCAATTTCTCAGAAAATGCCCTTAAGTATATACTTTTTACAACAAACAGGTAAATGATGGTAAATGAGGTATGGAATTCTTGATAACTTTCATCAATAATGAAACCATTAAGCAGGACTAATTAAAATGAGGACATTGCGGATATCTCCTAGAGTATATAAGGGTGAATCGAAAAGCATTTAGAAACATTATTGTGTTATCACTAGACGACATCAGCTGAGCATTAAGGAATTCTAAGACACGTTCAAACAAATTTAAAAAAAAGAGAAGATTTCACTGTTTCAAGTCAAATCATCAACAAAAGTTTTAATATGGCACGAGGAAAATACGTTAACCACAAGGGACGCAGCCGTCATTTTACTTCGGACGAAGAATTGGCACAAGCTTCCAATGAAAGTGAACAGGAGAACACCTCCGGCGAGAGCGGTGACGAGGAGAACTATGAAACTAATGGTGCTGTTGGCACAAAAAGCACTAAAGCCTCATCTTCAGGTGCAGCCGCTAATGGATCCGATGATGAGGAAGATTTGCGTGATGCTAAAAAGGGCAAGGGCATATCCTCACGGATTGAGATTGTAAACCCGAACCGTTTTGCTCAAATGGCATTGCAAGGATTTCGTGAACGTTCCAAAAAACTACATGCTGCCGACAAAATAGCCGAGGCTCAAGCAGATTTGGCCAGACTTGCCATTATACGCCAACAACGCGCTGAAGCTGCAGCAAAACGTGAAGCTCAGAAAAAAGTAATCCCAGCTAAAGATACAACAACAAAGGATACAAAGATGCGCAGATCAAGGATCAAAAATATAAAAGCAAATTAATGAATATTGTGATAAATAAAAATTATTTAGTAAAATAAAAAAAAAAAATAAAAAAACACATTATTTTATTATTTAACCCTTTCGCGTTCTTATTAGAAAAAGTTTTTTGTTTTTTAGCATATCGAACTGAAATTTGGACACTATAAGTTTCTGACCGTATCCATCAGCCATGTAAATTTCATGTTACCAGCAGGGGTACCTCCCATACAAACTCACATTAAATGAAAAATTTACAAAGAGTATAACTACAATAAAAATACAATGCAACTCAAACTGTGTTCTTTGTTGATACTCAAACTGCAACAGGGAGAATATAGTGATGCTAAGAAAGGAAGGTTGGATGCAATGCGGAGGAGCGTGAAGAGTATTACATCTTTGGGATAGCCAATGATAACCTTCTTTCTGGTTTTTAAGTTAAATAGATAACAAATTTTACCATTCTTTTGAATCCTTCCACAAATTGTCAATGGGAAAAAGCACCTATGCCTGTCTGCTTCTTATAATTTGATGAAAAAATTCTTTGTTTGTTTTGTTTAAAAAGATAATACTATTGTAGTATTAAAAAGGGGGCATTGGGTTATGATGTTGTTGGTGCATTTGATGCGGCATTCAGCTTATTTTATTTTAGAAAAAACATTTTTATTAACCTTTTTTTTTTGTTTTGGCTTTGTAAACATTTTCATAGTCACACTACTAAGTGGCCAAGTCAGTCAGTTAAGTAAAGTCGAGTCGAGTCAAGTCAAGTCACCCAATCACACATTTGAAGCCGGTTCCGCGCATTAGACATGGAGCACAGAGACGTACAACACACAAAATTAATGTAATTCTCAATTACGAAACAAGTTATGCCACAAATTAAAATTACGCTAAAGTTTTCTGCTGTTTCTGGTGTTGTATGTTGGTTCAGTTCGGTTCGGTTCGGATCGGTTTGGTTTGCTTCTGGGTTTTTTTTTTTATTTTTTTTTTAGTTTTTGTGTGTGAATGCGGTTTTGCAACAAATAGTTTTAGACCAAGATTCAATGTACAAGTATATATGTATGTTTGTATATACAATATATTATTTGTGAGTGTGTAATACTAACGACCACAAACCAGGGACAACATTTCAATCAAAACAGGAACATAGAATTCGCTCAGTTTTACGCTTCTTCATTGTTTACCCCTATCACCTGTCCTGACTTCTTCCATAGACCCTACTATATTTTGCAGCAGCAGCAGCATTCATAGTAGCAAGTTGAAGAAGTAGTATTATAAAAGAAGAAGAAGTAGACGAAAAACGTTAGAAATGTTATATTGAATAGAAAAACAAAAAGCGAAACGAAAAAATCAGCAGAAATTCTCGTACACATGGTTGAAACCTGTATAAAGTGCAAATTGCGAGTAAAGTTGAGTTGATCGTTTCGCTGAGCTCATCGAAGAAACCGGCAATCCATAGAACAAGACAAATAACTGCACTTTTTTCGACGGCAAAAGCAGCCAAACATACCAACATATGGGTATGTGCTACAGAAGCTACTACATACTACGTAAGTCTATAAGGTGAGGCTATGTTAGTTTAGGCAATGAAATGCGTTTAGTTATACTTGCCATATTTTTATACACTTCACAATACTCACTAGTGTGAAATGTATTTAGTATTAACTTGTAACGCATAGGACTTCAAAATCAACAACATTATTGATATCACCTGTTGGCACTTGCTTACACCCCACATTCTTCGATTTAAGTCAACATTAAAAGAATATCAAAGGATACGACTCAGTATGGATATTTTAAGAGCTGCCAATGATATGCGAATGGATATATTTGAAGTGAAGAGAGTCCATGGTAAAGACAGTAAGGGCTGAATTAAAAAAACAAAATAGTGTTTTCAGTGTCACAAAACATATCACGCGTGGACCCCATGAAGTGAATAATACTGTAAAATACGAAAAGAAAGAAATCAATCTAGAAATAAGTATTCATTTGGCAGTTCTTCCGTTTCTATGTAACCAAGTTCCACAATTTGTAGATTGCCTTAAATAACCGTAAAATATTTTTGACAAATACCTCAAAAATATGGTGACATTGCTTTGCTCAATTCGCATGTTATAGCTGTGTTTTTCAGTCAATCACTGGAACACTAAACCAACTCTATATGAACTGAAAATTCCAACTCATGACTGGCATAGGCATTGTATGAAAAATTTGAACTGGTAATTCCATCAAGAGAAATTGTCGCTATGATTCTTATTTAAGAAGCCTACAGCCAAATATCATGAACAAATATCACATATGTATCTAAAGTATTGTGAAGAGTATCTAAGCTTAAGTGAAACCAAGGTAACCATTCTATCTTCAGTTTAAATTTTGTCATTTTTATTGATTTTAGACCTCAAAGCACTTTGAAAAGTGATAAAAAAGTGCCTTTTAAATCAAATATAAGATAAAAGCGAAGTGAATTCACGAAACCAATTGGAATTTTTAAAATGTGATTCTTAAAAGAAGGCATTTTTTATTGATGATTTTATGGTAGAAATTAACACAAATTTTACTAAGTAAAAACTTGATGACTTCATAGGGTGTATATAGGTACTTTATTCACGATCGTCATCATGTCAAATCAATTTAATTTATTATTATTCCTTTGATTGTTGTCTTGATTTGTTTTTATTGGCAACTAAAACTATTTATAAAGAACATAAAGGAAAACCGATGATAACATTTGGCGACATGATCAAGGGTCATTTGTACTCATCAATTTAATTTATTTTAAAAAGCTTTCGAGCTGAAGGCCTTTGCCGCTATAGCTTCATAAGCTAAGTTATTATTTCTAGTTATAATATTAGTTCTAAATATTAATAATAATAATAATGTACTGATATACCATATGAACCAAATACTTGAAACTTTGATTTATAAAATGATTGTGAGTGTAATGATCAGGAGGTGTTGAACTCTCTATCCTTTTCGATCAGTAGATTTGGATGGGTTAGAGACCGACCAAAGGTTCGATTTCGGTTTAACCCAGTTTCGACCAACTAGCTATTCATCTAAAGCTATTCAATAAATTATATTCATTGGGAGGCCACGAACTTAAAAAACCAACAATACATGGACTAAAGCAACATTCCAGCCGTCGGTTGATCCTCAGATGTGTTTTTATTATCATAGTTGTCAATGATTCACAGTAGCATATCTACAGTCTAACACTTTCTTATTTGATAAATAATCGTCATCGATGAAGGGCGCTTGTTTTACTATCTTTCTGTATCTTTTTGCCGATTCCTTCATTTCCTCTATAATCACTAGTGGCCTCTATTTGGCGTTACACAATTCAAATATGGGGTACCGCTGCTATCAGCATTTTTTCAATCCTGTCAAAACAAGGCACATCGTCTTTTATCTGGAGCTCCTTGGTTTGTCCGCAACATCATTTTGCACAGAGACAAAGATGCCCACGGTGTGTGACAAGTTCCTTTAAAACAGTAAATATTATCTGCAGAGACTACAAAATCACCCAAACCGCCTGGTGACAGCCCTCACCCATGGCATGAGTCAACGCTAATTAAAGTTTTTTTTTTTTTAATTATTTGTTATAATATTATCGCAAAAATAGCATAAAATATTGCTGTAGTTATTTAGAATAGTGACGTGGGGCGATTATATCGCAGTGTACATTTATCTACGTGGCAACCTTCCGTTTAGAAGGTCATTAGAATGAAGCCTCTTTAAATGACGTCGCCTGATCCCATGGGTTAGTGCCGCCGCAAGGCTGTTTGGGTGGTTTTGTAGCCTCTGCTGATAACGCATTGCATGATTTCATCTCTCACTGTGCATAATGGTGTTGCGCACAAGCCATGGAGCCCCAGTGCCTTGTTTTGCTGGCATGCTGGCAGCATCGGAACCCCAGATGATAATTAAAGAGGCTCCACCCTAACGACCTTCCAAATAGAAGGTCTTGTTAAATATACACTATACGCCACGTACCCATTCTATAATTATATAAATATTAATGCTGTTTTGCAACAATATTGCAATTAATTAAAAAAAAAAAATTTCTGATCACTTCCCACAATTGCTCAGGGTTATTCCAAAAAATTCTTTCATGAATATTTAGTTATCAATTCAGATATATATGTATGTGAGGATCAAAAAAAGACTTGCCATGGGAGCTGCACTCAATTTGTGAGGCCTGAAGCATCTAATCAATAAGTTCCAAGCCTTAACATTTTGTCAATTTGATAATTTGGTTTAACATTACCAACCCTAAGATTACTTAATTTCTCTTTTCACTTCTCTATTGCATTTTAATTCATAGTTAATTTGCAGAACTTAGCAATGCAAATGTTCTTCTACTTTTACTATACTTTTCTTTGCTTTCCTGTCATTCTACTATTAATGATAGCGGTACTTTCAGTTTAATTTTTTGTTTTTGTTTTTTGTTTAAGTGATTGCACTAATTCACTACTTCTTCAGTGACAATTTCAAACAATTAGTTTCGCATTCGCAAGCCAATTCTATGCCATCCTATCGCATCCCATCCCATCCCAATATCCAATCCCAACCAATTCACTTCTTGTATTTAATGTCCGTTTGCAATAAAATACGCTAAAGCATAAAAGGCGCAGCAAGATAACAAATAACAGAACAACAACAACAACAACACAACATATGTACATATAAACATACAGTAGATAGATAGATAGATAGATACATACATATAAAGAAAATTCATATCTACAAATGGTTGAAGGCATGTGGTTTGTATGTAAGTAAGTATCTCCTTGGTCTACGTATACGTGATGTTTGCCAATGTCGCTAATATAAAATTCGTATCTTGCGTGTGTGTTTTTTTTTTTTTCATTTCTTATTGCACAATGGTTTGCTTGAAAGCAAAGAAAGAACGACGACCATCAAACTTAGATGAAAGAAACCCAGAACACATTGCAATGTGATCTTCTCAATGATGTGTGTTTGCTAATGTTGTTGATCCAGTCTCAATGCCAACAACCACAATCAAGGGGACTAAATTGTCTTACTTCTATCTGTGTGTATGTGTGTTGAATGTGTTGGTCTCATTATTTCTTCACAAGATAATAGCAAAATGTGATGATTGCGACAAAAAGGGGAAGTTTCAGATGTGCACAGTGCCAAATTATACATTCTAAGTAAGTACCTCCTAGTATTGGCTCAGCATCATTAAGAAGGCATTGCAATTCGCAACTTAGGGAATGAATGAAATGAATATCCCATTTGCCCATTTGATTGCTACTATTGGTGAGATCTTATAACATTATCTATTTGCATTAATAAAATATACATAAAGATTTTCAAGTTTTCTACCAATTGTTTTATGCTGCTAGTCACATCTTCTATGAGGTTGCCAGTATTTTGTATTTCATTGCATTTTTAATTATTATGCATTCATAAGAATTCCTTCAGGACCAGCTTTCTTTTGATGCTTTCATGATTAAACAATTGTATTAGTTCATATATGGGATTTCTACTGGTGTATCTGAATAGAATGTTTATCTTTTCTTTACGGTTTTTGATCATTCTATTCATCCTTAGTAAAACTTTTCTGTTCATAACATGATCTGCTCACATTAGATTTTGAATTCTTCAAGAGACCCATATTTCATATGATTTGAGCTGCTTCAGGTTTCCATGGTCTCGAATAGACTAAATATTGTTTCTTTAGATTTATATGGCATCCAAGATATTTCAAATTTTTACCTCTTTCAATAGTAATATTGTTAACACTTAAGTTTTCTAGTTAAAAAGGATAACTGTTTGAAACTATCTTTTAATATTGTGGGAGCCCCGACACCTGTACTGCCAGGGTCTAAAACCGGCTCTGGAATTGCATGAATGTAATTATGCGTGTATGCCTGTCTGAGTGTATAACGGTGTTAATGTTGCCAACTCATTGAAAGTTAAGTGTCATTATCAATTGTCACCTTTATTTAGGGTGACCAATGTCATCGTCGTTGTCAATTTTTGTGTAATGCATGGCGGCCTTGTGACTCATGACATCAAAGCAACTAACGCATGAGAGAGTGAGGAAGATGTAAAAGAGGAGGAAGTAAGTAGTAGAAAAGTCTGTTAAAAATGTCTGTTGAAAATGTCGTTTGTTATGAAATGTGAAGAAAACAATGCCAATGTATTCATGTAGAAAGATGTATATGTGTATCTGTATATGTAGCTAATCTGATGCATAGTCATTCGTAGGCCTAGATACGTGTGTGTATTATATTGCACAAGGTGTAACGGTGCAAGCGACGATCAGAAATGCTGCTGCTGTTGCTGCTGTTACCACTGAGCTTGTGGTTAGTGGTTTCTTGGCTGTGCTAAGTTGCTTCCTTGTGAGAATTCCACCTGTGGTGTGTGTAGCGTATGACTGAGCGGCATTCAACGCAAAACAGGTTGTTGCTTTTTGCCATTTTTGTGTGTTTCCACATAGTAGTACACACAAAGATACTTACAGATGATACAAACACATATGTCCACGTATCTAAAGACAAAAAGACAGATAAACGGACGCATGGACAAACTTCTTTCAACTTACAAATGACAACAGCAAAACAAAAGACAAACAACACGAAGTGAGTACAAAGAAGAATGTTAAGTCAGCGACTGTTACTGCTGCTGCCGATGCCGCTTATGTTGCTGGCAGTTTTGTGGCAATATTGATTATCGTTCTTCGGTCTTTGGCACTTGGCAACCTTCAGTATTGCATTGCATATATGTATCTCATCCTTCCCTCATCCTCACTTAATGCTTCAATTCTCATTTTAAACCAACCAACGAACCAAGCGCTCAAAGGCGATCGCGATCGCGTGCTTTAAAGCAAAGAATGAAAAATGTTTCTTTTCTTTTCTTTATTTAGGAAAAAATAAAACAAGTCAAGAGAGGTGAAAAAGAAAATTATAAAGAAAGAAGCTGCAAAGAAAAGTGGCAGTTACAAATACAAAGTTTAAAAAAAAGCTACTGTTTTTTATTGTTTTTGTTTTTGTTGCTATGCCTTTCAACAAGTCTACTATTGCTGCTGCTGCTGCTGTAAAACAATTTCAATAACGCCCCCGAATCCGTTTGGCAACCTGCTGCCACTGCCACTGTCACTACTATCTTTGTTGTTGCCACAGATATTGTTGTTGCTGTTGCTGTTGCTACCACTGCTCCAATGCCGACTACAAATGATTGCATATGCACAAGTATGAGAGATGCTGCTTGGGTGAAAAAAAACGTGACCCAAACAACCTTTTTGGTTACGCTTATTTTGGGTGCACACAGATACTTAGATAGAGTAGAGATAGTACAGTAGACAGACAGAGAGACGTGTGCCCGAATCGAATACTAGTGGAGAAGGCCAACAGCATTAGGTCTTTTGGCACATTTTTAATTTTGGTTCGCTTTTTACAATAGTTTTTTGGTTGTTTTTTCATACCCTTCAAATTAAGTGTGAACGGAACTAACGACTTAATGTGAATATTGACTTTGAGACTATCTGTTATCAAAAGAAAACAATCCATGTAGATTTTTTTCTTGGTATTATGCAATTTTGTTGGTTTTGAGATGCAAAATAGAAACTCTCTGTCCACACTACCATTTATGGTCTATATAAAGTTCTTTGATTACTAGCTTTTTAATTCAGGTTTTTGTCTTCTTTTCTATTTAAATAGACCAATTAATTGTTTAGATGAGAATAAACGCTTATCATTTATATAAATTTTTCATGTTATTTTATACTGTGTACTGAACTATTTAAGCCTTTACAGAAATTTCTTTAGTAAGTATAATCGAACTGTTTAAGGCACGTTCATCCTTCGTGGAGGCTGTCTTTCGAAAACTTTTCGAGTTAAAATGCAACCCAAGTTTGCCACGTTTCCAATTTATGATTTCTTTAAGGTAAGTTCCATTCAAGAGACCCAAAAATCTTTAATGCATAGAGTATGTTTGGGATATGGTAGATGGGCTGCTCGCCATAGGGAAGAGTTCATTCAGAAGCCTTATAGTCAACTATGATGCCTGGTTTGGACTGCTCTTAGCTTAAGTAGTCGCCTTCGACCTTACCGGCATGGGTGACCCTACCATTGGCCACCAGCATTTCTCGTAGGGTTCCTACACCTGCTGAGTCCCCTAAATACAGCAAGGTAGCAATTTAACAAGGTGGAAGAATATGTGTAGTGTAATATTTTTAAAAATTGATGGGTGCGTTTTTATTAAAGTCACTTTTCTGTCTTGTATTCACTCATTTTCTACCCACAGTATCACAGAGGAAAGCCACTAAAAAGGCATTATCTGTACTAATATTTTTATACTAGCATCATAAAGAGGTAAGATTTGTTTTATTGTGAGTTTGTTTGTTTGTAATGAATAAACACAAAAACTACTCAACTGATTTTAAAAATTCTTTCACCTATAGAAAGCTACATTACATCATCTTCGATTGGGCGCTCGCTCTGTATTTCGATCACTTGTTCGTACGCTCTTCGTAAAGTAAACACACATCAGTAAGGCATTTTTATCTCTCTCTTCCTCATACATAAACATTCATTCTCTAAGCTGCAGACGAACAAGCCAATCTGCAATGTGTATCCCTACCTCTACATCTCTCAAGCGCATCATCACATTTGATTACTGTAACGCTTTTTTTGGTAAAAGTAATTTAACTTAAAAAAAAATAGCATGTACATTATTTAGAGCATTATTATTTCTATTCTTAGAAAAACTACAATATTTTGTTTCAGTTAATTACAGTTATGTCAATAATTTCATCATTACCATTAATGTTGCTTGTATCAAATCACGAGAACTTTTCAATTTCTCAGAAAATGCCATTAAGTATATACTTTTTACAACAAACAGGTAAATGATGGTAAATGAGGTATGGAATTCTTGATAACTTTCATCAATAATGAAACCATTAAGCAGGACTAATTACAATGAGGACATTGCGGATATCTCCTAGTGTATATAAGGGTGAATCGAAAAGCATTTAGAAACATTATTGTGTTATCACTAGACGACATCAGCTGAGCATTAAGGAATTCTAAGACACGTTCAAAAAAAATTAAAAAAGAGAAGATTTCACTGTTTCAAGTCAAATCATCAACAAAAGTTTTAATATGGCACGAGGAAAATACGTTAACCACAAGGGACGCAGCCGTCATTTTACTTCGGACGAAGAATTGGCACAAGCTTCCAATGAAAGTGAACAGGAGAACACCTCCGGCGAGAGCGGTGACGAGGAGAACTATGAAACTAATGGTGCTGTTGGCACAAAAAGCACTAAAGCCTCATCTTCAGGTGCAGCCGCTAATGGATCCGATGATGAGGAAGATTTGCGTGATGCTAAAAAGGGCAAGGGCATATCCTCACTGATTGAGATTGTAAACCCGAACCATGTTTCTCAAATGGTATTGCAAGGATTTCGGGAACGTTACAAAAAACTTAATGCTGCCGGCAAAACAGCCGAGGCTCAAGCAGACTTGGCCAGACTTGCCATTATACGCCAACAACGAGCTGAAGCTGCAGCAAAACGTGAAGCTAACAAAAAAGTAATCCAAGCTAAAGATACTACAACAAAGGATACAAAGATGCGCAGATCAAGGATTAAAAATATAAAAGCAAATTAATGAATATTGTGATAAATAAAAATTATTTAGTAAAATAAAAAAAAAAATTAAAAAACACATTATTTTATTATTTAACCCTTTCGCGTTCTTATTAGAAAAGGTTTTTTGTTTTTTAGCATATCGAACTGAAATTTGGACACTATAAGTTTCTGACCGTATCCATCAGCCATGTAAATTTCATGTTACCAGCAGGGGTACCTCCAATACAAACTCACATTAAATGATTAATTTATAAAGAGTATAACTACAATAAAAATACAATGCAACTCAAACTGTGTTCTTTGTTGATACTCAAACTGCAACAGGGAGAATATAGTGATGCTAAGAAAGGAATGTTGGATGCAATGCGGAGGAGCGTGAAGAGTATTACATCTTTGGCATAGCCAATGATAACCTTCTTTCTGGATTTTTTTTACAGGTACTAAATTACACCGATGTTGTGTCATATATGAAGTAAATACATTCCGGTTAGTTAAAATGGATCGAAATACCAGTGAAGAACATGATGTCATTATTAATTTTTTTTTTTTTCAAATTTTTCTCAATATTTCTCAAATAACTTTTCCACATAATGATGGTTCAATTAGAGATATTTGCTCGATGATGTTGTTTTTGAACAGTTTCATAAACTTTGCTTTTCAAGAAACCCCAAAAAAGAAGTCCAATGGTGTTAAATCACATGATCTTGGAGGACAATTCACGTTTGTTCTTAGTTATACTAAAGTTTTTTTTTTATTTTCAAGAAAATTGGAAATCCCTATGAAAATTATAATAAAATAAATCAAGGTATCAATAATCTATACCATTTATGCACGCTCAAAAATGTTCATACGTTTTTCCATTGTTTACGCTATGCTGTTGCTTGAATTTTGTAATGTTTTTGTTATTGTTGAATTACGCTCTTCGTTCTCTGATGAGGTTCACTGAGAGCGGATGAAGATAGAAACAGTGTGTTTCAAAGACTATGAAATGAATAGACTAGACAAATCGCTCTTTAAAAAAAAGCTTCTAACAACAACAATAATTTACACACAATACTTCGGAATTCCAGGCAACGCCGGGTAATAAACATAATTGTACATTTTCTAGAAATAAACATCTTAAATTCTGCTTTTGTTATAATTTTTTTTTTATTTCTATTGAATGCACAGGATTAATGATCATATGATAGTATTATTTCTACTCTTAAAAGTTTAATGCTTTTAATTTGATCTGAAAAATTAAGTACTATGTAGTACTTAATTAATTTTTCTAATTATGGCTTTTGATTTTGTTTGCTTTGGATTGGATGTACACGATTAATTTTCTATCAATCCGCAGAGAATTTAGATTAGTCCTAGTATTTAATTTCCAACATCAAGTGGTTGATATTAAGATCTGTTCTTCGCATCGACTGTGAGTGTGAGTGCATGATATACACTAGTTAAGCTCAATCGACTGAAGTACTCTTACTTGCTATGTATTAAAGTGTGGTTTATTCTTAAAATTTACATATTTTTCGCTCCATAAAGTTTTAATCTTCGGAATCAATCTTTTATATAAAAGATTATTAATATAACTTACTGAAGCTACTTAATCAATTCCATTATAAAGGGTATAAAATATTCAATGAAATTCATTTTTATGTTTTATCTTCTTTTTAAGTCAATTTTTTTTTTTTTTTTTCATTTCCTGAGCTTCGTGAGTTGATTTAGTCTTAGTCATCATTAATGGCAAGCAACAACAGCATCAACAACATCCTTTGAGTTAGTTGTCTTGATTTAACACTTGAGAAGCAAATTCAAATTTTGTTTGATAAATCTTGCAACTCAATCTACACTTAACACAGGTTTTTACTTTGCTCTCTGCCACGATTGGTAGCCTTTTCTTACTTTATCTTTCATTTATTTTTTTTTTTTTGTTTTGCATTTCCTTTAGTAAAATGTTGGTGACGGAACTTTTAATGATCTTTAGACAAACTCTAATTTTCATGATATTCTGACATAATAGTACATAATTTACGTATTTTACTACGCAAAGTCATTGTTACGCTTACGTAATAAACTGTTAAGTGCTTTCAGAAATCTTTCTTTATAAGTATTGCTCTCCAAGTCTCTCGCGATCTCCCATTTGGTGTTGCCGCGTCGTCGCACTAAATATAATAAAATAATTATTTGTTAGCACGACATGCAGAAAAACTGGGTTCGTTGGCGAAAATACTACACTATTTTACCTATTATTATATTATTGTTGCTATTGTTGTTGTTTATATTATTGTTATTGTAGCTACTTGAAGTGTCATTGGCATTTGGATACATAACATTAAAGAAGTAAAATAAATTAGGTGTACGTTCTACTTATAATTATAGTAGTACTACAATAATACATCAAGAAACATGTTCATTTACCTTCTTATCTTTATTTTTAGTTGCTTCTTTGGACTTTTGGAAAATTGTTTGTTTTGTGTTTTCTTTTATCTATATTGCTTTAGCCTATAATTTATGTTTTTGTCAAAATTAAACACAGATTGTAATAATTAAAGATGTGTCTAGGGTTCTGAAGCGATTGATTGACCTTTGACCGCATAAGAGAAGGCTAAACTAGTAGTATCTTGGGTCTTTTTCCCAAGTGTTACCGTATAACAATAGTATTGGAATGATAACGAGATTGTTATCCGGTGCTCTAAGGATGCATGTTCTACACTAAGGTTTCTGTTGGATCTGTGTAAATGAAGAAGAGTGAGAAAGCATTCAACACGTTGGTTTATTGAGAAGCATTTCTTTGAATACCGGGATAGAGATGATTGGAAGTATTGTAAAGTAATCGAACAAGATGAGCTTTCAATCTATACAGACGGCTCCAAGTCGGAAGACGGAACTAGTGCTAGCATCTTCTCAGCTTTAATACCGTCTACCAGACTGGTGCATTGTGTTCCAGACAAATATCTATGCGTTCAGGCAGGCAGCAAAGTTAATTAACGCTATAGGAGAGACCCTAAGGCACATATCGATTTATGTTGGCGCACAGCATCAATGCAAAAGCATCTGTAGTACAGTGGAAGCTCTCAAACAAGCTCAGCAGCACTCAATCATGCTTATCTGGGTGGCTGGTCACTCTGGTCTCCTAGGTTATTGAAATGGAGGAAAAGTGTGGTAGAATAGGTTCGGCACTTCCTCGGTCTCAAGCAGTTGCCGATATTCATAGGCCAATACAGGATTTCCTTTTAGGATTGGATGCAAAAACTAGGGATCTAGTAGGCATTAAGAAGGCGCATAAGCCTGGTTGCACTGTCCACTCTTGCCATGCTACCAACCAAAAAGAACCTCTGAGGTGCTACACATTAACAAGAAAATGATTCGAATGATGACTGAAGTAATGACGGGGCACTGCACCATCGAGCTGTTGGCCAAAAGGATGCATTTTCCATAACATGACTTCTGTCGTAGCTGTGAAGATGAGTAGGAACTGGAGAGTATTCAACAACATAGTTTAAGCTTTGAAAATAAATTAATTAAGAGATCAAGTTATCTTGATTCTTTCTTATTACTTTAATAGGAAAAGTAAATTTAGTAAAATTTTATATATCTTAGAATTAGTGTAAATGATCTTCTAATATGTATTCCATGTGTTACTGGGCATAAATTCAACACTCTGTGGAGAAATCAGCTCTCTAGCTAAACTGATGACAAACTCTGGAGGACCGCTCGCTAGTAGGTGAAACCTCCTACTTGACACAATGCTATTGATAATACTTTACGGAAGTGTAGTGTGGGCTGATAAAAGAAGGAAAGTACAAGCAGCTCTCCGGGTAGCCTTATCCTACCGCATTGTGTCGGAAACAGCAGTTAAGACAATGTGGCAAACGTAACAAGACAAGTGGTCAGAGCACAAGCCATGCAGGAGTGCCAACAGCGGTGGGCTGCAGAAACAAAAGGCTGATGGACAGCCAAACTCAAACCAAATGTGAACCCTAGCTAGGAAGACAGTGGGTGATGTCGACTTTTACATCACACAATTGCTATCGGGACACGGATATTTATCATATTTTAGCAATTTCACTAATATAATTTATAGAGAACTTAAGTTTGAGATTTCGAATATAAATTTCATTCATTTCTTAAATTAGAACACACTCTTAATTTAGTACATCATATACGGATATTTTGGTGTTTCAATATCCAGCAACCAGGAATTCTGAGCCAAGCTTGACAAAATAGTCATTAAAATTTTATTCAGCCAGATTGAAACCTGTGGGCGAGTAATATGCCACTAGGAATATTTCCCCATGCCAAGTAAAGACTTTTATGACAGGTTAGGTTAGGTTAGCTTGGCTGATCAAGAGATCTCACATAGACTAATAGTGGTCCTTAGTGTTGCCAAGAAGAAGTATGGAGACCCTTTAGATTCTGTTTTTTATGCACTTTTTTGAGAGCTTTAATAGATTTCTACTCTTTTGATCCGCGATACTTTTCAAGGAGAGAAAAGATACAGATCTGAGATAGCTAAAGCGTGATCTTTAGAGAGCTGGACATTGGCAAAGTATGTGTTCTAAAGTTCCCCTAACATTTACCTCGTTGCATGTTGTACATGCATTATTCTGTATCAAGCCCAATTTGGCTGTGTAGGAAGGCGTTAAACAGTGTCCCGTGAGTATTCCGACTAATAACTTGCAATCCTCTCTTGGAAGAGTTTTTATGCCAGCACATTGCAATAAATCTGTCCGAATTGGATAAATTGGATGATGCTTGATGTTGGACTGTATAATTATCACAGCTCCTCCTCGTCTCATCATATTGTTTGACAGAATATATTTCAATCTCTTGATACATTAAGTACACATCACACTTAAAATGCTCCATAGCTGATACAAAAATTTCACCTTCAATGAAAAATCTTCCTTAAATATATGTATAATTTTTGTTATCTAAATTTAAAAGCCGTAGGATTTATGGTTTTTTATTTATTTCAGTTGAACTTATTGTTACTTTTGCTAATTAAAGTATTAATTTAATTATCTGTTCGTGATCATGGAGTTATGAAGTTCATTAAATTTAAAAAAAATATGGAACCACAAGCCACAATAGATACGTACATTTCGATCGATGTCATTTCAGGTAGTCTAAACATGTAAACTTTATTAAATGATTAAGTTTTTATTGTGGTTTTGTTAATATCTGGAATACCCAGATGTACAACTAATGCTTACCACTTACATATGTATCTATGTTATGTATCATTTATCTATTCTTCTCAATTTTATACACTTTTACTTGTTGTTTTCAAGTGCTAAAGGGGTTTTAAGTGGCAATCTCTCGTTTAGCCTTAAGAGTAAAGTTGTTTATAACGATGGAAATAATACAACAACAAAAACAAAAGCAACAAAGACTTCAATGCCCGTAGGTTTTAAGATTTATATGTTTGTATGTATGTATGTATGTACCAACTACATACAAAAAGTATGTGGTTAGAGTTGAAGCAAGGTGTTATTTTCATTACTGGGTTACTGACCCGGTCGTCGTCTTTATTATCATGGCATAGTCTTTATAAGGCAAGTTGGTGTCGTTGCCGCTTTGTGTTGTTGCCGCACATCGCATGTGAAAATTTTAATACGACGCGTTAGGTTACTATCTCATCTCTCTTATTTGTGGAAAATATGAAGTAATAATTTCAAACACTTTTCAGAATTTCAATCTTCTTCCCAATGGAATCCCGGACTTCAACCTCAGACACACACACGCACACACATTCGCATCACTTGTTAAGGGAATTTGCCTGTAATTAATAATTACGGTCATTTTGTGCATGCAATGTATTATAGTACACTCCTCTCCACTACTATTTGTATGATACACGTACGTATTTAGTTTGTTAGAATAGTTGAATGTGCCTAAGTAGTATCTCATATTATTGTATGTTAGTACCATCGACTGTCTAATGTCCAATAGTGGTAGTAAGTAGCAGCAACTGCTAAGAATTCTATGGAAACATTTTTACTGTGATTTAAAGATTTTTTTATTGTTTTATTCTTCTTCTTTTTTCTATTAAGCTTTCCTTTTCGCTTTTATTATCTCACTCTTTCATTAACAAGTGAATTCTTTTGAAATTGTTTAAAGTGAAAGAAATTCTTTTGCCATTTCTTACAACTTTACGAACATTTTTCAGTTAATTAATAATAACATTCCAATTTTTATGGTTGGAGTTGAGATATTATTTCTTATTTTTACTGTAACAGTATTATTTTGTTTTTATTACCGTGAATAGGTATTATCACTTTGTCGTGATATTTGTAATGCCTATAACTGAAAGTGAACAACTTGGAGAGGAAAATTCATAAAGATTAGTTTGTCTGTCTATCCATTTGTTTCTGTGCAAACTAATCTCTTATTTTTGTGTGCTTTTCAGTAAAAATTATGTACAGGGAGCAACATTTAGACGTATATAAAGTCTCATAACAATAAAATAAAAAAACATTATTAATGAAATTATTCTTGGAAGGGCTACATATTAACATGTTTCTTTTTGATGCATTTTTAAAAATTGTAATGAACTATTTAAATAGCCAGGAGAGGTTGAAAGTGCTATCGCGGGTGTAGCAAAGTTGGCCCTTACTCTCTAGATTGTGATACAAGTCTGTTAATTATAAACATTTTTTATGTTAAGCCTTAATATTTCATAAGGTGTTAGATCAAAGCCGTATACAGCTGCCAATGCAGGGGGCAACCTTTTT
This sequence comes from Amiota communis, assembly GCA_037043315.1. Lineage (NCBI taxonomy): Eukaryota > Metazoa > Arthropoda > Insecta > Diptera > Drosophilidae > Amiota > Amiota communis. Next base: position 463,523 of record JBAMAV010001400.1, on the reverse strand, counting down.
TTGTTCAATTTTTTAACTCTAATATTTCATAGTTCTGTGAAAGATGTAGATACTCTACTTATTCAGTGTAAAGTTTCAAAACCATTATAATGTGGGTTTTTGATACATTTTTCACCAAGAAAATAGAGGTATTAAGTTAGCAATTACCATGTTTTTATATTTAATTCACCATCAAGGCAATCTTCGCTCATCGTAGTCCTTAGTTTTTACTCTTCTTACTGAAGGATCTCTCTACCGATACCGTAATGCATGGTTTAATGCTTTCTGAATTTTTGGATAAAAATCGAGAAATTAAATCTGCTGGCTCTTTGTTACTCCACTCTTTATACCAAATATCTAGCTCATTTTCGTTACCTCCAAGTTCATAGAAAGTAATTGCATTACAAATTTGAGATTTGAAATCTTTCAAGCCAAGGCTTTGCACATGTGCTGGATATAAAGCAGTTAAATTAAATGCTGCATTATTTTCCTGTGAAAATCTTTGCTTGAATGAAGATGTCAGCGAGTCTAGATAAGGTAGAAATATTTCTCGCCAGAAGTATTCCTTTTCCGTTGTAAGAGGAGGGTTCGTCCGATTTTGTTGCATTTCTGCAACTCTGGGCACACAAACATCGAAGGAAGCTTCATGTGTTAATTCCAGCGCCGGCCTTAACCACCCAGGCGCCCCGGGCGAGTTAATCATTTGGCGCCCTTTATTATATGATATGACTTATGTAATTATAATTATATATAACAATAATAAAAGAAGTTAATTGGGTAGCACTTTGAAGCACATTGTTCTATCGTAAACTTTCTTTAGAAATTAGGTTTTGTTCTTCCCTGTCAATAGTTAATCCAGCTTTAAACCTAATTTCAACTTCAGTCCATTGGGTAAATCTTTTTTTTGTGTGCAGGACTATTTTCATGCATTTTCAAAGCTTCACTTAAATGCTTCCAATTTTTGAAACCTTCAGTACTGGTCAAATTATGAAGTGACTTTAAGTCAAACAGTCGACAACAAAAGCAAAAGGCACTATCGTTTGATTCTGAGTAAACTAGCCATCGTCGTTTGATAGTTTCTTCGTTTGATAGTTTTCTTGCGTAATATGTTGAAAAAAACTGACACCCATTTTCATCGTTTGGAAAATTACTTAGATAAATTTGTGAGTGTCCACATAGTATATTGTGATCTATGTCTCTTGAAGTAAGTACTATTAGCCACGTATCTATATCAGAAACATTGTATTATTATAATCTTCATGGTAGTGAATAGTATTACAAGTTTGTCATGAAGTTTGTAACACACAGAAGTAGACATCGCAGACCACATAAAGTATATACATTTGTGAGCAGCTCGATGAGACGAGTTGATTTAGCTATGTCTGTCTATCCGTCTGTCCGTCTGTATCAAAACTAGTCCCTCAGTTTTTGAGCTAGAGAACTGAAATTTTGCACATAGGTTTCTTTTTACCATACGCAGTTCATTTGTCGGAATCAGCCGAATCAAACCCCCCTTTAAGTAAAAGTTCTTATTCGAAAAGGTTTTTGTTTTTTGACTTATTGAACTGAATTTTGGATACTATAAGTTTCTGTTCCATATCCATCAGTTATATAAATTTTATGATCCCAGGGTTACCAGCAGGGGTACCTCCCATACAAACCCACATTATATAAAGAGTATAAGTACAAAAAAATACAATGCCACTCAAACTGTATTCTTTGTTGATAATCAAACTATAACAGAGAGAATATAGTGAAGCTAAGAAAGGAAAGTTGGATGCAACCCGGAGGAGCGTGAAGAGTATTACATCTTATAGCCTTCTTTCTGGTTTTTTATAAAGATAATAAAGATTACAAATCAATATTAACTTATTTAGAGAACTGGCTAGTATGGCCTTCGGCTACAATCTAACAAATTGATTTAACTGTCTTATATTACTTTGAGTTTTAATGAGTTTTGCTTTGTATGAGATATAATTGCATTTGTTCAGATATTCAAACGAAACTTTATAGACCATCAAAACAAAACAAAACAGTCGAAATGGCAACTTTAGAAATATCTTAATGTGTGACTAAGCGGACCGATATATTGTATGTTACAACTGGCATTAGGCTTAAGGTAATCGTACAAACTTATCTTTATAAACAATACTTTCTTGTGTGAATAACTTTTGCATTGCTTTATAAAATACAAGTATCCCCTTTTCAATAGTATGTGGGGCTGCCAAGTTAGCTTTCTATCGAGTTTTAATCCAAGGTATTTTGTTGTTATGTTTACCTGAATCATGTCTCCATCTCCAAGGCTTAGCTCATACAATTCATGGAGTAATTTACATGAGTGGATTTCTCTGTGTTCACGGCAATGTTCCATTTTTTGAGGTACGATTCTAAAAGATTTATGATATCTGGTTCTGCAAAATATGAGAGGATGTTCAAGGATCACTATCAGTAGCCAAATCCAAACATAAATTAAACAATTTTTGAGTTAAAAAATGGAATACATCAGTAAAGTAAAATCATGGATAAAAAAGGAAACCCAGTGGTGCGTTTAAACGAAAGCAACGCCAGGAAAAAGAAGAGAGTGAACAGAAATTAGCCAAAGTAGACAAATATTTTACTCAACCTTCAACAATTACTATAATTTGAATTCAGTAATAAATGATGCCGTTAGCAGTTGTGTGGAGATACAGACTTTTTTCGCAACGATTCAAGACATATATAGTATTTTCGGGAATAGCATTAAGCGTTGGGATCTACTGTCAAAATTCACTGGCGAATCAGAAAAGATGGTCTAGTAGAGTTAATACGATGTGTGCAGTAAAGCTTCAATAAGGATGAATGTAGCGAAAAATGCTAAATTTCAAGTGCATGCATCAAATTTTGAATGATATCAATTATGTATCCAAAATTTTGCAAACACGCAATATCGATATAGACAAGGCAAGTAGAGCTTCAGCAGATGTGAAAACAAAACTTTAATTCTACATAAATGACGTTGAATAGTTCAAATGCAAAGCCAGTGTAACTTCAAAAAAATATGACATAGTTCCCAATTGTCACGAAAAACGACAAAAAAAAAAGTTAAAAAACATTTTGATGAACTAGTTTCTGATCACCGATTTCGAAATAGAGAAGAAATATTTATCTGTCAAATATTACTTTTCATATCACCATCCTTTTTACTCAAGGTAGATGAAGCAGTTTGGCGGAGACAACACCAGATGAATGTGCTGTTGCGTTATCGTGATAAAACAACACATTTTTTTCGACAAATGCGGCCGTGTCTCCTTTAGTTTTTTGTCGTAGCGGTCCAATAACTCACTGTAGTATTGTCCAGTGATCGTTCTTCTTTTTTTTAAAAAATCCATGAGGATGACGCCCTTTGCATCCTAAAAAATCGTCGCCATGACCTTAACGGCCGATGGGACCGTCTTCGCCTTCATTGGTGCAGATTCACCGGGAGAAATCCATTGTTTTGATTGTTGCTTAGTTTCTGGTGTGTAAGAATGAATCCAGGATTCATTAACGGTGACAACTCGACGCAAAAAGTCCTTTGGATCTCGCTTAAATTGCCCCAAACACTGCTTCGAAGTTAACAGCCGCATCCGCTTTTTGTCCAGCGTGAGCAATCGCGGCACCCATCGGGCCGACAATTTTTTCATTGCCAACTAATCATGTAAAATATTAATTGCCGTTCCGGTCGACACACCTACGGCCTTTGCTACTTCGCGCACTTTCGTTCGTCGATCATCGAGAATCATGTCGTGGACTTTTTCAATGATTTCCTCGGTAACCACGTCTGTTCCTCATCAAAAACGGATGTTCGCCAACGTTTAAATTTGTTGAACCAATATTTAACTGTGGTCATAGATGGCGACGCGTCCCCATAAACAGCATCCAACTTTGCTTTTACCTCTAACTAACTACTACTACTAACCTATCAATCAGTCTGAAATTTTTATTAGCGTCGTCTGATAGATGGCAGCTCACGATGATAACACTAACTTCACTCAGGAACGTCCTCTATCGTCAAACACGGGTACTTAATGAACCGTCCTCGTAAACAAACAAATTCTCACAATAATTATATTATATTAGGAAGTACCACTAAATACTATCTGCTGTGTTAACATAACAATTAGTAGTAAGCTAAGGAGTTTAGTTCAAATAGCGCCCCGATTTCATTTTTGCCCCGGGCCGTGCTGACCTAGCTACGCTACTGGAATACATACACACCAAACATCGTGAAACCATAAATCGATTTTAATGGCATGGCTTCGAAGAAATTTTCTAATTTTTTTTTTTTTTAATTAATTTTTTTTATTTATGGTTTCGAAGAAATTTTTATACTAGATTTTTCTTTTAATTTTTTTTTTTACATGTACATTTTATTTTTCATCTTTATTTATTTGTTTATTATTATTTTACCCAGAATATCTTTTATGGCTCTACAACAATATGACAAGATCTGATCTTTGCTGAGAAGTCAACTTTTGGTATTTCCATTGAATTTTATAAATGTGCCATACGCTCCTTGGGCCACTAGCATATCCTGTCTTCATATATTTCATCAGATTAAATTTACCAGGTCCTTTACCATTGCCACCAGGTGACTTCACGGATGGAGTTTTTGGTGTACATTTTATATTTTGTTTATTATTATTTTGTACAGAATATCTTTTAAAATTCTTCTGATTTGAAATTTAAATCAACAACAAATTCAGGTTAATTACATATTTTCTTTTTTTTTTCAAAATCGCGAGAAAATACATATAACTCTCAGGTGTTATTTTTGAACTTGTCATTGACAGTCAGTCCACCATTAACTTTTAAATTTTATATTTAAGATTTTTTTTATTTTTATTTCTGTTTATTAAAATATAAATTTTCTTTTATATTGGATAATAATATTAAATTTTAAGGAAAAGGATTAAAATTTAGAATTTTGATTGAAAACAACTTTCAAGGACTTATAAATACAAAAATTTAATACAAGAATGACAAAACGAAAAAAGACAAACAAACGCGTGGAATGAGCTAATTATTTGCAAAGGAATGCAAGGCATGGCGTAAAACCATTCTTTTGGATTTGTTACACGTCCTACCAAGAATCCAGATGGCACTTAATTTGATGATCTGCGAATGTGCTATTCCCTGAAAAAAGATAACCCCTCTTTAACAAAATAATATTGGTTATACCGGTAAATTCCATCAAATTAAACGAAAGTCCCACTGAAAACAAGCCAAAATCCAAAACCGACAGATATAATAAAATAAAATCTATAAGAAGGCTTAAAAAAATATATATATTTAATATTACAAAGGACAAATAATTATTCCACAGATGAAAAAAAAAATATATATCTTGATAAAATCCGAAGTGTCAGAATGAAATATATGTATATAAATATCTACCTATCTATATAATTAAATGGCAAACATGTTTTGTGAATCCTTTCCTGTCTAAGCCACTGAACCGATTTTGATTAAAATAATACCAATTGAAAAGTATTCTTCGCTGGATGTGTACAAGCGATTTTATACTTCTGAGACCTCAGATCTGCGTCATTCATCACGTGATAGTAGAGTTTTTACAAAGAACATTGTTTACAAAGAAGTTATTATCACTGTTTGAACCTTATGTTCAATGATAAATTTCCATTTTGCTGCCTTGTCTTTTAATAAATTCACTTGATTAATCTTAAATTCAAATTACAATTTTATTGACAACAATATTCATCATAACCATGCATTCCAAAAGCAAGAAAAGGCAAGTGCAATGAACTACAATATAAATGCAATTAATCAATCAAAAACAACCAAAAGCACCGAATCAAGATCAAAAGCTAAAGGCAATTAGTGGTGTTATAGTCGGTTTAGACTGAAGGAAAAATCAGATTTTCCATAATCAGGTAAAAATCTGATTTTGTTTACAACAACCACAGGGAAAAGTGACGTCACTGAGGGTTGTGGCTATGGTAATCAAGGTTGATTATAATCAGATTGAAAAAAAATCAGGTTTTTAATCAACTGTCGACTGGTCACCTTAGTAGTGTTGGGGAATTTGTGCCTTTTTTTTAGCTCATTTTGGCTCTTTCTCTCCTTTTTCTTTCCCCTCCAAACATAAATCAGTTCACAACATTTTAAGTAAAATATAAATTGCTAATTTTTTTTAAAAGATTTTAATAAAATAAGTATCAGGAATGGCAAAGGGGACTGCAATAACTATTTGCATATATTTCAAAATGTTCTAAATCATTTTTTTCCACAAAATTTAAATTTTTATTTGTCACAATTGCCACAACCTTCCAAACAAAAACAAAACAAAAAACAGCTGCTCAGAACTCGCAACTCAGAACTCGGTGACAAAAAACGGGTAACCAGAACTCGCACAATCTGTACTCGCTGTCTGAACACACTATAAACCGACTATTACTTTTCTTCTTTTCGCCGTTTCCAGTGTTGTTAAACTCCCACCGCACATCCCTAATTCGTCCAGTAGTTTAGCAGCAGCGATCTTTTTGTTTGGCTTAGAAAGGCGCCAACAAAGAAACAAATGTTTTACCTAGAGTGCGGCCAATTGTGTATTCCGTGGGTTACCTTATTAAATATATAAATTATGTATCTCGAAACGACTGTACCGATTTGGCTGATTTTTTGTTTGTTTTGTTTTAGGGTGGTTTAAGAAAAAAGGAAAATTTAAAAAACCCGAAAAGAACTGCCAAAAATTGGGAAAATTCAAATCAAGGTGTGCAAGTAAGATGGCACATGGCATGGGTGTCAGATGATAAAATTATCTTTACTGATGCAGAGTTGCCATATGCATAAAATATTGTGTGATTTGCCTATCAGAATAAGTTATTTTTCAAATTACTTTGAATATCTTGATTTTTCAAAACGTATTTAATCAGTAATACTCGTATATGTAATGTGATTTGTATATACTACATATATTTTCCGAAAAACCATGAAACACAAGGAAAGCTTGGACCCTTGGTTATTTTATATTAAATGAAAATTTTACAAGACAATTGGAAATATTTGTACATAAATATAAATATAATAATTTACTTAAAAAAGGCGGACACCTCTACAACGAACACCCCTATAGCAAAGACTTCTCCTATAGCGATGTTTGGTAATTGACTGGTCCCAGCGGCTTAGTTATAGATGAGTCCAAACTTCCCAATAGCAAAAACTTTACTTAAGCGAAGTAATTGGCAGGTCCCAACGGCTTCATTATAGATGAGTCAGACTGTATATTCAAAAATTGAAACGATTGGACCAATTGATATATTTAATCATAATCCGACACGCAGGACTTCTAAACCACGCAACGGATTTTGATACGGTTTTCACTATCATTTGTGGAAGGCTTATATATACAATACATTCTAATTAATGTTATACTACAAAATTTGTTTTGAATAAATGAAATTAAAATTGTCAATAATGCCAAGAATGAACGACTTCGTAGAATATGAAACGCTAACAGAATGATGAAACCGATGTTGAAAGGGAAATGAGAAATGGCTGTCCAATGCACCTGTGCAAAGCAGGGATGGTTGCCATATGAATGAATGAATTATGATTGAATTATACAATATATAAAAATATTTTGACCGATCGTTGCACTAATAAATTTTAAAGTTTATCAGTTGCTAGAGGGTGAAGTGTATTTAAGCTTCGATGAACTGAAGTTAATGTTCTTCTAACGTGTATCTTTATTGCATTTCTATTTATTTAATAAGACATTCATTGTCAAAGACCAAAAAAAAAAAATAAAACACAAAAGAAATAGAAAAATATCTTAAAATCCAAAAATGGGTTTTCTTCTCATATTATCGTCTTGAAATAACCAATTTAGGCAAATGGGATCGAACATGTTTTGTTTGTTAGTTTGTTTGATTGTTTGTTTGGTGTTTCTTTCTTTATTGTTTATATTTCTTGTTATTGTTGTTTAGTGTTTTGTTTTGGTGTTGTTAAGTGTTTTAGTGCTTTTGCTTGACAGGCGCTGCACATGCTGCTAACCATTTATTTATCTTTTTCTTAAATTTTTTTTATACAGATACTCGTACATATGTATGTATACATATATATTTTTTGATTTTCTATGCTGCGTGACAAATGGTAACCTATTAATCTTTCTAATAGTAACTTTCTCTGTATGAAATAAATATGGTATGAACAACAACAACAACAACGTAGAAACAAAAAATGTATACTAAAAAATCCAATATTACAAATGATAATGATCACAATTTGTGATCATAAACACAAATAAAAAAAACAAAAAACCAAATCAAAATCACATAAAATATACAATCAATGATTTGTTCAATTCTTGGCACGTTGAACACCTAACACCTTCCTTATATGTTCATAATTAAGCAAAACTGACATCTTTATTTGTTTTTAGTCGTTTCTCATTTTTAACTTTATTATTTCTTTATTATTATTTTATTGGTGATTATCATTAATTTTAAATGATTTATTTATTTATTATAGAGAAATAATTAACAATAATATTTATTTGTTTTTATTTTTTTTTTTGATTTGTGTACAATCTTGAAGGATTTAAAGTAAATATTGGCTGACAGCATTGACATTTAAGTTCAAGAAAACCTGTAAATCAGGAACCTTAATTGTAGTCTTAAAGGATGATTCCTTTTAAGTTGGTCATGGTAGAATCCAATAGGCCTATGGACATATTTTCAAAAGAATCTTTCGTTTTCTGAAGATTAACTTAAGATCAATTTGTTTAGGCAGGATTTTTTATTGGACGCACTACACCATCTCAATGTTAGTTTACAAAAAGATGTTGAAGTTCTATAATTTTACTCCAGACATGAAATTGAATTAAAAAGTCAAAAAAAATAAAGATTGGAAATGTAACAGAAAGAGTTTTGAGTGCATTAAGAGGTCAAAAAACTTTGTTAGATTACGAAGCGAAAAGTATGGTTGTAACAGAGTTCATTTTTCATTAATTTCATTTTTAGCGGAGGCGGATGCGGAGGCGGAAGTCCAGAGTTTGACCTCCGCGGAGGGGGATGTTAACGGAGGCGGAGGTGGGCTTACAAAGAAAAAAAAACTAAGTACTACTACTTGAGGCGATAGGGGGTTTTTTAGTCGGTAGGCTAATGAATCCGACATAACTTGTGGCACGGGCCATAGGTATTTTTGGAAGATTTTTACCTCCTTGTTTCGCACAACAGAAAAAAAAAAATACATATGTAGTATATATGTAACTATTGGTAATCAAGATTGACAAAACGCAAATTATTCCTTAATAAACAACAATTTTGAAGCTTTTCTAACCGATTTCTCAACGGTTCGTAAACTAAACTATACAAATTTATCAATGATTTCCATATGATGAAGTTCGTACTGGTGACATTTCTATCTTCCTCACCGTCACTGTTCTTTTGCATCATGTCTGCCAGATTTGGGTAAACATTTTTCATTGGCGGTAAAATCTGGGCACAGTTCATCGTCAACTCGATGCAATTCAATCCTAGGTCTATTGCCGATAGAAGCTCCGTCGTCATCAGGTTCACTTGAAGCTTTTACAAGACCCAAGTCATGCAGCGTTAAGAAACGCAATAGTTCAGATCAATGATGCCAGTTACCAATCACAAAAACAGGTCAGATTATTTTGTAATTTTTATCTTATAAATTTATTTTTATAAAGTAGATAAGTTTTATTACCTCATCATAATCCTCTTCATCTGCGGTACTTACAAAATTTGCAGCAGCCTTATTGTTATCTTTTGGATCGAAGGAAAGATCTGTCCGGAAAAAAGGCTAAGATGGCATCACTCGTTCAGATTAATCTTTGTCCTTAACAATTTCTTCCAAAATCTTCAATTTGTACCTTGGGTCTGAATATGTAGCAAACGAAAACAATGTATTGCTTGGAAGATCAAGAAATCTTGAATTGATGTCTTCAATAAGTTTTTTTGTTTGAAATTTTAATATGGGTTGTGAAAGGGAGTGAGAAATGTGACGTCACACGCAATGACAAAATCAAAATATACCTCCGCTAAAACTCCGTTAAAAAACATGCGAAGGCGGTTGCGAAGTTCCGTTACAACTCTAATCTTAAGGAAACTTTGCAAGGAAGTGAGTAAAATTAGTCTTGAGGATTTGTACATTCAACGCCAAAACGTCTAATTGAGGTCTTTAAGCCACTAATTATTAAAATTTATATTTGTTCAAGATTTCTTTATTCAATATGTTCACGTACTATCTTGAAAATCAGAACATTTTTATTACATTTTTTTACATATATCTGCTTGTAGGATCAGTAATGACGACAAACAATTCGGTAAAAAAATTTCAGGTAGCACTCCCGAAATGATCGAAAAAATTGGAGATTTTGTCGCATATGATCGAAGCTATTCACTTATAATGATGATAGATGTTTTTCATATTTTAAATATTATTCCTTATACTTTAATTGATGAACAGAAATTACTTCGTGTCATTCCTTCATAAGTGAGATATCAGAAATAATGAAACGACTTGAAACAAGAATTTGAATCACTATTGAATAGATGTTACAATTGTCTTGAAGCGAGAGGAGAATATTTTGAATAATAATTTTCAAAAATTCCAGTTAATTCGTTTTGATCACGTTTATCTAGACCAGCACTGATAACATAATTGTCACACTATGTATAAATGTATCTTCACAGACAAAATTATTAAAGATTTGGGAATTACCAGTTGTTTTTTGTGCTTCTATAATAAAAGCGTGAATATAAATTAATTATTAAAATAAGAAAGTTACCATGCACAAATTTAATTAATTTATTTGATTAAATCACAATTAAAAATTATAAAATTTCAAAACTGTTTTCTTTCAAAATTATGTATTTTGATCGAATATACACGTATGTACATATATATCTAGATATAATATGCAGTAGGAAGGAAGTTAAAATTAAGAAAATAATCTTAAAAGAAGTGCAATAGTTAAACAAAAGAAACTATTTTATTTATTCATGTGTTAGGGCATTGGTTTTATAGAAAAATGTTTTAATTATTTCTCATATCACCAAAATTTTATCCCAAATGTCCCACCCATAAATTCAGAGAGTATAAGTCAACCTGATTTGTAAAGATATTTATCAACATTTGAATGTTTTCTTAAACATAAAACAGTTAAGATAATTTTATAGATAACATATATTCTGATTACACCACATTTTGTTTACATGAAAGTATGTCCAATGGGGAATTTTCTGCAATTATATATTTTTTTTTTTTGAATATTCTACAGTCAGCAGCTCTTGTTGTCCAGTTAAAACTTTTGCAGACACTGGTAATCATTTTAACATCATTTAAGTGTGATTATCTAATTGGATGGTAAAAGTCAATAGAGTAGAAATGTAACCCCAATTCCTCAAACTTAGGAGGTAACTTATCTTAGCATTCAACTGCATAAACGGCTCACCTGGTGGAAACATTTAGAAGCGGAAAAGCGGAAACAAAGAGCACAAATTCTCCATTGGCTAATTAACTGTAAGTCAGGTCTGTGCCTCGAGTATAAGGTGTAACTGTATACCTCTGTTGTTAAACTTTGGACATAATGTTATGAATGTGCGGTACCGCAAGCGCGAGTAACATTAAAGTTATACAAAGAGTTTAATTCAAGATCCTTAAAACAATCACAGGCGGTCCATGGTACTATCAGTATTGAAGACATTCACAAAGACCTGCATGTACCTCCACTAAAATAAGTGGATAATGTTTATATAGAGTCCCGTAGTGAGATGAGCTAAACAGTGATTTCAAAATCACAGTGATTCTAAACGGTGACTGAGTCACAGTCATTTGAAGGGAGAGACACAGTTTATTTTGTTTAGGGAGCAACTAAATCAAAGTGAGTCATAATCAATCAAGTAAACTGTGTCTCTCCCTTCTAATGACTGTGACTCAATCACCGTTTAGAATCACTGTGTCACTGTTTAGCTTATATATCTAGCTTAGTGTAAAGTAAACCCCTTTCTCTACCCTGCAGGAGGACACATACATATGCCAGTGTTAGTAAGTATGAGTTGAAATCTTATCCCATTTATAAATAGGAGAAAAAAAGATATATGTAGAGTCCATCTTGCGTTAGTTGAAAGTCTTTCAGTTGATATGTTGTATGTTTACCTGGAAATCGAAGAATTTTGTAACATAATAAACTTCTTAATTTGAACATAAGCTACTTACCAATATCATCTTTGAGGTTATGAGCGTATGAGCCCTAGAATGAACAATATTCGATCGGACAACTCTTATATATTTTGAATTGCACAAAATCCTCTAGCACTATCTCTATATGCTTTTGAACACCAATTCACAATAAGATGTAAAATGATACCAAGGATTTTTTTAACATTTAAGATATTATACACACATATGTTATGTTCCAAATGGATGGCTTATGCGGGCTTCTATTTAAAAATATAAACATTCACCAAATTTTCTTCTTAAACATATACATTATTTTTGTACGGGTTATTGTTCCATTTTCCCTCATAAAGTATAATAGAATAGGGGATCTTGAAGACTTTTTAATTCTACTTTCCTTTTTTGCCATGGATTACTCAGTATATCAAATTCATAGAGGCTGCTAAGACAGTCTTTTAATCTTTTCAAGATTTTTCGAGTGTAAACCACAAAGTTAAGGCTAAGTATGAATCAATTTCAGCGAAACTATTGCAACATCGTAAAAACAACAAATTAAATAATATTGGCAATGAGCACGACGAACATGATGACATGATTCATCATCATCATCATCATCATCTTAAAATCACCCAAAACAAATCATAAACAAAGCATAAATTGGTAAATCAATAAACCAACACAGAAAAACCCTACAAAAATCTATGGTCAATAAAGTTGTTAAGTGTAATAGGTTTCCTCTTCTTCATTTCTTCGGCTTATTGTTAATTCTTTTATTGTTGTTGTTGTTATTGAAGAGCATTCCTCAAACGCACATTTGTACTCACATTCACAATACTCATCATCTGAGTATCTACTCAGAAATAGTTAAGAGAGAGCTCAACTCAACTCAGCTCAGCTTGAACGCATGCGAGCGCATAAGATCAGCTGATTATCAATGGACCTGGCTGGGACCACAGGTGGCTAATCAATATAAACCAAAAAGCATGTAGCCGCCACCAATCTTCAATCTCCAATCTCCACACTCTTACCTAAGATATTTTCACTTGCTTGGTTACTTGAAGCTAACTGCTGCTGTTGCTGCTGCTCTCTCGCTTAAGCTCAGCTCATTCTCTTGAGCTCACTAGTTGTAGTATTAAACGATGTGTGTCTCTTTTTGTATGGGACGCAAGACTTTGAAATAAGACTAAAATTTTATGAAGTCTTTGGCAGTTTGTCTTGGGTCTTTGGCAGTACCGTCTTGAACTTCCAACAGTGCGGTGGTCCGTTGAATAAACGCGCGTGCGCACCACATTTACTTACAATAATATATTTTGTTATTCAAAAGCAAGAAAAAATTGGAAAAAATCTTTTACGTTAACGTAGTGTTATTTCTTTGATTTGGTTTGGTGTGGTGTGGTGTTGCCCAAAGTTTGTTGGGCCTCTCCTCTACTATTTCTACTTACTATACTATATACTACTGAGTACTATTACGGTCTCGTGGTGTGCTTAAGCTGTGGAACCGGTGCAATTTCTTTCTTAACTTGAAATTGTTTCGGTTTTTTTTTATCAAGTGTGTGTGTGAGTGCCTTTTTTCATTCTTCATTCAATTTTAATTCAACTTAAATAAATCAACCTGCGCGCGTCAAAGTTGGCCGACGTTGGTCCTATTTCGACTATATACTCGTAATTGTTGTTGGTGTTGTTGCTCTTATTGCGGTTGTTGTTCTTTTTGTTGTACAATATAGTTAGTGCGCAAGTCGGTCAACGAAGAATATACAATACAATTCATCGAACTATATACTAACTTAAGTGCATTTGCAATTTAAATGAAATAAAATTTTTTAATGATAAAAAATAATTAATTAAATTGACAACAGTAAATAAAATTATTTGAAGAAAATACAAAAAAAATATAATTAAAGAATCATTTTCAAGATTATTATAATTGAATAAAAACAAAAATTCCTTAAATAAAAATAAAAATAATAAATAAATTTATAATATCAGAAGGAGTCAAGGATCAAAGTTCTTTAATTCGATCATTTCCACAACTGTCATAAAGGACGATATTTTATATTTATTCTAACTGCTCGTGTAATTGGGAGCTGAAAATTTTAGATTTTTTAGAAAGAAATGATCAAAGGAAGAAGTTTTGTGTTGCAACCAATTGTTTATGTAGAACTTGAGAACTATTTGCTTAATCTATTTTACCATTCAATCAGATTTATAATAAAGAAAAAAATCAAAGAAAGATATTAACTTCAATCTGAACAAAGTTTTCGAAGGAAGCATTTAATTTTTTTATTAAAATGAAAGGATCAAGAAAAAATTTAACTTCAATCATAACAAAGTTTTGATAAGGAAGTCTTATATTAAAACTAGCTGCTTAGTTATTTGGGAGCAATGTGTTTAAACTACATAAAAAAATTATTATAATTTTAATCATACGAGTACCAGACCATATTGGAACTAATTTTATGTGAAAGCTTCATAATTTTACCACATTTTAGAATAAATTTCACTCCGTATAAGTGTCAACAATATATTTTTTATTTTTCATAAACTTCATTTGCTTCCATCTGAAAAAAGTGTAGCTTAAAGTCATCGGCTGTTGTGTAAGGCTTACGGAGAGCATGCTCCATCAATTTCAATCTGCAAGTTCTGGTTCTGCATTATTATTATTATAATTGATCAGATTCATCAAAAAGATCATAACTTTAGTCGGAACAATGTTTTCATTATTTCCACAAAGGACGAAGAAATTTTCCTATATAAAACTTCTGTACATAGTTTATCGGGTTAAAGGATCAAATGAAGAAGTTTTATATTTATCAAACAGACATCATCAAAGGAAGATCTTAATTTCAATCTTAACAAATTTTCCATAACTGTCACAGAGAACAAAATTTTATGTGAATATCAGCTTGTCCTTTATAATTAGAAGCTCTGTGTATGCTTGATTTATAAAACTAAAAAAGTCGGTCCGATTTACAATTCATCATAATTTCTATATAATATACAAAGGTTAAATTCAGTGTTCTTAATTAAAATATGTGGATGTTTTTAAGGGAAAATTTTATTCAATTTAAATTTGATAGTCAATTGAAGGGTAACTTTTAATATATTTATTAGATACTTATGAGCTTCTGTTCTTCTAATAAATTTGAATAATACATTTATAATTCTTTAAAAATAATAAACGACTTCAAAAAAGGAGGTAATTAATTCGATTATATTTTTTTTTATGTGTGTTACTTCAGAACTTTTTTTCTATGTGATCCGATTTTGATGATTCTTTATTTATATGAAAGCTAGAACTCATGTGGTCTTCTTATAAATTTGATCATGATGTGACCAGTAGTTTTTGACTTATCCTTAATAATGCGTGTTCCATTTACGATACTAGAAGTCGGTTTTCTATTTTGTTAAAATTGTGTTATGTTTTTAATTTTTGAACGAATTGACATTTGCGAACTCTCTCTTATTTTAATAATAAAAAAAAATCTGTGAACTCCCAAAATTTCAATTCTTCTTTAATATAATAAGTACATTGTCCATTCTTTAACTTTACACTGTATATGAATGAAAAATCAAGTTGAAACCCATGTTATATTGAAAAAGGCAATGACATCAGATAACCTTTGACCATTGTTCTTCAATATTTTCGAGAAGCATTTAAGCATACTTTGGAAACATGATCTTTTCACAAGTTATTCGACTGATCTTACAACATGGTAATTTTCTAAATGGCTTATCTGATTTTATCAAGTTTTTTATACGATTATGCTTTTTAAAACGATTGATAAAGAATTTTAGTTAGTATTAGAATGTTGTAATATACTTTGATTAACAACATTGTCAATACCCTGAGACTTTTTGGTAAATTTTCAATTGGTTTTCTCAGAAAAAAACGTAGAAATGTATAGATACTATGATTAACGCAACTCGTTTTGTCGTTATGCGGTTTTAGAATTTATTTACTTTATGAGGTTTTTGTTGTCTTCTTTAATGTATTATAAGAAAAGTGGTAATAAAGAATAATAATGGTGTTAAGAAACTATTAAAACACAAATGCTTTAAAAATTATATACAACTTGTTTAAAAGAAAGAAGGAAAGTAAGTGATGAAACAGTAATTAATTTTATAAACTTCACACTGAGTAAGTTTGTCTTAATATAAATTAATTTTTATTTTTTTAAAAATTCATATTTATTTATCACTTAAAACCAGCAATGAGTTTTTGTAGTGTGTGGGTTCTTACGAGTATCACGGAATCATTTTTCATGAACACTTGGGCAAGAACCAATATATGGAACTGTAGTTACTCCTAAAGACCCCTTGCTGTTATCACAACTAGTTTCTTCAAATCATAAGTATTTCCTAAGAAAATATGTAAAGGTTTTTTTAAATTGATAGTGGTTTTTCGATCTCAAAAGTTTAAAAGTGGGAATGATATTCAATTTTCAAAATCTTAACATTTTATTCGATTTTTTTATTAAGATTTACCTAAAGAGGTCGTAGTAAAATCATAGTAATTGGTCTTCGTTTTTTCAATTTTATAAACCTTTTCAAATGGTAAATTTTGTCAAAGATTTGACTCAAAATATGCCTATGTGCTGATCTCTGATGCTAAATTTCCTTCTTCCTAAGGAATTTTAAAAGATTTTATAATAGAAAATAATCATAGGAATTTATAACTCCAACTCAATCGAAATTCTTTGGGATAGGTACTCGATTATTATCTTGATGAATAAACATTTTCTTCCACACTTATTGTTCAACCCTTGTACTCGTATTTAGATGGATTACTCTTTCACTTTCTTTTTCGCAATTCTTATTGTTTGAGTACTAAATAAAAATTGTATAGAAAACAAAATTCATCAACATAGTAATTACTTAGTAATAAAAGAACAATAATAATTTGTTTATGGTACTTACTAACAATAAATAGAAAATTAAAAAAGAAAAGAGAATTTAATTAAAAATCATTTAACAAAACATTTATTTTTTATATTTTGTTACAACCAAAAAAAAAAATAAGAAATGTAAAGCGCCGACATTTAGACACCAATCAATCAATCAATCACTCACTCAAAAATTCGTACAAAAAAAAGTTTCTTAAACAAAACAATAAAAATAAAATAATAAAATAAGAAATAAAAAAAAAATGTACTAAATGAACGTTTTACGCCTTTCATCGATTATCGACTATCGATTTGCACAAAAACATTAAATAAAAAAAAAAGAAAACTTAAAAAGACAAAAACCTAAAAAAAATTTCTTAAATAAAAAGTGAGAGTTTTTCCCATTTTTTAGTGAAATAATTTTTTTTTATTTTTATTTGTTGAGTGCGGCGGCTCGTCGTTATCTTTCTTTCTGTCTGTCTTTTTGAAAAGTCAAGGAATAATAGCATGGTAGTTGACGAGGCCATACACATATACACCAAACAGTCTTGAGATACAAAATCACGTCTAATTGCGCATGCGTGGCGGCATCAAATTTAGTCTTTGGCTCTCTTGTAGTAAGCGCCATCAACGCGCATCCAAAGTGATGGCGACATTTTGCATTTTTTATCTTTTTCATATTGTTGTAGATAGTTTTGTTGTTGTTGCTGTTGTTGTTGAAGCACGTTGAGTGTTGATCGCTTACTTGTGAATTTATTACAAAACCAAAATGCGTTTAAATATGCGTAACACGTTTCTTGATATCAAGTTCAAATTGCATTTTACTGT
The DNA here is from genome assembly GCA_037043315.1 of Amiota communis. NCBI lineage: Eukaryota > Metazoa > Arthropoda > Insecta > Diptera > Drosophilidae > Amiota > Amiota communis. The sequence goes on along the minus strand of JBAMAV010001400.1, from coordinate 445,650 downwards.
CATCGGGCAAATGGATGAAGTTGTGGACAACAACAACACAACTACCACAATGCAACACATGATAGTATAAAGGCCGATCACTTGAATGAGATATAGCACTGCACCTTTCTATCAAGTGTTGAGTCTCTCTTAATACATTGTGTGTATACATATATGTATGTATCTCCAACACGCGCTAATTAAGAAATAAGTGTTTATTATTTTTATTTTCTTTTTTTTTTTGTAACATCATAATCAACTTCATTATCTCTATCAGCAACTTCCTTATTATCATCATCTTCATCTTCATGAAAAACAAAAGACAAAATATTATTATAGATCCACCACCAACTGCCAATTGCAACTTGTATTAGAAAGAAAATCACAATTTGATTTCCCCAAAGAAGGCAAGGCAGACCATAGAAGCAAAAGTGGAAATGACCAAAGAAAATATAATAAAATAGAACCAAAGAAAATATTCGCACAATTGTCGTTAATTAGTGCAAAAGAGAACACCACAACAATGCCAATCGCAACAAAAATGCCCCCAGGGTACAGTGACCTCCTCATGGAGTTGGAACTTAAAGTCCAAGTCGAAATTGAAGTTGAAGTTGAATCGTTGTCGTTTTTTTTTTCATACCTTTCGCCTTAGTTTGAATGGGTATTATCAAATTGTCGTGATGTTTGTCATACAATGAAGAAGGTTTTGGAGACCTCAGGAAATACATTTAAAATCATGAGAAGATTTCACTTTCGTATGTTTCAATTTGGTAGGTTTTCAAGAACATTTTATATGTCCATACAGTGATTATTTTGTAAGTTTCAGTCGGAGTTCCTTGATTATTGGAAAAGCAATCAGTCATACAAAAATAAGTCCATAAAGCAATTGAAATTTTTCATTTTTTAAAATCAAACTGATAAGTCTTACAAATTTAAATCCTTTCCATGTTGATTGAGGCTACTTATCGGAATAGTTTGACTTCATCAACCTAAGTTTACTATTCTTCCTTTTTAGGCGTGACACTTACTGGTTAAGTATCATATCTTTTCCAGAGTATTCAATGGATACAACTTATTATTTATTATTTTGTCTGGTTATATTTTCCTAATGCATGAAAGGAAGTGGACCTGAAGTTTTTTGTTTTATTGTTGTGATTCTTATTGACACCTCTCAGCCCCTTAGAGTATGTGTATCGGTTGCTTTGTATGTTTGTTTCTTCAGCTGTTGTTGTGTCTGTTGGGTATTGTGCTTTTATGAATCTCACATGGCCATGCATGACATCGTCTTAAGGTGGAGTTTTACCTGCCTCTAAGTAGTATGGATATGGTAGTGTCACCACTCACATTTACTGAGCGCGACACATTAGTAAACAATTTCAAGACCGATTTTTGCCACTTTTGTAACTTTGGTCTACAAAAAACAAAAAAAAAAAAAGACAGACAGACCGGACCACAAATGAGAGAGAGGCTCTTTAACTTTCCAGATCAGATTTTTTTTTTCTTTTTAGTGTTAAAATGTTTATAATTTTTTTTGTTTGCTTTTTTGTTATAATGGTGCTGTTGTTGATGTTGTTGTTGTAAGCGAGACTCGCGCCGATAACTGTGACAGCGACATGCACACTAATTAGTCGACATTTGTGGCTTTACTTTAGCTTTAACTTTAGTTAAGTTGGCTTTGGTTTCATTTAGTTGAAGTCTGTTAGTTGTTTGTTGCTTATGTTTGCTAGTCAACACGTCGAAACTCTTTTGCCTGTCGTAGTCGTCAGTGGGCGCTGCTTGTGACAATGCAAATCTGCAAGTGCACTCAACCCAACTTAACTTACACACTCTCTAAAGCAGGGACTCTTAAGCTTATGAAGTCTAAATAAGATAGGATCCCATTCCAACCCAAGGCTTTTTCATCATTCTAAAGGCTCAACAATTATATAGGTCAGGAATGGTGAACCCGTTTTGATTCTGCATACCATATTTTCTCAGAAAAAATGTTTGCTGAGGCCATGTGCCACCAAAAAACAATTGTTTTGTATTAAAATTATATTAAGGGCCTTCATTAATTGAACCATGTGGGCTTAGAGAATTTAAGAAATTACTGCCTGCAGGGTGACTCCATTTTAGTCTTGGTAATTGTTTGTAAAATAAATGATAAATGCTGACTTATGAAAATAAGTGCCTAGGGGCCTGCTATGCCATTTTCTTTAGAACACCAACAAATTTGACATTAAATTTTCCAGAGATTGAAAATGCTGTGCTATTTCAGTAGCAGAAGCATCAAGAGCAGTAGCCGGAGCAATAGCACACAAAACTATTTCGTTGGTTGCTTCAATTTATTTTGTTATTGCTCCGACTATAAATAGTATTTTTTGGAGCTCTGTCAAATGCTGTTTGCTTCGTGCTTCACAAATTGAGAGCAGGAGCAAGAGCAAAACATATTTTCTGTTGCTATTGCTGCTATGGAGCAAGCAATACAAACCCTGAAATTTTCTTAAATGCACTGGATTGAGAAGAACACATTGCAGAAATATGTTTCTGTTGAACTGCAGCCTACATAAGCTTAAGAACCGCTGCTTCAAGGCATTTCACTTAAAGCAAGCAATGATAAAAAGGTATAGGTAAAATATAAAAACAAAGGATTTTAAGAAAATTAATACTTTGTTGCCAATTTTTGTTTGCAATATACCATTTTTTGCTTCTTTGTTTTCTATTTTCTTTCTTTTTTCTTTTTATTTTAATTTTAATTTTCACTTAACTTAAATATTTGAGCCTTAAGCTTAGCCCACTGAGGTCTTATAACTTAGCAGTGTAAATTGTTTTGTTTTTTTTTCTTCTAAACAAATTGTTTTTGTCCTCTCATACATTTTTACTACTACTCGCTGTAGGCTTGCGGTCGTCGGTCATTGATGACTGAAAATTCTAAAAAATAGAAAAAAAAATGTAAGACACAACTGACAACGAGACAGACAGACAGATGTATGTGTTATGTATCTGTGTCTGCCTTGAAGCTGTCGAATGCTTTGACTTTGGATGGAGCACAGCACAACTTAGTATAGCATATCACAGAGAGAGAGAGAGAGAAGGGAGAATAAGCAAGTGCGAGAGTGAGTGTGTTTTTTCTTCTTTTTTTTGGGTGAAAGAAAAATTACATAAATTTATGTATACCATATGTGCACTAAAGAAGGGGTTCTTAATCTCATAGCATATTTTTCGCGGTTTCCATTCCAGCCTATGCAAGCCACTCAATTACAAAATTAATGTTTTGGTGTTTCATTTTTAAGAATTTGTTTCATTCAATGAAAGAACTTTAAGAATTATACGTCGGTGGACTGTTCTCCTTTAAACAACGTGATCTTTTTCCTTTTTTAAAGTCTAATCTTTAGTATAATCTTTTTAATTTCCACAGAATGTAAAAAAATCATTGATAAAAATAAAATATATTGACAAAAATGATGAATGGTACTTATACCTGCGGTTGACGGGGATAGTAAAAAAAATTAGACCCCAATTATCATTTCTTTAAATTGATGGTAAAGCAAAATACAATATTTTTTGAGATATGTTTTTCTTTAGAATAGTTGGTGTGTTCGATGTCTTTATTTATGAATGGTTGAGATCCTTTTCTTAATAAATTACCTTTATTTGGTAATTTATTAATGATTATACCAAATTACGCCTGGAGTTATGGGACATTCCAAACCTAATTTCGCTCTTGTTTAAGTTAACATAAAAACTGTTTAGCAGACACCCGAAACCATGACGCACGGTTTAAGAACCTCTGTACTAGAGGAAAATGTAATAACTATTGTAGAAGGGAAAAGATTGTTTGCAAAGAGAACGTTTAAGTGCAATGAGCGGCCGCCGCTAATGCATACATGTAAAGTTAATTAATTTCTTTGTTGGTTTCTACGGTAAATCATGCGGATGTTGTTGTTTGTTTTTTTTGTTTTTTTTTTTGTATTTTTATTTATTTTTGTTTTTGGTATTGCTGGTGTTGTAGCAGAAGTTGCAGTGCAGCAGTGCTACATCAGCAGACAGCAGACTTCATAGAATATCCACGTACGATGAATGTACTCGTATGCAACTGTTGCAGTTCTGCACGGCAACATACCGTTTATTTTCTTCATCTACTTCTTTTTCGACGTCTTTTCTACATTTCATTTTACTAGTGATTGTTGCAGTTATATTCGTTCATTCTTCATTGCTACAGTCTGTTGCTTCCTAGTTTTGCAGAGCGCGAAAGACGTCGGCGCAACATCAGCGCAATACAATGCAACATACGAGGTGTGCCCCAAATGCATTTATAACTTAGTTCTGGTATTAATCTTCCCTATCCATGGCATCCTTCAAAGTAATCCCCAAGTGGCTGAGCAACACACTCCAGTATAGGTGCTTCCACATCCCTTAACAGTTTTGGAAGACAGTCAGATTTAGTGCACACATCGGATTTTTTTCAATCAATTATGTCGTCGAACCAATGCCCCTTGAATAATAATATTAGGAACCTTCAAAATTCACAGGGGGCCTTTAAGTACATTTTCATATGTCCATGTGAAGCATTTTCTATTTTATCTTGGGCAATATTGGAATAATTTCACATACACTTGAGCCTTTCTTTCTCAGAAACACAATTCTTTGGAATCCTGAGGACACTAACACGTGCATTGTTAATCAAGAAATTCCTGTAGGGGGCGAAGGTTAATCGGATTTTTCCTAACATTTACTCCTTATTTATCATAAGAGTGGCTAAGTCCTGTAGTCCTAAGTCTTGCTCCCTTGTAACCAGACACTGATAACTCTTGTAATCCACAGAAATTATTAACACAATCATGATGGCAAGTCGGAAACTTTTAAGACACACCTCGTATCGCGAATGTGGCATGTGATTTTTCAGTTCAAGATTTGTTGTTGTTGATTTTGTTGTTGTTATTGCTGTTGTTGTTATTTTTGGTTTGCTACAATTCGTTACGTTTGCACTATCTTTGCTACCATCAGCAACAGCAACCGCAGTACTACTAGCAGCAACATCAAACTCAAGCACCAGCAACATCTCAAACAACAACAACAATGAACACCAAACATATCAATATATGTACATACATACATATATGTATGTTGTATAAAAATGTTGTTGTTCAGTTTTTGATTTGCCATACAATCGGCTTATTAAATAAGAATTATTTGGCCAACACTTCTTATCTTCTTTGGTTTGGTTTTGGTTTTGGTTTTTTTTGGTATTTGAACATTTTGCCTTAAGCATTTTATTGTAGTTTGCAATCAAGTATTGTAAATGTTGTTGTTACTGTTGTTGTTATTGTCGTTTTTTAATGTTATTATTATTATTGTGGTTGTTGTTGTTATTGTTATTGCAGTAGTTGTCGTTGTCGTTGCATTTAATTAGCCGTAACAAATTATAAGACAACCAAAATAACAATAACATAACATAACACAATACGAAAGAGTCTTCAATTGAAATCATAACAACAAAAGACTTAAGCAACGAACTTGGCCTCTTGCATGCATTTCTAGCATATGGAGAGTTTTGTTGTATAACAAGATACATATTTTTTATTGACAAATCAATTAAAAAGGGATCAACTTCAATTCAATGAATCTTAGATACTACCTTTTACAATAAATCTGAGAAAATAAATCGCCTCAGTATATAAGAAATTATAGGTAAATCTCGTATTTATGTCAGTTTGATGTTTTTATTGTCATTTCAAATAGATATATAACTGACCATTTGAAAATGTACGATATTGTCACACTGTCATCCCCAAAAAAATGTAATTTATATTTATTTTTTTTTTATGTACAATACGAGTATAAGATGTAAGAAATCAAATGTACATAACAAATCGGGAAATACGATAACAAAATTCAATTAAAATCTTTGTCTAACTGATCGATCCAATTTTAAGATACTATATATGTCGATTACATATAAGTTAATTTAATAATTCTGCTCAATACTGTTGGGCATCAACTCCGCCCATCGGTTAACAGTTGAGCAGCGTATGAAGATAAGCGGTACTGCAGCTATGTAGGAAAATAAGTGGTACCTTGGCAGCGCAGTCGTCGATGCTCTAAGGTGAATGTCATGTGATAGAGCATTAGAGTTTTCAGTCTTAAATTCCGAATCCAAGCTACAAGTCACAATATGTGTTGTTTGTAAAATATTTATTCCAAATCCCTATTATAAAAATGATCCCTTATCCTTATTATTTTTTAACTTATATGTACTATGTATGTTAATTAACAAATCAAAACATTTTGTGAGGTGTCGATGTTCTCTCTGACTTATAGAGATACATTAAAGTACAAAAGCTTAGCACACAAAGCCAAAATTGCTTTGCTTGAATTATTAGATGGTAATCAGAGAATTCTGAATATGGCACTTGACAGAACTCCAAAAAAAAAACTATATATAGTCGGAGCAAAAGCAAAAACAATTGGAGCAATCAGGAGCAGAGCAAACGAAATAGTTTTGTGTGCTATTGCTCTTGATGCTACTGCTACTGCTCTGCTCCCTTAGCAAATGGTCATGCTCCGAATAGCATTCTACGTCATTTTTTAGTAGGGCTTCCAAGTAATTGTAATTGTCCATTTTATGGATTTTTGACTAACTTTAACGGTAAATATTTCTGAGAGTTGGTAGCCTCGCTTTCGTAACTGATATTCAAATTATTATTTTATACTTATTCTAATTTTTTTGCTTTTACTTTTGTACTTAAATGGACAACAACATTTTTGTTGCAATTTTATTTTGTTACGCTGTGATGTTCTTATTTTCAGATCCTTCGAAATCGTTATCTGAATTAGTAACTTTCTGCAATCGGCCTGGTATTTGTTTTACTAAATTTTGCAGGTCTCGCGAAGTAATGTCATTCCAAAGGCTTTCGACCTCAGCAATCGTCTCCTCGTGCGTTCTTGTCAAATATGGTGTTCTTTTTCTTTTTATATAAGCCCTCAGATTCTTAATAACAGTTAAATCGGGGATTTGAGGTGGCCAATCCAATATATTTACAACTTTAGTTGTGCGTAAATTTAAAGCCAATCTGCTAAAAGCACCAAAATCTGCAGCAATTGAATTGAATAAACAGCATAATATTGCGATTTGAGAAAGAATTGCGAAAAATCATATAAAAGAAGCTGGTTTTGCTGCCTATACAAGACAGTCCAATATCCCAAACTTCACAAAAAACCAAGCTGAAACATCTTTAATTTGCCCAAAAATATATATATTTTGGTAGCAAGTATTGTAGAGTGATGAATATTTTGCATTAGACGATTAAAAATATTTCAAACTTTATTTTGAAGCTTTAATTTCGCAAATATTTACAGAAATAGAAAAGTTATGTCATTTCAAACTTTGCTGGGACATATTGTCCCAGTGGGGGCGAAAGGGTTAAATAATAAAATAATGTGTTTTTTCAATATTTTTTTATTTTACTAAATAATTTTTATTTATCGCAATATTCATATTCTTAGTTATTAATTTGATTTTACATTTTTGATCCTTGATCTGCGCATCTTTGTATCCTTTATTGTTGTATCTTTAGCTGGGACTACTTTTTTGTTAGCTTCACGTTTTGCTGCAGCTTCAGCTCGTTGTTGGCGTATAATGGCAAGTCTGGCCAAATCTGCTTGAGCCTCGGCTATTTTGCCGGCAACATGTTGTTTTTTGTAACGTACACGTAATCCTTGCAAAACCATTGGAGCAACACGGTTCGGGTTTACAATCTCAATCAATGAGGCTATGCCCTTGCCCTTTTTCGCATCACGCAAATCTTCCTCATCATCGGATCCATTAGCGGCTGCACCTGAAGATGAGGCTGCAGTACTTTTTGTGCCATCAGCACCGGTAGTTTCGTTGTTCTCCTCGTCACCGCTCTCGCCGGAGGTGTTCTCCTGTTCACTTTCATTTGAAGCTTGTGCCAATTCTTCGTCCGAAGTAAAATGACGGCTGCGTCCCTTGTGGTTAACGTATTTTCCTCGTGCCATATTAAAACTTTTGTTGATGATTTGACTTGAAACAGTGAAATTTTCTCTTTCTAAATTTGTTTGAACGTGTCTTAGAATTCCTTAATGCTCGGCTGATCTCGTCTTGTGATAACACAATAATGTTTCTAAATGCTTTTCGATTCACCCTTATATACACTAGGAGATATCCGCAATGTCCTCATTTTAATTAGTCCTGCTTAATGGTTTCATTATTGATAAAAGTTATCAAGAATTCCATACCTCTTTTACCATCATTTACCTGTTTGTTGTAAAAAGTATATACTTAATGGCATTTTCTGAGAAATTGAAAAGTTCTCGTGATTTGATAGAAGCAAATTTAATGGTAATGATGAAATTATTAAATTATTAAACAAAATATTATAGTTTTTCTAAGAATAGAAATAATAATGCTCTAAACAATGTACATGCTAATTTTTTTTAGTTAAATTACTTTAGTGTAAGTCCAAAAAAGGCGTTACAGTAATCAAATGTGATGAACGCTTGAGAGATGTAGAGATGGGGATACACATTGCAGATTGGCTTGTTCGTCTGCAGCTTAGGAAATGAATGTTTATGCATGAGTAAGAGTGAGATAAAAATGTTTTACTGATGTGTGTTTACTTTACGAAGAGCGTACGAACAAGTGATCGAAATACTGAGATGAATGCTTTTTCTGAGCGTCAAACAAGTAACTGTTTGATTGATGTATTATACATAAGTCGATATTCTTTTTAATCATCTTGAAGTCTAAGTAAAATACATGTATGAAGCCAAAGAATTTGAATTTTAATATATTTTTAAAAATATCTAAATCAATGATTAGGTAGTAGAAGTTAATTTTTTGTATGTCCTTATATAAGAACCAGACGAATTATAACTTGGTTGTGTATGTTTTGCTGACTATGTATTTCCTATGGTATTGTATATTGCAATCACTATATCACTTAACAGAAATCTATAACAACACATTCTTCCATATGTTTTAATTCTGATGACTTTATTACATGAGTTGGTTACAAACATCTACCCTTTTATATTTCGGGAATGTGCAAAACCTAGTGTTACCAGATTAAATCTGACAACTGCATCTTGAAGTTTGACATATTTTAGACTAAAAATACTCAGAACTTTTTGACATACAAGCGCTATTTGTTTTATTTGGAGGAACTTAAAAAATATTCATCTCTTCAGATTATGGTAATGTATAGGAGTAATTGTTTCATGTGAGTTTTATGTTAAGAGACAATCTGCATGAAGCATGAAATTTGCTGTAAGTCTGGTATATTGTATTGTATACTTAAACTATTAGTTAATATCATACTGAGAAAGATTGTCATTAATGTTACAATAAGTTAAAGGCAGATGACATGAAGGAAGACTGGGAGCTAGTCACCTCATCACTGGATCATCATTTGGTTATATTGTAGCACGATTGAGTGACTAAAGGGCAACAAACATTTCTTTATGCAAAAGTGAACAGTTTCAGATCAAAAGATTCTAAATTAACACATTGCCAGTAACATTTTGAATGAAGATATTGTAATCATATATATGATTTGTTGAAAATAATATAAATTAGAACACATTAACAAGGCAATAAATTATTAAAATGAAATGTTTAAGGAATATGAATTAATTAAAAATGAAAGATAACACATTTGTTTTTTTGCACATAAATATAAATATCATGTTGCAAAACATATAAAACGTGTAGAATTGAATAAATAATAATACCAAAGAATAGAATAAGTAGATAGAATAGAGGCTTTAGGTTTTGTTCTTTAGTCAGCAGTTTTTCAACCTTTTTTATGTTACGAGTTGAATACTGTTGTGATGAGATACTTTTTTTTGTTATCTTGTTATGCAAATGTGTTCTACTTTCTTACAAAATTTATTTATGTATTAAAATTATATAAAAAACAACACAAATAATAATAATAATAAAAAAAATTTAACAATTCTTTTATTCAGTTGGGAATTATTTTCGAAAAAAATATACACAGAGAGAGAGCGAGAGAGAGAGATCAAAACGCTGCCGCTGGGCAATACTTCAAGATGTATCCGCTACACAAAAAGATTCAGTCAAACTCCAATGTTAAGTCAAGTCATGTGAAGTGCTTATGAAGTAAAAGTGTGAGATCGAAACGACTCATCAAAAAATAATAAGAAAAAGAAAAAGAAATATGCAAAATTAACTCATGTAAAATTAAAATTTAAGAAAAAATAATTAAATAAAAACAAAACAAAACATCACAATACTAAAAAAATGTGCATTATGCGTAAAGTGCTTAATGTCCAAAATAAGTGAAAATCATCAAATAATAAGTGAAAATATATATACAAATATACAATACTTTCTTTAGTAAAAAAACAAACAAAAAAAAATCCAATTAAACAGATTTACAAGTCAATAAAAAGCTTGAAATCATAAAGAAAAAGAAAAGAACTTTTTATTATTATATTGTATAAAAAATCCATTCAAAATTCCAAACACAAAACAAAAAAAAAAACAACCATGCATCACATGATGCAGTGAAGTTATATCTAATTAGAAAGAATATATAGAAGAACATAAAATTATATATTATTTATAATTATCATTAAGAATATAATTTCGAAAAAAGTGAAGTGAATATGCTGCATCAGACTTGCCAATTAAAATTGAATCAACATAAATTAAAACTAAAACCAACGCAATCCATGAAGGTTCAGGAACTTGCAGATAAAGAAACGCTCTGCTAGCATTAAGATAATTGGTAAGTTTTACTTTTTATACTACTCATACTATAAGTATAATAAAATATTATTAATTATTAAAGTAGAAATGGTAATTAAACCAAACAGAACATTAACTTCATACCTTTTGCACCCCAGCTAAAGAAGAATGAAGAAATTATGGTAGCAGCAATTGTCTGTTAATTGTTTATCTGATCATTGAAGTACTTGATTATTATGTTTTTTTTTAATGTGGTGATTGTCACAGAAATAGTTTTACTACACTTGGAATGAAACGGTGAACGTCGAAATTAAGGTTCCAGAGCGCAGTTTTAAAAACTGATGTTTATTTGATTTTTGTGTAGGGACTATCACTTTTTTTAATAGGATTCAAATTTCATCTCGTTTTCTAAAAAAAAAACAGAAAGAAGGCTATCATTGGCTATGTCAAAGATGTAATACTCCAACCTCCTTTCTTAGCATCACTATATTCTCCCTGTTGCAATTTGAGTATCAACAAAGAAAACAGTTTGAGTTGCATTATATTTTTATTGTACTTATACACAGGTACAACTGCTGGTAACATGAAATTTACATGGCTGATGGATACGATCAGAAACTTATAGTGTCCAATTTCAGTTCGATATGCTAAAAAACACAAAACTTTTTCTAATAAGAACATTCATTTAAAGGGGGGTTTGTACGGGAGGTACCCCCCTAGTAGTCCGATTCAGCTAATTCCGACAAATGTGCAGCATATGGTAAATAGAAACCTAAGTGCAAAATTTCAGCTCTCTAGCTCAAAAACTGAGGGACTAGTTTGCATACATACAGTCGGATAGACGGACATGGCTAAATCAAATCGTCTCATCGAGTTGATCACAAATATATATACTTTATGTGGTCTGCGATGCCTCCTTCTGTGTGTTATAAACTTCATGAGAAACTTATAATACTATTCACTCGCGTGAAGAGTGTAACTAGGGCTACCCTTGATACCATATTGTATCATGAGGGCTACCTGCATATTCTCATTTATGCAGTTTCGTTCAGTAGTATGTACTTATTTTTTGTTCTTTAAATTTTGATGCGAAATTCTTTCTATTTTTATATCAGTATATTCTCAGGCATATTTTTTATTAATTAACGGAAATAGCTTCTGTGAATGCTGCACTGTACCCTAAAGCAAATCTTCCATAGTCGATGGATGCAATATTGGTTTTTGGAAACATTTTGAGCCGGTCACTCTTTTTATGGTTTTACGCGCACTATGCTTTGAGTCATCATCTAACTGCATAAACTCATTAAGTGTGGGATTCATTCAAAATGGCGACCCAAAAGTCGTTTAAAAAGGCGTTTCTACCGCAAGAAAAATACAAAAAAAAGAATATTTTGCATTAGACTATTAAAAATATTTCAAACTTTATTTTGAAGCTTTAAATACGAAAATATCTACAGAAATAGAAAAGTTATGTCATTTCAAACTTTGCCGGGACATATTGTCCCAGTGGGGACCAAAGGGTTAAATAATAAAATAATGTGATTTTTAATTTTTTTTTTTATTTTACTAAATAATTTTTATTTTTCATAATATTCATAATTAAAGATTTACTTTGTTATTTGCCTTTACATTTTTTATCCTTGATCTGCGCATCTTTGTATCTGTTGTAGTATCAGGACTACTTTTTTTTTAGCTTCACGTTTTGCTGCAGCTTCAGCGCGTTGTTGGCGTATAATGGCAAGTCTGGCCAAATCTGCTTGAGCCTCGGCTATTTTGTCGGCAGCATGTAGTTTTTTGTAACGTTCACGAAATCCTTGCAATGCCATTTGAGCAAAACGGTTCGGGTTTACAATCTCAATCAATGAGGATATGCCCTTGCCCTTTTTAGCATCACGCAAATCTTCCTCATCATCGGATCCATTAACGGCTGCACCTGAAGATGAGGCTGTAGTGCTTTTTGTGCCAACAGCACCGGTAGTTTCGTTGTTCTCCTCGTCACCGCTCTCGCCAGAGGTGTTCTCCTGTTCACTTTCCTTGGAAGCTTGTGCCAATTCTTCGTCCGAAGTAAAATGACGGCTGCGTCCCTTGTGGTTAACGTATTTTCCTCTTGCCATATTAAAACTTTTGTTGATGATTTGACTTGAAACAGTGAAATCTTCTCTTTTTTATAAATTTGTTTGAACGTGTCTTAAAATTCCTTAATGCTCAGCTGATGTCGTCTAGTGTTAACACAATAATGTTTCTAAATGCTTTTCGATTCACCCTTATATACACTAGGAGATATCCGCAATGTCCTCATTTTAATTAGTCCTGCTTAATGGTTTCATTATTGATGAAAGTTATCAAGAATTCCATACCTCTTTTACCATCATTTACCTGTTTGTTGTAAAAAGTATATACTTAATTGCATTTTCTGAGAAATTGAAAAGTTCTCGTTATTTGATAGAAGCAAATTTAATGGTAATGATGAAATTATAAAATTATTAAACAAAATATTATAGTTTTTCTAAGAATAGAAATAATAATGCTCTTAACAATGTACATGCTAATTTTTTTTTAAGTTAAATTACTTTAGGGTAAGTCCAAAAAAGGCGTTACAGTAATCAAATGTGATGATGCGCTTGAGAGATGTAGAGATGGGGATACACATTGCAGATTGGCTTGTTCGACTGTAGCTTAGAGAACGAATGTTTATGCATGAGTAAGAGAGAGATAAAAAATGCTTTACTGAGGTGTGTTTACTTTACGAAGAGATTACGAACAAGTGACCGAAATACCGAGCGAGAAAGAATTTTTAAAATCAGTTGAGTAGTTTTTGAGTTTATTGATTACAAACAAACAAACTTACAATAAAACAAATCTTACCTCTTTATAATGCTAGTATAAAAATATTAGTACAGATAATGCCTTTTTAGTGGCTTTCCTCTGCGATACTGTGGGTAGAGAATGAGTGAATCCAAGACAGAAAAGTGACCTTAACAAAAAAAAAAACTCGTCTCATCGAGCTGATCACAAATATATATACTTTATGTGGTCTGCGATGTCTCTTTCTGTGTGTTACAAACTTCATGACAAACTTATAATACTATTCACTCCCGTGAAGAGTATATAAATGATGGACTTGTTTGAATAGAAACCAACTGACAACTGTCATTTTCGTAGGTGTGAAACTTTGTCATCAATACAAAATACAAATGTGACCACTTTTTATTTTCCTTCGTAGTGAGGGATCATAATATTAATATAATAATATCAACGTTAATCGTTCATATCTACGAGCACCACGCATTATATTGGCGTTTTCATCACAGTAGGCTGACCACCCATTTATAGAGGTGATCATTCACCATACCATCATTTGTGAACTACAGGAACATTCAAGGCACGAATAAATTCTACTTCGTGTTTCTTCATATCGACGACACTCATGGACTAGGAGTTTCAGATTCACAACGAAATTTAAGCAGTAACCACAATATGGGTTACAGCATGCCCAAATCCGTGAAGGTATTGCATAAAGCATTTATAACCAATTAGGAATTGGATATTTTCGAACGTCACCGGAGCGACTTTTACGAGAATTTTTGATATTTGGAATAAGCTAGTGTACCCTCCGTACACTCTTCTAGTGATGTTTTCAAATGTTAAAATACAAGACTGTGATCTCAGCACAGGTTATTATATGGAGAGTTTCTCGTGCTAAATATGTTTCCTTTGCAGCTAGAGCTTCCAAATCGATTGAAAGTCTTCCTTAAAGTATACCCACAATGATGCCTGCATCTGGTCGATAGGCTCTGCAGATCCCCATGTTATGAACTCTGTGAGCACTCTTCATTCCTCACAGATAAGAAATGGGTTGTGGCTATCACTATCCAGATTGGAGTTGCATAAAGCAGGATTGACTTACCATGCTTAGTAGAACCCATGTTTGCTATTTTGGTCACTCCCAGATTTGTAAGAATCCAAGACAAAATTTTTGAAATGTGGTTCATTGCTACTTTCATATTGATATAGTCAATAATATTTATATAAATCTTGAAAAACTGCTTTGATTCGAATAAATATTAGTCTTCTAATTTTTTTATGATTTCTGTAATCGGTTAGGTCTATATTTGTCAAGTCGAGATTGGATCACAAGTTTTAATGACAGTCATGATCGGTGTCTCTAAATGTTAATCTTTATATTAACCTATGTGTGAACATAAGAATTTGAAATACTGGTAAATAACAGAAAAAACAACTGATACGAGTATGAGATTATCTTTATTGGAATTACAAATTCTTAAATTTTTTATATACTTATTATAATTCGGTAAGATAATTTCCTGGTAGCCATAACATATAGAAAATTTATTGTTAAAAATTGGTCATCTGTTTTTTTAAAAAAAATCAGCTGTCATTTTATCTTTTGTAATTTTATCCATATTTTAATCAACTTGCATTCGTTGATGATTAGAAAATTGTTAAATATGATAAATTTTTCATACGTGTGACTAAAATATATGGCATTCACATACGTTTTCTTGATTCATTGGATTACCTTACTTTATAAGATTCCAATTTAATACAATATTACATGCACTATAAATGAAAACAAAGTTAAAGTTTTCCAGCTGTTAGATTAGCAAAATAATACAAGATACAATTGTACGAGTATATTGTAGTGACAAAGGTACTATGAAACCATCGAACAATAGTTTAAAATCCATTCCACACATATGTAAGTGAAACCTTCCGTACACAATAACTAGAAGTACACTTGTTTTTATGTTTATCCAATTTAAACTTTTATGTAAGCTTAGGCAATAACTTATTTAAATTTGAAACAATTATGATAATTTTTATGTATTCATATTTATATAATTTATATACATACCTTATTTCTGGGTATATAGGAAATAAATTATGATTATTATTTTTTTTAGTTTAAGAGATTCAACGAGTACAAAAGACTTAAAGCTTATACCATACCACAAGTGCATAAAGCGATTATCTTTTTTTGAGTATTATAAAATTTTGTTTGTTATTTGTCAAGACTTATATTATTGTCAAAGTGACTTCTTCTTTTTACAATGTTTTTTTTCTTATTGTATATTTAAAGAAAATTATTATTGTAGATAGTAGTTTGTGGAGTTGTTGTTGTTATTTTCATTAGTGAAAGTCACCGAGCGTAATAATTGCACACACAAGACAAATTTCAAATCAGTCGCGCGTAATGCAAAAATTTAATAGACACTTAAAGTTAATACAAGAAAACATAGTCGTACATCATCATACCAATGGATGAGCTACCCATATACTAGTATTATATTTTAGTACTCGTACTTCAATATAACCACGTTCATAGTATATAATTTTATATTTTTATAGTAGATACTACAAAATGTTGTTGTCGTCAATCTTTTAAATGTGGCAACAATTTTTTATGTAAGATTGAGTTTTGAAGAAATGCAATGCAACGCATACTTAGAGGGTGACTCAAATTTGTTTTGGAGTTTCTTTTTTGGAGAAGAGGTGACTGGCTTATGAAATTTTATATGAAAAAAGATTGTTTATTTCCAAAAACATGTCATCAGTAAACGCTTATTACAAACACAAATGTATAATGTTTCTATTTTCAATTAGGTTTTTAATTTAAGTCAATCTGATAATTATTTAATTATTAAGAAGTATTTTCATCCGTAATTAAATCCAGAAAGAAGGCTATCATTGGCTATGCTATGGAGGAGCGTGAAGAGTACTCCTCCGCATTTCATCCAACCTACCTTTCTTAGCATCTCTATATTCTCCCTGTTGCAGTTTGAGTATCAACAAAGAACACAGTTTGAGTTGCATTGTCGATTTATTGTCCTTATACTCTTTATAAATTTGTCATTTAATGTGAGTTTGTATGGGAAGTACCCCTGCTGGTAACATGAAATTTACATGGCTGATGGATACGGTCAGAAACTTATAGTGTCCAAATTTCAGTTCGATATGCTAAAAAATGCAAAACTTTTTCTACTAAAAACATTCATTTAAGGTTTGTAGGAGAGGTACCCCCTAGTGGTCCAATTCGGCTAATTCCGACAAATGTGCAGCGTATGGTAAACAGAAACCTAAGTGCAAAATTTCAGCTCTCTAGCTCAAAAACTGAGGAACTAGTTTGCATACATACAGACGGATAGACGGACATGGCTAAATCAAATCGTCTCATCGAGCTGATCACAAATATATCTACCCTATGTGGTCTGCGATGTCTCCTTCTGTGTGCTACAAACTTCATGACAAACCTATTCACTCCCGTGAAGAGTATAACTAGGGCTACCCTCGATACAATACTGTATCATGAGGGCTACCTGCATTTACTCATTTATGCACGTTTCGTTCAATAGTATGTACTTATTTTTTGTTCTTTAAATTTTGATGCAAAATTCTTTGTTCTTTTATAACGGAAATGGCTACTGTGAATGCTGCACCGTACCCTAAAGCAAATCTTCCATAGTGGAGTAAATAATAAAATAATGTGTTTTTTTAATTTTTCTTTTTTATTTTACTAAATAATTTTTATTTTTCACAATATTCATTGTTGTTAATTTTGTTTTATATTTTTGATCATTGATCTGCACATCTTTGTATCCTTTGTTGTAGTATCTTTAGCTGGGATTATTTTTTTGTTAGCTGCACGTTTTGCTGCAGCTTCAGCGCGTTGTTGGCGTATAATGGCAAGTCTGGCCAAATCTGCTTGAGCCTCTGCTGTTTTGTCGGCAGCATGTACTTTTTTGTAACGTTCACGAAATCCTTGCAAAACCATTGGAGCAACACGGTTCGGGTTTACAATCTCAATCAATGAGGCTATGCCCTTGCCCTTGCCCTTTTTAGCATCACGCAAATCTTCCTCATCATCGGATCCATTAGCGGCTGAAGATGAGGCTGTAGTACTTTTTGTGCCAACGTCGCTCTCCTCGTCACCGCTCTCGCCGGAGGTGTTCTCCTGTTCACTTTCATTGGAAGCTTGTGCCAATTCTTCGTCCGAAGTAAAATGACGGTTGCGTCCCTTGTGGTTAACGTATTTTCCTCGTGCCATATTAAAATTTTTGTTGATGATTTGACTTGAAACAGTGAAATCTTCTCTTTTTTATAAATTTGTTTGAACGTGTCTTAGAATTCCTTAATGCTCAGCTGATATCGTCTAGTGATAACTCAATAATGCTTCTAAATGCTTTTCGATTCACCCTTATATACACAGGAGATATCCGCAATGTCCTCATTTTAATTAGTCCTGCTTAATGGTTTCATTATTGATGAAAGTTATCAAGAATTCCATACCTCTTTTACCATCGTTTACCTGTTTGTTGTAAAAAGTATATACTTAATTGCATTTTCTGAGAAATTGAAAAGTTCTCGTTATTTGATAGAAGCAAATTTAATGGTAATGATGAAATTATTAAATTATTAAACAAAATATTATAGTTTTTCTAAGAATAGAAATAATAATGCTCTTCACTCCCGTGAAGAGTATTCAAATTATTATTCTTATCTTGGTTAAGGTTCAAACAAGAAAACATTAGTTTCCCCATAATACAAATATGTTTAACGAAAAAATCATTATAAGTAGGTATGTTTTCTTATCGGTTACCTAGTATCCCCAGATTTTTGAGATTCTGAGATTAAATTTATCTCTATCCACACCATAAAAGGAACTCAAACTTTGAATTTGTTTTATTTTAAGCTTTTGTTTTAAGCCTATGGCTGATGGAACTTATGTAAGTGAACAATAATCATTAGTGAAATTTATAGTATTTCGGTCTTTAAAAGAATTTTACACACAGTTGATAGTTGATTTGTGGTTAGTATGTTTTGCCATTTTATCATAAGACTCAACATATTATTTTGAGAGCCATAGCCAGAGTCGTGAGTTACGTCCATTTTAAGTATTATCACCATAATAATGTGGTTGAAAGGATATTTCATAAGTAGAATCCACTGATTTGGAGTGGCGACAACCAAGAATCCTTTGCTGAGACGCCATTACATCCATTAAAAATGCCACTGTTTGAATTACTTTTTGGTTAGGTGGAATCAATAGCCCAATTTTCGATCGCTTTATTGAGAAAATGAGACTCACGATTGCACTTCATTCCGACCAGCCATAAAATGGGATAAAATTATCATTTAGGGGAAGGTTGTCAGGCTTGAGTACAGTTTCGTCTATGGATTATAATTTTCAATAGATTAGAAATTAATGTTGGAATTGCAAAACATCAAAAATCTATTGGATAGAAAATGAGGGAGTTGTTGGGGTTGGGCTCTTGGTGCTTTAATATCGTCAAAAAATGTGCTTAAATGATAAAAAATTAACTGCAAAACAAATTTTAATAAAAATAAGAATCCAAATTTAAAGAACTGCTACATTATTTTTAGTGATTTTTGCCATGAAACAATTAAAATTTTAATTGAAGAGGGACATTTTTTGGATTCGGAATTCTTATAAACAAAATATGTACAGTTCGATTTTTAACTAGATAATTTGGCGTAGAGATGAGCTAAAGAGTGATTTCAAAATCACAGTGATTCTAAACTGTGATTGAGTGTCAGTTTAGATTCAGTTCAGTTAAATATGATTTAATGTAATATTTATGAATTTATCCAATTTACATTTAACAGCATGGGAGTAACATTTGAAGGGGAGAGACACAATTTACTTTGATTACCAAACACAGTTTAGGAAGCAACTGAATCACAGTGAGTCACTGTGACTCATCACTAATTTGGCGAAATCTAGTAAAATTTTTGACTTACACACATATTCTAGCCTTCTAGTTACTGTTCCTTAAAACATTTGGTATTATTTTTTGTGAAAAATGATTCAAATTTGTTTAATCCTCTATAATGATCATCAATTGTATTAATATGAATTTAAAATTGTCATGCCCTCCCATGTCTCTTGGAGTTGGATTAATTAGATCATAATGATCAATTATGACGTCGGCTGAAAGAAAACCTGCTCTTTGTCCACACACTGGTCCATGTCATGTAGTCGCATATAAATTTGATCAAGATCTGACCAGTATTTATCTGTTCGTTACCTGAGAACTTTTTTCTAAATGAACCGTTTTTGATGATTCTTTTTTTATTTAAAAGCTGGTGCTTGTCATATGGTTCACATATAAATTTAATCAAGAACTGACAAGTATTTATCTGTTTGTTTCCTGTGAACTTTTTTCTAGATGAACCGTTTTTGATGATTCTTATTTTATTTAAAAGCTGCTGCTTGTCATGTGGTCCACACATAAATTTATTCAAGATCTGACAAGTAGTTTTTGAGTTAACCTTAATAATGTGCGTTCCATTTGCGCTACTTGAAGTCGGTTTTCTATTTTATTATCATTTTGCTATTGAAAAATTGATTAACTTTAATAATTAATTACTTTATTATATCAGAATTAAGAATTCTATCCATGCATCATAATCAGCTTCAATCAAGTGTCAAACTTTGTTAACAATCCAGATCCAGAACACGTCAAAAACAAACACGTTGAAGAATTAGTTTTTTTTCTTTCTGCATTTTAAAGGGCACTAATCAAACCACACATAACTTACCTTGAAGATGCCATGGTTTTTTTGTGTACTGTTTTACTGTTTCGCTTACAGAATTCAAAATAACTCTTAAATTTTACTCTCTCAAAAAGTACGTTATTACCATTTCATGTATTTACTTTACAGTTCCCACAGGTGAAATATATTATAGTTTTTGTCTAAAACATTAAATCATAAAGTATAACAAGCGAATCCATCCTAGTCCCCCAAGTCTTTAAGATTCGGACATAAAATTCTTTCATAGCCACCATTTAAATCAAATTATGAAACTAAAACTATTCACCTAGTTTTCTTTTTTAATTGATTCTGATTTATTAGCAAATAATTTGTTTCAGACGGAACTATCTGAATA
Organism: Amiota communis; assembly: GCA_037043315.1. Classification (NCBI taxonomy): domain Eukaryota; kingdom Metazoa; phylum Arthropoda; class Insecta; order Diptera; family Drosophilidae; genus Amiota; species Amiota communis. The sequence goes on along the minus strand of JBAMAV010001400.1, from coordinate 425,026 downwards.
CCATTGCATTTAAATATGTGTAACTTAATTACCGTTAACAACATGCTACAATAAATTTATATTTTATCTAAAAACCTCCATTGAAAAGTCATAAACATCTTAGTAATATGTATTTTTAAAATTCGCTAAAACAATTCCTAAACGGAAAAACCTCCCATATAGTTTTATTTTACACCATTACATTAACTATCTATCCATCTATCAATTCATCAATCCATTCATTCATTCATCGATATAATGCAATCCATTTATTATACATCAATTGTCTAACAAATCTAATTGGCAACATTTAAACTCGTCTAACTATTTACAACTAAAATTGGACCTGTGGCTTTCGTTAGTCGTTACTAGTATCTTATTATAGCAATGCTTAGATATCAGCTACCTGTCTTTCAGTCAGTCAGTGGTTTGTTCGGTTGCCTGTTCGTTTATTCGTCAGTTAAAGATAGTCATTGGCACGAACACCAATTTAATAAAATTATGTTGTTCGCGGCTATTACCTTCTTTTTTTTCTTTTCTTACTACTATTGTATTTCAAAGAAAATGCCAATTTCTTGATTGGTTTGCTTTCAAAGATTCAATATTAGTACGAGTGAGTTCATGTTTTCATACATACATATAAGTATATTGTAGATACATATGTACACATGTATGTCTACTTAAAAGTAATAAACTTAAAAGCATAGTGAGATATAAAAACTATTTTATTATAGGATGTCTATTTTTCAAATGACCTATAATTTTTAAGGAAGGCCACCAATTAAATTTTGGTTGTTAAAAAACAAAATTAAGGTAAATGTACCATATTCATTGCATTTTTCTAAATGTTTAACATCTTATAAAAATGAAATGGAAATGAAAGTTTGTACACTCATTCATATGTGGAATTTTTTTTATTTATTTTCCCTTTCTTGAAAGGAACAAGGGGACTATTAATTTTTGAAATTACAGTAATAAACTTAACCTATTATTTACTCCTTTTGATGAGATTTAAATTTGAATGGACTTTCAGTAATCCTAGTTAATGATTGAAATAATTGGTAATAAAATAATAATAATTCAAATCGCAATTCGAGGGACTAAATCGCATTTAATGGTTTTGTTTATATGACACTATTCTAATTGTTTGATTACCATACTGTGATGGCTGTGACAAGAAATATGTACTACATAGGAAAAATGGAGGTTCATATTAAAAATATAATCTCAAAAACTTTCATACCTGACAAAAATATAATCGAACTTATTTAAAATAAGTATATTAACATGCTCATTGGTCGAAAGAGCTTTTGAATCAAGGCTATACTCCATAAATTAGTGATTCCCAACCTTTTTTTGACCAGGGACCACTTTAATTGCATTATCATTAGCAGGGACCACAAGATTTGAAATACACTATATCAATCTAAAAATAATCTTTGATCAAATGAACATGAGTAATCGTAAAAATCAAAGGTAACATTAATAACATTGTAATTGAAAACATATAATTTTGGCAAATAATTCAGTTTGTATCAATGAGATTTTTGAGCTTGCATCTTCTGTACAAGTTCTTGGATTCTTGGAGTAATATTGTTGCTCATAGCTACACGCATATCATCACTTACTTTCAATCGATACCTGGATTTGTTTTTAATCATAAGTAATAAGAATTCATTAGCCAACATTTGCAAATGATACTTGATGTTTTCTTGTATGCTTTCCCTAAGCCTGTCATATTTTTATCATCAAGAAGTACCTTTAAGGTTGCAAACACACTATAATTGTTCTTGTCTACGTGAATAATACATGATTGGAGTTTGCAAATAAAAGCACAAAGTTTATATTCAAAGATGAATATATTTGCAGCACCTTGTAAATGTCTGGTTCCCGAAACTTTGCAATTGCAAGTTCAATTTATTTAAGTGAGTGAAAATATCCACAAATAAGCCAAATGTATCTGGGATGTTAGATCCGAAAACTGCTCCAGTAAGTCATTCATTTTTTTTCTCACCTAGAAACAACACAACCTCCCCCAGTAAAGCTCGTATAATCTTTTCAGCATGTTGCCTTTCGACAACCAACAAACCTCTGTGTGGAAAAGAAGGTTCTCAAGGTCGGAGTCCATTTCAAGGCACAATTTTTTGAAAAGGCGTGAATGTAAGACACTTTGAAAGCAATGACTACTTTTATGGCCAACTGCATTGTATTATTTTAGAAGAGTCTAGGAAGCTACAGCCTGGCGATGAAGAATACAATGCGATGTAAGTGCTGACGGATTCCTCTTCCATTTTTACCAAAAAATGAAATAGGCAATCAAAATTTATTTTATAACTTTATATTTTATTTTGTAATTTAATATTTATAATGAATTGAATAGAATTCAAGTCTTTAGCGGACCATATTTTAGCTCTTGCGGACCATTAGTGGTCTGCGGACCACTGTTTTGGAACCACTGCCCTAAATTAATCAGAAATGTACTTGGTTGCATTATTAGTTGTCTACCAATAACACTCTTCCGACTTTTACTTTCATCAGTTTTTTCCTTTTTTTTAACTAACTAACTGTCCCGCGCCATTTCCCCCCTAAGTGTTTAGATGAGTTATAAGATTAGATTTTAGCTGATCGGAAGATGTAGAGTTAGATACCAGGTCATGGTATAGGTTGTATGATTAACATAAAACGCGAAATGGGTCATGCTGCAAATAAGTGGTCTAGGAAAAATTCCTTGTAGCTCGAAAAATAGATGGGGAAAAGATACTACCAACAAGTAGATTGTGCAAAAAAGTGACACTAAGAGTCGTTTTAAGACATGATAATTTCGGGAAGTTGATTAACTTAAGACGGATTTGGTTGGTTGGAAGGTTGATGTTAGGATCTCAGTGTAAGTTACGCAGTGGTTCGATTTAGACAATTTCTTCAAACATTATATTTAGTAAACAAGGAACAAGTTATCATGTGCCTGGATGAATCAAAAGAACAGATTCAACTGACTCAGGGTGATCACAATAAGGCTTTATATACTAATTTTTTATTGTCAACTTCATATTCTGTACAAGTTTTTGGATTGGTCAATTGCCCAAACTATATGATCAACATGAGAAGCAAGAAACTTCCAAATGTGATCTGGAGACCCTTATTAGTTCTTCTTCGACTGATAGAATCTTTTCATTCCTTTGTATAACGAAGTTTTTTTTATTGACTTACAAATTAATAGCACTAGTATATGCAATTCATTAAGTCTCTATCTCTATATATATAAAAATGAATCGCTAAAAGTGTTGGTAAGCGCCAAACTCGAGAACGGCTGGAGCAATTTTGATGAAATTTTTTTGTTGTACCTATTGGTTTAAGTGGATGGTTATAAGCTAAGGATCCGGTAGGTGGCGTTGTTTTGGATATACAGATAGTTTTTTACTTTGCAAATTATCAAAACATTATGTCAATATTAATATGTGATTCAAAAGTAAAAAGAGAACGCACTAACATCACGTCGGAAGCATAGCAGAGCACTCCGGGTACGCTAGTTTATTTAATAAAGTAAACAATAAAATGTTGTACACTTAACAGAGCATTGTATATTATATTTTCCTATGAGACTGTCCTGCTTTTCTTGATAGACTAGCCCGTCTTCAAGGGAAACCGTTCTTCGATGAGTTAGGTAGCTTGGCAAAATATCCAATTGGGAGACCCTACCTCTATTCATGGACTCCTCAGGTTGGATTAAGAGGCTGAGGGAGACCTGTTGAGATCAATTTGGATAGCAGTGGATTACTAAAACCCTTTATAATACTCCAATCCATTTCCATTGTTAAATTTATCTGGTGTGCAATCGCAAGCGGCCTCTTTTACCTAACCTAACATTAAATTGTACTTATAAAACCATCAAAATTTAGATTCAATTACTTTCATTTGTAATTTCATTTCATGATAATTTTTAATTATTTATTTATTTAATTTTTCCCTAATATGAGAATGTGTAGTTACATTTTACGATCCTTAATTTAGACACATAAATGCTTACAAAACTTAAGATATCTTTTAAGTACAAATACATATTTTCCAAAATGAAAAAAAATTCCTCTTTGGTGAGCTTTCAAGTAATATGCATTAGGCAGGAATTTAGATAGAAATGTTGCCAGGCAGGCAGGCAGATTGTGGAGCCAGTCTTGCCTTTGCCATAAAGCACTGGCAATACCAAAGACAACAACGATATCATAGCAGACGATTGCAATAACAAAATACTTATGTACAATACTTAGTGCATTTTTACTTTTTTTTATTTGCTACTCCTTCTTCTTCGGTTTCTAAGCTTTTTAATGAGTGCGTGTATTGCTGTTGTTGTAGTTGTTGTTTTGTTGTTGCTTCTTTAGTTTTGATGAAATACAATAGTAGTAGAAGCATGTATCTACCATATGTAAGTTAGTTGTGCTCATGTTATTCCTGTGTGCATATTCGTGCAATCACATCAATGTTTGCTTTTGCTTTTGCTATTTTTTTGTTTTCTGTCTTTTTTTTTTACCTTTCTGCTTTCTTAGTACCATCATACTATGAACAAGTATGCACTTTTTATGATGCAAAAGTGAAAAGCTGTAATTAAACCAGTCATTCGACAAAGACAACGACATGGCATATAGACTTTAATAATAATATTAAACACACTCACTGAAATAAGCAAACGGGAATGCCGCAAATGTTTGAATGATGCATTCGAAATACTCCTCTTTTAGGGAGTTGACTATCATTCATACTTACTAGGCCGGCACATACTCGTACATAGAGAGAGGAGATATAACTGATTTAGTTAATTTTACTCTAATAACATGATGTGGTATTTGTTTAAGAAATATGCGAATTGAAGCAATTGATTGATTGATTATCAGGTGGGACTATAACATAACAAGACTTGTGCAGTAAACCATATTGTATTTACTTATTATTCCCTTCAATTCACACATCTCAAATATGTATCTCTCCAATGCTTCAAGCGATTATCTATGGTATTGTTCGAATCGGAAAGTCTTTTTTTGTGAAATGCTTCACAAGGCATGTGTTTATTCTTATACAGTAGTTTTAAGGTTCTTAAATCTTTATAAGCTTGGGAAAAATACATAAAAGACATCATTAGGTCAGAAGAATAAGAGAGTCTATCACTGTTACTTCGGTCTGATAAAGAACCCATGACTTCTTATTCTACTATCGGGTACCTAAATAAGAATGCACTATTTCATTTAAAAATAAAAACACGTATTTTTGAGTGAGTTGTGATATTTTTTTTATTGCTTTGTTCCGATTAAGTATAGATCCATGCCGTCCAGTTGATGCCACAAGAACTCCGTTATCATGTTCCTGTAATAAATGCCATTCATAGTCACTGCATTTCGGGTCTCATTTTAAAAAAAGTAAGGACCAATCACGCTGCCTGACCAAAATCCGCACCAGACAGTTGCTCGTTATGGAAGCATTTATTTCTCATGGATCGCATGAACATTTCTGATCCCCAAACACGACAATTTTGTTTATCCGCGAAGTTTGCGAGCGATCTCTTTGCAAATTCCACATTTTTGTAATGGGTTTTCTCAATGTTAACGCTTTAATTTTTTGTGCAACGCTCTTTTTTTAATAAACGGATTAATCATAGGTTACAGTTGTCAAATTTCAATGTTGCCGCTTCCACGAAAAGAAGGGAGACTAAATTTTTTTCAATTTTCTAACCTTGTTAAGTAGACCACGAATGTCTAACCTTTTTGAATCCCTCAGCCACATTGGAAGAAGACGTGATAATTTGGCCCGCAAAGCCAATAAAGAAAAAAAAAAAAGTTCTTTAATGTGAGGAGGCGAGTACAAAAAAAAAGATGTTTGTTGTGAGGTGGCGGGTTGAACAGCCGTGATGTAGTCAAAACATAGATTTCAAATTACAGAGTCCAAGAAAATTTATCCAGATCTATGTAGTATACCTCTCTGGATAGGAGTAGAGTATTATGAACAATACATACACATGTTCAGCATCTTAAAGAAGAGTGAATAGTCCATGTCATCAGGTTTACTAACTAATATTTTAAATTAAAATTTCGTGATTTCGGACCACTTAAAGAGTCTATAAATTCATGATTCTTATTGATATTTATTCTTTTATAATTCTATAATTAACTTTTTCGTGTTCCAAATTTATCTTAGAAGATTTCCAACACAAAATCATATCAGATCTTTTACTAATCCCAAAATGTACTCTCCATTTCTATTCTCTTTTCAGTGTTATCTAACAATCGCATCATGTGCATTGATTATAGTCGGAAATGGCTAGTCAAGGACGAAATCAAAGAAGGTGATAGCGATAACATCACCACCAACAACAACAACAACAACAACAACAACAGTAACAACAACAACAATAATAAACCAACAAATAATCTGTTGGCATTGAGGCAGCAGCAACAGCAGCCTGCAATATACGAAATGACTGAACAATCACAACGACAACAAGAACATCATCGAGATCATCATCATCCTCATCATCATCAACATCAAAAACAACAAAAGCAGCATCGATTGCTACAACGGCATCGATATTTTCAACATTTTCAAATTGGAAAAGTCAAAAGACATAATGTGACGACGTCGTCATTATCAACATCATCGTCGTCATCGTCGTCGTCATTGTGCGCCTCCTGGTCATGGCCACATATGGTCCGAGTCAAACTTTGGCCTAACCAAATAGTAGAAGTATTACTAGCTATAATTTTAGTCAATTACTTAGTAATGTCGACATCAATGACGTCGATAATGGTGACAGCAATGGACGCTGATGAAGCACCCAGTTTAGATGACGACATCATTTATCGTAATCCCAATAGATACGCTTATTTTGGCTATAATCTTGATGAATTACAATCGGGTATTAACAATCAAGTACCACGTAGTCAAAATTTCAAAATCAGTCCGAAACCATGCACATTTGGACGCATCGAAGGCACTTGCATGTTTGTCTGGGAGTGCATTAAGTCAGAGGGTCGTCATGTTGGCATGTGTGTTGATTCATTTATGTTTGGTTCATGTTGTTCACACAACAACAACTATAACGACACGGACAACAACATGATCTTTCCATCGACAATGTTCGCATATACAAGACCATCGAAACCTGCGATGGCAGCAGCAGCATCAGGAGGAGCATCATCGATTACCGGCAGCAATTTTTCACAGCGGCCACGACCGCCACACATGCCAAATAAACCCATCATTAGGTGAGTGAATAATATAGTAGTAAAGAAAACAAAAGAGAAGAAAGAAGAAAGAAGAAAAGATAAATATAATATTAAGAAATAAAAATATAAAAAAAAAAAAATTACATTCGTTTATATTTTATAGTGGTATGACTACAATAGAGCGTCCACATGGAGCTGGTACATTGGTCATTCGCCCTTCAGGTCCACATCATCAGGGCGCTTTGCATAGGCCACAACATAACACAAAGCTACCTACAACAACAACAAGCAGAACAACAACATCAACAACCAGAAAAAGAACAACAACTTCAACAACACAACGTACAACTGTCACAAATTTAGCTGATCTTACGGAACCGGATCATCATAATCATCATCATCAGCATCACCATCAGCAAGATTGGTCTTCAAATACGATAATAGCATCAGCAGATCATGAAGCAGCAGCAACCGGCAACATAATACCAACGTCACCATTAAGTAGTAGTAAGTGCCATGCTCAAAATCATGCTTGAAGCAATATTTGGATTGACAATAATTCTTCTCACAACACTAGACACTATATGGCATTCATCTTCGTCATCGTCGTCATCATTACCATCATCATCATCATCATCTGCGCCTTTATTTTCATCTTCAGCATTGCCTTCAGCGACACAGCATCATCATCATCATCAGCAGCAGCAGCAGCAGCAGCAACAGTTCCAGCATCAGCAACACTGGCACATGACAACAGAACCAAACTTTATAACTAAACCACGACCCCCCAGTTGGGAGAAACCAACATTATTACGTCCCGCCAAGCCGCAAAAGCCAACTAAAAAACCAATTGTGTCTGAAAGTTCTGCGTTTGCAACATCTACGTTGCTGCTAATGCCGCCGCAAACACCTTCTTCAACCACTGATGTTTATACAAAGCCGTCGACAACTAAGCCGCAGGTGTGTAAGCTTGCTAGATTTTTTTTTCCATACTCCATACCCTTTCCTCATACTTGGGTCTCAATAATTTGTAGCAATGTTTGTAACATACACACATTAATTGAATTATTGTACTAGCAATCAGTTAGAAATTTATGCCAAATAGGGTATAGACTTCCAATCTATATCTCTTTTTTTATTGGACTATATTAAATAGTCCTTTGATTTATGAGATTATGAGATGAATTTTAAAATCAAAGAATTACTAATTCTAACTAAAGACAGATATAAATAGGCGCTTTAAAAACATACTCTAAAATAGACGCATCAAACAATAAGAACATGATGAGATCACATCAACAATATATCATCATATATGTACATATGTATTTAGGTAGTCGGTCTAGTCTTATATGTTTGGGTTTTTATTAAATTTGAGAAAGAAATTTCCAATATACTATAATATATTTATAGTCTATGGTTTCTTATTGCCGGCAGATTAATAGCATCTCGAAAATGGATTATGCTCCTAACCAAGATGTTAATAGCCGTCAAAATTAAATGGAGCTATTGTAAATAAGAGTGGATTTTGTGTCACAATCTTGGACATGTGCTAAGGCATGCTTGCATATGAAATTCAAATCTTTGAAAATGGTATCCAGTCAAAACTATTCGTAATATATTTGCAAAGACTTCCTAGACATGCACTGCTTAGAGATATGTAAATGTCTTATTTCGAGTTCGATTGGGGTAGTTTATGGATGGTTGGGTGAATCTATCTATATGTATATGACCAATGAACTCCGACACGGTTTGACCGTTCACTTTGAAAGTTGGCACAAATATGTTTTTTTTCATGGCTAAAGTTTCTATGCTATTCACTTTGTTGTAACTCACCGACAGGTTTACAAAAAGACTTTTAAACACGGTGTCCCCAAACAGTTCATCCATAACACATAACAATAATTACTTTATTACTGAAAAACTATTCGGTGCCAACAAGCATACATTAACAAAGCTCAAGGCAGTCGTTATGGGTTTTTGTATTTATTTAGAGCTCGCGAGAGCTGGGGTCCATTAAAAGGAGAACAAGACTGGGTATCGACCACAAGACCCTTCGGCACTGACCTACTACTATGATTAGTAGACATGCTTTACAAACTTGGTAATACGTTGCTGGATTAATTTTGGAAAATCCATGTTTTTCGCACGGTCAACTGTATGAAGTTTGCTCTAGAGTAGGAATTTAGAAAACTCTGTAAATCTATTCATCGAATCATAAATCCAAAAATAATGTTTATCCACTTGCGTTACTCAAAAGAATCACACATTAACAACACGTCGTGGGCGTACCAACAAACTTAAAAATAGAATCTTTGATATCCTTCATATTTGAAACGATACACCTGTCTTATAACCAGACCACCGTATATAGTTTTTAGGTACTTAGTCTTAAGTAATCTAGAAGGAAATTTAATGAACCAAAGACCCATCATATTCATATATATGATGTGTATATATATGATGAGTATATATATAAAATTTATATATTTCAAGCAATACTCCTCGTCTCAAGGATCGACATCTCTGCTTAATGTTTCTATTTACATATTTTGAAAAATTCCTTAATAGAATATGTAGGTCTAGGGTATTTAACCTTGAGTAAGCCCTACATTAATATTTTTTTCTCATTTTTTTGTTGTTTGTGGGTTGTTTTAGTTATAAAACTATTCCAGCGGGGGGCTTAAAGTGTGTGAAGACGAAAGCGAAATAAACAAGTCGTCGTCTGAGGAGTCAAGTCGAGGACAATTACTTGATGGCAAAAGTTGAGCTCCCTTCTTTGCTCTTAAGCCACTATATTAACAATAACAAAAATAACAACAACATAAAGAACTCTACGAAGATCAACAGCCCTGGGGGACATTTTATTGTTTGCTTTTGCACATAACTGATGAAAGATGACTTGGTTTGGGAGTGGTAACCACGCAAATATAAACCAACGAACCAACAGGTTGCTGCCACAAAATAAAAAATTGAATTCTTTGCATGTATAAAAAAACAAATTAAACTAAAAGTGAACTGAACTCTACTGAAAGTGGGATAGGCTACCTAACATTCCTGACCATTCAACATACATATAAAATATATAATACTTACTTACTTTCCTTATTTCTTTTGTGTTTTTGTTCCATTCTCCATTAGACACAACAGCAGCAACTCTTGCCAACTGCTTCATTATCACCCACGTTACCTTGGCATTTAGCACCGGTTTATACCAAACCGAGTACAACAATTCGTCCTACATATACGCGACCAACTACCAATTGGTTTTATAATCAAAATTCAACAATCTCAAGTAGCAGCAGCAGCTATGGTCAACCCACTAAGACGACAAAGCCAACAACGTTTAGCCACCAAACCACATCAATAACAACTATGAAATATCGGCCAACAGTCAGTTCAACAAGTACAACACAACATGCCACACATGGATCAACATTAACACCTACACGTCCTCGTCCACGTCCACCACCATTACCATCACAATCCTCATCAGTAATAACATCTTTACCACCGGAGAGGCCAAACTCTAGTACAACCACAACAGTTTCTTCATTATCGGTGGCTGGCATTACAAGTGCCGTTTCAGAATCAGCTATCGAGAGCAATGAAATAACTGATGTAACCAGCAGCAACAGCATCAACAGCGGGAGCAACAACGAGAATAACAATCAACATATGTTGGGCACAGTTAAGACCATCACAGCGGCACGTACCGGTATGTGGTAATTTAGTACGGTTGCAAAAAGCCATAATTTCCTTGAAATACAAATCAATTTTCATTCTTCTCCACTACTCAAGAGTGTGGTGTTCCAGTGTTGGCGCGTCCTGAAACTCGCATTGTAGGTGGCAAGAGTGCAGCCTTTGGTCGTTGGCCTTGGCAAGTCTCTGTAAGACGTACATCATTCTTTGGTTTCTCCAGTACTCATCGTTGTGGCGGTGCATTGATCAATGAAAACTGGATTGCAACTGCCGGCCATTGTGTCGATGAGTAAGTATTATCTTGGATACTGTTGTTTCTCTGCTATTGTTGATGATTATGATGATCATAGGATGAATTTGAATTTGATTATATTTGATTTTTCAATTCTTTACAGTTTACTCATCTCACAGATCCGCATTCGAGTCGGTGAATATGATTTTTCTCATGTGCAGGAACAACTGCCATATATGGAACGTGGTGTTGCTAAAAAAGTCGTTCATCCCAAATATAATTTCTTTACCTATGAATATGATTTGGCTTTGGTGAAACTAGAAAATCCTTTGGAATTTGCACCACATGTTAGTCCAATTTGTTTACCAGAAACTGATAGTCTATTGATTGGCATGAATGCAACTGTTACCGGTTGGGGCAGGCTAAGCGAAGGTGGAACTTTGCCTTCTGTCTTACAAGAGGTAATTACAAGTATTTATTATTACAACTAGCAGTGTCCACGACTTCGTATGCGTGGTATTCGATATCGATAAAATAAACGCTAAATGTTACACAAAGTTTGCTACAATACACCAGACAAAACCGCATTGAAATAGGTTAAGTCGTTTCTGAGATTAGCGTGGACAGATAGAAAAGGCTTACGATTTTATATATATTTATATAGATATTAAAAGGAAGAAATAGGACAAGGTTATACTTTAAAACTTATTCATGAGTCCAAATGAGTCCCTTACTTTTTCAAGAATTGTATTTAAAAAAACAAAGCTCTTAACACTTATTATAGTATTGAACATAATACGAGGGTCCCGTAATCACAATTTCTTCCTTTATCGGAAACAAATCTGCAATTTCAACTGGTTTTAAGAACAGGTTTCCAAAGTGGCAGACTCTGGTCCAAATTAGGCCCTCGCAGTGACATAGTATGTTTTCTGATGACTCCTCTTCTTCATTATATAGTCTAGATAGATCGTTATGACTGATCCGCATGTAATGTAAGCGTTGCATTACTCTGCAAGAAACCTAAGATTATCCGGATACCAGTTCGTGTCAGTCCCAGTAATTCCTGTGTTAATTAGCAAAATCTAGTTTAGCCACTTTATGGTTCTTCGTATCTACCCAATGCATTGCAATGGCGATTTGTTGTCGAACCATTGTTGTAGTTTGGTTTTCGTACAATTCCAAGGCAGTCCGTAGAATGAATCTGGTCCAATGTGGACGTTAGAGTTTAAAGACAGATGGGTTTGGTGAAAAGAAATTGATATTAATGTCATGTACTTCCAAGTCAAGAGATATCCATACTAAATATCAAATTGAGGCATAGATTGGAGGTTTTGAATGGTATCCATGTAAATAGAACAACTTTTGTGAATATTTGAAATTAAGTTACCATTTCAGATGCAAGAGAGAAATTTCTATTGATTAATGAGTACAAATGATAGGTATATGACATAGTTCGGTTCAAATTAGTCCATTTTAGATGAAACATGGATTTATTGTTATAATATTTGGTAAAGTATAACCAAAGATAAAGCTCTGGAGAAGGTGAAGACCAATAATTTATGACGATCGATTACATCTCAATGAATCAATCGGTCTATGGCGGCCACTTAACCTTATTAAACCATTTCAACAATATTTTTAAGAACAATCATCCTTATCCCTATTAAGTAAGAAAGAAAGTGATTTTCAATCAAAACAATGCCTGGATTAAATGTCCCCGGAATAGAAAATGATTATAGATATGAATAGCTCCTCCATATTATAATAGCACATTAGCCAGATTTAACACCTTGTGACCATAGAGATAGATATTCAGAGAACCTGAATAAATAGTTGGAGCAGAAACATTTATCACCAGGGGGACATATTTTAGGAATCTTGAAAATCTTACTAATCAGACGGGTTAACAAACAACAATAATAAAAAAAAAACTTTGTCCCTAACTTGTTGATCAGCCCTCATATGCCCTTATGATTTGATGATTGTATCCACTTGAATGAAGGGTATTTCACTTTACAAAGAAAATAAACCTGAAATTTATATTGGTGTTGTTTCGTATTGTTATGGATTTTTATGCTTGTTTTCTTTTCCTCTATGCAGGTTTCCGTGCCCATTGTTAGTAATGATAATTGCAAGTCAATGTTTCTGCGCGCTGGACGTCAGGAATTCATACCGGATATATTTCTTTGTGCTGGCTATGAGACTGGCGGACAAGATTCTTGCCAAGGTGATTCAGGTGGCCCATTGCAGGTGTGTATTATGATCATTATTAGCTTGTTTTAACGAGTCACTGGACAAATAAATGAATTTATGACTTAATCTTTTTAGGTGCGTTCACAAAATGGACGTTTCTTCTTGGCTGGCATCATATCTTGGGGCATTGGTTGTGCCGAAGCTAATTTACCCGGTGTTTGTACACGCATATCAAAATTTGTACCCTGGATTTTGAGTCATGTGAAATGAAGACGAACGAACCATAAACTAAAAAGAATCCTTTGTAAATAATAAAAAATTCTAATTATCCTTCAAAATGAATGGCTGCAAAGTTATGCTCGTTAAGGATAATTATAGATTCATTACATTTCATTGTTGTTAAATATTATTTTTGAATATATTTTATAAGCATAAATAATTTTTGTGATTTATATTTATAGAAAAAGAAAAAGAAGAAGAAAAAGAAAACCATCACTAAACAAGAAATGGTTTAACTCATAATTAGCTGCAATTATAAATTAAATAAATTAATTAATTATTTAATGTTTTGTGTGTGTGTGTGTGTGTTTAGATGATGAAGGATAATGGAGAAATTAACAGAAGTTTTAAGCCACGTTATATGTATTTCATTAAGTTTATTTAAAACAAAAAAAAAAAAAAAAACAAATGTTAAATGATATTTTTATAAAAAAATTTATTAAATTAAAATTTATTTAAACCTTTTCAATTTTTGTATATAAACAAAAAAGAAAACAAAAAAACGAATGATAATCGAGTCATAAGCATGCATAGTTGTTGTTATTTTAGTGACAAATTTGACAATTTTTCTAGTATTTATATACTTACATAAATGGTATTTTTGTAAATGTTTATCTTGCCCAAAGAAGCAACATAAGAAACAAAAATTATGAGAAATAAAAAAATTAAATTAAATAATAAACCCAAACAATTATTTTACTCACATTTCACCCTTTCATCTACATACTTACATGGTTTATGGCTAATGCTTGTATCCATACTGCGTTTCGCAGAATTGTGCTGCGTTTCAATTCCAAAAACTGCGTTTCAGATCCGAAATCTGTGTACTGCGTTTTTTTTTTACCAAAATACTGCATTTGTAAGGTGTTTACACTGCATTTTTACAAAAAAAAATATTAATAATGCAATCGATTTAAATAACTTTTCAATGTTTCCTAACTGTCAGAAATCTATTGATTATCACTGACAACATACCGGATCAGACAAAACGTCTTTGACTAATAGCCATTCCACAGTGAGTAAAAAATTGGGTTCTGAGAACACAAGCAGAACTCTGTATTCTGACGATAACAACAACAGGGGAAACGAACGAAATTTGTTGTTGTTGTAGCAGTCAGAACACAGAATTCTGGTTGTGTTCTCGAAGAACCCAACTTGAACCCAGTTTTAACCAACATTTTTCATTGTTGCCAACGTTTATTAAAGGGGAGCTGCAAGCTCTTCAGACGCAAAACCAGAACTCTCAACATTTTACTCACTATAGAATGGCTATAATAAAGCAAGAAAACGTCTTCTATTGCAACTCACAAAGGTCAGCTATCGACAACGAGACATGTTTTTCTGTTTTGTCTTGTCTTTTTCTTTTGACTTACGCGATGTGGGTTGTGTCATACGAAACTACGCACTTATCGACAACGCCAATGTTTGTGGTATGTATTGGATTCAGTAACATTGAAAAGAACAGATGGTATTTTATCTTAAGCAGCAAACCTTGAAGCCAGACTCGGTCGAAAGCTTGTTCTTTGAATTCAGCGTAGAGAGATCACTCTTTTGCTTTCGTTTCCTCGCAAGTCAGATCATTAACAATTAGATTTGATGTGGCTAGCATTAGAGATGAGCTAAACAGTGACACAGTGATTCTAAACTGTGATTGAGTCACAGTCATTAGAAGGGAAGGACACAGTTTACTTGATTGATTGTGACTCACTTTGATTCAGTTGATTGGTAATCACAGTTTAAACAAACTAAACTGTGACTCTCCCTTCAAATGACTGTGACTCAATCACAATTTAGAATCACTGTGTTTTTGAAATCACTGTTTAGCTTATCTCTAGTTAGCATTGTTGTCTGGGAGATTTGTTTCCTCGACAAGTTCATTTAGGTTCCTTGGAACACTAATAGCTAACCTTACAAGGGGCACCAGACACATCTGTGAGGTTTTCAGGCAGAAGTTAATCATCTTTGTGAACTGAGCAGAGATTCCTTATCCGAATCTATCTGTGAAATTGTATTTATTATGTACATCCAAAGTATCCATGGATATCTGATCCGAAGTATCAATGGATATCTGTTTGATACAAAATAAAATTTCAAATTATATTCAGTTAAATTTTTCGGCACCTTGGCAGCATGGACACAATTACGACTTGCCAGCCCTAGCAATTTCGCAAGAGGTACTCCTATTTTCAAGGGTACTCGCTACTTTTCAAGAGCCCCTGCTGCCAACCTAACTCAATTCTTCAAGCAAGGTCGTAAACAAAACACGTTAATAAATGAATTCAGCAACGTTACCAAAAAGAACTAATGTATAATATTAACTGAAATGTGGTATCGTTTTTGTGAAGAAAGTTGGGAATTTATTTTATTGTTTTTGAACAAAAGCCTTAATAAGCATTTAAACACGAAAAATATATCAATAAGCATCTTTTGATTTATAATTTTTTATCATTGATAAAGCTTTTATCATCTAATTAGTTAAGAAGAAGAAGATCTATGGCTATACATTGGATGTTATACCAAACAAAGATTTTGTATGGAACTTCTTTTTCAGCTGACATTTTTCTTTATTCATGAATGGTTTGCTGGTTTGTTTTCCATGTGTTTGAAGAGTTTATGCATTTCTTTAGATAATTAAGACATCTTTCATCTTATAGCGTCGATTATCTTTGCAAAATTATAATGCTTTCATAAGACAGTTCTGTAGCAATATGAAGTTCCAAATCATTGAATGATAAATAACCATATACATATAAGTACATATTAATTAATTGATAATACACCAATGCTTTGTGTTTGCCATCATTGGCTCACCGTAGTGTTAAACATCATCAACTGAAAAAACCATCAAGGAATCGAAGGAACCAGTTTTGCCTTTGACATTTTACAACTTATTCTTTACATTAGTTGCTTTCTACTCTTTTCAATGGACTTCTTATACTTAATTTTATTGGGGGAATATTTGAGAATAGTTGTCAACAACAAAACGCACGCAAACATTCTCCATTCTTATAACTCACAAAGTTGGTCCATATTGACTCTTCTGCTTTTCTTTGGTATTAGCTTAAAAAATGGAAATATAAACAAATTCCAGAGATTCGGAGAGTCAATAAGGCTTTCATTGAAAGCTAAGTCACAATATCTAGTGATTATATCTCTGACTTGGTTGAATGCTTGCTATGTGAAGATTTCAGAAACAAAATTTTGAACGTAATATGTGGAGCATGGATTGATTTGCTGGACTTCAATATTCGATTTTGATACTATGCCTCAAATGTTCATATCTATAAGTCCATATATAGTATGTATAAGATGCGGTGTGGGATATACGGTGGACAATCGCCACGCTCCAGCTAAATGTAATTTGCTTAGATTTCTCAGTATTTACAGCAATGTTTCTGATTTGAAATAATGATTCCAATCGATAGACAAGATTTTACAGTATGATGGTATCTTCAATTTCGTTGTATCCTGAGCATAAGTAGCAATTATGTGTTGTTAAATTGATTGATAAACCCAAAAACTTATTTTACTTGCTTTTTCATATTGAGGTTTCACTTTCGTTTATTCGTCACAGTTTTTCTCATTCAACTTTAATCGTAATTCTATTAAATTATTGCATATGCTGCATTTTGCATATAAGTATTATGTAAGCCAATAAGAGTTATCTATTCACTTTTGTTTAGGTAGCAAAACACTTTTGGCTTCATCATACAAATCAAGTGCCATATATTTTAAATCATCCAATGATGTTGGGAATTTGCTAATTGTCTCAACAGGTACTTCATCACCAGGTTTAACACCTTTAATGAAATTATAAGCAACAGCATATAATTTGCGGCCTTCAATCAAAGCAACTCGTGCTTGTTCTTCAGCCTGACGTGGATAACATATGGAGGCAACGGTGCCAGCACCAATTGAGGTATAAAGTAATTTCTTTATGAAACCACCACGTGCAGCAAATATGAAACCAGCTAAGCCACCAATAGCAATGGCACCACTACGTGGCAAAGTATTCTGTGGTTCATTCAAATAATCAACTGTTTGCATAGAATGAGCTTTGGCTACATCAATGTAATCCGAAAGGACATTGGCTTGTTTGGCTACTGCATTGTATCCGGATTGGACTTCGGTACGCACAACCCGCACACCGCTTTCGATATTTTTGAAAATTGCACTTTCTGGCCGATGGCGCGTTGGTTGTTTAACACTATCAATAAAAAATAGTTATTGATTATTATTAGTAGATATGATAAATGATGTAGTAACTCACACTGCTGCTGGATACACTGGCAATTCACTTGGTTTACACAAAAGTGGCTTTGGTGCGGCAGTTTCTTCGCTGCCACCAGTGGCTGATTTAACTGCAACAGCAGCTAAAAGTAATGATTTTGTGCCTTTTCGAAACATATTTAGGTTCTAGTAAATATAAATAAAATAATAGTTTCGTTTTATATGCAAAGAGGCAACAAGAATAAATGCACTAATTGCGTAAGTGGAAAAACAATACCAAAATGTACTAAAAATAACCAAAAAGTAATGAAACAACATAAAATCTTTACAACATAACTGAATTTAATTTAAATAAACTTAATTTTTATAATCAATTAATTTTAAAGAATTGCATAATAAAATAATTAAAATCTTTAATAAAATTTAAAATAAATTTAAAGCAGAATGTCAAAATTTGAATTAATAACGAGTTGGCAGCTCTATTCAATATATTCAAAGCTTCTTCTTTCATGCATATGCCATTCACTGTGATGGTTTGCCAATTAATCAGCTGTTCGAAATGAAGAAGAAGAGGAACGCTGGAATGTGAGCGAATTTATATACAATTTTAGACAAAACACAGTTAAAAACCAACGTTTGTTTATATTTTTTAATTAACGGCATCTCTTTTAAGTTTCTAAAAATTTGCATCTTTCAAAGAAATCAACCAATCTTCAGCTATAATTGCACAATTTTTGAACAATTTTAAATAAAAACGCACATTTCTTATATGGAATTCTGTGAGCACGCGACTTAGATAAGCGAAAGCTTCTTACCACTGATAAAAAATAACAATAAATTGATATGATTATTTTTTTTTGCAGATGACTCCAAAATCATAAGACCAACCAACTATTGTGACAGTCATGAAATGTATTAAATAACTTTATATAATAATACAAGAAAAGAGAAAACCACAAGATGAATAGATGAAAGAAACGAATGTAAATAACGCCCACCATAAGAAAAAAAAAACCCTGCCTGCCGCACCTTATATTGGGAAAAAAAACATAATTGGAATTGATTTCAACTAAGCTAAGCTAAACTTAAAACTCTAAACCCAACGGTGTAATTATTAATTGTTTTTAGTGCTTATGGAAGAGGCGGCAAACTCAAGGTTCAGGTATGTTGAAGTAGTAGACTTTCACTTTATGCCTTAAATGGTTTGTTTTCTTAACTGACTTTTACCACAAATTTTCTTTTTTTTTTTTTGTTTTTTTTGTAGTGATGTCGATGAATATGGCTTCAAACGTAGTGTTAATTTCGATTATAAATCGTATGAAAAATTTATGGATAAATACTTGAAAACCTTAACAAAACGTCGCATCAAATGGGAAACTATACTGAATCAAAATCCCGATTTTACAAATATCGATGCCAAGTTGAAACGTTATATACGAAAAGGTATACCGGCACCATACCGTCCCGATGTCTGGATGAAAATATCCGGTGCATATGATATGCAACAACGAGAACCTCACTTATATAGGAGTCTATTGCAAATAGAATATGAAAAAGATATACGCGATTCCATAACAATTGATCTACCTCGTACTTTCCCAGACAATATCTATTTTGAAACTAAAAAGGAACGTTTGTTTAATATCTTAATTGCTTATGCTCATCATAATCGTGATGTTGGCTATTGCCAAGGACTCAATTATATTGCAGGCCTATTACTTATTGTCACCGAAGATGAAGAGAAATCATTTTGGTTATTGAAACATATCGTTGAAATTATTCTACCGCAATATCACACAAAATCAATGGCAAATCTCTTGCGAGATTTGGCAGTGTTCAAGGAATTAGTAATAAGACGGATGCCAGCGGTTAATCGACATATTGAGAACATGTCATTACCTTATGCTGTGATAGCAAGCAAATGGTTTATATGCATATTCGCTGAAGTTTTACCCGTTGAAACAGTACTACGAATTTGGGATTGTGTATTTGCTGAGGGTTATAAGGTAAATATTATAAAAAGTATTGCATGTAATCATATATTTTCATTACATAAAAGGATATGGGGACAAGACCTCACATAAAGTATATTGGATCTTCTTGATCACCATACATAAGCTAATTTGTCTAATCATTGTAGTCTGTCTGTTAATCCTTCTGGTCACTATAAGCTAAAATATGATTGGGTGTTCGCAATATTAGAAAAAATTCTAAATTGTTTTTCTGAGATTTTCTAGCCAAATTCCTTATTTTTTATAACAACACACAAAAATGGCTTTGGCCTCCATTTTCAGTGTTATGCTTTTGTCCTACCAAAAAGGTATGTCCGACGAAATTTAATGGTCATCCTGCTCCATCTACTTCGCTGACACAAATGTTTGCTGCTTTTCAAACTTCTTGAACCATCTTTAATCTCTATTTCCCACTTTTTAATCTTCTAGAAGCATCTTTAAACTATATCTCCCCCTTTTCAAACTTCTTAAACTATCTTTAAACTATATACCTCTTTTTAAACCTCTAGAACCATCTTTAAACTACTATATTTCCTACTTTTCAAACTTCTTAAACTATCTTTTAGCAATGTTTCCCCCTTTTCGAACTTCTTGAACCATCTTTAAACTATGTATCCTCCTTTTTAACTTCCCCCTTTTCAAACTTCTTGAACCTTCTTTTAACTAAGTATGTTACCCCCTTTTTAAATTTCTTGATTCTTGTACCATCTTTTAATTAAACTTTCGCTGATTGTTTTTATTCGTCAAAAAGTTTGTTAAGATCGGGATATGACTGCGCTGCATTCCAACCTATTTCGAGAGGGTAGAGGTAAATATGGATATGATTTATGGATTGCATTTTCAGAAGATCCTTTTTTATTATTTGTTAAGGAAAAATTAAAAAAAAAAGCCTTCTAAGTAGAAATGTTCCGTGGTCGATTTAGAAACCCTCCAGTATCTCTCCTTCCCGTGATGATTTTTTATAATGGAACAATTCTAAAAAAAGAAATCCATTTTTTTAAGGAAAAATGTCAGGAAAAAAAGGCATGAAGAGTACTTAGTTTATTGGTTCGTGGTCACATTAGAAAACGACCAGTATCTCTCATTCCCGTGATGATTGTGTCTACGTCTCAGAAGGACTAGAGTTTGTAGGCCAAAGATCATCAACCTCCCTTTTTGAATACTTATTTTATCAATTCACTATTACCAAGAGAAGCAACCTAGAAAATATTAAAATTTTGCATGCTTTACTGAGTCTTTAGGATATCTCATAGTGTATCCAATCAATCCGATTAGTGACCCTTTTTCTTACTATTTATTAATGTATATTTATAGCAAATACTAATAATTCGTTTTACTTTGCTTTACAGATTGTTTTTCGTGCCGCTTTAGCCATGTTTAGTACACACAAATCGGCCATACTTGGTTGTGCTGAAATTTCAGCTATGGCAAATCTATTTCGTGACTCTATGATCCATGACAACATTGTTACAGACTGCCATAGTTTTATACAAGCCATGTTCTCTATGAATTTAAAGCGTAGTGAACTAGAGAGTTTACGTAAAGTGTGTGTTGGACGCACAAGCACTTAAACTAGATTACAATAATAATAATAATAATGTTGTGAGGCTTATCTAGAATTTGTCATGTGCAGAACACAGCAGGCACATCAAAAAGTGCTTAGGTATTAATGCAAATTATGATTTTGTTTTGCATGTCATCATCTATTAGTTATTATTTTTTATTATTAAGCAAAAGCAAAGCAATCGCTCGTTGTATTTTCATTGTGTAGTAGTTCATTTTGTTTCATTGTATACATTAAGCTTTGTTAGATTGTGGTGTTGTGTGTTCTTATTTTTTAATTAGTATATCTGCCAATTGAAATCAAAAACCAATAATAGTCTTAAGTTAAAACACATTAAAAAAGAACAAACAAATTACCAAAAAACAAAAAAAAAAAAAAAATTTAATAGGCAAAGATTAATTAGATTAAATTCAGAACAAAAAATGATGATCACTAATTTAGCCACTGAAATCTGAACAGCAATATGAAGCATCAATTACTAGAGTTTAGGCAATTTAATGATAAGGCAATAATGTGAATGAAAAGCAAAATATTAAACCTTCCTAGAGACAACTAAAAAAAACAAACAAAATAAAATACACTTATAAATTTAAAAATAAAAAAACCAAAGCAAAATTACACAACATATGACAAACTTCCTTCCTTATATGTTACATATACGTAACCCCATTAATCCCTTCCTTAAGATCCTTAAGTAAATGTTATAATTAAATAAGTAGCACTAGTTACCAAGGCGTGTCGTCTCTCTAGATCAATTTTGATTCATTTAAATTGTATTTGTGTGTAGTAATCTGTATTGTTTATTTGTGTGTGTTTTTTAGCATAGCTAAATTAGAGTTTAGTGTTAAAGATGATCTGTGTATTGAAGTTAAAGCATTTTTCACTTGTTCAAAACTTTCATTGTTAAAGAAAAAACCAAAACAAAAGACAACAAATATTTTTGCTTTATTTTCTTAATTTTTCTTAAAGATTTTTTATATTTTTATTTAATGATTAATTAATTAATTGTTATATTATATTTAAATGCAACATTATATAAAGTATATCGATTGATGTTTGTTGTTTAGTATTTTATTTTGAAAAAATGTGTGAAAACATCTAGAAAAAAATGTGAAAAAGAACAACCAAACAAAACAAAAACCAAGTTCAATAAATAATAAAAATACTCATTAGCTTAAAAATCTTAATAGGAAGACATATTTATTTAATTTAAGTGATTATATATACTTATATACTCGTACCATATATTATGATCACAACAATATAGTATTATATTAGAGATCTATAATACTGGAAAACATATGATTTAAGGATATGCTGGTATATGACTTCCACACATGGGTTCGGAAGACAAAGCCAATGATGTCAATAGAGTACGACGACCTGGATGAACACCAAGATTCTCCCAATTTATCCAAGATAAACGAGCAGTTAAATCTATTAATTATTATTATTATTATTAAATTTAAATTTATCTTCTTTATAATCAATCATCATACCACTTGTATTCCAATTGGCACGATCTGCTTTAATTTCACCACGTAAACATTTCTCAACATATGTTAAAGGATCATAATCAGTTTGCAATACTTCTCGTAGCAATGAAATATAGGCAATAGCTAAACGTAATGTATCAATTTTACTTAAACGTTTTTCATATGGAAAAGTTGGCACATGAACGCGTAATTCATCAAAGGCTGCATTTATGCTACTGCAAAGTGCAAATGTTGACATGAATGGTGAATGGAATAAAAGAAATAAAGATGCATATGAGTAAACGTAAGAGTAAGAGACAATTCTATATGGTCATTCTACACTAATCTAAGTGTCTTGTCTTGTGTGTGAAAAATTTTTGAATGAACGTAAAAACAAATTAAAAGACCATTTAGTGTACCCAGTCGGTGCAGACCTCTGGATGCGTTTCCTTTCGCGTACATTCGCCTGTTGCCTTTGTATTTTATAAGGTGTAGCTGATGAAGATGGTCCATAATTTGAGCCAACACCATTACTGCTAGCACTTGGACTATTGCACAACATTGGAGGATTATTGGAATTGATGTTGCCACTTGTTGAGGAATCCAAAATGTTTTCTAAAGAAAATTATATTGTAAATTTAAGTATTGTAGTTTTCAAATTTGCTTTATATGATTAAAATTGATTTGGAATTATTATATTATTGTTATTACATCTTCTATTTATTAGTGGGACTTAGTTTCAGTGGTATTTCCTAAAAAGA
The DNA here is from genome assembly GCA_037043315.1 of Amiota communis. Taxonomy (NCBI): domain Eukaryota; kingdom Metazoa; phylum Arthropoda; class Insecta; order Diptera; family Drosophilidae; genus Amiota; species Amiota communis. The sequence goes on along the minus strand of JBAMAV010001400.1, from coordinate 401,394 downwards.
ATGCTCATTGGAAACTGGTACGGAAGACAGTCACTTTTAAACATTTCATTTACACTTGCAATACATTACTGATATATGTACATCCCAGATATATTAGCGCATAAGCTATCCAAACTAATTCCAACAGGAAACATTGCGTGGTCTAAAAAACTTAATCAGCTGGAAGCAGAACAAAATATAAAGTTTCAATGAAATGCTGTGATAGAAGAAGAATTAAAAGTGAAATTTTAGAGCTCAATTCTGGAAAAAGCAGCTGTTAGCAAAAACGTTTTTTACAAACTCATGTTACCAGCAGCTGAGCACAAATATTTTAAAGCTAAGCTAACCCAACGTGAAATAACGGTAATCATACGGTAATCATACACTAAATGCAAACCGTTTCACACCAGATACGTCAACTATCTGTGTGTTATACAACAGGGACGAATAGGAAACACTGACACAAAATTAATGAATTTAGGGTATCACATTTTAACAAAACTACAATTGAAGAATGTGAAGTGACATACACATTTAATGCTAAGAAGTTATAGATCTATTAATTTCATAAGGATTCTTGCTTTCAAATTTCATTTACTAAAGATCTTTGAAAAAATCATTTCGATAATCTCATAAAAAACAAATTATGGGGACCTATTGGATTGGTAACTAGGTTCCCGCCATTTTTTTAAATTTTAAGATTCCATATGTCAATAAATGTTTCTCTTTAATATTTTCAATCATTCAAAAGAGGTTGTTTTGTTCAAGAGGAATCTATTTATGGTTTTTTTTGATCGACTTAACTAATGTGAATTTTCAGATTAGTAAAATGGAAACTCAGTTGCAAATCCAATAGATAAAAACCTATGTACCAAATTTAATTTTTTTAAGCTTTAATTACACAATGAACATGTCTAAATCCTAAAAAATAGAAAATCTAAAAGTACATCTCAATAGATAGCATAAGAAAAGTCTTAAATAAATTTGTTTTGTCACGTAACCAATGAGCTCTTATAGTTGGTCTTACAGTAGTTTGCAAAATACAGGCGACCGGATAGACGCTGATTACAAATGTGATATCTAACTTGCTTCCACCTATTCACTTTACGTTAATCACATAAAATTTAAATGCCTTTTTACCCTGTTACCATAGAGGTGTAAAGTTTGGATGAAACGAAAATTACAAAACTAACTTAAGTTTTTTAAAATTCCAGTATCATTTTGATCAAAGAATTCTTTGTGTACTCACCACTGGTATGTTGTAAATATTGTTGTTGTATCTGACGCAAATTATTAGAATTGATGCGTAATCCATTACCACCGCCGGTACTTGTACTTTGTATCTGTCCAGCATATAAACATGATGGTAAATCATTGATCATATCATCATCAAAGTGTTGAAACGAAAGATGGCTGTAATTTATATATATTTATTGTGAGTAAATCGTGTATTTCAATATTTCAGAGTGTTCAGCTTTATAAGTAATATAAGTATCAAAATAAGATAAAGAAGTTATTCATTAAAAAACATAATCAGGGGTGCCACAGAAAACTCTAGAATGGAGTTTTGCATTCCACTCGGCCACTCGGTGATTTTATCGAATAACCAAACCGCTTCAACTGAATGTTAATAGGGCTGTCAGCATATAAAAACCTAATATCGGAAATCTGGTGGAATAGAGGAGGAAGAGTATTCTATCGCACCCCTGAATATAATAAGTATTGTATCTATGAAAAGAATTTCTATCCAGATCAATCGAACTTATTTTTAGAATAATATCAATAAGAACTCTTTAAATAAAGCTTTAGTATTCATTGGAGTTGGGACAGTAAAAATTATTTATTATAAGAAATATCGACTTTAGAATCAAGTTTGTTATATACTCATATACAGTAGTAATTCGATAATTCCATCTAGTGATTGCAGGCCCCATTTGTATTATCGAAACATTCGGATTATTGGATTGTTTGAAATACTTAAGTTAAAAATCATATTCAAAAATTAAATTTTTTCATTATTTAAAAATCTTTTATGGTTTTCAATTGTATAAGAGATCTTTTTGTTGGGCCCATAGAATGTATTTCTTTGATTATGTTAGTATTTGCTATTTTATAAATTTTTTTTACAGATATTTCAGATTCAATTTCTTCTGACAGTTAGTCTAAACCATCTTCACTATACGTATTGCAGTTTTTTTAAACTGGTTCCCCAATAAAGTCCACTAGACTAGTTTCATCTGGCATTTCTGTAGAATTTCCCAATTTCTTTTCACTTCTCCTACCCCTCTGTTTAATTATGGTATCACAAAAATCTTGTACCGCGCGAAGGTATTAGTTTACCCCTTGCGCGATCCCAATTTTAATCACCCATCTAAAGTTATCTTGTGTCACATCCAAATGCATTTCAAATAAATTTGCAAATCACTTCATTATCAGCAGTCAATGCGATAAGATTTGAAATCTATGAAATCGAAATAAATATATTTTTTGTGAAATATCAAATATCTGATTTTGTTCTTGGCCTTTAATGACCGGTACCATCCTTAACGTAATACACCTAATTATCGGATAACCTGTATCCATTTTTTCATGTTTCGGGGTACTGTGGGTATTTCATTCAATATATGATCCTCGGAAATCAAATTTATATTAGATATTTTTGACCAACTTTCTTCCAAGAATTTTTTAAGGTAGACTTGTACCTTTTAATGTGAATCATTTCAGTGTCTCATCGTAATATTCACCCCCTCAAATTATATAAATACTTCAATGAACGCGGCTTCATTAATTTAACCACAATCGCAATTCGTAATTCATGATCTCCCGTCTAATTTGCACAGCAGAGAAACGTACCCCGATTTTTAGACATTTTTCTTCCTGAATCATCTTGTTTATCTTGTAATACCTTTGATTGTAGTATAAATTGATAGTCTCACCACAGATTTTTTAATAACAACGGATAAATCTTGTGTGAAACTTTTGATATCATCCATATGATGTATTAAAAGCTTTTTCAGTACCATAATAATTTTTAAATATATTTTTTCGCATTCTATTTCACTGGACAGTAAGAAAAAGTGTTCTTCAAAGTCAAGAAATTCATCAGTTCTTGATGTTTAAGGCAATTTTAAATTTTTATAGCTATAATTTACACAAAACATAAGGAAATCATGCAATTCGTATTACAGAATAGTCACTGCTTTGTTTAACTGGATTTTCGGATCAAAAAGTTGTTGGACTATCGAATTACTATTGTACTTGAAATTTTAAAAAGATAAGATAATTTTCATAATCCATTTTTCTATTATTAAGGACCCGTTTCGGTTGGTACAAAAATTAATTTATTATGAAAATGAATTTCATTAAAGAAGATTGGATTTCTAGAAGACTTTTTCTGAAAGATACTCCAATATTCTACACGCATTAGCCCTGCCAGATAAGAGAAAAGTTTTTTGTACATATTGATGATGTCGCCCGAAATTCGTAGGCTTTTTAATTAGGATAAAAAAAGTCTGAGCTCTAAAATGTTGTTCTCATTTCATTATAAATTTTCCACCATCTGATAACTACCGACGGAATAGTATTAATTGAGTTTCTTGGCTTTGATAGACACTCCGTCGGATAATGTTTGCTTAATGATATCATGTACACTTTATTTAAATATGTAAAATTTCAAGGTTTTTCACAATCACACATTATAATATTTAAATTGTTTTATGTTCTCAAATTTCAATAAATTCATTTTTAATTATTTTTCCACATTTTTTTAAATTTTACCTCGGTGGCGATGATGAAGAATCTGGTAATTGATTCCTTGACATTTTTCTTAATAATGTTAATTAATGCTTTATTTATTATGAACCGGAAGTGTAGCACCTTATTCTAATAAGATTTCGATGTGAGTGAATTCATTGCTTGTGGTTTGCTCTATTTTTATACGAAAAAAGTTCAAAATCCAATTGAGGTCGCATGGTCTTTTTCATCCCTTAAAAAAAATCCTTAGCAAGGATTCGCTATTCACTTTTCAAATGGGCGGAGCTTCTCGAGTGTGTGTGAATGTGAGTGAGCCAGAAGGATGAGAAAGGTTGAGCAGATGGATGTTATTGACTTTGTGTGCAATCTATTTTCGTAGTAGGTCTCACACACGTGAAAATATCAAGCATTTAATGTAAAACTTTAAGATCGATTCATTTGGTTTATGATGATGGAAATGTCTGCTTGTGACATTAAAAGTTATAGAAAGGAAAATTCATTTTTTTTTTATAAATACTAGTGTACATGAATTTCTATAAACCTTTCTATCGATATAAGATTCTGTAGTAGAAGAAATAAAGATTTTTGGAATAAAAATTCTTTTATTACTGTTGAGTTTTATTTTCTGAATTAAATTGACATCTTGAGGTTATCTGGGATCCAAAGTTAAGATTTTATTATCGATGATGAACACAGACATGGGTAAATACACGGAACCTCGAGCAAAATACCCAACACGCAAAGAAGAGGTCCTTAAAGTAAAACCGAAATTAGAATGTAACGTTTTCCGATTAAACCTTTATAGGTTGACAATTTCTGTTTCAGTTCCATGTAAGGCATTAGGCTATGTTTCACCATCGGACATGATTATTTAGTTGGTTCTAGGGAGGACTAAAATTATGCTATCCCATAGGCCACATACGAGTACATGAAGCAGTAATCCTCTTACATACAATGAAAAACAAAAATGAGTAAATGGTCCACAGATGTGAGCTGCAAGGAGATTCCGAGGTGCGCATACATTCATCGTCGCTCTGCTTCGAAAGGGGGGCACTCATGAACAAGATGCTTCGGATTCTCCACGATATCTCTGCAGAGACTACAAAACGGATCCTTAGTGTGCCCAAACTTGTGAAGATACTGCATATAGCATCCATCCCACGTCACCAAAACGACGCTTAAGCCAATCTTTAATATCTGGAATACACCTATCCTCCGTTTCTTTGCCCTACTACAACTGTGCTGCCATATATTTAGATATCTGAAATTAGTCTCCTCCATGTCAGCTACCGAAGAAGATGCTCGCGCGAAATACTTGTCCTTGGCAGCCAGTTCTTGCAGATCAATTGGAAGGAAGTCTACCTGCAAGTCTTCAATACGTTCTACAGATCCTCAGGTAAGCAACCCCGTGAGTACTCCTTATACCACGAAGGTATGGCTTGGTTGCAAGCCCTGATTGAAGCCGCATAAAGCAATATGGATTTACTCAACAAACCTTATAGAACCCGAGATTGTTGTCTGGGTCCCCATATGTTTGGGAGAGTCTTGGTCAGTTTTTCTGTGATGGCAGCTGCTTTTTTGGCTGACTCGTTTAAGTGCAACTTAAAGTATAGTCGTTGGTCCAAGAGTATCCCCAGGTATTTGATGCACGGCCTCGAATCAATTATATGGCTCCCAAATCTCACTGAGAGTATTTCCATAAGAACCAGCTTGCCAGACTAAAGTTATTATTCCTCGACGATGCAACGGTCCTCTCTATTATGGATGCGATCTCAGTCAGAGTCTTTTCTACCACGACAATAGCAATGTCATCCGCATACTAGACGATCTCCACCCTTTTGGGTTTACAAATCCGCAGAATGACCATCATACATGGCATTCCACAGAATTGTACTCAGTACCGAACATGGTGGGACAACTCCAGTAATGTCAAATGTCGTAGTGCCTTCTTCCGTGTCGCAGACCAGGGTTCTCTCACTGAAGTAGGACACCACCATCCGGATTAGGTAATACGGTATGTCCAGTAAGCTTAGCGCATTTATAATGCCGCTCCAATCAGCAGAGTTGAAGGCATTCTTTACGTCAATCCTGACAACTGCGCAGTACTTCTTGTCACCAAGCCATCTAGTGCCATTTAGGGCCTCTTTTGCAATGTTGCAGACCTTCTTGATTGCTTTTACAGTACCCCTTCTCATTTACTTATTTTTGTTTGTCACTGTATGTAGATGTACATGTTTCTCTCCTCATTTTATCCTTTAATTTTTGGTACTTTGAATTCTATTGTTATGAGAATATTTACTTTTTTAATTAAAGTACCCAAAAGGTCTTTAATATAAAGTATGTATTGATTTTGAGTTCTATTTTTGTTTGTTGTTATATTCTTATATAAAAGCGTAACAAAAGTCAACATGTCTGGCACCTGTTTTTGACATTTTCCCATTATCCTTGGAGCACAACGGGATGCCGCCATGTTTGAAATGTTCAAACAAAGTTCATCCCTTACAGTAGTAGAGAAAATCGATGCTGAGTACACACGCGTATTGTAGGTGGAGCCAGCAGAATGCCAACTTATCCAACTTGAATCTGTTAGTAATTTGAGCATAAAATGATGGTGCCTTTCATGCACATTTAAATGCAAAATCTGGTTGTAAGTCTGTAATAATTTTAAAGGATTCCCATGAAAATCAGTGTCAATTAATGAGTTGTGCAATTGTGTAATTTCCAGGACGTTAAACAAACCACACACATAACAACAAAAGTAAATTTGTTCTGGTATTTAAATGCTTCACTGACTTGCAATCATAACTAAAGCATTATCCATACTATTCCAATAGATAGTATATTTGGCAAGGAAGAAGGGTGTTAATAGACTAGATACAACAGCAACAAAATTGTCTGTGTATGATGACGCACTTGGACTCATCCGTTTGCTGTCAATGGCAATTGTTTGAATTGAATTATTTTTATTTGATGTTTGGGTTACCACCGACAAATTAGCTACGTCAATGACTGTGAACCTTATGCTTATGAATGTACGCGAACACCCGTCATAACCACCCACTTTTGTTTGGCACGCGTCCATGTCACGTTGTTCTCATCGTGAGTGCGTAAGTTCATTTCACATTTGAAATGGAAAACAAAAATATCAGTAAGCCTGAGGCGCGAAAAACCAAGTGAAGTCGGGAACAATATGTTAGCCGGATAAGCAAACCTTTTTGATTGCTTGTGAATCAGCACCCAACCCCCTCTTTATAGTCCTTTCCCTCCTCCTCCTTCATGTGCTATAGTTTTAGTTCGCACGCGTCATACGCGCAAGTTCTTGATGACAGTAATCATTTTTGATGCACCATCATCCATCGACATTCATGTCCTGCTTGCTGCTTCTAAGGACCAAGTACCTACAATTTAGTTTTATCATGTATTTCAATTTTCAAATCTGACATTCTTAAGTGAAATCTTGTTACAAACCAATGTAAACACGATTGTTAATTTGCACACGTCGAGCTTGTTGTTGATCCTTTCCCTCCCCTAATATAAGCGACAATTATGTTATGTTCCTTATACCTTTAGCGCGTGTCCTTCTGGTGTTCATCATCATTCTACAATAGTTGATGTTTGTTGTACTTATTGTTATTGTGGTGTTTATATGGCATTTGTAGTGAATAGCGAGTCAGGCCACAATTAAATTATCAGATTTCATTCAATGATTGCCTGCCTAAGTTTATTTTAAAATTATTTTCATGTTCTCTCAATTTTATTATGTTTCTTATTTTTTAGATGACCAAGCAATGAATGAATTTAGGGTGAAGTGGTGCTGGTGTTAAGGTGTGTGGGAAAGCATAATATTATGGTAACTTCAAATGAATGAATACAAGGATTTACATAAATAACTTAATCAAAATTAGTGGTGTACATAGTATGTTTGGAGATCAATTAAAAGTAGGGTAATTTCTTGAAATCATGAGGCGGTGGATGGAATTAAAAGCAAAATAACTTATAACAATTTAAAATCTTAAAAAGAATGTTGAAACATATATAAATTCACTTCCAGAAGCGAGAAAGTTATCTGAAAGACATCCATTGGACGTGGAATAGAATCTTAAAATCAAATAGAGAAAGGAATTGCTCACCGGTTCCAAGTACAGCAAGAACTTGACCCAAGCTTCTCACTGCCATACCTCCGCTGTGCTGTGTTCTCAGAAGCCCGTTCAAGCTGAGAAGTACGCCAAAAGACCGAACAAATGCAAAATAACACGGTGTTCTAGGGTTTTGCACTAAAAGAAACAGAAGAGTAAAGGCACGACGCAAATATCATTCCAAACAAAGATGAAACTATTTAAATCCAACGTATTCTCAGTACTGCTCTACGGATGCGAGACCTGGTTTGTAATCAACCATCTAACTGGAAAGATTCAGAGCTTTGTTAACAGATGCCTGCTGCGTATTCTCAGGATGTGGTGGCCAAATGTCATCAGCAATGACGATTTATATAAAAAATGAAAACTAGAACCTATGGCCAACTATATCAAATTACGAAAATGGTGATGAATAGGCCACACATTGCGAAAAGATGCCACAAAAGTTTGCCGACAAGCTCTTGACTGGAACCCCCAAGAAAGCCGTAATAGGGATCGCCCTAAGATCACGTGGAGAGATCTTTACAAAAAGAAATTGATGAATGCGGAAAATCATGGAACGAGTTGAAGATGCTAGCAAAAAACAGGACCAGATGGATATGCTTTATTGATGATGATGATGAAAGGACGAAGGTTGGATTCATAAGAAAATATCTTCGAAATCTGAAATTATTTCTTAACAAAAGTCTTCATCAAAATACTCTTTTCTTGAGTCTTCATTTCCTTATTTATTGAACAGAATACCCATGACCTCAGCTTGTCACTGAGTAAAGAACTCCATTACAAGCAAAGAAATCGTTAAAAAAATTAACTTCATTGAAACATTGAAACTCCATATAAATGCCATCTGATCCTTAGGATAATAGGATATTAGACCAATGCTTTAGAGGAGGATAAACCATTTGGCAAGAAGAAGCTCCTTCAACTAGAGATAATAACCATTGGCATAATCAATTGAACTAAATATTTCTTCTATTCTTTCCCAACACACTTTCATTTCTTGTAGTATCTCTTCCATAACGCTTTAATAACCTTTAACATTTAACATTCACTTAAACAACTCACCAACCATTTTGGACACCGTAAATATGTTAAAATTGTGTGATGTGTAATGATTTCTATATTCCCAAGAGGGATGAAATGAAGCTTCTGCTTATGATTGCCATGTCTGGAACGCATCGATTAGCACCAGTTAAGAGTACAACATAGCCTGCGGTTAATGGTAGTAGAGCAAGGTCGACCCTTATTCTTATCATTATCCCTCTGTGATTGACTCGAGTGGGTTGTTGTTTTGTGATGGTTTGTGCATGTGTGAAGTGAAGTGTGTTTGTTTATTTGACTATTTGTATTACTCGCAATTGTTTGTCAGTAACTTTACTTTACTTTACTTACTCGTACTTTAGACTCCTTTATGCAATTATTTGTGAAATTGTTTATTTTGATGCTTTTAATCTGCGTGGCAAATCAAATCAAAACAGAAACTGATGCTGACGATTTCTATATCATGGGAAAATTCAACAAAAATGATATAGTCAACTTTTAGTTTTTTATATATACAATATCTATACAATAATCTGTTAAGGAAATAAAACCAAATTTCTTCAAATTTTGAAAACGAAAGAAAGTATTTAAATAAAGCTATTATAATAGTATAGAATCCTTTATCATTTATTTTAAATGCAAGATGGGATATGTGGTAGATAATAATAATAAAGTAGCAATAAATGCAGATTACATAGTCATCATATCATACAGTGCATCACAGAATCTTCAAGAACAAAAAAAAAAAAAAAAATGATGAATGCATGGATACAGATTGATGTCTGTTTAAACAAGATGCACCTTAAAGCAAGGAAACTGTTCCCAGAACGCCTCCTTTATACGACAATGCGATTCAGTCAAATACCCCGAAGGCTTACTTGGAAAACCCACATTAAGACAAAATAGATGCAGCTCCTTGTATCACGTTATCAATTTAGACAAGAAAACAAAAGAGTATTTATAAGTATGTAGCTGTGGACGTTTGCAATGCAACTTTGGGGAACGGCATTATTTGTCTCCAATGTAGAGATACCAATCGGTGACTCCACGTAAAAGCAAGTGCCTTTTGGTTTGTAGTCAATTTTTAAAATCCAATCCTCGGAAATAAAATACGAAGAGACTCAGTTAGATAAACTCGTATCATAACCATACCAAAGACTTAATAATATGTGTATGTCTGTTAGGCAACAGTACATATGTTAGGCGCCTACAAATTTTTCATACCAAGGACCTTCCATGTAGATCTTAAGATTTAAAAATTATACTTATATTGTACTATAAAGTATTATTCTGCTAGCTAACTGGAGCCTCACCAATCCTATAATGTAACAAATATATTACAAAAAAAAAGCCTTAATTCAAGATCTTTCTATATAACTAAATTACTAATAACTGAGTACGCCAAAGAGTATTGCGCTCTTTGCTCTCTCCTTACTATAAATGTTTGCAGTCGCCAAAAGATAAAAGGCGATCTATATAGAAGGCAGGACAACGTCTGCCTAGGTCAACTAGTCTTAAATAAAATATAGCTAAAACAAAAAGTCATAAGAACTTTAAATAAGTTTGTTGGAACCATTGGTTGATCGTAAGAACCTTAAAAATGAAAATTATACAGTATATAATTTATCTTGGCACTCACCTAGATAGATGTGTCACCTGTCGAAATCATATCGAAGCTAAAAAAGACATATGAAACCTCTTGTTAATCAAATCCAGATCTGCCCTAGCATTGAGTACAAGATATTACTGTATAACTCCATTATTAAACCAATCCGAAATGTAGAGCAACGCAAGAGCGAGCAATATTTAAATTTGAGAAAGAGGTTAATCCAAAATGCTTAGAATAATCACAGGCATTGCTTATAAAAGACGATGATGTTCTAAACGGGAAATAATAAAATTAAAGTTGTTCTTATAGTTATTACAAAACTTTTTTGTTTTTTGTCTTATCGAACTCAAATTTGGACATTATGGTACATATTTAGTATCCATGTAAATTTCAAGATCCTAGGAATACCAGAAGGAGTACCTCCCATACAAACACAAATTCAAATTAAAGTTCTGTTTAGTGCATTACTTTTAAATTGCATTTTTTTCAGTCAGGTTTTTGATTTTTGAAGTCAAACTTCTTTAGCGGCGTTGGGCAAAAATTTAGTACAAATTTTGAGTGAAAAAGTACAGATTGTAACGTTTATCGAATTCTGTATCTCATGAACCGCACTAGGAAGACACTTGAAATTTTTACAGAATGTGTATTTCTTTTATATATCCATATCCCCAACAACTAATAAAATTTTTGGAAAATCCACCCGAAAAGTCTCAAAAAAGACATTACATTTCCACAACAACAACATCCAATTTGTGTGCGTAAAAATGTTTATAACAACAACATGCAAGCAAACAGCTTGTGTGTAGTACAAAAACAAGCGAATCTACGAAGAAAAGAGAACGAGAAACACACAGAAGCTCGTTGATGATCTAATATAAATGTATATATACAGACGGACATACAGACAGACAGAATGACGGACAGACAGTCTGACAGAATTACAAACAGACTCGTCGAGCTGATGTAGAATATATTTACTTTAAGTGGTTTATGTGGATCGATTATACAATCAAAGATCACAAAGAATATTAAATATAAATTTGTAATTGTTTTGAGATGATCTAAAACGCCAATGATAGTAATATTAAGGATCTATAAGTTTATCGTAACAGTGAGTTGTCATCTGACTGATTCTGTTATTAACATTCTGTTGCCAATGAGAAGAAGAAGACGTCGCTACAAGATCGTCAACGAATATACGCCGACTGCAAAAAAGTATTCGTGTCAACAAACGTTCAGGGGAACGGGGCAAGGGGAATTTCTTTTTTTCCCCCGGAATAATATTAATAAATAATTCTGTAAATCACATCACCATTTTCAGATTTCTGGAAAATGTTCACGTTCGACACCGTGGAAATGCCCATATGTTACGATAATTGGCCATGCCTTTTGTAATGCAATTAATAAGATAACACTCCCATATTATACTTTCAATTTTGGCGCTTAAATGCCAGCGCCATCTATGCTCCCCAATTTTGTTAAAACAAAAGCGCCATCTCTTGCTTTAGTTTGGCTTAAAGTGGTGCCAAACGAATTTATTCTTGGTCATCACTCAGTGAAGTGGAGCTTTGTTCATTTTTAAGACATTTTCATGAAGCATTTTCTGAAACGGTTTCAGTTGCTTAACAAGTTTCAATGATAACGAACGTTTTTTAAATCATTTTGAGTTTATCAATTCCAAAAATGTGAAAAGATCATTAAAGAAGGAACTGATAAGAAAATATAGTAAATTCAAAAGCAAAGCAAATCAAATTCAAATGCTTAAAAATGATTTAAGTGATTTTATGAGTGTCTTATAGTATTTCTTATGCATATATGTGATATGCACATATATGTGAGTTCTTCTTGTAATTTATAGTTGTTGATGTGCTTCAATGTGCTTTTTTTACGTGTTGATGAATTAAATTAGAACAAATGCAATGCATTTTCCTGTGTATGGCACTTGACATGAATTGTTTAATTAATTCACATTTGTTACGAGTATTTCTCCGCTCTTTCTTTATTTTCTTTTTGTTTTTTTTTTTGCATTATTTGCGCAATGATGCAGTGGCGTAGTTTATCATCAACAAAAACAACAACAAAGATTAGTTACAATTTGTCACGTTCGATGGCGTCTACTATGGCAACCCAACAATTGTTTATATGGTAAAATGTATTGTGTAAATACAAACACGATCACGTCTTAGAGTGTTGTACTACACAGTAAACTTAAAATAAATAAATGAAAATGAAATAAAATATTATTAAATACCAAACAAGTAGTGGACTATTAGTGATTTTGCATTCATGCGAGCAATACACATAGTGTACCTAAACAACAACAATCAACTAACTAACCAGCAACATTTGCAACGCTTGTTTATTTTATGAATAACAAGAAAATTCATTGAGTGCAAAAAAATATAAGAAAATATATAAAAAATTATAATAAAAAAGGTGTAGTGTTTAATAAAATAAATAAAAATAATAAAATAAAATGAGTAAAATACTTATAAACGGAATTCATTGATTAAAATTTTTATTGTGTTTTTTTTTGCTTTTAAGAATATCAACAAGTGAACGATGGAAGAATAAATAGACTGTCAAACTGTTGTTGATTGTAAAGAGAATCATCATCCATCATCATCATATTCATCTTCATCTTCATTATTTCAAGTGATAATGGAATAAATAAGCATAAACAAATGAATGAAAATATAAAGAATAATACAAGTACTAGTATATAGAATAATAAATAAAAACAATGCCATGTCATTGCCTATTTAAGTGTTTCAATGTGCGAATTTGGGGGCCACCAAAGAAGCCGATAAGACTAGAACAACGACAATATCGCTCTTCTTTTATGCCGGTTCTTCTGGTTGTTTCTCGTCGTCGTAGTATAAATACAAATCAGTGACTTAAAACAAATAAATAATGATTTAAAAATAAATAATATTAATATTAATAATAAATACGCAATTTTAAAATTTATAACAAAAAAAAAACAAAAAAACTGATAACAACAAAAACAAAATTGAAGGGCGCCAATTCTTTAAGTTATTTTCACTTAATTCTTTATAAATAAATATTTATAAAACTAATTGACAAGACAATTTTAAATAAGTAAATACAAAATAAATAATATAATAAAAAAATGGCATGCAATATTAAGAATCAGAAGGAGAAACAGTTGCTAATTAATGACGTGGTCGGTGTTAATATTATTGAGGAGGAATTCAACACTCGGAATGATGAAAGGAAAACATTGTTAGAAAAATCTTATATGAATGCAACAAAACTTTATAAAGTTTTAACTGATAATCATCATGATGACAATGGTGATGGTGATGGTGTTGGTGATGATGATGATATTCCTACGAATAGTGTAAATAGTAAGTATTCTAAGTATCTAAGTATATTGACCAAAACACACCCATTGATGGGGTTAAATACTAACGAACCTATAATAAACTAAAAACAAAACAAAACAAAAGAAAGCAAGAACATTCGAAAACATTAAATGAAACCAGTTTCAATTTCACAGTTGCATAAGTTAATAACAACAGAAACAAGTATGACTATTGTATACCCTACATTTATATAATATGACAGTATGGAGTAATCAAATTCAATAAGAAATGACTTAATATGTTGTGACGAATTCCTGTTCGTCAACGATAAGCAAAGATTTGCTTTGGGGCTTTTCCTTCTAGTACAATTTCCCTTTAGTTCTGAGGGCTCATGGCTTTGCTGCTGCACCTTCCGCTCAGAAAATAAAAGACAATTTATTTATAATCTACGTTAACAATATTTATTTTTCAAATTGAGGTTATATTCTTCTCAGAGATACTTACATATATCGTAGTGGTCAATAAGTTCTAAAAACCATGTGTTTTTTGTATTCGAGCGAACAAAAAAAGCAAAAGCTATTTCTTTTAACCAAAATGCTTAAAGAGACTTGAAAAATGCTATGTTTTGCAGGAGATTTTAATAAGAATTGACTTGACTATGAGATGTCCTGCATTCACAATCATTACGAAGCTTAAATGTGATTGCTGACAATTGTTATGAAGCTTCAAGATTGATATATGTAGAGGACTCAATTTTTTTATCACATGTTTGACGCTCGACATGCCCTGCCGTTTTCATCAACGGTGATTTCATTCCAAACAGTACCACTGTCAAGTACCTTACGACCAAAAGAAAACAGTTGGACCTGAAACTTCGAGTTTCAGAGTTGGCTGCTCAGCACAAATTCGAAGCTTAACCAGCGAAATAAGCTGTTACTGTACAAGGTCATACTGAAACCGGCTTTGGGGCACTACTTCCAAGTGGCCACTTCAACATGATTATTTTGAAGCCACTCTTTTGTCACTGTGGCAGTATGTTTGGGATTGTTATCGTATTGGAAAACTAGGCCTTCCAGATTTTGGTCCCAAATTCTGCAATTTTTCCAAGGCCATCCCCAAAAGGCCAAAATACTGGTTTGACATCTATTCGCCATTTAATTTTAATGATATCTCCAACACAATTTGTATGCCATGTTATTAAGTAGGTCGATCAATAAGTCCTTCGAAAAAGATATTTTATATAATTTTCTTTTAATTTTTCAATATAATCACTTTCAAGGTCTATGGACTTTTCTATTCTTTTTTCCAAATTTTTTAAACCATAGGATTTTGGAAGTTTCTCGAGATAAGCTTTTGTTTCAATGATGACCTTCTACTTCGATGTGAGAAGTCGTCCACCGAGCCAATTAGATTTTTCACTGTCAAATGTAATCGTTCTTTTAACTTGTCGATCTTTAATTGTTTCTCCTTTTGTTTTCCATGTCCATTGTGTTCCGTTAGAACCAAATTTTTATCTCATCAGAACAAATATTTTTTGTGTAATATTCCACAGTAAGTTTCATAGGTTTTCCCGAAATTCAAGCGTAGAGATTTGAGTCATTGGGTTAATAGTAGTTTTTTAACTTTTGAACGACCATTAATTCACTTTTTGAACGCAACATTTTTCTAATTGCTTCGGTTGTTACATCAATATGTCACTGGTATTTTTAAGATCATTGTTTATTTTTACTTCATTGTCATATATGTCAAATTTTAGCTGTACAATTTGTCTTTGAACCATCCATCGCATTCGAAGTATGTCACCAATGGCGATTTGGGTGATTTGCAGAGCAATTAATCTTTCTATTTCCTCAATTTTTGGTGGAATGTATGCTTTCATCTAAGAAATTTAAAATCACTTTTCAAAATATACAACAACACATTTCCTTAAGTAAACAACCTTTATTCTCTTCTAGCGTAACTAAAAATTGTATCATATGATCAAAAAGTTGAGTCATTGTAAATGTTGACAAAAATTTAAGTAGAAATGTTTACAAATTCCCGACACACACAGATTCTCTACGTTTCATAATATTTTCATATTGCACCTACAATATTTTTTTTTCTTGATGCGGATGGATCATTATTTTCGGGGATTGTGTGATTGTTTCTATTAGAAGGAAAATCATAAGAATTGTCTTTGCCGGATATTCAAAATTATTGAATTTATAGGTGATTTCTATTGTAAATCTCTATGGGGGAGGAACATGGATTTGAATAAAACAAATTCGATCTGCCCCCCAAAACAGACTGAAACAAATTATAATTTTTAATGCATTTTTAAATGGAGTATGAGGCAGATTTATTTATTTATGGTATTAATTAGCTATTTTGGATATGTTAACAATCTGGAAGTTATTGGGAAATGAGAATTATAAGAAAGTTGGTCACATTAGTATACGAAAAGATTTATCTATAAAAAATCAGCTCAAAAAATAAAAACTATATTTGTATGTATTAGTGGATGCACAGGCAGACATTGCTCGTGACAGTTAAAGATTATTTTTAATTGGGGTTCTGTGATAGGAGAAGCATTATATTAAACACTTTAAAGTTATGGATACTCATATAATGAATAATTTTTGACTAATTTTAGTACCCTAATCATGATAAATATGGGCGTAATTTAAACTTAGCGTAAACTGTACTGTATTTAAATCAACAAAGTCTCCGACTTAATAATCTAAATGTAATAATATCCATATAAAGGTGGATTGTCCAACCCGCAGCAATAATGAAGTCTGAATGCAGCCCAATGCGACCCAGATGCGGCCAATGTGATAAGAGAGGAGGAGGCTTGCCACTGAAGTACAGTGGGTAAAAAACCTTTTTTTTGCACCACTCACAGTGGATTCTTCCAAAGTGGCCCGCAGAATCAAAAAAGTTGATATAGAGAGTCATATAGACATGGTGATTGATTCCAAGTTTTGAAATACATGACTTTGTCCATTGAGAATGTAGATATAATCTGCATTGAACGATTCAATACACTGACATAGGAACAAACTTGCTGCTTAGCCTTAATCTCCCCACTTTTTCATCATTATTACTTACATCTTCACAAAGTTTATAGACTTTATTTTGCACATACATAAATGAGTGGGTAACATGGGTGTAGAGTATTAAGAAAACAACGAATAAATAACTGCAACAAAATCGTGGCATAACATTATTTTGTTTAACCATAAATCAATGACACTTGCTATACAAGAAAAACAAAACAAAATAAAATACAAAATAAAAATAAATAAAGATTTAGCAAAACAAAAAAGTAGAAGAACAACAACAACAGTAAAATTTTAAAAGCCGTTATGCATGCAAGTAAACATGACAGTTAAACTGGTTCATAAAAAATATTAAAGATTCAATTTAATTTTGTTTAGTTTTATGTTGTTCGCTTTTTATTTTTAATTATAATTTATTTTTAAATTGTTTTTTATTTTTGCAATATTTTTTTTTTGTCTTCGTTCGTTGTTTTTTGAATAAATATTTAATTAGTTGCTTTGCCGGTTTTTCGTTGTGTTTGATGCAAGAAAATTTGTTGCCTTTTTTGTGCCTTAAGGTGAACGAACGACGAGTGAACCAAAGACTTTGTATGAACGCATTGCATTCACTTATAGTTGATGTTGAAGATTTTGAAGTCTGACTGTGCCAGGGGTGGCGTATACATGATTTATTATAAACAAAGACAAAGTCATGGACGACAAAGAATTAGAAGAAGAATTATGCCATTTCTTTGCTTTGAACTGTTAACGAGAATAAAAGTAACAAGAAAAGTATAGACAAAGAAATGTTTATAAAAATAACAAAAAGTGAAAAAGGCAACAAATTATTTTGGCTCACTAAATGCTTCAACGAAAATCTTGTATTAATGGAATTAAATGCAATTTCAAAACGGTTTTTAAACTTTTATGTGAATATCTTAAAAAAATTGAAAAGTTTTCAATGCAAAAACTCATATAAGTTTATATGGTTGATACAGTGCTGTGGAAAAAAAGGAACAAATTTGGTCATACCAAAATTGTTGTATGAGGTAAGAAATGCGCTGCCACCGCGTCAGGTATGAAATTTTTTGATTTACGGTAATTGGCTCAGGAATAGCCAACAGTGAAGACCTAATGAGTAAATGGGCTGGAGTCAAAGCTTCTCCATTATTCGGGTCGTCTGAAATTGGAGTTAGTGGCCGAGAGTTCAGGATCGCTTCAGCTTCCAACGCTACTGTCTGCAATTCTTCGAACGTCAAATACGTATTGCCCATGTTCATTACTAACAAGTGAGGTGCTCGAGGGGGAATGAATTTAAATTCGAAATTAACTTTAGAACTGAAGTCCTGCAGCTCGTTCACAGCTTCCTGCTTAAAAAACTGATGTTTTAACTCGTCAAGCTGGGAACGTGCACCAACAAAGTTTGTGGCGTTATCACAGTATATCCGCTATGGTACTCCTCTACGTGAAATAAAGCGCCTCAAACAAAGAACAAATACGTTATTTGAAAGATCAGAAAGAAGTTCTACATGAATGGCTTTCGATGCAAAACAAACGAATACTGCTAAATAAGTATTGTATGGAACCTTGCTTCGAATTCGATATGAGGTTAGGAATGGTCCACATAAATCAACAACAACAACTAAGAACAGCCGACTTGCCACCAGTCTATCACTAGGTTAGGGAACCCATTATCTGTTGTAGTAATCGAGGTGTGTAACGGTAACAGTGTGTACACCGTCTGACTACTTTTCTCACAATTTCTCTAGCAACCCAAACTTGTAAATACCTTCTAGTAAATAGCATTGTTTAAAAAATGGAAAAATCAGATCACAGTCTATTTCGATGCGTGCATAACAAAAGCAACAAATCAGTAATTTGGTATTTGAGGCCTTATTTCTTATAACGGTTGGAGAGAGATTGAAGTTTTTATATTATTAATAGTGGTGTAAAGGACTATACTCCATTCTATTTTTATAGCTAACCTTGATTTAGTATGCCAATAAGACTTCTTTAGCACTTCTAATGGGGTTAAAAGTTCTCTAGAATTGAATAATCATAAAAGCACTCTTGGTATTTAAAAACTATTTAAGACCAAATACAGACATCTTCTATCTTCGTATATACTACATATGTATATATAAATGAATTGCTGTTCAATTGTTATCAACGGACTCGCTATTCCATCTGTTGCGCATAAAAAGTAAAAAAAAAAAACCTGGCGTCATAACCGACGCTTGTCAGAAGATACAACATGACCGTGCATAAAATATCAATTCTACTCCAGCGCAATCTGTTCTAGTTACAGCTGTTTTCTGCTTATAAGCTGTCAAAGTGAATACTTTAAAAAAAAAAGCGCAATTATAGTTTAGCAAAATGTTTAGTTCACTTAGTTATATAATTAAAACCATGCCACCAAAGCGAAGCCACTTCAGTCGAAAAACTCATACAGCACAGCGCATGGCGGCTGCTATTTTCATGTAGAATGTTTTTATGCTCATTCATTTTGTTGTAACTCACCACCAGATGGCGTTGTAGAGATAACTTTCTACACTGTTGAACCGATAATGATGTATAGCTTTACAGCAGAAACACCCGGACAACGCAATGAGCGACTTGATACTAACGATCAAAACTCAATCATTTAAGAGAAAGAACCGATTATGAGTAGATCAATGACATACAATTATCACACACTAGATTAGATTAGATTAGATTAGATTAGATTAGATTAGATTAGATTAGGGAGAGAGCGGTAACCAGGTAACCTCGTCACTGCAGCCTTGAGTGCGCCTATTGTGACAAACCCCGTAAATAAGTTCCTCCGAGATTTTGGTATTCATTAAGAATTCTAAGATTTTCTTCGAAAATAGATCTGCAATTTCAATTGGTTCCAGCAAATGGTTTCCAAGGTGATGGAGCCTGCTCCAGATCAGGCCCTCGCAGTGACATAGAACGTGCTCTGCTGACTCCTCCTCCCCAGTACAGAGTCTAGACAGATCACTGCGACTGATTCGCATGTTATGTAAGTGTTTAATCACTCTGCAATGTCCTATCAAGAAACCTGACACTATTTGAATACCAGTCCGTGCCAGTCCTAGTGATTCTTATGTTCTTTTCGAGATCTAGTTGGCAGGAAGATTTTAGCCACTCTAGCATTTCTCATATCCACGCGATTTGTCATCCAGCTATTGTTGGAGTTTGGATTTCGTCGAGCTCCAAGGCAATTCGCAGAATAAGCACTTTAGCAGATCCTTTTCTGGCGAGTTCATGTGCCACTTCATTCCCGAGAAATCCATTATGTTCAGGCACCCACACTAGGTTAACCTGGTTGCTTAATGCAAGTCTTTGGAGTATCACACACTAACTAACGCGCCGGGCATCGATAGTTACTCATAAAATAATATCCAAATTTCCTACCCATGTTTCTTTGCATTTCAATTTGTTCTTGGAAACAGAAAGAAACAAACAAACTTAACTACTGAATGTAATACAAAAGACAAAAAAAGTTGACTGTATTTAAATTTCATTTCAAAATAGAAAAATTGTTGTTTGAAATCATTTTTTATGTTAATTTTTTACATTACTATACTTTTCCAACTTTCTTATTTTAAATTCCTCTGCATTAATAATGTATTTATACGCATCATTGCAATTTTACCGGTCAAAAATTTTCACGCAACAGCAACAGTTTTTACTTTTACATTAACAACAACAACAACAACAACAGCAGCAATATCAGCAACATGCTACCTATGGCCATCATTATCAGTCTCATTGCCATGATAATTTTCAACTACAATAGCACTCACATGATAAGGACCAAGAAAAAGAACAGCAAAAACCCAAGCAAACCCAATCACAACAAATTCGCAAAGTAGCATCAAAGAAAGACGAAAGAGAATAAAAACATTGTTCGATTGTGCTCTTAAGAGCAGCAAGCACAACAACAAAAGCATTTGCAAAAAACCAAAACAAAAAGAGAGTGTAGTGGAAAATACGAAATATACGAAGAAGCTGAGACGTGTGACGCTTTCAGCGACGTCAAATACGATAAACGCAGCTTCCTCCATTGTTATATGTACGAACGAATTTATTGTTGTTCGAATTGGCCTAGTGGACAAGTGCAGCCGAACTACAATAACAATATGGAAAGACACACTATCAAATGGTGAAGCTCTAAAGCTGGCGCAGCTGCAGCAGCATAAGCATATGAAGCAAGTGTAGGCAGAACTAGCAACAGCAAAAGCATATGTATGGTACTATGTTGGCAGTAGCAACAAAAGCATTTGATAACGACAGAAACGCAAGCAAGTTTAGGCAGAACCAAAAGCATCAAAAGCATATGGAGGCAGCATTCATCTTCTGTAATAGACGAGAAGGATGGATGGGTTCGATGTTGCTGCTGCTGCTTTCGTTTTTGATATCGTTGTCCACTTGTCGTTTGTTGTCGTCGTTGCCGTCGATGTTGCTGTTGCTTCAGTTGCTGCTGTTAGCTTTTACGACGACGCTGCTTTGACTTTAGCTTTGGCCGTGTATCGCTATTTGAGCGTAATATAAAATTATTTGGCATTTATCCGAGCGTTTTAGTTGCTCTCGGGAATTCAATGTGTGAACAGCAGCGCATTGATGACAATAATAATAAAAATAATAATACTAACAGAGAAGAAGAGTCAAAATATTTAAAAAAAATAAGAAGAAGAAAATACAAATCTCGCACAAAAAACGAAAAGAAAATCAACAAACACACATTCAAAAAGTTGGACAAACAACAACAGAAAAGTTTTCCAAAAAAGTATAAAAAAGATTTTTGTAAATTTGTGCGTGCTCGCCGCGCTTTTCTTCTTAGTTTAATGAGATAATAAAAACAAAAAGAAAATATTTAAAATTATTGCAAACATTTAAAAAAAAATATTTTAAAATTTTTGAAAATCTTAAAAATTTTATTTCAATTTTTTAGTGAAGATTTTGTTTTAAATTATTTTTTATTTCAATTATTAGATATAAATTAGAAAATATAGAAAGATGCATAGTTTTTATCCAATTGGACAATTTTATTTGACATAAAATAAAAACAAACACAACAGCAACAACAACAATTACAGCAACAATAATAACAAAAACAAGAGTCAGAATAAGCAAAAAAAAAACGAACAACAGAAATCATTGAAAATACTCGTACTACAAGAAACGCGCGGCAAATTTTCAAAAAAAAAAAAAAATCAACCAAAAAATAAAATGAAAAGCACACAGAAGGCAAAATAAAAAAAAAACAACAACAAAACACCCACACACTTAAGACTGAGCAAAAGATACTCGTACTCGTTTACCGTTCCTTAGTTTAATGTATTTATTGTCATCTTCTCATATACAATTCTTAAAAGCATAAAAGAGCAAAACAAGCAAAGCATTTCCCGCTGATAAATAGTAGATAATCTTCTTCTCCTACCACACATCACACACACATCACTCATCACTCACCACACACAATTTTCACTATATTTTCCTTCTTTAAATTTTTCTTTTATTTTATTATTTTTATTTTATTTATTTCATTTTTTATGTTAAGCATTTGTTGCTTTTGTTGTTATTCTGCTTAAAAATCATTTTCTTGTTTTGTATTTTCATTTTTTTTTTTTTTTTGGAACATGAAAACGTACACGTTTTTTGTATAAAAATTTTCGCGCCAATTGACATTTGTCTACCTCACTCAGTGGGTCGGTCTCCCATTCTTCTTGCCTGGCCTCTTTCTGTCTGCTTGCTTGTCGTGTCTTGTCTGTTTGTCTGTCTGTCTGTCTGTCTCCCTGTGATAACTTGTGTTTCTTGGCCAACAAAGCAGAAGCATAAAAAATCAAATACAATAAAATAAATAATAAAAATTTCAAAAAAAAAAAAGAATAATTAAAAAATATAAAATATTAAAAAAAAGACAAAATAATTTTTTTTTTTTGCAAAAAGAAAAGAAAAATGTTTGCGGCATACTATTTTGCAACAATTAAACTTGTTCGCAAAACGGGGAAAGTGTTTAATATATTATTTAAGTTTAGTGAATAATAGTTTTGTTTTAAGAACTGAAAAAGGTCATTTGATCTATGGTTTTAGAACTATAACAAGCCACTTAATCAATGTTACAATTGCCTTTTTAAATTGTTCTTTATTTGTTGTATGAAAGTTTTAAGTTTTTATAGTTAATAATATCAATTTTACTGATCAGAAATCAATTCCAGTTAATATTCTTATTTGTGATATAAATTCTTGTGAAAATAAAAGCTAATTTGATGACACTAATTTTTTGAAGATATTTCAATTCCCAAATGTTTATTATGTCTGTTGTCTGAAAGAATTAAATTCTTTGCAATAAGTGTATCGTTATCTTTGAAGGTTCCTAAGTTTGAATTAGAAAGTAAAAAAAGTCCATCCACCACGTATAGTTTTCGAGTTTCATTAAAATGAAGTTTTTTGAAAAATGTAGGAAAAATGTCCTATTGTTGATTGTTACGATATAATTTTATAATAAATAATTAATAATATTTTCGAGATAATTATATGTACAGCTATTGTAACTATTTGGTAGATTTCTTTTTTGCAAATGCCCGATTTTTTCTTGTATTCTGTACTATTTTTCCTTATTAGTAGCCAACAATAATCCCCCACCATTGCAGGGTCCCAACGGTCTTGACATCTCTGTATAATTGTTCAAATATCTTTGTGGAACCTCTTTCCCTAATCATATCTAACGGGTCCTACATCGAAAAAAAACACAAATGCAAATGTAAAAATTGAATGTAAAAAATGAACTTTTAGTGACATTTTAAAACCAATTTTTTGTGTCAGACTTCTTTCTTTCCAAGAATTATTTCTTATTATTAAATTATCGTTATACAATACAATATTACCCAATAGGGTATTTTTTAATAAATTTTTCCTCGAAATATATACTTGATGGAATTTTATTAATTTCTAATTCAAACATAGGAACCTGCAAAGATAACGATCCACCTATACGCATGTCAGTTACATTTTTTCAATTTTATTTTTAGAGTAGGGTTATTAACAGTCACAGATCTCCTATCCAAGTTTAATTTTGTAAAATTGTTTCAATACAATTTTAAGATTATAGAAGTTAAGTTTATTTTTTAGAATATTTAAAAGTTTTGACTTGATTTCATATATTAACATCCATATAAATTTAAGAATACAAAAGAAAATTGTATAATAAGTCTTCTTGGCAGTCGTTTAAAAAGGTCTTTGCAGGAAAATTCTAAACATTGAGCGAACACAAGATAATAATGAACAGTAATAACCAGTGCAATAATCATTTCGATTTGACTTGTCAGCTTTTAATTGCAAATAGCAGGTTCAATAAAATTCATAAGCAAACAAAAGCCCGTTACTTCACTTGATAAAAAGAAGTTGACATGTTAAGTTGCAAGTCAACTAGCAAAACCCAAGTCATGTATGCTCTTCAACTGACATAAGACACATAAATCAAAAACTGTATACTCACACAAACAAAAGACATATTCAAAAAAAAAAAAAAAAAACAAATTCGAAGGCTACAACAACACTTTCATTATGATCGTCGACAAGTTCGGACTAAAGTCAACTTGATCTTATCACCATTCTTATAAAAGTAAATTCGATCATTTAAAGATGTGACAATTGTCAATTGTTTCCCTTAAAACAGTCTACTTTATCTAATAAATCTAAGATTGCAGCCTTAGTTTAGTTATATAGTATAGTCTCTGAATGAAAAAATTAGAAAAAGGGGAAAGAATGTGGTAAAGAGCCTGTCAAAGTATACGGTTATATAAAGATCTGGATATAATGGGAGAAACTATTTAAATTAAACGTTCAAAATAAGTGACATAATATGGATTTTGAAAGCTAGAAGCGACTTTATATTCTTGAATGGACACAGAAATTCGAATTGTACGCTTTGTAACCTTAATGAAATTGAAAGTATCATACATTTCTTAGGAAAATGTCCCATAAAGAATCCGTAATAGATAATTTAGTAAATATATTTCAGGTCAAGAAGAACTATTTGCCATATTAAATGTTATAGGCATTAGTGGATGGAAAAATTCGATTCTATAAAATAAACAATAAATGTTACACGAAGCTTGCTAAAATACACCAGTCAAAACCGCACTTAAAAAGGTTAAGCCGTTTCTGAGATTAGCGTGCACAGACACAAAAAGGCTTACGATTTTATATATAGATTGAGGTTATAGAAGTCTTTCTTTAGATCGTATTAAAGTTTAGTTATGTTGTAGAATCTCTGAACCTAATTTCTTTGTACAATCTTAGGTAATAGAATATTTATATGTAGAATTCTTACAGTCACAGAGATCATATAAACTGATAATTGTTATTTAAGTTGTTATTATTGTTGTTGTAACTACTGGGTGCAGATTATACCAAAAAGAATAGGTGTATGATCTTTCCCGAAAGAGGTTGCATTCTTCCGAGTCGAGGAAATTGATTTTAAAATACTATGAGCTTTGCTTTGATGAAACTTTTATACTCTTTGATTACAGGAAATTTTCTTCGAAACAATGAGAAAAGCTTAAACATTAATAAATATAAATAAAATATTGATCAATTGATCATTTGCTAAATAAACTGTTTGTTCGTTCGTTCGTTCGTAAAAAAAAAACTTTTCATAAAAAGGTAGGACATTTTTTATATTTAATTATCATTTTATTCATTTAATTCAATAATATTTATATATTTATCCACTTCAGCTTTAATATCATCAAAATTCTTTTGTTTGAAATTCATAAAAGAGAATATTGAATGCCTCATTAACTCTTAGTTTTATCATGATCCCTTATAAATGGAAAGATAAACCATTTTTGCCAATATAATCTTTTAAACATATTTTAAATTATAATATCAAGAATAAAAATTTTGACCGATACATGATATTTGTAACAATTGACGATCTTTTTATTTTATATATTTTTATACATTTCACACTATTTGTGAAATGAATTATCACCTTGGTGTAAAATTCGCGATACATGGAATGCAATGCATCAGCGATTCTACAATCAGTCTTTGACATGAGCAAGTTAGGAAATGAAACACATTAGCATGATCAGCATAACAAAAGGAATCATTATTATCATGTAGGTTCGTCTCTCTGATTCTATATAGACAAGTTCCTCAGTTATTGCAATGATAAGATGAAGATTTGCGAAAAAAAATTGTAATATCAGACCTTTTGTCGCAGCAGCCGCCGTGTTTGGACTGAATGACTTCAGTCTATAAGCTCGATCTGGAGTGGTTACATGTATGCCCATGTCATGATTCTTATCATATTCTTCCTTCTTATATATTTTCCTTTGTTTTTAATTTTATTGTCCTGTTCTTTGATTTAAAATTTTATTGCCTTGAATCAAAAAAGCATCATAATAATTTGCAATGCGTCGTATACGTAATTTTATGCGCCAAACGCTAATCAAAATCGTTTTCAATTTGAAATCGAAATACAAGAAATCATAAAACACTCCTCCTCCTATGCAGAGTCATCATCATCTGTTGTTTTTATTGCCTCCATCTTTACCTTTCACTTTCAACACTCAATCAAATTCACTCATGTAATCAAATGTCGTTGGCTGGAGGAAGTTTGGGAAGAAACCAATCAAAGAACATATGTCGTATACATAATATCATTTATGTTATGTCTTTAAATGACAAAATAAACAAACAAACAAACAAGAGCAAGCAAACCAAAGAAATCACATCCATTGAACCATTTAAGCAACCACAAAAACAATAAATGACTAAATGAATGACTGAATAAGTGACTGAGTGACTGTGAGACAAACTGACTGACTAAATAAATGAAGTAATCAAAGTGTAAAGCTACCGACTTAAGGAAGTTTACCCCAATAAATGGGGCTATTTGTGTTTTGTAAATTTATTCGTGTGTTTATGTTTTTCCTGTTCACATATACCATATATACATACGTAGAGAGACAGAGTGTGTTTGTATTAGAAATGAATAGTGTGAGTGTGTGTATTTTGTATCCTTTTAGTGCGCATTAAATTTGATCAGATACGGTGAAATTATTCCATCAACAAGAAAAGCAAAGCAAAGCCAACAAGCAAACAAGCAAACAAGGAATAGCAAGCAGTAGAAGCAACAGCAAACCAAGTGCGAGTTACTATAAAAACAACAAACAAATACTATACTATATTATACTATACTAACTGACTGACTGACTGACTGACATACACTACAAGGACTTCCGCTAACAATTTGCATTACAACAACAGCAACAACAACAATGACAACATGGGTAATAACAACATACAGAGACATACACAGAGATACACACAGAGACAACTAAAGAACATAATTCTTGCCAATTTCTGCGTGGTGTGCATGCATACGCAACCGGTTCTCGCTTCCTACTCAGCTACTCGCAATCTCTATTGCCTGATTCAGAGCCTGCAACCAAACTCACAGTTACTCACCCACACCCATACACCTCCACTCACATGGCTATTACTGCTGGTGTATGAGTATTTTCCTGTATAACTTCCCGCCAGCATCATTTCCTCTGCTTCAACTTCTTGTTCTCTTTATCCATCATCCGCAGAATCATCATTATCATTTTATGTTGTTGCTCTGTTGTCATTGCTACTAAAACACAACACAACAAAAACAAAAAAAAAAAAACAAAAAATAAATAAAATCAACTTGTTTTCTCATAAGGTAAAATCATTCGTCGTTACTTAGTATATGTTGAAACAAGGACAATATGCAACGTGTTGCCTGCTGCCACTGTTGCACGCCACGCCACGCCACGGCACGACACGACACGTATGTCCTATGAGGACCTAATTCTCCTTCACTTACTCTATCCAAGTTACTCAAGCTATGCCATGCTGCTATGCTTTCGCACTTTGCTTGCAAAACTTTTACCCAACCTAACAACTATTCTATGCTCAATATCCCACTCTGCTATTCTCATACTCACGACTATATTCCTTGAAGAGGCCACTAGACGTACAACAATATTTGACAAATAGATTGGCCGCTTGTATGTTTCCGTCAATAATTCATTGGCCTGACAACCCATATAAAAATTGATTGCCAACTTAAGGGTAAAAAACCGCTAGCAATATATGGAAACCTTGCCATTCTGTCATTGAAGGTAATAAGCAAGCAAGTGTGCGCCAAAATGGATCGACCCTGTCGGAGTTTTTGCAGCAACTGTTTAAAATATCCTTTTAGGACTGGCAGTGAAAATCAGACCTAGGAACTCTGCCCTACCTTTAAACCAAATGACACATCCAAACCTTATACACACTTTATCAAGAACAGAGTTCGTAACATGACGGGAGTCTTAACGGGCACTGTACCAATGGGCTAATGGCTCTAAGTATGGTGCTCACTAAGACTTCTGTCATAGCTGCAGAGATTAAGAGGAAACAGAAAACAGCTAACACTTCCTTCCAGTTCATGTGATTGCCTTGCATTCTAGGAGGGTATAGACTTTGGATATAATCGCGACAGATGTATCTGATTGAAGCATGAAATGAACCTATTCTCAAATGCTTTCGGCATTTCGACCGATTTCTGTCCACATCCGAATAGCAATTGACGAACGGTATTGTCTATACAGAAGGGTGTAATAAATATCTAAATTTTTTTGATTTTCCATAATATATGTCATACTCTAATTGACCTAAAAATTATCACAAACTCGGCTATTGGGTTGTAATATATATTATACATCTATGGACCGCTTTATACCGACTCACACTCACTGATTCGCATTCATTGACACTCACTGACACTCACACTTCCTTCCACTTCCATTGACAATACGGAATGAAGGAACGCATGAAGCGTTGGACGTGTGTGTGTCGCCAGCGGCGCTTATTGTTTGCTTGCTTGTTTATTTGTTGTTTTTGTTACTCATCCATCGTTCTTTTTGTTATTGTTACTCAATGTTGTTGTTATTGTTATTGTTGCTCGTTTAAATGAAGAGTAAAACAAGGCAAAAGGCAAAGTAAAGTATCTAGTACTTGCCCCAAGTAGTCAAGTAGGCAGTCATCAGGCGGACGTGCAGTTAGGCAGGTAGTCAATGAGTCAGGCAGGTAGGGAGTAGTCAGTGAGGCAATTTCATGGTTTTTCACAACATTGTAAATCTGTTATCCTGTCAGTTCTTGTCTTTATATCCAAGTGTGTGTACGAGTATATGTGTAATTCACCTTAGTATGCATATTTTTTTTTTTGTGAGTAAAATTCACTTGGAGGCAATCAAGAAGGCAATTACTTGAACTCAATGATGGCATAAAATTTATGCGAATAAATTTGTTGTTACTGCTGCTTTCTTATTGTCCTTTCAACGTTGTCGCCATCTTCATCTTCATCTACATATCCTAGTAAATAACATCTTCCCTTTCTTCTCCTTCAAATGTCGTTGTCATTTTTATCTTTGTTATTACAGTTCACTTTCACTCTTGTGATTGTGGTTGTGGTTTGTGTCATTGTTATTGTTATTTTTATTATTTGTGCGGTTGATTGAAAGGAAGTTAACTTTTAGATACTACTACAGCAATATATGAAAGTCAGTCAGTAGGTGACTTCCCCATCTACTGAATATTAAGCAAGGTTTAGCAAAAATGAATTTTTACCTTTTTCAATCTTCACAAAATACAAGCAAATCACATTTGGTTAGCAATGAGTTGGAAAAACAGATTCACTCACTCAATTTATATTGAAATATACAAACATCAGCATACTAAATTTCATCCTGCCAATATGCCACATACTCCAGCACTCACATCCTATATCCTGCACACACACACTCTGATTACAGAGAAGGATGCTTAGTACATAGTATATTCATTCACATTCATTCATTCTGTTACTAGTATTTTGCCTTTTTATTTGTATTTTTATTTATACATTTATTTATTTCTATAGTATAGTATCTTTTTCCAATGTATTTTTCCTATTTTACCTATGTTATCAAAAAGCGAACATTTGCAACTTAATCAATAGCAACATTTCTAGCTTTTATGTCCTGTTTTTCTATAAAAGAGATACATTTTGTAATTTTTATTTTTATTTTTTTGTTAGAAATTCATGTCCTCACGAAGGTAACAACATTAAATACAATAACGACAACTGAATATAATAGAAAATACAAAAATATACAAAATAACAAAAATAAAGTGGTTTTTTTTTGAGTTAGTGGCCTAAATATCAAGAATTTTCCTTTTAAATATGAATAATGTCCCTTTTTTCTAAGAAAAACATCTTGTTAACAGATATAATAATCATAATAATATTGTGTGTAGATAATGCAGTTAAATGGACAAAAGATTGAAGTGAACAAATTGGTTTAGAGGAGGCTTAAATTGAATGGAATTTTATTTTTAAATAAGAAATCTTTTTTTACATACAATATTTTACCAAGAATTGCAAGAATGAAAAGTTGTTTGGATCTAATTTAATTTTGCTTTAATAATTTGTATCTAACATATCAATGGACTGTAAATTAGTTTAAAATCAGTAGGCATTCAAAGTATTTTAATAATACGATATAAGAATGTTTGAGGGCCTCATGCAATTGATAATAGAAAAGTATATATAAATCAATTGAACCTTTTATGCCAAACTAAGCTAAGATAATAGTTACTTTTTTTGTTTTAGAATAAGAATTTAAATATTTTGGAATAAGCTGAACGGCAGTGCAATAGAGCTGGAGAAACATCGATTGTTTGTATGGAAAACATCGATTGTTTGTACGGAAACATCGATTGTTTGTATGGAAACATCGATTGTTTGTATGGAAACATGTTTGTATGGAAACATCGATGTTTCTCCAGCTCTACAGTGCAATCCCTGAAATATGTATATACCAAAATTTAATAAAATGACTTACAAGAGATCTTCAGATCACTTGTTACTAATTACTATAATTACCTTTTCCTTTCTTTGCTTATTGACACATGATAATTTCTTTAGTTAGTCTTCATTTATTGTATTGCCAAAAAGGTTTGGATGTTTGAAGTTATAAAACTCTTAGAGTTTCTAAGAAATATTCACCTAGAAAGACAGACTATTATAGATCAAGTTCATAAGACGGTAATAGATAATCATTAGAATGTGGGAAAAACATGTTGACGCGCCATGAATTAGAAAATTGAATTCCAATAGGAGTTACATTCTTCTAGGATAACAGATTTCCAATCCACAACAAGCAATGTTTTTGGATTATATGTCATGGCTTCAAACAATATCCTTGTAGGGATTTGCACTGTGGCTGTATCGATTGCATTTTAAAACTACCGGCTATTGTTCTAATTGCACACTTAGTTGAAGCACAAGTATCGCGATAAATTTCACCTGCAAGCAAAACAAAGCTGTGACACAGCAGCACCTAATCGAAACTTTAATTCAACTTAACTAATTACTAGAGAGGAATAACCATACTCAATACCATCTACAAAATTCTAGCCACACTTATACAGAATAGGCTCCAGTGCGTTGAGAACGCTTTAAATGACGAACAGGCTGGATTTCGCCCCGAACGTTGTTGTGTTGACCAAGCAAATACACTTCGTATCATCGTCGAGCAATCGATTGAATTGCGATCCCCGGTTTACATGCTGTTCATCGACGTCAAGAAAGCATTCGACATGGATGGCTTTGAGTACTAAAGGAGTTCCCCTGAAGCTCATCCGCCTCATAATAGCGCTGTACGAGAACCCTGAGCTGGCGATTTTTCACAATGGCAGCATCACTGACTCGTTCACCACCAACACTGGTGTACGGCAAGGCTGCCCTCTATCCCCGCTCCTCTTCGCCATCGTGCTGGATTACGTCATGAACAGCCTCACCCAGCACAAGAGAACTGGCATTATGTGGAATCTCACATGGCATCTTGAGGACTTGTAGTTTGCCGATGACATTTGTCTCCTCACGCTCAAATTCTCCGATATGCAAGCGAAGGCGAACAACTTAGTCGCGCTGGCACGCACCGTCGGACTAGAGATAAATATTGTAAAGACCAAAGCCATGAGAGTCAATCACTCCAGTACAAGCCATATAATGATTGACGGCTGTGCGATTGATTTCGTAGAAAGCTTCTGTTACCTCGGTTGCACAATATCAACAGACGGAAGAGCTGAAGCGGATGGTAACTGCAGGTTGAGCAAAGCAAGGGCAGCATTTGGCCGGTGAAAATCAGTATGCGTGAAATCGACGCTACTATACGGAAGCGAAATATTGCTGGTCTCGAACTCCATCACGCAGAGACTTCAAGCTTTCGTCAACAAGTGTTTAAGGATCATATGCAGAATATTCTGGCCTAACAATATTTCCAACGAGGCACTATGGCATCTAACACATGAGAAGCCTATACTGAAACAAATTAAGCATAGGAAGTGGCGCTGTATTGGCCACACGATAAGAAAGCTGCCATAAAGCATCACGAGAATGTCTCTCGAATGGAACCCGCAAGGGAGCAGAAGCCGCGGACGGCCAAAGAACACTTGGAAAAGATCAACCTTGCGGGAACTAGCTGATGTCAACATCACATGGGATGGCGCTAAAACAACAGCCCAGAATCGTGTGCGATGGAGAAGCCTTGTGGAGTCGCTATGCTCCAATTAGGAGTTTAAAAGGAACACAAAAAAAAAAAAAAATACTTGCGAACTGACTGCCGATGAGGGTAGACTCAAGACACTTGTTACGCTAATTAGCTTATCTAGACTTTCTTTTTTTGTTAAATAAAATAACTTTCTTCTTTTTCAATATTCACACAGCTTCATTACTAAGCAATGCCATGATTCACCTGTGTAAGCTAATCAAGAAGAAATATTATTTATCAAACTCCACTTACTGTCCTCTTTCTGAAAACATCTCCACACACATATCAAGTATTCCATATGTATTTACATATAGTCACAGAATAGAAGAAAAATTATATACAATAAAATATCAAGAGCAGGAACAACAGAAAAAATCTGTGACACAAAATATTATCTTTTTCAAACCAATCCTTGTTATTACTAACTATTTCCTTCTAGATGTTAAATGCTTTCCATTAATAAAACTTACATATGAAAAGTATATAGATGAGTTGGATAAATAGTTGATTAGATTACCCATAATATGTGGAGTAATGAGTATCTTTAAGTAAGAGAGATTAGAAACAAACTTGACCAGAGAACAATAATGATTCAATGATGTCGATTTTTCTTCTCACAACAATAAGGATATTACATATGAGCTAATACTATAACAAAAGAATAACCAATATTTTGAACTTAATGTGAATTTTTCTCCTCTGAGAAACAATGAGTTTATATCATGTTTATATTGTATATTGAACATATACTTATTTT
This sequence comes from Amiota communis, assembly GCA_037043315.1. NCBI lineage: Eukaryota > Metazoa > Arthropoda > Insecta > Diptera > Drosophilidae > Amiota > Amiota communis. The sequence goes on along the minus strand of JBAMAV010001400.1, from coordinate 368,138 downwards.
CATAATGGATATGGGAAAATGCAAATGGAATATTTCTATATTCAAAGTACTGTCAACACAAATTTCAAGTTTACTCGTACCATTTCGAATTTACAATGTTCTATTAGTGTAAATCCAGCGTGAAAAGCATTAAAGCTTAATCACGTTGATTTCCGCTAAATAAACATTATTCTCCGCCTAATTTATAACCAAAAGTTATTTAGGTAAAACGCATTCGATTCACTTTAGATACATAAATCAATTAACAATAATTGTTTGTGATATGTAAACATTAAAAAATCGGTATAAAGCACGTTCAATAGTTATTTATTGTGTTAATCAAACAATAAATTTTGCATTTTATTTGCAAAGCGGTTATTTGATAAATAAACAAATTCATAAATAGAAAAACCTCAAATACACAAAAATAATATTAGAAACAAAACCTCATAATCGACAGCGAAAAAATAAATACAATTTAACTTGACAAATTTATGTGAAGCGTTTCAAAATGCGAAACCTAATACGAGTCAAAATGAATTCGTTTCATTTTAGAGAAAAATAACAATACATACTTTACATACTTGTACGATATTTAAGCTATATAAACAAGAAAAAAAATGTATTTTAGTTATGTGATTTAAAGATGAGATACTTTTGTATTTGTTGTTAATTAGTACACTATTTTTTATTTTTTGTTTTTAATATATTTTCTTAACAATAATCACCAATACGAGAGGTTTTAATTGCTATTTGTGAGCACTACAGTGGCAGACGAATTTCGTTCATTGACAATATCTTACAAGTTAATTATAAGATAGAAAACAAGACTATACTCTTTAACAGTGACTTATAGTAGGTAACAAAAATTATTATTATTGTTTAATAGTGAATAGTATATCAAATAATACATATATTTGGTTAGATTCTCCGACCCTTAAGCTTATGTGGATGGAGCCTCTTCAGTCATCTTCTAGCGGTTGTGTTTACAGCAAGAGCGTTTGCTAGGGGATAGTCGGTAATTGTCTCTGCTACTGTGCAAATTTATGGAATCTCCCACAAAGGGGACGTTAAGGTTTCGGTGTAGCTGGGAGTTTCAGATAAACCAGGGAGCAGCTGTTATGAATCGCAGGGTTTTGTTTTGCATTACATATTTGGATGCGTTTGATCTGGCTTGCTAACGCTGTACCCCTTAACCAGTTGCCATATCGCCATATAGGAACAATTACCGATTTGTACACCAGCACTTTGTTTCTCAAGCTTTTGATTTTCATTAGCCAACTTAGTTTTTTAAGTTTTGCAACGCATTTTACGTAGGCTTTCTTAATGTGTTCTGACCAAGTTAGTTTCCTATCAAGTTGCATGCCTAGGTAATTGTGATGACGTTTGGTCGGAATGGGACCACCGTTGAAGTAAAGATTTTCATTAGCAGATTTATGTTGATTTACTGTGATATAGTCCTGCAGAATAGCAGTGGCTTTAGAGGAATATTTGGAAGAGTCCAAAATTGCAGTGTCATCAGCATATGAGACCATCAGTAAATCCCGGTTATTCGGTGGTGGCATGTCACTTATGAAAATTGTGTACAGCACTGGAGCGAGTACACTGTCTTGGGGCACCCCTGCCATGATTTGTCGAATGGTAGACGTCACGTCCTTAATTGTCACCATGAAGGTCCTGTTTTCGAGAAATGATCTCAGGTTTACGTAATGTAAATATATTGAATACATGATGAGATGAATAGTTAATTGTCATATATTGATGGGGATATCAGTAAATACGAAAACTTCCACAGAAAAAATAATCATTCTGCAAATGTTGTAGAGTAAACTAAACTTTATTAACAAAGATAATAATAATAGGCGGCAAACAAGAGCGTTTTTAGAAATGTGTGTTCGGTGGATATTAGGGATTGGTCAGTGTGCTAACTTAACCTTAACCCAAATGAAAACATATGGGGTTTATTGACTAGATGAGTTTACGCAAGTCAGTTTCAAATGCAAAAATTGCCATTTTAAGGGACTTGAACAATTTAAAGCCAAAGATCCTAAACTATCGGTTTAACTCAATGAATACAAGGATATTTGTAGTTGAATAGGTCCATTCGAATTTTAAATTATTGAATCACTTTGTTGTATACAACACAAAGCCTAACAATAATGTAGAAATCTTAAAATTATGGATTGTTTGATTTACAAGTTCCCTTAGTGGTGAGCTGAAGAAACTTTACATTGTTGCGTGGTCCTCTCAGATTCTTAGGGCAGGAAAGTCATTCCAAGGTAGGCGCGTGTGACTGCTTGATTGTGAGAGTGTACGAGCTAGTGGGTTAGGATATTGCGTTGATATTTCTGCTTCAGTTGGGCCAGTTCAGTTTTAATTAGTGGGACGTTAAGGTCCCTGTGGATGTTCGCAATCGATATGTATCAGGCAGTTCTTGGGATGACTTCCATGTTACTTGGGCTAGCGTTCCCCCAAAGCTGGGAACCGTATGTCCAGATTGGCTTATATTGTTATATAGTAGCAACTTTAGATTGAGGCTTAGACCAGATCTTGTGTTTAAGAGCCAGAGGAGGGACTGGGCTTCTAATTTCATGATAATTTTTTTTTGCTATATGTGTTCGAAATTAATAAATTATAGTTGTTTTTGTTGCATTACAAAGCAGAATTAGAGCATTTTAACAAAAATTCTTATTACTCCTTTAATGCAAAGATTTGAATTGTTAACAGCAAGTTTTTTTCGCTGTGCTTTCATTCTATGATTTATTTTTTCTTTTACTGTCAACAACATAGATTTGGCGAGACTGAAATGATGAATATTTTTGACAAGCATTACACAAAGGCATCTAAGTATCATGCACTAATAATAAGTACATATACACGTATTTCAGACGGATTTGCGGTAAATTATGTATTCTTGATTATGGTAATAATTTAAAGTTAGTGAGACGAAACTTTTGATTGACAATTAACAAAAGATTTTTGTTTGATTAAAACGTTTATAGTAGAAGAAAATAAGTTCTTTTGTTGAAAACTTTTAGTGTAAGTAGCTTAACAATATTCAATATATGTACAATGATTAGACCAATCAGAAAATTATACACGATATAAATCAACGACATTCCAAATACAATATAATGATGAAAAGCTATTGTTTGGTTGGTTCGCTTTAAAATAGACTCGGATACAACGAAGAAGCCAGTACAAAAAATGGGGTTACGTACTAGATTTCAGACAACGTTTTTTTTTTTGTAAAAAAATTACTCTTAAAATTAAATATTTAAACGTACAAATAACGAAGTATCAGAGATCATAACATTCTTTAGGTTACATAAATATAAACATATTTTATTAAACATACCTTTTTTGGAAATAAAATCCGTAATTTTTGATTGTTTTCTTGATTGTAAAGTTTTATTGCAGCACTCTTTATAGGGTAAGACACATTTTTCTAACTCCCTAATAAATTTTACATGTCTTTTAATCAGACAATGTTAAACCCTGTTGAAGATTTTTGAAAGTTAAGCCTATGAGGCCGTGAAGTTTGTATGTATTTTTATATAGAAAATTCATTGAATACAAATGAAACTAATAATACCTTTAGCATACATACATATTCGGCAATTGGATTGGTCAGCTCTGTGTGTCATAAATATTGTAGTTGTCATATAAAATATAAATAGAAAATTAATGACTTCTGTTTAGAAATCATGTGCATTTCTTAAGTAAAACAAATAACAGTTTTCACAATGTGTCCAAGAATTAGATTGCTCGAACAGATATATCATGAAACTGACATAAGAACACAAATTTTGCATTGCTTGATAAATTTAAATGAGACCTCTTTCAAAAGAATGTAATATACATATATCACATAAGACTTTTGAATATATATTCAATAATTAGATTGATTGATTACTACACTTAAGATAAATATGTATTTCTTGATTTGGGGCCCAACTTTGCTGGTACTTCTTAAAGGCCTTTTATACGGTCAGTTCAGTCTCTGTCTCAGTCCATGTTATCGCTTCAGAAATCAAAATGGACTGGCAAATAAGCTGGGCCATTAGTCAATTTTTCTGTCATCGTTTCGGTTAACGGTGCGATAACATGGACTGAGACTGAAATGACCGTCTAAAAAGCCTTTTATTGGTACTTATGATTACTTTATGTGCTTATTGTTATATGATTGGTTTTAGGTAAAATTCTTAATAAATTTTTCTTAAAAACTGTGTGAAAGATATGATATTTTTGATGAAACCAAAATTAATTTTTAATGTTTTTTTTTACTTCACTTTTATACATTTTTCCGTATGCAACGGAAACTTAGACAAAAGGCCGATAGACAGATAAAAGGCAAAATGTCTGAAAGACAAAAATTATACATATGCATTAAATTTCGCTTTCATTGCTTTATGCTTTGGTTTCATATCATTGCAAGTACATACTATCTTCAGTAAAGTGAAACGGCATAAGCATCTGTTAGAATATCCAAAAGCCATTCTATTTTACATTATAAGTATTTTTTGTTTAATCATGCAATTATTAATATTATACATACTATTATGTGCTTATGTATGAATGAATGAATATACTAATCCCTCCCAACCATCCCATTACCATCACCAATAGTCATTTTAAACATTTAAGTTGACATATTTCGTTTTGAATTACAAACAGTAAAACAAAACAAAAAACAAAAAAATATTATAGTAAAGTGTAAATGATACCAGCAAATTAGCTGCGGGCAAAAAACAAACAAAAAATAAAGCGTCGGCAAATAGCAAAAAAAAAAAACAGAATAGAGTAGAGTAGAGAAACGAAACAAGAGTCATTCAGTCAATGTATCTCATGAAAAGAAGACAACTGGCGAATGAATGTGAAAGCACAATTACACACACTCACATATAAAAATACATAAATATTCATTCATATTGCACTCTAAGAAGGAAGAGTACGTAAATGGATATGTTTGAAAGCAGTGTTTCTTAAGCTTATGTAGTAGCTTGCAGACTATTTCAAGGATCATATGCAAACTTTATGTGGGCAATGTCCTTCTCAAAACTTAATTTTTGTCTCAATAACTTCTTTGGCTTTGGATGTTGAACCTTCATTGATCTTTGTGTACTATTCTCTCAATAAAATTGTTTAGAGATGACATGATGAATCACTAAAACTAATCGAACCATTATCTTGGGTTCACCTTTTTGAAAAATTCCTTTCGTATAACAAAAACCAAATTATTTTTCAATAATTGCACAACACAAAGTGAATTTTGTATAGAGACTACTTCTTCTAGTAATCGGAGATACAGATCGGATGTATGTATATGATTTTAACAGATCAGTTGCGTATGACAATAAGCTTAAAAACTGAGAGCTTAGCATGCAAACGAACAGATGGGAAAGAAACGAAAGTTGGCCACTCTGGGTCCATACTGCATCCATTCAGGTCGACTAACCAAGAACAACGAACAATGAAGGCTAAGTACTTTATGTTAGGTGTTGTTAACTGGCCAATGCCAAAAGCTGGGTACTCCCATAGAAAAATCGATACTCCTGGTCTCGCTGGTCATTTCTTTATACCTTTTGGAGTCTTTATGGGATGCATAAGGTTCTATGTGTTACGATAATACCAGTATAGCATGAAAGCTATACAAAAAAGTATTGTTCAGAAATCTTAGATGAATTTACCATTGCTAGCTCATAATACTAAGACTAGAGCCACGCATTGAGTGACGTCGCTCATCGATTCAATTGGTTTAAAATTTTATGAATAAGTTCTGCATGAGGGCGTCTGCAGACTACATAACTACATTAGGAACCACTGCCCACAGAGAGAAGAGTAAAAAAAATCCAAAGATACTTATTCACACGTACGCATGCATTTGAATTTGGCATTCACTGTCAAATCGCGATGACAACTGCGGCGGCTGCTGTTGCGTCTTTTATGAGTTTTTGAATGGGGTGGGATGAATGACTGTGGATGAATACGAGTATACTATGTAGATGGTGGCATGAATGTGGTGTGTTTCGGCATTGTTTTATATTCTTTTGTGCCTCTTTCTTTTAATGTCGTCGTCATCATCATCAAAAGTGAATGCACTTTTATGAAATATTTTGCGCTTTTTAGTTTTGTCTTTCTTTTGTTTTTCATTTTTTCTTTTTTATGATTATACTACTACTATTTTTTTTTATTTGTAATTTGTGCAATTATTATAAATTTCATGAACAATGACTTTTTAATAGATTTCGTTCAGTTTTTTTTTCGTTTTTGTTTTATTTTGTTTTTGGTGCTTTGGGCAAATTAATTTTGTTGTCATTTCATTTCAATTTCGATTAAATATTTTCACGCGCCATAATCTAATTGTTTTATTCAAATAATAAGAACTTGAACTGATTATTGAATTGCTTTTGTGAGGAATATTATAATAAGGGCGCAGGTTTCTATTGAACAAAGAAAACAACGTAGTTGTTGGAGTGTAAGTTAAATTAGTTTTGAAACTGAAGAAGGGGTTAATAATCGATGATGCTTTTGCATGAAAGAGGTGAGGAATACTAATGATGAATTGAAATTGATATAAGTACTTGCATATGAAATGGGTGAATACTATAAGTAATCAATTAGGTTGTGTTTAAAGTAAGAAGCTCCGAAAATTTTATCCAATGAAAAGAGAACGCCAAAAAGCAATGCATAAGAGGAAAATACTTAGAAAGTAGGGAAGCTGTGGTTAAAAAAACAGTGAAGAAAGAAATACAAAGAGGGTTGTCTTGCTTTGGTTAAGAAAGCACTGAAAATTAGCTAACCCCAAAAAAGACTTACAACCAGGTGCTATAGTTCATTATGCCCTGAGGTTAGGATGATCCCAGAAACTATTATAGAAAAATTGAGTAGTTGAAAAACTAATAAAGAAGCTAACAATTGTGTTAATTAGGAAAACATTGTGAAAGGGTGAATATGTATGATCAGTGAGTTTACAGTGACAATGAAAGGCCCCACATATGTTCAATTATGCTTGAATCAATCCAGAACGATATTGATAAATGAATTTGACTTTGCTCTATCACAGCTTCAATCTCTCAATCACCGCTTTTGAGGTAAATAATAATAAAAAAAAAGTTGGTCAAGTGATAGTCGGACTCGCACAAGAAGGGCTCCGTACCACGGCACAAAGTTTTGACACTATGTATGCAAATTCGTTGGACGTAAAGCTTGTAGTAATAGTGGAAGTAATTTGTTTTTGTCGCCAAACTGAAGTATTTATTATCCAAAAGTATGATACAAAAAAATTAACCAAAATTTAAATTTGGGCTTATATGGGAGTTACCCTTCCTGGGAATCCTAGGTTCTTGAAATATACATGGTTAGTTAATATGGAAAACACATTTATAGTGTCCTAATTTCAGTTCGATAAGATAGAACAAAAATTTGTCTAATAAGAACATTAATTTAAATTTGGGTCTATGTTTTTAACATTATATTATTTTTATTATTTATCGTTATACCCGCAATTGAATTACTCACTTTGTGAAAATTTCAACTCTCTACCTATTACGGTTCATGAGATACAGCCAGAGTCGGACGCACTGCGGAAGCTTAGTAATAGGGTCCTGTTAGCACTCTTTGGGCACGCAACCCTAAAAAGGTCTGAAAGACTAGTTTGAGTACTAAGTCATAGGGAACTATGTAATACTAACGAACAGTGATTCCACCAAGGGAAACCAAAGATGAAAACTATTGGGTCGTGTAGCATGAATTTTGTAGTTGGCACTAGTGGCAACTGTAGCAGCTAAATACTTTTGAACAGCTGAATATTTTAAAGTCGCATTTGTCAGAAATTACCATTATTATTAGAAGTATAAGTTCTTACGTGGAACCACTGCATCGCGAAACAATAACGGTGTATTTGGCTCTAGTGTTACTAAGCATCAGATAACGCTGTAAAACTAGCCTTCTAGGAATTCAACGACTCCAGTCCGCCAGGGTTTTATACAACCGGCCTGAACATTCTTCCGCTTAAATGGCAAAAGTGTATAGATAATATGGGTGCATACTTTGATTAATAAAATAACTCCTTGTACACTGTCAATCAACTATGCTTTCATTGCTAGACAAACCAATACTTTAAAGAGGTGAGAAATAGAAAATAATCCTTAAAACTGAAGTATCTTGAAAGCTATTGAGACAAAAAGTAAGACCAGTTAAATACTGATCTGTAGATAATAAATGAAAAATTATGGATATTGATTGTGTTGATCTGCCCCAGGTCTTCATTTTAGATGAGCCTCCAAAGAAGAAGAAGAGGATGTGAACCTGAAGTCCAGAGAACCTCCAAATATCGAGAAGAGGCCCCCAAAGCGTTGATTTAACAAGCCTCACGTCAAACTAAAGAAGCAAATGCATACCTATTCTAAAAAAAATGATCCTTCGTTTACAGTTTAGTATCATACATTTAGATTCAACTGAGGTGTCTCATTAAGTTTTGCTACCAAAGAGTTTAGATTCTGATACTCACAGAAGAAGTACGGGAATTGCAAGGGAATAGAGCTAAATGCTTATGGTAAATAAAGCCAAGTAACATGTCAAACAATTAAATAGTAATAGACAAGCTTTGAAGTACCTGCGGAAATACTAAAACGCCTGAAAAATCACGCAAACTTCTAAGTTAAGCTTATGACATATCAATCAAATGAAATCTTTTTAACCCAAATCATTTACAAGTCATGTGGATGCAATGTGCAATAGTAATTTATGCCTAGTTTATAGTTTAAGCAATCAAAGTAAGCGTGACTTAGTTGATACATGTACTATATTATGGAATTCTAAATTTTAACCTAGAAATACTTTTTGTCAAAGCATGAAATAAAAGTATTTGTGTTGAGCAAATAAATACAATTTTCAATTCGGACTGAGTCTGAGTCAATCCAAAATAACCTCATGATGATATGATGATATTTGCTATCTTCAGAGTCTAATTGAAATATTATTCTTTAATGGGATGTACATAGATACATATGAACATATATGAGTATACAAATATCATAGTTTATATATGTATGGTTGCATGTGTTTGTGTAGGGTGTGAATTTGACAAAAGAGTTCTCAAGGCACACACAAACAAATATGGTGCAATTATACTCATATGTATCTATGTTTGTTCTAACAATTGTATCTAGATACTTTTTCATATGTGTGAAGAGTTGTACGCTTAACTGGCATTGAATTTTTAATTGAAACAAATCATTATTTTTTCAGCATATTTTTTTTAATTTAAACTCGAGAAAAACAAAAGCAACAAAAACCATTTGTGTTCTGTAAGAAGATAACAATAGACAACAACTCAAATGTACAATATACATTCTGTATATGTACATGTATTTATGTGTGTGTGTGTGTCTATTGTATCTTTTACTACTTTCAACTTTATAAATAAAAAAGAATAATAAATAAAAAAAATATTAAAAATAGAAACACTTTGAATTGTTGGTTGCTTTGCATAGAGTAGTGATAGCTACTGGTCTATCTATCTGCACCCCTTGAGGCTATGAATTACTACAATATAAAACTTAATCGATTTAATGGTTTATTACAATAGAAACATATAGAACCACAAACCAAACCATTCACTTGTAATTAATATGGAAATTCATACAACAAACAACAAACATGTGTAACTGAATACCAAATACTCGTAGTACAACACATAAAGCTAAAATATTCATTTGATCTTGTAAAAACCATCGTTAATAATTTTCCAAGTGATTATTTATATTTATTTCTCTCCATTAGCAATTGTTGTAATAAGTTTATTTTAAATTCTATAATACTTTGTATAAATTATAAAGATACTATACCTACAGACATACATATGTATGTTTGTAAGAACGTCAACAAGGTATGCAATGTTTAATTTATAATGACTGATTAATTTATCCGTAATGATTACTTTCATGAATTACTTTCAAGAATTTAAATTGTTCATTAGATACTAAATAACAAGCTTCACCTATTGAATTGATAGCAATATTTTAATAAAACATGACAATTTAATAGTTCGCAATTTGTTTAAAGGTGTTTAGGAGTACTAAATATATTCCTAAACTTTTATCAAAGCAAAAAAAAAAAAGTCTTCAAAAGATCGATTTAATAAAACATTTAATAAGTGTGAACAGTGCATAGCGAGCAATATGAATGCGTTATAAGGGGAAATGAAGAATTTCACGTAAGCCTTGAAGATGCTTCCAAAGAGAAATCCGCAAGACAATCGTAAAAGAGCAAATATAAGTGTAGTAATAAATCACCTCAACGATTTCAACCATCTGTAAAAATAAGAACTTAGATAAGATATGCGAAATAGATGCTTCAAAGAAAGAGACAAGAACGTAAGATCGTAACGATCGCTGTAATGTTGAAACATTGCTTCTTTTGGTATTGTTCAGACGCGTATTATAGAAATTCATCTCACACTTTAACCACATGCAGAATAAAAATATAATTCTGTCCCAAATGGGAGACTGTATCGACAAGTCAAGACCTTTTAATTATCGATGACAAGTCACAGCGACAGGTAACTCGTTTTGTTTTGTCCTGTGCTCCATTGTAAACTTTTATATATTGACTACAGAATAAAGTAGCATTCCATCCCAAGTTAATCATCTAAATAAAATTCTACCTGATGCTATCCCAAAAGAAATCATCATTCCATATACATATATATATATACAAATTGGATTCTTTCCCAATTTAATCTAAGACCAATATTCCCATATACACTGCGCGACATTAAGTTAGGATGCCCCCATCAGTTTAATGCAATTGATCTTGCTGTTGGTTTTGTTAATATACAGCGGGGGTGTGATGGTGTGGGGAGCCATCTCCTATTATGGCACATGCAAGTTGCAATTTTTGTTAACGAAAATGAATGCGAGCACTTATAAAGGCGTGCTAGAACTTACCTCCCCCCACTTTAAAAATGTGTTTGGTGATATGCCATGGCATTTTCAGCATGACAATGCACCGATCCTCACTGCCCGGCTAGTAAAATCTTGGATTAAGGACCAAAATGTTGATATTTTGCAGTGGCAACCGTACTCACCGAATCTCAATATAATTGAAATCGTGTAGGGATGGTTGGCTCAAAAAGTTTACGAATCCGGAAAACAATACTCACACAAAATGAAACTCATCGAAGGCATCAAACGTGCTTGGTCGGCTATTTCTCTACATCATATTGAAAATCTTTACAATTCGATTCCCAATCGAATTTATGAAGTTAAACACAACAAAGGCGGTTCAACGCATTACTAATTTTTTTTGAAAAAATGCTTAAAATTACAAATAAACAAATATAATATTAAGTTTATGGTTTAAAAGTTTAAGAAACTGTGAAATAATATGGGGTGTCCTATCCTAATGTCCAATTTTTAGTTCCACTTTTTAGGTATATTTTTACAAAAAAATTTATTAAAGAATATATCGAAATGATATCCACTTACCATTTTCGATTTATTTAACTGTAGATTGGAGTGTAAATAAAAAATAAAACTGCACAATTTTATCTTCATTCGTTTGCCTGATATTGATCCAAAACATATGAGGCAGGGGTTGTCCTAACTTAATGTCGCGCAGTGTATATTCTTATTATCCCAGATTTATACAGGTGTGTAATTTATTTGATTTAAAATGCATTATCCTATTTGACATCAAATTATATGAAGAAAGTGAAAGTGATATTAACTCGTTCCAGAAACGCTCGTTAAGCAAGGGTTCACTGTGTATGATTCAATAAAAGCTGGAATTCCTAAAGAAATGCAATTGAACATATTTCTGATAATCGTAGTTTTGTTAAAGATACAATCTTTACACACTATAAACTAAGAATTGTAATTTTCATTTTACTACTCGGCTACAGTCAAACCCGTCGGTCTTCAAATAAGTAAAGCATTCCTCTCCATACAAACGTATCTTTATTCTATTCATCATTCTTCTAGACTTTCAGATAATAATGCTTAAAGAAATTGAATGATTAACATACAATACAATAGAATTTGAGACCTGCCCAAATAAACTTGTCATATAAGCATATGTATGCACTGTTTGAGGCAATCCCACCTACTTAAGAACACTTTAACCTTAGACATGCGATTCACTGATTTTAATAACAACTAATACTTCATGTCATACATATTGTATGTTATTAATCTATTCTATCAACAAATCTATTAAAATCTTTCACACTTCAGGTATATGGTACACATATGTAATATGTATTACTTAAAAATTTCAAATGCTTAAAATATACTCTCAGCGCTCTCTAAACCTATTAATCTTACAATAATTTTTCATTTAATATTTTTAAATTATTAATTATGAACTGTTAGTAAAAATAAGTAATTAAAAAAATCTATTGACCGAGAATTTTATATACTAATGTAATATAAATATTCGAGAGAAAAAAGTTAAAAATAATCCAAGTGTGAGTCTAAAAAATGAATATTGGGTGACATATTGCAACCCAACCCAAGCCAATTCGTTTACATACTCTCTTTAACTGTCACTCTTATGGTTCCCTAGAAAATTTGCAACAACTTTTATAAAAGATACACATGCTCGTTTTTCTAGTTCATTCAATGTTTCTTCAAACACTGGATCTTTTATAAACTCCTCGATTTGAGGTTCAAAGAAAATTCCCCTCTATTATCTTCGTATCCCTTCTTTTACGGAATTTTTCATTTTAATAATAAAATCCGCATACATTGCAGTCCCTCGCCTTAGCTATCAGAGTTCTTGTGGCATGATAAGTGTTGACCAGTATAATTATAGTAAGTAGTTTTTAAAACATCATCCGTAATATTTAAGATAATATCACTTTCATCTTTCAGAGAGTGTTAAAAGTGTTAAAAGATGAGCTAAAGTTTTTGGCACGGTAAAAGAGACTTCGGAAATTCACTTCTTTAAGGAAATATCCATTAGAAACTAGGCCCTTCATTTAGTTATCAAACTGGAATGTCATATACTTAGATTCCAAGGTATTGTTTTCATATCAAGGGTTTCCCAAAGTATTTTCCATTTCTGAGCATTAAGAATATCTACAGCTTTTAAATCTATTTTGTAAACTTTGCAAATACTTGTTTAAATATCGTTAATAGTACCGATCTGGATTGAAGCATTTAAATTAAATTAGATTAGTGATACTATATCCATCCGATTCGTTTGTTGTTCATGGTGTTGATGTCGTTTCAAATACCAAAACTGTTTAAGAATCTTAGAATTGAGTTCAATGTCAGTTAAGCTAGACTGCTAATCCCTGGAACTCTTAGACTAGAGAAGGGTGGCAGCTAGCCATCTTGTCACTGCAACCTCGATGAGGCCTATTTTAACTGAAGCACCTAAGTACACTATGTATTGTGAATTGCTTCTAGTACTCATCACCTTCCACATACAATATTATATTTCTTGCATTCCTTGATTCCTTTTGAGCTTAAACCTGATGTTTACCATAAAGTTGCCTTATTAATTAATAGTTCGATTTCTTGGGGATCACTTATTATTTCTACTAAATTCATTATATCAACAAAAGGTATATAACTTTCAAAATAACCGAAATCATTCTAGTATCTATTGTATAAGTTATAAAACAAATTTCACGCTTGATTTGGAAGATTTGTTTTGCACTAAGTTCTTACATTGAGTAATAGTATACTCGTAGTAGTACAACTGTGCCTGGTGCATTTTTAATGTTATGAAGAATAAGGAAAAAGTTTAGTTTTTGTTTCCTTTACTTACTCAGAGAAAACTTTCATTCATACTCGTATACATCCTTAAGATTGCTGTTGTCTGTCATTCATTTGGAGTAAGAGATTTGCTGAGAAAACAAAGTTTTATTCTTTTCTTTTCTTTTCTTTATAAAACTAAGTATAATGCAAGAAGTAAAAGTGGTTTTTGCTAGGATTTTCTACTACAATACGAGTATATAGGAAATTATGCCAGTCAAGTTGAGTAGTACAATGAATGCGTATTAAATAGTAGAACAGCAAAGAAAAACTATTGTTTCTTTTTGTGCTGTGTTTTGGATGTGGAAATAACTTTTTTGCTTTAGTTAGTTAAGTTTTTCTTTAGTTCATTTCCTTTAATGTAAGACCACAAAAGCTCTGTTCTCTGTTCTTAATCGTCTATAATGTAATTGAATTCCAATTTCCGAATAAATAGGGTTTTGTGTTGTGTTCTCGTAATAAATTAAATAGAATCGCTTGATTTAGTTTTGCTTTGGCTTACTACACTACTCAGTTGTTGTTGTTACCAAGGCTTAGGGCAAAGTACACCTATGTTTAATATATGTATGTGGGTGTATGTATGTTCTCACTTAAGTGGGTGGGTGTACCAACTTAAGATGAATAAGGCGTGTAGATTGTTTGTGTGCTTATACTCTAGTATTTCTTAACCATTTGCAACAGAAAACGTGACATTGAGTTTCATTTCTCACTCATGGCTAAAATCAAGTTAACTTATTTTAACTCTACACAATAGTATCTCGGCCATTCTGATGATGGTCTTTCTCTATACATACTTATTACTGTACTTATTAAACTTGTTAGGGAGTGTATGCTCTTGACATAAGCAATTAATTAAATTTTCTACAATACAAACTTTAATATACTACACAGATACTTTAACATTTTTCTCTTTTCTCTTATCATCTGTGTTTTATTGTAGTTCCTTTGTGCAAAATGCACAAAAACGAACCGTCCCCGACGCAAGACGAGGATGATGAAGCTAAACGAACAACAACTGATGCATCTGGAGCAGCAACAGAAGCTACAACAGTGGGCAGCATGAATACCACCAATTCAAGTGTTGCCAATGAATCCCGCCAGTTAAATTCAAATACTAAATGCGATGCGAAACGACCGAGTACTGAGAGCAGTACAAATGTTCATAGTCTCAAGGCCACCAATATCAATACCAACAATGATGAAGATAATGATGGTGGTGGTGGCGGTGGCGGCGTTAGAGGCAGCATTTCAATCGATGATCGAAATGAAGAGACCGACATTATTGGCGATCTTGTTGGTCACTTTGGAAAATGGCAGTTCCTAATGACAGTATTATTGTCATTATTCCAAGTACCAAATACCTTTCACATATCCTCATCTGTCTATCAGGCAGCAAATAAGAATTATTGGTGTCAGCGTCCAGCACATCTACAACATTTACCCGTCGATGTCTGGCGAAATGTGAGTCGCTCCTATGACAATTGCTATCAAGAGGCAAACATCGATTGGAACACAGTTAGCAATACAACATCATTAAGCGAGAATCAACAAATTCAGGTATATGGTAGATTAATTTAAACAGTCCATGCTTATGAATACTATCCGATACAACGAACGGTCAAAATCAGAGTTCTCCGATAATTGGATGTGGTAGTAGTCTTACAAAAATCACTTCAAATCGAGTCTGACCTTCCGTGCTAAGGCATGCTATGCTTTCAGATTACTAAGGCATATTGACTCCTAGATCTCCAATTATTGGAAGAGGTTGTACCTATACAAAATTCCCTTTAAAGCCGCTTGTAACTACAATACTACAATAATTTGTTATTAAATCATTTGGATTTGAAGTAACAACTAACTTAATATATACACAAGCAATGCTTTGCAAAAGATATTTAAGCTTCGGTGAATCGAAGTTATTGTTCTAACTTGTTTTTGTTATATGTACTAGTATTTTCTATATAATCTCCTCTTAAACACTCGCGTATAGCAACTGCTCATACAACGTTCTCAATATGCACAAACAAATGACAGTAGATATGCTGGTCAAATGATTGCATGTGTGGCTTGGGATTATGAGACCAATGACAATGTGGGCAACACATGGACATCCCAATGGAATTTGGTTTGTGAGAAAGAGTATCTGAAAAATGTCGCTGAAATGTTTTTTCTACTTGGTGTCGCAACAGGTGGCATCATTTCTGGCCACCTTTCGGATAAATTTGGACGAAAAACAATGCTCTTTATATCAGCGTTTCTGCAAACAATTTTTGGTAAGTTTACAGATTACAGAAAATAGAGAGGGAGAGAGAGAGAGAGACAGAAAGGAGAAAGAAGAGAAAGTGTATGTGCGTGTGTAGTTCGTGATTTAAAACCAAATACAATTTTTGAAAAGCCTTTTGACCTTAGGCTGTTGCTGTGGCGCAATGTTGTTACTCGTACTACTACATAGTACATATTCTCGTACGAGTATATTTAGACACGGAAATGGTTAACATTGAGCAACATTGACTGTGAACTTGGATGTGGCAGTGACTATGTGATGTTACAAGCAAGGACAACAATTGATGATGCTGACGGTGGTGCTGCCATCTGTCTGTGTCTGTTGTTTCATACTCTGCCATCCTCCTGACTTACCCAGTCAACTTTGTTTGTGGCTGCTGTACTTGTGTCAAATAAATTACACTTGATTCAATTGTCGAGCGCTTGAAAGGACACGACTTTGAGGATGAAGATGAGCAATAAGCAATGACTATTGGTGATGATGATGCGGATGATGAGGATGATGAGTGATGGTGATGTTTAGTAATGAAAATGACTTTATGACGTCGAACTAAAAATCAATGTTAAATTCAAATTTAATATTTGTCTTTCATTTGTGGCCATCGTCAACACTTCAAATTGCATCTAAAGACATTATTAGATTTTATTCACTTTTGTTTTTCCCTCATATGAATTTACGTTTTATGTCAATCAATCACACTGTTAATTGAACAATTGAAGGTTGTTATAGAGGTAAAGGTAAAGCTGTCTGTAGATTGAAACCTTGCATAAATTGATAAGAACGACGTCATATAGAATTTTATTTTTGTGTTGTCCTTAATGTTTGGAATGTCCTTCTATACAAGATTTCCGCTTGCATCATAAATAAGATTTCACACAGAAATATACGAGTAATTGTAGAATAGTTAGAAACTTGTATATAATACTTTAAAATATTCTTTCTTTATCTTTTAATTTAGCATCATAATATATAAATATATCTGGATCTTCTTTAAATTGTTAAACAAGTAAATATATTTATTTATCCTTTTCTACAGGACTTGCGCTGTACTTTTGTAGCTCCTTTGAATTGTACTTAACGCTGCGTGCTCTTCTTGGTCTCGTCTCAGTGTCTGTGACTTATGCTGGTCTCATATTGGCCATTGAATATGTTGACGGCAAATGGCGTACAATTGCTGGCATGTATAATTTGTTTCCACTGCCAATCTCATACATGCTTATATCCGGAATTGCGTATCTGACGCAAGACTATCAACGACTACAACTCTGCATTGGTCTACCGGGTATTTTTCTTTGCTTTTTATGGTAAGTTTATCATAAACAAGAATACAAAATGTTACTCGCGAGGGATAATCAAATCATATCATCTAATATGAGATTCTTAACAGATTATGTTACAGTTTTCATTGATAATGAATTGAAGTATAACAAAAGATCGTGATACTAAATCAATAATTTATAAATTCAGTTTGGGGGATTTAAATTCTTTGCAAAACTTAGTAGAGAACTATACCATTTAGACACCCAAATATTGTACTCATTCAAAGGGGGAGAGAAAGAATCAAATTTATCTATTATATTTGAGGACTCCTCATTTCCAATATAGTAGTGCTAACGAAAGGCCTTAAAAAATAAGTCTTGATAAAGAATCTGCACTGTAGTCAAAAGTATTAAAAAGTTTAAGGGTAATAAGAATTCATAATATCTATAGAAAACATTCTGCTAACGAAGTCTTCTACCATACATAAAGAGAAAAATTTTACTGAGAATAAACTATTGAATTTTTATTTAAGACTAATACCTCGTTTATGCGACAGTCGAGTCGATTTTCCCTGAAATCTGTTTGACTGAGAACGCATTCATAAACACTTTTCCAGTGTGCATTAAACACAAGAAGCGCACGTTTTAAACCTTTCATTATTTTTGTAATGCGCATTGAAATGTTGCATAAACGTACGGGTTACAGTTCTTAAAAGTGCGCCAAGCCGAGCTGCAACAACAACATGCAAAAAGAAACATGTATATTATACAGCAGCAAGAATACAATGAAAAGAAACGAGAAACTGATCTGATCTTACGCAAGCATAAATACCTAAAAAAATTGGTCTGAGTCAAACTGATCTCAGTGAAAAATTCGGATTTCGATTAGATTCAATTTACTTTTTAAAACTCAGTAGAGAACTCAACTTACGAAGGTCGATCACAACCACCCGTATTTAAAAACAGATTGTGAATTGTTATGCATCAAAGAGAAATAAGAACCCTAAGAGATAAAAGAAATATTCTATCATCAAAACATTCTATTGTATATACATGTATATATAGAAAAGTTGTGCTGAAAACTCACGGCCTTAATTTTTTTCTATTTAAGACTAATAGTGTTTTCACACCAGAGCGGATTCGAATCCATTGTGATGCGACTATTGATTCGAATTAGTGGCGACAACAACCACAAGGGAAAATTAAGTCATTCAGGGGTTGTTGTTGTAGAATGGATGCGCTTTGATACTGCAATTAAGAATAATCACTAGTATTAGTATGTGCAATTTCTGGCTTTTTTAGGTGATTTTTGTCTGTCCTCCTCTTTTTTTTTGCGTCCCAACATAAAATGACGACGGAATATAGCAGTTTTAATTTCTTTTCATAATTTGAATAAAATTAGTAATAGAAACGATAAATGAAGCTGCAAGAACCTATGTACATATGCTGTAAAATGTTTTAAATCATGTACTTTTCACAAATATTTAGTTTTAATTTAGCCAACACGCGGTCAAAACAAAAAACAGCTGTTTCTTGATTCAAAATCGCCAGTATGAACGACAAAATGAATCATCTTGATTCAGTTTGGTGTGAAAACACTATTAGAGAGTCAATTTGTTTAGACCAGCCTATAACATGCATCCGTATTTGAATTCAGGAGGTGTTTCTAAAGGTAGTTGATATTTCTATCGTGTTAGAAGCATACACAAAATAGAAAAACTTTTATGATTTGCAAGGACTTGATGTAAAAAATCAATTTTAAATATTGATGATTAGATTAGATTAGATTGTCCCAAATTTCAAATATTTCAGACATATTTTGGTATTAAAATAAGCGCACTCCAATGATGTCTAAAATTTTATTTTATTCATTTATCAAAAATTTAAAATATACAATCATAAGACCAATGGTATATTATAGATTCATTAATCTAATAGATTAACACTCATTTGTTAAACAAGTATACTATAGATTGTACATCTATTAAATGATCCAACAACACATTAAAAATCATTGGATTTTAATTAATGAAAATTTGACTTGAATTTAATTGAAAATACGATATAATTAAATTCAAAGAGATTTGTAATAAATTAAAAATGTAATTCATTTCGTTGTTGCTAACATAACACCTTCATAAACAAATGTCTGGATTGTCTGTTTGTCTGTCTACGATAAGTAGATATGATCTGAAGAACGCGTGGGTGTTTGTTTATAAATTGTAGAACAAATTTCGCATATGTTTCATGTTTAAAAGCTGCTTGCTTGCTCTACATGCCTGAAATCATTTACAAAGATCTTTTAATCTTTAAACATTTTTAAAAACAAATTTATTTTCTCTTTTATACACTTTGCCATAGTATATTGTATCATAATGATGATGATGATGGTAATGATAATCATTTGTATTATTTTAATGGATTTTTGTTTTGTGTTTATTTTCACAGGTTTGTTGTACCAGAATCACCACGCTGGCTATTAGTCAAAGGACGCATTGATGAGGTAAAGCGCATCATTGAAGCGGCAGCCAAATTCAATGGCCGCCAACTGCCACATGATTATCAATTGAAACCGCCCACGCAGGAAGTTAGTTCACAGGATTTTACCTATTTATTTCGTTCGCGTTATTTACGACGCATTTCCATATGTTTCCTTTGCATTTGGTTTACCATGAATTTGGTATACTATGGAATTATACTCAATATGAGTTCATTTGGTGGAAATGTCTATTTGAATTCGGTAAATCATAATAATCTCTCCTTTGAATAAAAAACAAATTAAATTTAATAAATACGTGTAAATATAATATTCGTTTCTCGATAGGCACTAGCTGGTCTAGTCGAAGTTCCTGCAATTGCTATAGCAATGTATATAATCACAAAGGTTGGCAAGAAATGGTTATTTTGTGCGACATTCTTTTGTGCTGGAATTGCTTGTTGTTGTGCTGCCATTACGGAAGGTCATGATGATTTACTTTGGTTAAAAATAACATTTCTAATGATTGGTAAATTCACTATTAGTGCTGGCAATACCATAATGCCAGTTTACACCGCCGAATTATATCCAACGGCCATAAGAAATGTCGGTGTTGGTGCTTGTAATATAGCTGCTGGGCTTGCACTCATCTTGACACCATATTTATCACTCTTGGTAAGATCAAGTCACTCTGAAAATATATTACTACAAAGCTTAACACTTTATTTTTTTATTGCAGACAAAAATTGAAAGTCATTTATTAATGACATTGCTCACTGCTTGGAGTATCTTTGGTGGTTTTGTTGTACTCTTTCTACCGGAGACCATGTCACAGCAAAAAAAGAAAAATCCACCTGCAGAGAAGTAAGTAATTACTAAAAAATTATCATCTTTATCTATGTTCTTTCTTCTTTCTATTTATCGATCTTACTAATGAATCATTCAATGCGAGGTGTGACTATAAAATAATGATACTAATGCTGTAAATCATATTATTTTAATTTTATTCATGTTATTTTCTATTATGCGAAACATTTCTTCTTATGTGTGGTCCGTAACTGCCCGTCCGTCAGTCAACTCTATCTCATGAACCGTAATAGGTAGACAGTTAAAAAATTTCACAGAGTGTATAATTTAATTGCCGCTATAATGACAAATAATAAAAATAAAATAAGGTTAGAATTTAATGGGGTCCCTATACAAGAAACGTGTGCTCCAATATGCACTGCCAGCAGTTTTATGGGTTCTGTACCCAAAGGGTACAGTGAGCTCTCTCTGATAAACCGTAATAGGTAGACAGTTAACATTTATTGTAGTTTACTTTTAGGTGCCGTGTAAATATTTCACTTTTGCGACAAAGACAAAAGTAAATTCATTTTACATAACTTCAGGCAGAGGTACAAGTTTTACGTCCAACGAATTTGTATTCATAGAGTTAAATTAAACACTGTCAGGATATGAAAGATAATGTTAGCTAGGTTTTCATATTAAAGAACTCATGACGTGTACTTTCGTAATTCGCATCAATTTTTCACTGCGGTGAGCAAGAATCACAAAGTAGTAATGGTAAAAATGGTTTGATATTCAATCAAAGTGAAGGCATACAATCCTATAGGTTAGGTTAGGATATGCAGGCCACTCGCGATTGTTCCCGAGTTCACCAAAAAGCCTTAAAGCCCATTGTGATGAGGCCTGAGAAAATGTGAAAGGGTAGGGGGATAGTGATGGCTGAAGGGTAATCCACTACTGTCCAAGGTTGGTGTCAGAGATCACCCGCTTTCTCTTACTAACCTGAGGAGTCCACGAACAGAGCCAGTCCCCCAAAGGACATATTGTCAAACTACCCAAATCCTCGAAGAACGGTTTCCTGGGAAACCGGGTTCGTCTAACAAGTTGAGCAGGGCAATCACAGAAGAGGTTTTGGATTCCTTGTGTTCCTCCTCATCTTCACAACTACGACAGAAGTCATGATGTGGAACATGCATCCTGTGGGCTCTCAGCCCGATGGTGCAGTGTCCCGTCATAACTCTTTCATCGTCCTAATCCTTTTCTTGTTGAAGTGTAGGAGCTCGGACGTTCTCTTTGGTTGATAGCAAAGCCTCTGTCCAGGCCTGATAAGATATCCTGTATTGGTCTGTAAACATCGGCAACTGCTTGAGACACAGGCAGTGCCGAGCATTTCCGGGCACACTCGTCCCCCTTTCATTATCTTGGAGACCGGAATATTTCGTCACCCATTTAAGCGTTATAGAGTGTTGCCGAGCTTGATTAAAAGCTTCTAACGTATTGAGTATGATTAAGGTCTTGATGCTGTGGGTCGACAGAGCGGCCTTTCTATCAACATAAATAGATATGTGCCCTCAAAGCGCTAATTAACTTTGCTGCCAGACCGCGTAGATTTCTGTACAATCCTATAAGTATTGGAAAAAAATTATCTTCATCGCTTCAAATTTAGACGCATTTTTGTGAAGTAGGACTCTTCCAATGTTTAGTTTCTGGATCATAAGTAATAATATATATTGTTACCCATAACTACATACATCTTTAGATCATTGCCAATAGAGTTCAAAGTGTTAGAACAAACATTTTGACGATATTTTATATAAGAGTTTGTCATGGAGAACGGATTTGGTCATTTTGGAAACGCTTGACTATGCTCTGTATACTTCTTTTAATATTACAAAAGTTTTAGTAGACACTTTCTCAAGTTTCATATGAAGTTTAAAGTCAATTCATTGCTCTATAAAAACACATTATTATCTCGGAAACAATGATCAAATAAAGCACATTGTATCTACGGAAACAAGAAGAGCAGAAATCGATGAAAAAGCACAGCTATCAATCGTTGAATCATTATTTTATATCCACACCTCATATTGACTTAATTTTGTATCTATTCATTAATTCATTTGTCTATTAGTGTGTCTATCAACAAGTCAATCTAAATATTTATTAATTATGCATATCCACTTATTCAATGAATTCTGTTTTTATTTACTAAATATTGTATCTGCATATCTATGCTATTTATTTATCTTTCTATTGACAGATGTTAAATGCTTCTATGCTAAAATAGAAGAAGAAGGGAAAGGAAAAATCCATTGCAATTTAGTATGTTACCTTGTCACAATGACGCGTATTTAACAGTTATTCAAGTTTTTGGCTGGCCCAAAAAACACACCCAAAACAAATAAACAGAGAGAGTATCTATAATATTATAATATATATAAAAATATCTACAAACACTTATTACATTTATGCCGCCACAGCACTTTATTGGAAATTCTACATTTTGCAATTTTTATATATTTGTTTATTTTATTTTTTTGTCAATTATGAAAATGTATCTCTAACAAAATGTTGCATGTATCTTAAGTTAAGCTTGCTTAACACATTCGCGTCCTCGCTCGGTTTAGTAGCAAAACAAATAGTTAAAATTTCATCATATCAAGGATAATAAACATAAAACAAATGTGCTTAACAGGCAGGACCTTTTGTTGCACACGCTTGCGCTAAACAATAACAAAGAAACAACAATAAGAATAAAGATAAGAATATTTGAAACACCAGGGCCAGATGAAGCCATATAGAGGCACCTAGGCAATGGAAGTCTCTTGTTACTTAGTAAGGTTCTTTGTTTTGAGTTACCTTTTTTTTTAGGGTATTTGAAAACAATTCTTCAAAACTTAAATAATACTTTACAATTCAGGAACTTGGGACCCTCCTAAGTATAGCAGGGCCCTCAATGGATCTATTTGGCTCTGCTTATTAATGTTGTTATTGTTGTTATTTATATTCTAGATAAATAATGTTATTTGCTTTTCATTTGTTGTTTTAAAAATTAAGTGTAAAAGTATTGCTAAATAAAATCTATCTATCTATGTATCTATAAATGTATCTATGTATGTACTATGTATTTGTGTATAAAACAAATTGTTCTATGTCAATATTATAATTGAAAAAACAAAAAAAAAATCTTAATCTACTTTCAATTCAAAATCAATTGCAATCTCTAGTAAAATGTAGTCAATTACATAAATAAATAAATTAATAGAAACAAAAATAATAAAATATATTTAAAAAAAATATTATATATACAATATAAAGAAAAAATATATACAAAAAAAAAAATTATACTGAAATATTGGTCAATTAAGTCAAAATTGTTAGTCTATTAAGTAAAAAATAACAAAACAAAATGAAAAATAATAATTTAATTTAAATGGGAAAAAAGAAGAAATTGTGTAGTACAAGTTTTCATAATCAGATGCCAAGATCTTCCAGTATTCTTCCAGTAAAATGATGAATTTTTTTTTAATTGGGTCGGATTAGTTCCTGTTTCGAAAATGTTAAATAAATTCTTTAGATAAATACTATTTGAATAATTTTTACATTTTATAGAAAGTTTTGTTTGTTCATCGTACTTATTATTATAGTAATTATCATCATTCATACTCGTATAATTGAATTTTACTTTCATATTAATAAATTTTGTGTACTTACGGTTTACATACTAAGAGGATAAGTCAATAAGTTAGTGGAAAATTCAAAAGAGAGCGCACGCAATTTGATACAGTGGAACCGCATAATTCGTTTCACACTTAGCCATATAAATTTATATAAATTAGTCGAAAAAAGTACACAATTAAAAATTTTATTTTCAACTTTTATTAAATGAAATCTCTTCGGTAGTCAGCTTTGCTCTTTCTTTCACTTCCAGTACCATCTCATTAGCCAAAAATACAAATTCACTGGCCACTGGCTGCATAGACACTGCATCAAATCCATTTAAGTCACATTCAATAAACATCTTTGGCAAAAGCTTCTCCCAATGAAGATATGATGGCTCTCTTAGTTACACCTTTACATGCCTTTTTTTCTTTAGTCACATCAAAACATAGCTATAAAAGTTGTTTAGTTTAGAGCAGGGGAGTTCAACGCTTTTGTTTCCCTGGGCCACATTGGATGAAGATATGGTGAATAGGGCTTCAAGCTAGAAAAAAAAAAAACCAAAAGCCATTTAGCCAGTGTAGGTGAGTGATAAGCAAAAAAACGAAGAGATTTCTGTTATCTTTTGTTCTCTGTGTTTGTCACTTGGGCTAGATTAGGCAGCTTCTTAAAATCAAAAATAACCTAGCGATCCATAGGTTTAAGTAACGGAGTGTTGTGCGAAATATCACTTGTTAATTGAGTTTTATTTTACAAAAATTTTGAACGTTATGCAAGGGTCCACTGTAGTGATGTTGCGAATATTCGCATTAGCAATGCATTCGATTCGTGAATGTTAAAAATTGATATTCGTCCACTGTATTAATATATAAAACAAACAATCACCATCAAGTTTTGTGATTTTTTTTTATTTCTAACAACTTATTGACTTAACCTCGTTTAAAATAATATAAAATAACAATAAATAATAATTAAAAAATATTAATAAATTTAAAAATTATTGTGCTTTGTTGTATGCATGTAATTACATTAATAATAATATTATATTTCTCCTACTTATTATTATGATTATTATTATTACTATAAATTAGTGTAAAATTTAGTAAGTGAGAATCTCTGTATTTTTTAGTAAGTACAAAAAAATTAGTTACTTGCAAATGTTAAAAATAATAAAACAAATCTATTAAAAAATAAACAAATTCAAAACAACAAATATTTAAGTTTTAAAACAAACATAAAACATAATAAAATATAATAAAAATGTTGTCATTTAAACCAGAAATAAAAGAATATATACAATATAATAATAATATTAAAATAAAAACACACATAAAAATGCATAAAAAAAAATTATAATAAAATAAATTGAAATGTTTATAAAAGTCTTTCATTTTTAACTGGGCTCTGTGGTTCCACAAGAAAGTGATGATAGAGCAGAAAGAAGGTTATCATTGGCTATGCCAAAGATATTAGTACTCTTCACGCTCCTCCTAGTGGCATCCAACCGAACGGTGTCAACGGTTTCAACTGTCTAGCTATTACGGTTCATGAGATACAGCGGAGTCGGACGGACGGACGGACTGCCGAAGCTTAGTAATAGGGACTCGCTGGCACCCTTTGGGTACGAATATTTTTAAATGATTCTTTAAATTCAATTTAAGTGGCTTTAAGCGAAGAAGAATCGGATGATGACCGTGACAAAGCCAATTAACAAACAATTTTTTGAACCATAACCACCAATACTATCCCTGGTTAATATAACTGAAATTTTAGACAAAGCGGTATAAATTAATTTTGCTTGAAAACAATGCCTGACCACATGTGACAAACGCCTTCTATTGCCTATTTCCGATTACCTAAGTGGCAATTCCGTTTATGTTTCGTTTACTTTCCATACAACATTCCAATATTATTTTATTGCATTATTGTATTGTTTTTATAGATCTCAAGAATTGTTTAGCACTAAGGGATCATTGTTAAAGCGAAATTGTTGTTCTGCCAAGTCTTTTACCTGAAAAAAGGTTACATGTCACATAGCTAAAGACAGAAAATATTTCCAATGAATTATGATTTTATGTTTTTTCCACAATATTGTTGATCCACAGATGACAAAGCAATTCTTTGCAGAACCAATTTTCATGGAAATGATATAATTAATAATACTTTGGTCTATATAAGCAAGAGTATTTGTAAATGTTTATACCATTTCTGCATATTGTACATAACAACACAAACACATTACTGTATCAGCTCGCTAATCCGGATTAATGATTGCAGACCCCCTATCCGGATTACCGATTGTTCCGGACTAGTGTATACCCCTAAAAAAAAACATTACTCAAAGTTGTTTGTTGAAATTAAATATTATTCACCATGTATTTAAAGTATGTAGTATTATAATGAAAATAAAAATGTTAATACTCAATGCAATGTGTGTTTGTCTGTGTGTACAAACATACATAAATTCAAATTTTATTTTTTTTTAAATTAAGGATGCTGCTTTGGTTTTTTATTTATATATATCCTGCCAAAGCTTGATTGCGCATTTCCTTAAGCAGATGGATGTTTTCAATAGAAACATCACGCTCCTTAGCCCATTTTAAACAAGTGTTAAAGCTCTGCACAGCTTCACTATTTGTGGTAGATGCTATATGTTGCTCATATACAGTTTCTTCCTCTTCTGATGATAAAGTGCAGTCGAAATTTTCCTCGGTTTCATTAATCCATTCATTGATATTATTTGTGGACAACGTCTGGTTTTGATTCATGTTGCTGTTGAACATATCTGCCATTAAACTTAATTCATTGCTTGCATCTCTATTTGCAGCATTACTGACATCCCTAAGAATAACTGCCTCGAATGTCCATCTTCTTCCAACATGATTTTATGACGTCATTTGATACTTTGTCCCAAGACCTTGCGAGGAGTTCACATGCCTCTTTTAAAGTGAAAATAGAAGGCCTTTTTTGTAAAAAAGTTTAGTCAACCTTATGGCATTATGGTGCATAGGTATTGAACAATGCTTGTGCAGTTGGGCGGCATAAAAACAATTTTGTAGTGCCCGCCCTCAGATACAAGTGGTTCAGCATGACATCTAGCATTGTCCACAATAAGTATAGCTTTGTGTTACAGATTATTTGCAGTTTGAAAGGATTTTACTTGTAGTACAAAAGACTTAAAAACCACTCAGAAAAAATGTAACATGTCATCCAGGCGTTTTTGGATTTTTTGATTTGCCTAAAACAGCGACATTCAGTTTGTGACTGCCCGATCTATTAGCGCAAACCAGAAATATTCAATGTTTACTAGTATCACAAGCTGAAGGACTTAAATTGCAACAAAAGACAATCCGAATAAGGCTAGAAGAAAGAGACAAAAAAAAAAAAAAGGATTATAGAGCTGCAATTAATCCGGACTATAGAGCTGTCTATAACTGACGAATAACTCAAGCAGCTTCGGCACTGTATCCCCTGAATAGCTAAGTGGCTGCCGCCATTGCCGGTTTCCAGTTCATCTCCTTCTGATGCATAGAAGGTTGCATTGGGCCAGTGACCCGATCGTAAAAAAATATACACTCAAGAAAGGGAAAATTCCACCCAATGCTCCGATAAGGAGCGATATCTTGTAATCATACATTATATCAAGGAATTAAAAAAAAAAAAAAAAAAAGAGCTGTCTAGAAACTTCGATTCGGACTACTGGATTAAAAGTATCCGGATTAGCGAGCTGATGCAGTAATTCTTTTAAATACTTAGATAGACAACAAAGGGAGGGACTGAAAGAAAAGCTGCCGTATATTGGGAGTCGCCCTTATGATTTTCGAAGTCATCACCACGGCAAGATTTGCATAAATCCAGTTTGCCATTAAAGGATTTTATTTTCCATCTGTTTGGTTTTCATGGGATTTGATTTTAAGCTCTTTGATGGTCCTTTCTATTTTGTACTTAACAACTATTGTTCACCTCTTTTAGTAAAACTATGAATACTTTTTTCTCCTCTCCTAATAAAAAAAATATATCTTTCAATTTTTCACAATTTAATATTCAAATGAAAACTTTACATTTTAAAAATAACATTTGATCTTGTTGGTTAGCCGTTAAAAAGCTAAAGTTTCACTGCAATCTGGTAACACTGGGACACCTCCAAAACAAATCAAAGTAAAAGCTTACTCATGCATTGTTAAGCTTTTTTATCATTTGCTAATGAAAAAAACACTTTATAAACAACGATTGAAGCCTTTATAAATATTAGATCGGTTCCGAACGATCAAAGAAGAAGTTTAAAATATTTAAGAAATACAAAAATCAAAAACAAATAAAACTTCAATAAATAATAAAGTCACGAAATGTTCGCGCGACTTCATAAATAAATAAAATATATATATGAAAATATTTAAACAAACATTTTATTAAATATTTTAAAGAAACACAATAGTCTGAAGTTAAGACAATTTATGTGTTTAACAGCCAGTCCCGACGGCTAGTGACAAATAACAAAAAACCTGCATAACTTGATAACAAAATAAAAACCTAATATAATACAATAAAATTCGCAAACAATGAGTGGCATTTGGCGTCGTGGTTCATTGAGACTTGATTGCAATTTAAGTGATACAAATAATATTACCCACAATGCTGTTGGGACACGCGGTTCTATGGACTCAAATCTTGAGGGTGGCTATCGTGAACCAACAACACCAGTGATTAGTGTAATTGGTTTAGATTTACGTCGTTATTCTGAAGAACTACGTAAGGATGATATCACCCCATCCACAAAAGGGTCAAGTGCTTTTAAACGTGATCTTAGCCAGGATATTGACAGTGATATTATATCGAATTATATTGGTCATTATAGTTTATGGAGTTTCTTTTGGACCTTCATGCTATGTTTATTTCAATTGCCAACCACATTTCATATGTTTATGTTTGTCTTTCAGGTAAGTGAGTGTAAATAATGGGCATTAAAAGAGAACAAAAACAATAACAAAAGATCTTTTACCTTATCAATATTTCTACATACTTGGCTAACTGTGATAAGTATGCCAGGGCTACGCGCTTAGCAAGCTTCACTATGTACTACTAGTATAAGATTTCGCAATTATTATAAACAGACAGACACAGACATTTTTGCTTTGAGATTTGCTAATCTACAATAGTATACAGAGCCCAACTGGGTTGATTGGGTTGACTTGGGGTGACTGGATTTTAAAAGAAAAACCTTCAAAAATTATTGTGACCTTTTTTCGTTTAATATTTTGCATGTTTTATTTTCTTTTACATTTCCATTTTAATATTTTTTTTATTATTTCTTTATTACACAATTT
This sequence comes from Amiota communis, assembly GCA_037043315.1. Classification (NCBI taxonomy): domain Eukaryota; kingdom Metazoa; phylum Arthropoda; class Insecta; order Diptera; family Drosophilidae; genus Amiota; species Amiota communis. Next base: position 338,598 of record JBAMAV010001400.1, on the reverse strand, counting down.
GCAGTGGTCATTAACTCAATTTGAACTTAAATAGCCAATTTTTGTCTAAACAAATTATCAAGAAATCAGCGCAACGCGCCGCACACACGCATCGTTTATTTGCAACTACAACGAACTAACAAATAAATAAAGACAAAAAAATTACTTTGTGTGCGGCATAAACATTTGTCGATTGACGATTGCCGATGTTAGATACAAACAAATTTACTTACATACTAAGTATTGCATTTACGATATTTTAATAGCAGCAGCAGCAGCAGCTCACTGTCAATAACACAAATTTAGTTTGTTGAAATACTGAGGTCGCCATTTATTAAATCGGAAGTTGTTATATGCTATTTTGATTTATGCCTCCTCCTTCCTATCTTCGTCATCATATTACTTATTATGAAAAATATGCATTGAAAATACAAGAAAATGCATTTGGAAATAAGCAACTTTCTTTTTAAGCTTGAAGAAAAGTGTTAACAATGCTAACGAGATAATTAATTTGTTGATAATGGGTGGGCCTTCTATTGGTCCGTTTTGGTTTGGTCTTTAAATGGAAAAAAGTTAATTTTTTGTCAACGAATTTTGATAGAAGGATTCTTCCGATTAAGTATGAAAAATGATTTAATTCAAAGAAATGCATATTTTATTATTATTATTGCATATTAAGTAGTAGAATAAAAAATAAACTCTTAAACTATCTCTAGCTGCCATGGCTTTCAGCTCTTAGACTAATAAACTAAATTATGAGATTAATTAATGTTAGTTATATAAGATTTATCAAATTAGTGGATTTAAAAACATATAGATCGAGTTTATGTTGTTAAGATTTGGATTGCCCAGGAGCTCTCCCATGTTAATTTTAGCTTAGACTCGAAGGTTTTGTGTTGCATTGCATCCTGAGAGTAGATGTTCAACAGTTGCAACGTTCTTGCAAAGAGGGCATGCATCATTGTTAATCCGTAGGCTAAAAATGGGAAATAATTTCTAATAGACCTTTGTTCAAAAGTGGGTGATTATAATGATGGCTTTTTGTTTCATCGAGAAAGTGCCATCTTTCATTGCTATATTCTGATCCAGCAAATTTTTGCCTAAATAGGTAACAATTGAGTTGTTTAGAAAACCTCATTCAACTCCTTTACAATTTTGTGTCTTCTTTGACTTTATGCAATGTTACATTTAAGAAACCGTTTCGCAGATCTAGATGCACAGTTGTGCTAGCGATAGGCAGGGTCCTGCAAAGCATTCAGAAACATTGAAGTCATTACCTTCCATCCTCGATAAACTACTTAATCGGACTTACTCTCAATCGCTTTGACTCGCTTAGTGACCCTATCTCTAAACACTTTCTCAATCTACCTTACTGACAATCTTACTTGCGAAATCCTGTCTATTTCTAAGTAGGTCATTGCTCTCATAGCAAGCGCTCCTAGTACCTGCAGACAACCTTTAAGATGGATTTTATAGGACATTGCTATCATTGCAAACGCTCCTCTTCTCCTTCTATGCTTCTTCTTACATCAGCATTCTCTGGTATAAAAGAACATTGTTATGAGTTACTCCTAGTCTAGTCTTTACAAAAGACGAGATGGAAAGCTTATACCAAAAACACGTTATATGACTAGCGGGGCATGGAATCTGTTTTTAGAGGTCTCCTGAATTCTTTTATGGAACTCTATCTTTTTATGAAGTGTTCATTCTTTAAAACTGTCAGTTTCATCAGGGTCATCAAAAATACCTTTTGAAGAATGACAAGAAATAATAATGATGAAAGCATTGTTATATTAATTTATCTCCTAGATTATTGAATGACCCTCGCTCACCTTATGCTTTCTGTATGTGAATTCCCAAAGTCCAATTCATACAAATCAACCTCTATATTACCAATTTATAAAAAATTAAAATAAATTTATAATTAATATGTTATAAATTTATAAAACGCCTTTCAATAAATGCCTATGGCATATAATTGCTTGCACTTTTGATATGTCAAGATTTGTTTTAAGTTAACTTAAAATTATAGTTGGAAAGGTTCATTCTATATATGTAGTATACTCGTAGTATGTACAATAGTAGTTGTTCTAGATGGACTTGTTACTCTTAGCCATACAATTTTAAACTTGTAACTTTAAAACAATGAGCCGAAGATTATTGTTTAAGTTAATCTTAGATTCGTAGTTTTTATTAACTATAATTAATAACTTAAAAACAAATTGAAACAATATACTTAGCATATGTACATATGTTTTTTTTACAATTCCAATATTATATTTTAATAATTTTAGATTTTTTTATTGTTACAAAAGTTTGTTTTCCTTTATTTGTTGTATGCGCAGTTGGCCCAAGAAAATATGAGATAGCATTTCTGTTTTTCCAAAAAAATCTTCAGCTATTCAAATGTTTTACCAGTTTTTACTTTTGCTACTGGATTCTTTTCTTCAATATTAGTCATATTTCTTTTCTCCTTCTTCTTCCAAGTCTTTTGACTCTTACAAAGTGGTACTTGTCTCGGTGAATGTCGATTTAGTGGGGTTGTCATGGTGTCACAGATTTATTTACCGTAATAGATAGTGCTGACCATCATTTCTCCTCTAGGGCACCTGAATATAATTGATGGCAATTCAATCGCACCCTTTACTTTATTACTGCTTAGAAAACCTTAAAAAATGTATACCATTGCAGTTGAAAACAATAATCGTCGAAATATTCCGAGATGGAAATCCTTAGGTTTCATACCACTGGGATCATCTTAACTCATCTAGTAGCTTCCTTTCTAGTTACTAAGGATAAGTTTAGTATTTTTTAAGTCTATTTTAGTTGTCTTTTTTTTTTTATTTTTGTTTTCTATTGTCCTGTTTTCTAGTCGCAAACTTTCTTTCATCATACTTGAATATCTTACTTATAGCCACAAGTACTAGACTTGTTACACCCTACTTAGTACAACAATCATGAACAAGTTTCTATTCCCCAATGACCTACCTTCCAGCGAGCACAAAGTTGTTTAAATATAATTTTCACTTAATACTATACTATTTGTAATTGTTTCATTGATGAATATTGGATTTTATTAATGAAAAATCATTTATTTCACATTCTTAATACGCCCCATTAGCCTTGTGTAGAGTACAGACTTAAAAGAGTTACTATCGTATATAGTAAGAGAAGAAAACAAGAGAGTGAGAGAGAGAGAGAGAGTGAGGGAGAGTATAATCAACTTTAACTTAGTATAAATGACAACATTTAACAAGCCACCAAAACTCGTGCAACTTGCAATTTTTGCTTTAATTTATTTTACTTACGACCCACCCGTTTGTATGTCCGTCTGACTGTCTGATTTTTTTTATAGCATCGAGTGCGGGTTACTTACTCGTACTTGTCGTTTTCATTTATACAATACATCTGAGTATTTCCTCCACAAAACTTTCAAATCTTGTCTTTAATTTCATTGAATGTATGTATATTTTAATCACAAAATATAATCCACATCAGTTCACTTCCGTACAAAGACGCGTTCAGTTGGATTTTTCTTTGAAGATTGGATAAAATTTAAAAAAATCACCGAAAAACTTTTCGATTTCTAATTACAATACAATTCAATCAAAAATGTCACACTTAAATGAAGTTTTAGAACCAATGTTAATGACAAGAAGAAGAACTACAATTTCTTCATCAACATCTGCTAGAAATGCTGAAGCATTGGAGCGTTTACAACAGCGAACTCTTGAGCGTTTACTTGGTCATATTGGTCATTGGCAGAGAAGTTGGTGTTGGAAGTTATCGCTCTATCAAGGCATTTGTACATTGCATATATTTGTGTTTGTCTTTCAAGTGAGTTGTGAGTTTTAAAAAAAAAAAATAAGTGAGTGATAGATGATAATACAGTGAATACCAAATAAATTAAATAGTATCATTTGTACTAATGAATAAATGTTAGAATGTATTAAGTTAAGTTGCAAGTTGATTGGAAACTTCAAAAACCCCCTAAAATATACTCGTATCAATTATCAAGTTATGTTACATGTCTCAAATAATAAATAAATACTGGATATGCCAGGAGTTGTCAAAATAAAACTCTTGAAATAAAAAAAGTATCGCAATAGCTGGAAATCAAACACATAAAACTCTATATTTTTATTCTTTAAAACTGGATTTGGATAACAGTTTTCAAATACTATAACATCATCATTGATAACTGTATTAGAATCGAAGATAGAAACAGTTCAAGGATTTCAAAAACAAATCGTCTTTCAAATTCCGACCTGTTGACCAATGAATTCCCTATAGATAAGATTCACAAAAAATATGCACAATGATTCCACAAGCTGTTATGAAAGGCAGATCATCTGAAAGGATGTTATGTAGATTTCTAGGTAGCTCACCAAAATTAGTCGCTCCTCCTCTTTATCCATGCCTTATTGTTTGCTAAAACTTCAACTAATTCACCACCAACGAGACAATATGGTACAGTAGTTTGAAAAGCTCAATATGCGGTTAGTGTGACACTTATCTCTCTCTTTATAAATTAATTAAATAAATTATTAAACTTTAATCCCATTCTAAGAACTCAAGAAATTGGTAGCAGTTACCATTATGCATGTGAGATTTTTATATTGTAAGACAAATAGACAATTTTAGTTAGTCTTAACCATTTCTCAATCTGTGATCTTAAAATTTTGACAAAATAAAACTAATAACCAACAAACGAAAAATTCTGCACAAAGTATGTTACGTCAAGAAATCAATGGTTCCTTTTAAGTTTTGTATAGGTAATTTTTTGTATTTCTTAACCTAGAAATATTTAAAAATGGCAGCAGTATTACAACCATCTGTTAAATCAAAAAGAAAGTATAAAGTTTACACAAATTATTTAATTATACGAGTACTTATGTCAATTTTTGTATGAGAAATTTATACAATTCTTTAGGTAGTATTTCTAGATTTCATTCAATGTTTATAGAATGTAATAGATTAAGCATTATATGATATGCTAAGATATAATATTTGGATCATGTAGCCTACTTAAAAGACAATCATATACATACAATATACTGAATATCATAAGATCTTCCAAGGTTATACAATATGCATTTTTTATGCAAATTGATACTGATTGAAATTCTTAGTTACTTCCTGATCCCCATCTTCTTGATCTATGAAATTAAAAATTTACCCAGCACCAAACTTACTATGTTTAATCGAAGCTTGTACCTACTTCTTTTTTACCCGACTTTCAAAGAAGTGTTATATTTTTCGCGCGTTTCTTGTATGTTTATTTGTTGGTAAATTTCTTTATTACCTCGTATCTTCCAAACGGCTGGATGGACTTCGACAGTTTAGGTATCTTTATATTCGTATTAAGTTTAGTATCAGGCGGGACCCATTACTTTTCTTTAGGTTTATAAAGAGGCAAGCTGGTGATACCAATTTTGTAGATGAATTGAATAGTCTTCGCGTTGGAGAATTGGCAAAGCAGCAATTCCCCGTAATAGACAGCTGAAGAGTACCATTGAATTGAGAAGAGGGTGATGGGGAAGCCGTTAGAATTTTTAATATAACTAAGCTGGTAGCAAACGGGACACCATAGATTTGTCTTTTTTGCAGTCGTGCTTTTGATTTTTTAAATTATTTATTTTATCTATGATTTTTCAAAGCTAAAATATTCACACAAGCCAATATATATATCTAAGTCTCCAAAATAAATGGTTTTTTATAAAATTTTCTTTCTTTTCAAAGTTTCACAGATCTGAAAACTTCATCCATATTCCACAAGATCATCCCTAACTAAAATATTCAAACTAACCATTCATACATATAGTCAAAAGTTCCTACATAAATTATTTCTCTAAACAACTTGTTTCTATTAAATATAAGAACATGTTTTGGTGCTATCATATAGAGCTTCTTGTTCCTTATGCCATAGCATACTATAAATGCAAGGTTTCACTGTAAATATTTCCCTATAAGTATTTATGTATGAGCCAAGCAACAAATGTTCGGTTTTGCTTCAATGCTTTTTTGAAATTGTAATTCGAAGGTTTTGATTTATTTGGTTTACAAATCGTAAAACGATATCAACATATCCATCCATTTATCTACTACATCTAATGACTGTAAAGGTGTGCGCAGATATTTATTTTATTTATTTATATGCATTTTTGAATAATAAAACTATTGTATAATAAAAACTTTAATCTAGAGTAGTTTACCATAATAGAGGAAAGGAGAACAAGATGGAAATAAAATACAAAAATCAAAACAATTCAAATTTTATACAAAGACATCTAGGAAACTTGACTTCTATGCTTCTTAACCATGGTCAACCTTCAAACAAATTATGTTCAATATGCTAGTATAGAACTTTAGTTGGATGGATGGTTGGTTGCTTACTTGGTGTATTGTTTTCGCTTTCAAATTTATTGTATTTTATTCTTATGTGATTTTTTTTTGCATTTTGTACTCCTTCCTCTGCTGTTAATGAACTTTACAATTGTCTGCATTGTCAAGGTCAACCTCAATTTCAGCAAATATGTGGAACATGAAATACATGAAACATGAAATACAATCAACCCCCACAAGTTAATTAATTAAATGATACAATAAATACTGAAACTGAGAAAATCTAAAGTTTTTAGTATTAGACGTATATAGAATTGTACTTTATTGGCTACCAACACAAGAGACATGTAAAAGCCATTTAGAAGTTTAGATATACTATACTATGCTATAATAAACATGTACAGCTGTGCTTTACCAAACGTGACATGTTTTTTGTATCTTTAACTACTACCATTGTTGTCTAGGCACTTGTTTTGTCTGTCTGTCTGTCTATCCATTTGTCTATATCAAATAATTAAACAATTGGAAGAAATAAAAACAAAAATAAAAACTTCATTAAAATGCTAAGTTGGACAATATTGAAATGATTGAGAAAATATTGCAAAATTATGCAAAACGCCCATTGATATGCTTAGATAACTATGGTACTTAGTATAATATAAGTGACTCCTCATGTATGAATTTTTCCAGCTTAATATTGTAGAAAGAGAAAAGAAATATTAACAAAAACAAAAAAAAAAACCTTTCGATTTTATAAATAAAAAATACAATAAATAAACAAAACTACAATCTTAATGACAATTTCATTTAATTACATAATTAATGATATCATTTTAAAGCCCATTAGTGTTATTTTATTTTTATATACTTCGTTATATTGTTATAATGTTAAATGTTACTATCACTTTAGTATGATGTTTGTAAGTCTTAATTAAGTTAAAATTTTATTTTGATACTACTTTTTGGCTAAAGTCAATCATACAAGCTTTATTTGGACTACTTACTAGATTACTTAAAGATATAGGCTCTAAGTTTCCATGTACCTTCCAAAATGTTTAGTTAAGACCAACAATATGGTAATAAATTTAAAATACACAAAATTTGAACCAATCAAACCAATCCACAGTGGTCGAACTTGTATGGAGAGAGCGGCCAAAAATACTTCCAGTGGAGATATATATATATTATTATTATAATATTTGAAAAAAAATTTTAACGCAATTTGTTGAGTTCTAATTTATCACATTTTTTGATCTAGACATGGAGAAAAAATACCAAAAAAACGTATGTACGAGTATAGGGGTATCAACCCAAAGCCATTGCGATTATCGAAGACATCTTTTTGTAAACATTTAAACATGTCTGTCCTCTTTTGTATTACTGTGTTTGCCCAATATTCAAAAATGAACCACACTTTTAAGCTGCTGACACTTCACTGAACGATTGAACACTTGTTGTCACTTTTGATGCTATTTTTAGAAAGTACCTTTAGAATTAAGACAAAACAAATTTACATTAGATATGTTTGATCATATGAGAGACTGTGTAGTTGATTTTAACTCCAAAATTTTGACTTTGATTTTTTATTTTTGGCCTATGGCTGCGACCACTGTGCAATCTGAACATATTTTATTAAAGAAATATCAATTTTCGTATGGAATTCTTTTCCATCTAAAGTTTGTACCAATTAATATTTCAGCTATTGTGTTAACTTTTGTCATGAAACCTTCTTGTTGCCTTACAATAAAAAGATATAATACTTCTATTGGAATTCCACGATTATTGATTCCCTGATTACCAACCAGTTCTACTTTTAGTTTCATTAACCGTCTACATTTTCTAAGCTAGAGAATTAAATGTGCTATAACAATAACCGAAACAAATGATATTTGTAAACCTCAATTTGTAAGCAATTTAGTTGAAATTTGTTATAGATACTGTATTGTTATTATATCAGGGTTTCTGTATTACCATAAGAGATAGACTGAGACCCTTCACAATATCTTCTAGAGATTTTAAGTTGAAACAGCAAGACTAATGCTTATGATATGGCAATATGGTAAACATAATATGAACACATACAATTTTGATGAATTAGACTAATATTTTAATAAACCCGTATTTCAATTATCCATTCAAATCCATGATAGGAATCTTTATGGTTTTAGTATTCTATATAACACTCAATATTCAAGCTATTGATCTCAAATTTGACAGGTGTATTACGTACATTTTATGCCATGTAGATTCATTTCAGTTGAATTTTTCAGATTACTGGAAGACATATACACAGTCATAAAAACCTGTGAATTTCTTATTTAACTTTCCTTAACCTTCTACAAAATTCAATTCATAGCAAAAATAATGAAAGAAATGAACTTAGCACAGCCAAAATTTGAACAATAATCTAAGCATCAGTTCCTTGATTACTGCAGACATTCGTCCCCACTTTCTTGACTAAATCTTTTTCAATTTTTAAGTTAGTGACATCTGATAAGACACTAAAGATAATTTATAAAAAATTTAGACCAATAGGGCCAATCTTTTAAATTATCTAACTATTCTATGCAAAATAATGATAGACAAATGAATAGGGAATACTTTTAGCTCTTAATTTTTGAGATATTGAGGTAAGCTGTGGCATGAATGCTTCTTTTTGTATTCTTTTGATATTAATTAATGCTTTAGTTGCGAATTCCCGATCAAGTACCCATACAAAAGACAAAAACCTACTTTTATCTTCTTAAATCTTTTACACTTTTAATATTAAGATTCTTAAAATTGATGTAAAATTATAGTAAACATAAGAATTTCAAAAAATTGGACCTAACAGAACAATATCACATATAGGCCCCATATAAAACTTCAGTATTACAAAGGAGTTTTTGTTAGATAATTTCTTCTTAAGTTATAAAAACAAAATGTGTCAAGAAATGGTTGAATTTGGACTGATCTGGCCAATACAAACCGAAAATATATGAACTCAGATCAGTCATGTTCAAATTTTGGACTAATCCAACCAATATTACAATGCAAACTTAAAGTATAGAAACTAATTTAAATATGGAAAAATTTTAGTCTTTGCTTAATTGTATAAAGAAAACTTTACATAATACAATATATCCAAAAATTACAATAAATCAAAAAGACTGATATTTAAGATATTAGCTCTACTACCTTAAAAACTGGGAGTATTTTTCATTTCCTCAGTAACTCATGTGTAAAAGGTATGCAATCATAGGTGAAATTGAAATTTTTATTATTATCTGTATCATGTACTCATATGTATGACATTTTTTCGCTATTATCAAAACATACTTCAATCAAACTTCAAAACTAAAAATATCCGCCTGCCGCTGTTGCTGCTTGAAGGTAAAATTCACCTTATTGAAGTGCGTTCACTTTCTAACTCACTACTTACTCACTTTGCCCATTTACTACACTCTCACTCTTACTGTTACTGTAACTCTCTCTCATTCTCTCTGGCTCCCACTCACCTCACTCAGATACTTAATCGTACTTGTGCATTTAACTTTACTCAATGATGATGCTGATGATGTTGAGTTGCTCGATTTACAGTTTCAACTTGAGATACATTGAGAAAAAAACACACACACATTTTTTTCCGGTTACTGTTTGTCTGTCAGTCACTCAGTCTGTCTTTCTGTCATATTTCTCTGTATAACTCGCACAGTGTAAACACCCCACAACCTGTTGAACTGACAATAAACACCTAATAGCCTTACACACTTATTGTAATATTGTACCTACTACTACTCGTACTATATACAATTGCATACTCAACTCGCATTCAGGAAAGTCCAATTTCATTGTCAATTGTTTTTTATTATTGTAGTTATTTAATGACAAATGTAACAACAATAATAATGTTTATGATAATGATGATTATGATGAATGAAATCACAGTTATTGATTTATTTTTATTATTTAAGAAATTCATGTAGTAAAAAAATCATTAATTTGCAAAAAATGACATTTAAAGTCAACGAACGACATGTTTTCACTACAATATTTTTACTACACTACTGAATAATTACAATATTTGTACATATGTATATTTTTTATATTCCCCACAGACTGCCGATAAAAATTATTGGTGTGCTCAACCTGAACATTTAATGCATGCAAATTTATCTGAATGGTTGAACATAACACGTTTTGATCCATCAAATTGCGCTATATTAGACTTGGACTATTCATCAATACAATATGAGAACGATACTTGGTTAAATTTACCTTCAGATCTGAATGACTATGTCAACTATACTCACTGTCCAAGTGTTCAGTTTGATGGAGCTGGTGATGATGGTGACAAGACTTTAATACAAGAATTTAATTTAATTTGTAAACGTCGCAATTTGTTAAGTGTTGTGGAAATGTGTTTTTTGGCTGGCGCCGCTATTGGAAGTGTAGCAAGTGGTTGGATCTCAGATCGTTTTGGACGTAGACATACTTTAATGGCCTTTGCAACAATACAAACGACATTTGGTAATTAAACGTAATATAAAAATATAATATTTTTTCTATGGAATTTTTGCAATTAATTAAAATTTATTGATTAATCCTTTAACTTTAAACACCAACACACAACTATGAGTTTGAGTAATATACTCGTACTAAATATGCATATGCAATTTATTGTTGTACTATTTCAGGCGGACTGTTGGCCTTCTCAACATCCCTGACCATGTTCATGACGTTACGTGTTATAATTGGATTCGCATCAATGACCGTGACAATTGTTAGCTTCGTGCTTGTCGTTGAATTGGTTTCAGGAAAATGGCGTACCATCATCGGTATACTGAATATTTTACCAGTTTCACTCTCATATGTGTTAGCAGCTGGCATTGCATTCTATATAAGAGACTGGCGTCAATTGCAATTGGTTATATCGTTGCCATGGTTGGCATTGCTGTGCATTTGGTAAATTTATGGTTATTTTGATTTTGATTTTCATGTGTTCTTGTTCTTGTTTTTGTAATTATAAACTGCATTTACAACACACATACGTAGGATACATATACTTAGTATAGTCAGATATTATCAATTAATGAATACCCTAAAATTCAATATTATTTGAAAGTACATATTTCAGAGAGGAAGTTAATAGGTGAAATTAAAAAAATATACCTTGAAATGATGTGTTGCAACTGAGTTGAGAGGGTTCTTCATTAGGATCTGCTTGAAAAAAATTGATGATCTGGTTTGGTAGTCATCAATCAGCACCCCTTTGGATATGGTAGCAAGTGTTCATACAACTTACCCCTTTTTGTGGAGTTGAGTCTATCAAATTAAATGTTTCAAACACAGTTCTTAAGCACTCAAATTCTTTATAAGACTTCATTCAAATCAAAAGAAGCATGATATATTGAGCACATATGAGAATATTTTTTCAAGGTCATTGTTTGCGGACTCGTTTCATAGTTCAATCGAACCCAGAGTTAAATAAAGTTTTTCTCGTAGTTACAGAATTTATCGTTTCTTCGGTTTTAAATAGTTCAAGAAAATTCTCTTGGACTCAACGGTCATATATAATTGATATTTTTATTACAAGGACACCATAATACCGTATTATTAATGAATACCCTGCAACTCAACATCATTTAAAAGAATGTATGTATTTGTGTGGAATTTTTAAAAAGTAAAATTTGTCTGACGGATCGAGAATATATCTTGTAGTTTTGTTAACAGGATATTGACATGAGCTTCTACAACATATTAAGCTTACTCACTAAAATACAGAATTGATAAAAGACAATCAGCGTCCCCTTGGAAATGTACAAATATATCCGAAGGTTACAAAATAAAAGTAGTGTCCCACTGATCCTACAACTTCTACCTTAATGTTATGTTAAAGTCTACCATATAATTAGGTGAATATGATGAAGTTTTGATATACTCACTATTGAAGGGCACCATTAGACCATAAATATTTTGTGGGAGCATAATTATTGTAACTTATATCAGCAAAAATTCAGGCACATTCAGCATTATTACTATTACCTAAGCTCCTTACTTTTCTAAGACAATGACAATGTTGAAATTGCCGTTAGGGTATTTATTATTCTTGTTATTAATCTAAATATTTATGTCGATATCTACAATACTTATAGAAACTATTAAAGATTGCACATTTTTACAAGGAACAAGGAAGAATATTTAAATAAACTTTGTTCAACCAGTAGCATCAGAGTTCACTTATCAAACGTTTATTCCCGTGGTAATCGTGATTACATATCATATCATATCATATCAAAGGAATGTGAATTCGTTGGCTAATGATCTACAAACCCACCTTCAATCTTTACTTAAGGGAAAAAAACATTATAACAAGTACATCTTTTAGTTTCGTTTTATCATTAAAAAAATTTAGGCAGAGTTCGCACAATTTTCATCAGGTTGTCAAGCGTCCGGTTGTTAAAAAACCAAATTGTAAAAGGGATGGAAAAAACCTTGTGATTTATTTTTCGTTTTTTAAGTTTTTGTGTACAACCATACAACTATACCGAAAAAAAAAAGAAAAATAAGTGGAATGGTCAGTGAGAAACCGAAAAAATTTAACTTTCCACTTATTTATCAATTGTTTCGGTTTCTCACTGAGCGTTCCACTTATACATAGTTATTTGCTAACTATGAATTTAGGTATACATACTGTAGGGGGAGCTTGATTCTAGGCACATACCCGATACTTGCACACTTTGGTCGGTACTTAGAGCTTATTTTCATTACGTACTCAGTTTTTGCTAGATTTCAATATTGACCTTGCAAAATATTTTGTCTTGTCTCTGCATGCTACGTTGTATTATTAAATTGAATAAAATTCGTGGAAGTACCGGTAGTTGGTTTCATATTCTGACGGTTGTACTTTGTTAGGTCTCAGTCTGTTCCTACTGATTGTTAATGTACTTGTATCCTTTTATACATACACACATTCATATATGGGTAGGGTGTTCTTTAACAATTCTTAATTGTTCCAAAAAAAAAAAAAAAAATAATGGGAAAAAGAAATCAGAACAAAAATCGTACGTGCAGTATACGCCACATTGTGCGAGCAATGAAAACGAACAATGGCATATAACATGGCATTCTTCTTTTCCTTTCAAAGATTAATCAAATTCCTTCTAAACATTGACCGCATCTCTACATAGTCACACACTTAAGTGACCATCCATCCAACCAACTCGACCAAGTAACCAACCAACCATCCATCCAACCAACCTTCCAACTGACCACCAAAGGCAGCAAAGTCAAAGCAACTATAACACTAAATGTAACAGTAAAAAGATAGAATAAAGAATTAAAGAAAAAAAAAATCTTTGTGGTATTTTCTGCACATTCTTTGATTCCGTTTCAACATTTTTTTGCACATTCTTATTGAGCATAGAATAATAGAATCGAGAAGAGAGAGGACCATCATACCACCCTTTGACTTGTCTTCTATCATATGTTTTACTAACTCATTGTCTTTTTCTACTTCTCTTCTCTCCACTACTTTCTTGCAGACAAGAGGATAATATGTGAACTTTCACTTGCTCTTTCACTTGCCATTGTCAATAAAAGTTGTTTTTATTGGTTTTTTTTTTTTTGCCTTTCTTTATCCAGTGGTTTGTCCAATGCTTTGGTCATTTTATCACTGACGTCTGACTTATTGACAGACTGACTCACTGACTTTGGTCAGTTATTTGTGCTTAAGGTTTTAGTTTGGGAAGGACGTGCACTTAAATCCAATCAAATCAAATCAAAATTCCAAATCAATCCAATTAATTGTTGTTTGAGCGAGTCCATCTATCCTTATACTCATACTCCTTATTCTCTATACATCATCAGCATCAGTATCTATGGTGAAGGTAAAGGTATTGATGATGGTCAACCATTTGGTGTTTTGTGGTTAAGTAAAAATCCTTCATTCCTTCTTCATTCATTGGCTTTGCTCCCTTTGAGTGTGTGTCTATGTGAGTGTGTGTTTTGTTCTTTAATTCTATTAGAACCTAACAAAGCCTATAAAGGCACCATTGATTGATTCTCTTTTTTATTTTATAAATATTTTTTTTTTTTTTTGCCATTTCTCTTTTGTGTTTGTCCAGGTATTGGCTACCGGAGTCACCACGTTGGCTATTGGCACACGGACGACTGGATGAGCTATATAATGTAATCGAGCGCGCCGCAAAGATGAATCGCAGTCCATTGCCCAGCAACTATCGCAAAACCCTAGAAGCTGCTGTACCCAATTCAATGAAGCGAGCAGAGCGTGCACGTGCCAGTACTCATAGTACCGGCGATATAACAATAACTAACAATAACAATGTTGCTGCTGATGCTACTCAAGTTAATGCTCCTACTGTTGCTGCTGCTGCTGCTGCTACTGTTATTGAAGATGATGCTTGTGATATTGATGTTAATGCAAATCCCTTGTTGGTTGTGTTTAATCACATTTATTGGCGTACAACATGCCTAACATTAATCGTTTGGTTAACACTCGTTATTATCTATTTTGGCCTTACTCTCCATCTAAGTAATTTAGGTGGCAATATTTATTTGAACTCGGTAATTAATTTATATACTAAATTAACATAATTAAACATTTAAACAATATCATATATCTATGTTTGTTTTATATTTTATTATACTATTAGGCAATTGCTGGTGGCATTGAGGCTATTTCGATATGTGCCAGTATTTTTGTTGTTCTAAAAATTGGCATTAAACGCAGTTTAGTCATCTTCATGGCTTTGTCCGGTGTCTGTTGTCTAGCAACGAACATTGTACCCCAGGGCGATAAACATGTCGTCATTTATATCGCTATGATTGCAAAGTGTTTAATTGGCGCTAATAATGCTATAATACCAACATATACGGCCATGCAGTATCCAACAATTATACGAAATTTTGGTGTGGGCATGGGTAACTTGGCAGCGGGCATTGCTCTTATTTTAGTGCCCTATTTATGGTTATTGGTAAGATGGAAATGCTTTACTAAATTTACAGAAAATTATTATAATAAACTGATGTTTTCCATTTTTTCAGGAACACTATGAACAACTTTTACCATTGAGCATCATGGGTGTCTGTGGCATTGTAGGTGCCATTGCTTTGGCTGTCATGAAAAATGTGGAATAGAAGTTACTTTCCCGATTTACCAGAAGCATTATATAAAACATATGTTACTTATCAATTAGTTTTTCATTATGTAGGTAGAAATAAGATTCATAACACAACTTTGATAGTCTTATATATATAAACTTAAGCTCCATTGCAACATTAATATTCTTTACATAAGCATGTCCATTTCTGCTATTATAATAGAAATACGAAGTCTATTCAAAAAGTATCGCGAATTTTAAATTAACGCGGAATCGAATTTCTATGTTTTTTGTGGCGTTATGTTGTACTCATGTCCCTCACTTATGCTGACAAAGTCATCCATTTTGAATGTTTAGTTAATTTTTGACAGCTACTTTGCTTGGACATGTTTTGGCTCGTCTTCGATATTTGCCTATTCCAAAAAATGGATCAACGAATCTGTATCAAATTTTGTGTGAAAAACAAAATTAAGTGCACGGACGCATTTCGAATGTTGAAGCTACCGCGGACCAAAGCAACGTTTATCGGTGATACAAAATGTTCTCAGAGCACGAGAAAATGTGAACGACGAAGAGCACGTCAACATCAGACGAAAACATTGATTAAGTGAAGAAAATAGTATTGGCCAATCGTCGAATCACCGTTAGAAAAGTTGCTGAGGATCTGAACATATTGATTGGCTCGTGCCATTCGATTTTAACCAATAATTTGGTAATAAGACGGGTCGTCGCGAAGTTCGAGCCAAAATTGCTAAAATTCGACCAAAAACAGCATCGCATTAACATTGCTCAGGAGCTGTTAGACTCGGTCCGTGACAACCCGAATTCAACCTAGAGGGTCATAGCTGCTGACAAATTATGAGTTTATGGTTATGAAGTGGAAACAAAAGCTCAATCATCTCAATGGAAGCTGTCGGATGAGCAAAGTTCGATGTAGGGACATGAGTACCAAAAATCGAAAATCGAATAAACGTGGCCCGCGTAAATTCACAATTTGCAGCACTTTTTGAACAGACCTCGTATAGGGGATTTATTAAGATTAAAGAAATTCTTGTTCTTTATAGTTTGTGGGTCAAATCTCCTGATTTAAACACAAATTTGAAATACCTTTATTAAAAACTTTCAAACCCAAAAGCAATAATTTCAGCATATTATTGCAATATCTACAATTGATCACGTCTTCGTAACGAATCACTCATCTCAAATGCAAAGGTGTGGAACCAGTTTAAAGGACAATTGAATTGAACGTTTTTTCAGTTTTTTATAAAAGAATTTTATCTCGAATTTAAATGCAGACCTTCATCTAATATATTAGTTTTTAAAAAACTTGGCATAGTAAACATAATTGAAATTGTCTGCTAAAAAACATTAAGCCTCCTACTCGAAAATCTACAGGAACTTTTTAAATAATGAAGATGGGCATGGCTAATACCATTTTATGTATATTATTTTTTTTATATCCTTTAAAATGTAGAAACTTTACCTTTCAAGAGTTAAAATAGTATCATTTACATCCAATGAATTGTGAAGATTTTTTATAGAATCTTAACTATTTTCAATTTAAGTAGATAGTAAATAAACCTAGCTGTAATCCTGTGATATTAACACATTCTATTTTATGATAATTTATAAGAACTTGCATTTTGTTATCGAATAAACTTTTAAACTTTCCATTTTCTCAAAAAGCAAATTAACTTGGTTGTAATTGATGATAAAACTAAAGAAGGTTGCTTAAAAATGATTAATTGAATTTACTTTAGTTAGTTATTTGTTCTCAGGTCTTTCAGAAGAGATTTATTATATTCAAAAGGCAGTTGTTGCAGAAAGCTAAAGGATTGAAATATGGATTGCCAAGGTAAGTAGACAAACTTTGCTCCTACGTCATGTCATATATTGTTAACATATACTAAATAAAGCAATTATTTATAATATTTATAGATCTATAAGACCAATAATACAGAGATACACACTTAAAAAAAAACTTGTTAATTGCTATCACTTTAGGTTAGAATATTTAAGAATGGTAGCCAAAACCAAGATAGCCTCACATAAAACATAAAAAGAAAATACCGCCTTTGGTTGCCAGAGCCTCGTTTACATGAATAGGATGCACCACGCGCTAGAGAGGTATCCCACGCTTACACCCAATCTGTTGTTGGATAATCTCTGGATTTGAAAGAAAAAGAAGCGATTTGTCCATTCGATATAATTTCATAGTTTTTGGCCTTGCAACCCGAAAAAAGCAATCATTTGTTTCATCTTGTTTGAAATTATAACATAATCCACAAAAGTGGATGGTGTAGTGTCCGTTGCATTGCACGCATAACCAAAGCTGGTTGCTACATAACTTGAGTATATTTTTTAATAAAGAAATGCTTTATGTTATCAGCAATCGCATAGTAATTTAAGACACACTTATATGGTAACTACATATATTAAACATGTATGAAATAAATGTTATATCTTTCTTGTAACTTGGCACCACCAAAATCTAAGAATTTTGAAAAACACATTACACTTGAATTTATACTTAATGAATTAATAACAATTTATAAACCTGATTAAATTATTAGTAGTCATTTCAATTTCTTTATCATCTTCTATTATAAGACCTTTTAGAAAGCAACGACTCTTGGGTCCAATCTAAATGAAATGATCTTAAAAATCATAATTTTATCTCTGTCAAAATATCCAAAATTTATATATAGATGCGAACTGTAACATTTACAAGATTGACAAAAAGGCCCTAAGAGAAATGTACACAGAAAACTAATATAAGGAAATATCGAAACAACATCGCAATGGCTTTAATATATGTAAGTGTTCCTCAGTGCATACAGTAGATTGGTTCAGCTTAGGAAATACTATCACTAGAAAACAAACTGATCAAGATTCGTTGAAGTATTTTAAGTGTTAAACCTCTAAATCCTAGTAAAAGTAACCTTAATTCATTTTATGAAAAGATTGAATTGATAAAATTTCAAAGGAAGGCTTAAAGATACAATAAAATATGTTTAGATTTGTTTTTTAAGACAAAAGTTAACATTTCATATTATTTATCAAAAACTTCCAGATTCAGACATTAGTAAAAGCTTATTTTCATGCGAAAAAGCTTATGTTAAGCTGCAGAAAAGTTTATGTTAAGCTTTATTTTTCTAAAATAATTTCAACTACAGTTAAGTTCAAAATATATGTGCAAAAATTTAATAAATTTGTTTCGGCAAAACAAATAAACTGATTTATATTTTCACAAACTTTCAATTTAAAGATCCTTGATATGATTTCTGAATTTATTCATTCAGTAAAACTTATTTATTTTAATGACTGTTAGGTAAATGTAATGTGAAACAGTTACTTCCAAACCAACTTCACTTTATTCGCTTTTTTTCTTTCTTTAAATTTATTATGCTAAACAGATACAAGACATAAATCTCTCATCAAAAGAAACTCGAAACGAAAGAAAAGGGAAAAAGTAAAGTCTTGACAAGAAAAATAAGGCAATTTAAATCCACAAACTGTAGACTGTAAACTTGTCTTTGATTCCACTTTTACCAACGCGACAACATTAAAAAAGCTTCGTGCCCCCTCAAGTC
The DNA here is from genome assembly GCA_037043315.1 of Amiota communis. NCBI lineage: Eukaryota > Metazoa > Arthropoda > Insecta > Diptera > Drosophilidae > Amiota > Amiota communis. The sequence continues at coordinate 319,580 of JBAMAV010001400.1, read as the reverse complement.
AATGAAGACTATATAAACGCATTGAGAGCTTAAGACCCAAGCATTTCAATAATCAACACGACCCCCGTTTAAACACAACTCCAAGGCAGAACACACTTTGTTGGTGATTGTTATACTAGTATTATTATTGAGAGTGGTGGCAAGTTGCTGTGTGTGTGTTTATTATAATCTGACACTGCAAATCGAATTCAATTTGTGAACTATTTTCTATCTAAAAATTTGCCAAAAATTTGTAATTAAACGAAAGACAAAATAATTTTATTGACGTGTGTGGAGTGTGCCGCACCCTCAACACTTGTATTCAAATTGATAAAAAACAACAAAACAATCATGGAATTGTACAATTTATGGGTAAGTTTATAATTAAAAAATTTTTAAAAAATAATAGTTTTATTAAAAACACAAAACATAAATTAAATTAGATTTAAACAAATCTTAAACAAAAAAATGTATACAAAATTTATAAAATGTTGTGCTGAGCTTAATGAACTTTAGTGATCTGAATTTGATTTTGTTATATTGTATACAAATAAGGAATTAAAACATTAGTAGACCCTGAAGTAATTTTTTATATTAAAAAAGAAAAAATTGAAAGAAAAACAAATAATCAGCTTAAGTTATTTGCTAAAGAAAAACCAATGAATGTGGCAGCAGTCGCAACGGTGGCGATGGCATAAAATGCATACAAGATCAAACAACAATGGAACCGGAAAGACTCTTTTTTTTATATTATTTTAATAAAAATAAAATGGAATAAAGAAATAATCATATTAAGGTTATTATATAATCAAGGTCGGTTGACTTACTAAGTATAAACAATACAATACTAGAAAGGCAACCAATTAAAAATAATTTATGCAAAGGAATGCGATCGATGGATGCATTTCAAAAGTAAAGGAAAATAAAACAGAAGAAAAAAGGAACAGCAAAAAAAAAAATAAATATCGTAACATTATGAAATCGTAACTGCACAGTTTTCCTGAACACAACTGACTGATCAATTCAATTAACCGCAAAATTTATTATTAAAATAAAATAGAAAAATAGGAAAAAAGGGAAAACAAAAATATGGTTCCACTTGAACTAATTTTATGAATCGATTATTTAGAGTGAAATAATTTATAATGCATAAGGAAAATATTTGATTAATTGGTAAATGTACCATATATAAAGAAAAAACTTAATCTGTGATTTGATTTGATTCGATTTTATGGTGATTTTTATTATAAACCGATAAAACGATTAGTTAAGCATTAGGGGATAGAGAGATAGGAGTGAATTTTATGTAAAAGTTTAAAACCAGAAGAAAATATTTGATTAATAGGAAAATGTAACCTAAATTTGATCTGTGATTCGATTTTATGGAGAATTTTATTATAAATAGTGCATTGATTATTTAAGCATTAAGAGAAAGGAGAGATTATTTTGGTTTTGAAAGACTTTAAGACTTTAAAAACCAAGGGAAATATTTGTTGCAGTGGTAAATGGATAGATGAACTAAACTCTTCGAGATCTGAGTCGGTCAAATTGAAGAAGACCTCTGGCTTGAGAAGAAATTTGGAAACTTTATACTAGTAACTACAGTGCAGATGGAAGAAAATAATTTTTTTTTGGTTTCGTATATTATTTTTCGGTAAAAGAAAGACTCTTGCACTCAGGAGAAGATAAATTCAGGTTTCTATTTTTATCTTTTAGAATAAGGTACTGATTGCGAAGTTTGTATGTTTTTTAGTTATTTTTCCGGCGAGAGGGAGACTATTCTGAAGTCGAAGGTTGTTCCCAGTAGCGCAAAAAGATTGACGTTTCATTTTTTGACAATCAGGCGCCACGAACGGAGCACCATATCCGCCTGTGGGAAATTACTATTACTAATATAAAAAACTTGTTAAACTCGTACAACCTCTGCTGAGTGACAAATACAATAAACTTTCTGCTTCCCTCTTCGATGAGTAGATGAAAAAATCATTTCTCCATGACTGAAAAAAACCTTGCTGCTTAAAGTTTCTCAAAAACAGGAGTGAATTTTATGTTGAAGGTTCCAAAGATCCAATTCGGATGATGACGGGAGTTATTAAGGCGCACTGCACTATCGGACTGATGGCAGGATGCAGGTTTCATATCATGGCTGCTGCCTTTGCTGTGATTATGGGGAGGAACCGGAGAGTATTCAACACTGTGACTGTGACTACTCTGCTCTTCTAGGTAGACGTACCAGTTCTTCGAGGAGTTGGGTAGCTTGGTAAAATATCCTTTGAGGGAGCTGACTTTATTCGTGGATTTCTCAGTTTAGTTTTGAAGAAAGAGGGTGATCTCTGGGACCAACCTTGGACAGTAGTGGATCCCCCTAACCTTTCACAATTTATCAGGCATCACAATGAGTCTTAAGGCTTCTGAACTATCGCGAGCGGCTTGCATAACATAACCAAGCGACTATATGAGTATATGAACTTATCTTTACAGGGCTTTCCAGTGCATCAAAACTAAAAGATACTCTCGGTGTACTCAGAAATTTGCTAACTTTGTACTAGGAAATACAGTAAAAATGCAAGAAAACAATGGTTTTGTATTAGTATTTCATTATCCGGTAAAAGAAAGACTCTTCTTAAGTTAGTTGGTGAACTCAGGAGAATTAAGTTTAGGATTGTCGTTTTATATTTTATAATAAAGTTAAGATTTCTCGATATGTAATTTATTACCCGGCAAGTGGGTGACTCTTCTTAAGTAGGTTAATGCACCCAATATTAAAAAGATTGAGATTACAAACATGTTAAGACTAAGAAATTCTCTTTTTGAGATTTTAAAACGCTGTATGGAAAAATCCATGAAAAATTTGATTTATGATTTATTATTAATGAAAGAATTCATTAAAAAAATAAACATCATGTATTAATTGACTGGATGACCCTGCCTCTCTCTCATTGCTCGTATATTGACGTATGCGTACTGGGAGAATGCCCCAGACACTGACATTACTACTCTATGCCGATGGATAAAATTGTTTTTAGTTTAACGCAATCGAAACCCATAGCAGTTATGCATGCACATACCTCGGACTAACTAACAAATTGTAACGTTCCATTCATTTTTCAAATTAAAAAACAAATATTACATTTATTATTATTTTTTTTTTTTGTTTTTAATATTTAAGTATAATCTATTTTTTCTCCTATTTTAAGTAAAAGAAACATGCAAATTACGTAATATCGCCCAACTTACAACAACAACAACAACAGAAAACAGAAAAAAGCGAGCAATGAACAGAGGTTTTTTTATCCAATTTTTTTTTTAACGATTTTGCTTTAATTTTTTATTTTCTGTTATGATCGATCGAGGCGGGCGAGTAATTTTTGTGCGATTTTCTTTATGCTCGATATTTACAAACGACTTTGTTACTAGAGGTGGTGTTACTGCTGCCGTTTTGACTGCTCTACAATTACAGTTTGACTTTAATATGCTACATAGTTGTTGTTGTTGCTGTTGAAAATAAAAATAAATCGTTCATAAACCTCGGCTCAAACAGAAATTCATTGAAACCTGTTTCGTTTTTATTTTTTTTTTTTTTTATTTTTTATATAAAAAACCAAGAAATAAATATACTTACGTACAATAGTAAACTCAACTGAACTGAACTGGTCCATAAGCCCAACACACATACCGCACAATGCCACGCCCCGCATCATGCCGCAACACACTTTAATACACTTCAATTCAACAGATTAATGCATTCCATTCCATTCCATGCCAATCGCTCGCTCTCTATGCGTAGCCCACAAGTTGCAGAACACAACAACAACAACAACAATCAAACAAACCATGCAGGTGGCATTAGATACGATTAACTTTAAGTTACCTTACTTGTGTCATATGCTTTTGATACAAAAATACAAAGATACAATACTAGTTAGCAATTATAAAAGATACTTAAGATACCTATGGTGATACATACATAGTACATATGTATGTGGCACCGCTTGAGTGCACATTTTATTGTACTAGAAGCAAGCACACGTACAATCAACGATGACACATTGCCCTGATTAATATGTAAACCAATGTCTTCTGTTTGTTTTGTATTCTTGTTGCAGCTCATATTTGCCATTGCAACACTTGGCACGTTCGTCATTGTTAATGCTCAAAATTTTCCACCACGTTTAAATATACCTGGTGCAGTGCCTGTGCAACAAATACGCCAACAACAACAGCAACATCATCAACAGCCACAAGTAGTGCGTGTCCGAAGACCAATAGCCGCTCAAGTGCGTCCTCAAAATCCAGCACCATTAAGTATTACATCACGTCTACTTGATGAGGCTAAACCGGTTACGGAATCTGGAGAAGAAGAGCAACCAGATGTCTTTCTGCCACAATTGCTACGCGATCAACAATTGGCAAATGCCCAACAAGTGCAATTTCAACAAGCTGCAGCTGCTTTCCTTCAACATGGAAATGCAGCAGACCAGAATACATTACAAGATACATCGCCATTGAATGGCTTAGATTCTCCACCATCTACTATATTGCCAGCACCAACACGACCAGCGCCTGTGCCAACTGTTAATACTCCAGCTGCCAATCGTCCTTCAAATTTTAATGATTTTGGCATTGGACGCTTTGAGACACAACGTTTTGGTTTGGAACGTCCACAAGTTCCAGTGAGACAACAACAACAACAACCTCAACAAGAACCACAACGTGTTCTTGTATCACGTCCACGAGTACAACAACGTCCTGAATCACGTATACAATATGCAGATCTACAAGATTTGCCAGCACCAGCACCAGTGCGTCCACGTCCTAAGCCTGTACAACCACGTCCTATTATTCATCAAAATCAATTGCAACAAGATGATCGTGAAGAGCAACAACATCAACAACAACGTCGTCGTCCTGTAGCACAAACAACACGCAAATGGCGTGATGAAATGGATGATGGCAGCATAGTTTGGGGTTATGAAAATGATGATGGTTCGTTCAAGGAGGAACTCATTGGAACTGATTGTATTACCAAGTTAGTATTATCATGGTGTAAAAGTTTATGTAAAAATATCTTATTAAATAATACAATTTCAGGGGTACCTATGGTTATATTGATCCTGATGGCAACAAACGTGAATATCACTATGAAACCGGTATTAAATGTGATCCGAATACACGTGAAACTGAAGAGGAAACCGCTGAAAATGGTTTCATTAACTATGAGAACAACAAGGCTGTGCTACCCAATGGCATCGAAATCGATATGTCACAATTGGGTAAAAAGAAGTCAAAACGTCCGGGCGGCGGAGGCAATATTTACCGCAACTAATCTTATTACGCACATATATAATATTTTATGTATATTGTAAATTTTAACACATAAGTCGCTCAGTTAATGAATTTAATTATTTTACTGTACTGTATATTATAACATACGTGTAGTATGTGTCTTTTTTGTATAAATTTGTATGTATTATTATTATAATAATGACAAGTTTTGTTTTCTTCTTGCTTAATGAACTAATATGGTCGTTGACGACGCATGGGCGGCAAACGATTTGGTGGTGTTATAGATATATCTAAAAAGTCACCAATGCAGAATTTGGCTTGAGCGAGAGTCTTTTGATCATCGGCACCCTTTTGTCCCGTACAAGTGACACCAATTTCACGCATTTGAAAATGATTATTTCGAAAATTTGGATAGACTATGGCAAAATCAAAATATGTTCCTTTTTTACGCGTCTCCGGGTTGACATCACGCACCAGTGAGGTCAATTCATGTAAAGTAGCATCCTGCCATGTGTAGATTTGTAATTCATTGCTTGGTACATTACCGAACATATATTCCGATATCGAATGATGACGTCCAGTTGAGCAAAAGACTCGCAAAAGTAATGGGCAAGTCTATAATGATACAACAGTAAAATACAACAAACGTTTACAAATGCAAAGGAATTGTGAAGTTACAACAAAAAGTCCCTTACCTTTTCGCGGTCAATTTGTTTCACTTGCGTCTTTTCTTCAACAATCATAGATTCTACATTAGCCATAATTAAGCTTTTAATTCAATTAAATTGATTTAATTTTATTTGAAATTTGTAATTTTATGAACACATTGAATGCAGCAAACAATTTTCTTGTTCTTTCTTTTTGGTTTGCGGCAAATAATAAAAAATGAATTACTCAAGTAGTCATTGTTTGTAACGAGTTGATATAGAAATAAGTGCTGCCAGGTTGCAAAAATGGTATGTATTTAAATTTGTTTTCGTTTCATTTAATTTCATTATTAGACAATAAAATATTTTTCAAATGGTTCATAAAAGTAAGTAAGAAATTCATTTTTAAATTTTCCCTTTAATAAACAAATTGCAGGCATCAAGCAAACTTTTTTCTTTTGATTTACAGAAAAGAACTATTCAATACAAATCAGTGCTGCCAAGCTGCAAAACAAAGAAACTTGACTCATGAATGCATTTTTAATTATAATTATTACATTTTATATACTTAATTATTTATTTATAATCTTTAAAAATATTAAAACATCACTCATATACATTATTTAAGCAACTTTAAAAGTTTTTCATTAATTTTTAATTAACCGCCCTTTATACCAGACCTGCCAACATGTAGAAAATATATGTATGCCAATTTTAATGCATTTTCACTTGCTAAACTTTAGCTCACCCATACATAAGCACATAACAATAATATTTAGTGTGTTTTCTTTTTCCCAACATTTCGCATACTCCGAATTGGAATTCGCGAAAAATAATAAAAAGGAGGAAAATTTATTTATCTTGTAATATGATGTGATATCGAAGAGCTTCTTTGCTACTTAGAAGTGAAGCTTTGTTAAACTTTGTTACCTGTCAAAAAGAAATACTTGAAAAAGATTGACATATAGACATACATACACCACAGAAGTTCAAGATTTTTAAATCGTTTTAACTATATACAAAATAATAACAACAACAAGCAACGCAACATACAAAAGTTAAAGGCGACGACGACTCACTTTACCTGGTACGTATTAAATTACAGTTTATAGAAAGTGGGAAAAAGTGATTCTACTAAAGATTTATTCCCCTGTTCTATTGTGTTATTGTGTTTTGCTTGAATGCAACAGCAGCAACTGTGTTTTGCTTATGTAATATTAATAATAAAGACTCAATGCAATTGGGAGTTGTTATTAATGATAGTTTGTTTTTAGAATGAGATTTGCCTACTTACCCAAACCCGCAATCACTGCGGTATTCATACACATTGTGTATATGTATGTATATATACATCATCAATCTATCTATAATATACACTTGTCAGAAAAAGTATACATCCGTCCAACTGTGTATAGAAAACTAAGTATATGAGTTAAAATAATCGGCCCCACCTAAGCATTCTTTAAGAAAATCTATCGTTGCTTTATTATATGATAACTGGCTTCCAATACCGATTACTTCTCAATATTTTCTGAATGATATTTGCATGGATATCTTTGTCAAAGGATTCTTTGATATTCACACTTATTTGGGAATCACTAACTTCTAGAGGTTTGTTTCTCACAGACGCCAAACAATACTTCGTCATCTTCCTTGGTAATATTAATCTCTGACAAATAACTGATGGATTTTTATTTAATTAAAACCCTTTTTTAATATTCTTAATAAGATAAATTTATATGTTTCTGTTCACTATGTGTCTTAGATGGATACTTTTTCTTGCAAGTGTATATAGAATGTTTTGTTATTATATGCAAACTTGTTCAATGTCAAATAATGTGGGTGGTTAATGGGTGTTGATAAGCTGTTTCGCCTAACAAACTAATGTTTTGATCTTAGTACATATAATTCTACTACTACTTCTACTGTTGAAATATGAGTAGTAAATAAACAATAATAATAATCAAGTACTCCAAGGAGTCATTTGTATCAATATAACCTTCAAGGAGGCTTAATTAATTCACTTTCTTATTTACATATAAATAGTATGATGATGATATCTTTATTTCTATGAATTGAATACAATCAGATAATAAGTATGATGATCATCAACATTGAATACTCACTCACTTAACTCTGACGTAAAATAAAACTTGCGGCAATAACTCATTCAACTACTGCGTTGCTCTATTTAAACGTATATTTCTTTTTTTTTTCTCAATCACTTGTCGTCGTCAATCTATAAACTGCTAGATAGATATAGACAAGTATCAGAATGAATCGTATTAAATTTGTGGGGCTTTTGTTGCCGAATCTACTGACGTCATAGCACAATGGCTACTTAACATCAAGCAACCAACCAAGCAAGCAAGCAACCGACCATTGTCTGATTGTTGTCACGAGTGAATTTGTGTTTTATAAAGCAATTAGAAATCTCAAATCAAAATGTTACCCCAAACCACACCATAATGAATATACCGGAAAGTTTTATGAGGCTCATTTTTTTCACAATCAACAGCAGTTTCAACATAAATTTGAATCATCATAATAGATTATAATTGTTTTTCAAATATAAATGCATACATGCATTGTAATCAACAGCATCATTTCCTCCACTGTGATCTTGTAAAACTGAAGGGATTGTAAGTATGTAAAAACACCACCATATACAGCAGAAGCTTATAAATTTTAAAAATAATGACTCTCAACAATTAGAATCTTTCAGTTATTCGGATCAAGAAATGTGAAGCAGGCAACGCTCTAAAAATTATTGGGTGAGCAAATAAGTTTCCACCGTTTTTATTGAAAAAAAAGGGGCATGTATTGTGAAAGAATAGTTTATTATGTTTTATTGAAAGTAGTGTTCATCGTTACAGGTAGCATACGGATAAGAGGTGGCAAAACATTGATGTTTCCATACAAACAAACCATCGACGTTTCCAATATTTTGTGAACACGGCGGGTAGGGTAGGACTTCCAATTGAAGTGCCTCCAATGTTTCTTTGACGAATTTTGCAACATATGGCCGAGCGTTGTCGTGCTGAAAGATCACTTTGTCATGTCTTTTGTCATATTCGGAGCCTTTGAACTTCAATGCTCGATTCAATTGCATCATCTGTTGGTGGTAACGCACACCAGTGAAACTGGATTAGTGGACAGCATTAGCGTTTTCTTGCCATGAATATTCGGTTTGGGCGTTAAAGTTGATGCCGTACTTACCCCACGATTTTTGGCGCTTTAGGTTGTCGTATTGGATTCAATGCAAAAACACCTTTCGATGTTGCTTTTGGTGCCGTTGTTCGCACGTGAGAAAATGGCGTTCGACATCTCTTGACTTGTTTTTATTAATTGAGCATGTTCCCCATATGCTAGAATGATTTGCTACTAAGACAATGGGTATTGCAAAACCAGGAGAACAATCAACTTCTCCAAGAAACTCAAGCACTATTAACAGAAATTGTTTCAAGAAGTCTTGTGTCTATAGATGAAATCATTTCAATGAAAAATAATCGGATGAAACAGGACTTTCTTCTTATGATACCAATGACAAAGAGGAAATTACCAATATTGGACCGCCCACATTTCGCTCACTCCTTTGTGTCGCAATATCACCCTTAAAGCAGCAAAACAAATCAAAACTTTATAATAAATTAGATTGGATATTCTAAATTCTTCAAATTACGTAGTGATTCTAATTTGTGAGCTTCTACGGTCTTGTAATGTTTCCTGAAACTCCAATGACTTTCAGAAAGCTTTGTTTCTATAATATATGTACATATTTGATCAAAAAAGGATTCAGATTTCTCATCTCACGATTGTCATGCAATTCAAAGATTCTCAAATATTTCAACTGCCTTCTGACGCTAGATGATTTCATATCAAATAATCTCTTTTGATGTCCCCATTTAGGACTGGGTGATAACATTAAATTCTTCTAATCTAATAATTTTTCATATGAACAAAATAACTGATTGTTTCTTTCTCCTTTCAGAATCTTCCAAAACGAACGTGATTTAATAGTTTAATTTAAAAACAGATACAAATATACAAACATGTCAAATTCACCAAGAAGTACACCACCACCATCTCAACCACAAGTTGATGACAACAATGCCAACAATCTTCAAAATAATAATCAATCATCGAACTCCATAAGTAGAGCTCCCAAACTAAAGTCTGCACGAAATAGTAACAACAGTAGTTTAGATGATAAACTATCACCTGATCAGGATATCTATATCAATGCTGCCGATGGTCTACCAAATAAACATCCAACGCTGCCACCAGAGGGTGATATTGACAGTGAACCAGAATCAGATCCCGATTCATTTGATGATTTGCCCACATCAATTATTGTCACCAATATACATTCAGAGGTCTTTGCAAATCCCGAGCTAAAGCAACAAATGGAAGATCTCTTTCGTAAATTCAGTGAAGAAGCTACTTTCCAATGGTTACGCAGTTTCCGACGGTTGCGTGTGAATTATAAAAATGCAGTTGCTGCGGCAAATGCTCGGATACAATTGCATCAATATGAATTCAATAAGAAAACCGTCATAACATGTTATTTTGCACAACCAGTGACGCCAGTGTCGAATAAGAATCTACAACCGCCAGCACCGGTTAAACAATTTCTTATATCACCACCAGCATCACCGCCAGCTGGCTGGGAACCACGTGAAGAAGGTGAACCATTGGTCAATCATGATCTATTAGCTGCTCTAGCCAGTCTAACGCCTGGCGAAGCACATGAATTACATCCTCAGAGTGGTGATCATCCTGGTATTATTGTGCATACAGCAGCTGTTTTACCAGATGGCACTGCTGGATCCAAACAGCATATCGTACAGACAAAATGTCCCGAACGTGTCTAAAATATAAGACACATATTGTAAAGAAAGGAAAATGTTAATGAATGCAAATTTGTGTGTGTTTAATCTTTGTAAGATTGAAATGAAGTTTGTTGTTTAAATTTGAATTGGAAATGTGTGAAATGGTGAAAAGAGAAAAATATTTTATTTCTTTGTTAAATTTTTATGCACATTTTGCATAAATAAAACACTGTAATAACATAATCACGCATGCACTCATGCACGCAAGCAATTTGTTTTTGTATCTAAGTAAAAAAAAAATCAATTTCTAAATTTGTTAATATCAATTTTGTAGTAAAACTAATTAAACTTAAACTTAAGATTAAAGAAATGTCGTCGTTATACGAGCGTACACATGTTTATATTATTATTATATTAGTATATAGAAAATAATGTTTGCAATTTTAAAAAAATACTATTTATTAAAGCAATGTCTACATGTATTTGAATGTGTTGTATTTAATGCTTCAAAAGACGAAACAAAAATCTGGGAAAAACCTGAGAAATATAACAATAAATAAATGCTAAAAATGCCAAAGCAATTAGAAGCAGCAAAAGTCGAATAAATACTCTGAAACTAAATTGATAACTTGGAACCAAAAAAACAAATAAATATATATATACATACTAGTATATCTTTTAAAAGATAGAACTTATATCATCAATAGACAATTAAACAAGGAAAAGAACTAACAAAATAAAATAAATAGACAAAAATGTTAAAAACAAAACAAATTAAATAAATAAAAAATACAGTAATAGCGCCTGATTATTTAATTATTAAATATTTATATTAATTAATAAATATATACTATATATATATACTATATATAAATGTATATAATTGTATTTTATGTAAATTTAGTTTAAGAAACACAAAAACAAAAAAATGAAAGAAGAATTTTATTGTTAATGCGAAGAGGTGAATAAAAAGAAAACTAATTGATGCTGTTTCATGTTCTAAATGTTTATGTTTATTTAGTTTTTTCTTTCGTTTTTTGAAACAAAGTATGTATAAAAATCATCAAAAATATATTTATTATTATATATGCATAAATCTATATAAGTATGTATGTTCTATATACGTAATCTATAATTGGAAACACTATGGAATGATAATTCATGTTTATACATTATTGGATTGCCCAAAACTTGGAAACTTTCTTAGATAGATAGTACTTGTTCTTGTTATTGACCTTTGAATAGAATAGAATAATATACACAGACTTCTCAACTTGAAGTTCATCTCATCAGGAAACTTGATTACTGATTTATAAAATACTACACAAATTTTATTTCATCATAACTTATGGAATTCAAAAATACCTTCTATTTTTCATATCGATTTGGAAGCCCTTTGGACCTCAATTATTTGTACAAAAGTCTTGCATTATGCATTATCTGTTATTGATAGGATAGGATCAGTGATGCCATTTTAGCCTTTTTTCGGACAATTCTGTCCTTCGATCTAAAAGACAACAATAAGGTTACTGCTAATTTTGCAAGTACCGCAGATGAAGAGACTTATTGGCCTTATAGATGAGGCAATAAAACTCATCTCATTTATAAAAACAAAATTTATAAGATAAAAATTACAAAATAATCTGTCCTGTTTTTGTGATAGGTAGCTGGCATCACTAGATAGGATAGACAGAGAAATATGTTTGATTCTTCATCTTGATTTAAGGCTCGTTGATGCAATGCTTCGAAGCGTTATATCAAAGACTTTAGTTGCTTTTTCTCGGCTTGAGACTTGTTGCTTAAATAGAACTTTCTCTTCAGATTTAGAGGCACTCTTATCCAAGGCCCACTGCCTATTTGTTCAAACTGGAATTACATTCTTTGCTATCAAAATGTTTTGAAAATTGTATACTCTACTAGCGTTCCCGGCGTGCTCTACTACACACCTGCGTAATGTTAATGTGTGATTTTGTTCTTGTCATAATTCGTTGGCGCCAACATATGTAGGTTTTTTCTCTTGAATGAGTGAAAAGCTATGTGTAAAAAAATTATCAGATTTTTTGACAAAGACGACTTGTTTGTTTTTAAAATAGTATGTCCCTAAGACCATTATTATACAAGGCAATTCGGCTCTCTGGCGATTTTCATTTGTAAAGAATAGACGAAGACGCCTGAAGAAGTAACGAGTTGCTTGAATCGGCACCGAATAGAAAATTCTGCCATCGTTTTCGTTTTCTTCTTTCACGTATTTCGCAGTTTGTTTATTTCTCTTGGCTTGCTTAGAGTAAGGATGCATGAGAATGCATGAGAAATGAAAAATATAACGAGGAATGTGAAGAAATTTGTCAGAAACAGAAAGAAAAATCGACAACGAAACAGAAATGAAAACGAATACGAAATAACGGCAAACACGGAGTATTGCTCTAGCATAATTTTTGTGTAATAACTAGCAGCGACAGCAAAGATTAATCGTCAAAAATTGCTCTCTCCGAATTGCCGAGTATAATAATGGTCTAAGCTTTATAAGCAAAGTTTTATTCACCAATTTCTCGACAACAGCGAGTCCAAAAATAAAAAATAAATATGCAAAAACCTTCTCCATGATAAAATACATATATGAGCCAACTTTCATGATGATCGGTCAAACGGTGTCAGAGTCCATCGTCGTCAAACTAAATTTATCTTCCATTTTTATATATATAGATTAATTACTCTAATAGTTAAAGGTAAAAAAGAAGTCAAAATTTCAGATATAAGGTTGTAGAGCTATTGGGTTATAGATAGGATAGGATATGCAAAGAAAATTAACGATTCTCGACTTGAGGCTTGTTGATTAAATAATTTGAGGCCTTTTTGCCAATATTAGGATGTTTTGGAAGTACTCTCTACCCCAAGCCCACTATCTACTTATTCAAATCAATATATTTTTAAACTTTATTTACTACTCTAAAAGTTGAAGGTAAAAAAAAGTTAAAATTTCAGATATGAGATAGAGTATTAGGTAAATTGTGGGGATCATTATGGGGTAGGATAGCATAGACAGAAAACATATTTGATTTTTCATTTTGAATTGAGGCTTGTTGATTAAGTACTTTGAGGCCTGTATCTCGATATTAGAAGGCCCTCTTATCGATGCTTTGGAAGCCATCTAGTCCTTAAGCCTATTTATCTATTTGTTGTAACCATTTAAAAGTTTCTACTCTCTCTCTCTCGACTAGTAAAAGGTTAAAAGAAATTTAACATTAAAGATATGAAAAACAGTACTAATAACTCTTAAGCACCCCAAGTTTTGACACATTTCCTCGTAATATATACATTTGATAACAACAACAAACAATGTATGAATAGATTTTTCTCCTTTCCTTAAGTCGTAAGACAAAAAAAAAAGTAATCTAAAACATATATCCTATTACATATAATCATTTCTGAGCAGTTATATTTTTAAGTGGTACCATTTGTTCTGGATCATCTGGATAGACACTATGTTTACGTGATTTTTTACCACCAGCACATTGACTAAACCATGTATCACCTTTGCCAAAGTTTTCACCATCTTCTATAGACTCAGGCATTGGTTGATTCATTGTCTCTGGCAAGAACATAACCCAAATACCTGATGTCATTGATATAACACCAAATAATACCGCTGGTATTCTGGGATCGAATGAATCGAGTAGTGTTATAAGAGGTGTCAATGCACCAGATAAACGGGCACACATTGAACCCAAACCCATTGCAGAATTACGCACAACAGTGGGAAAGAGTTCAGCTGAATAATTATAGATGACTCCAAATGAGCCGGCAATCAATAATTTTCCTGCCATAACAATTCCTGTGGATGTTGTGCTTCCTTGTGCTATAAATGCAGCTGTAATACAACAAATGGCACCACCAATCATAAGGCAACTGGTAATTGGTCTGCGACCAAGTCGATCGAGTACAAATATTATTGTTATATAACTTGGGAATTCTACAAGACCCATAATGAAGAGTATCAAATAGGGATTGCCATATAATTTGCCAGCACTTAGTGAGAGACCATAGTAGACAATGGAATTGGCAAACCAACATAGGCAAACATTTAGAGTTTTCATACGTAAATTGGGTGTCTTGAAAAGATCACTCAGACCAGCTGAGGTCTTTGATTCGGTTACAATGGTTTGTTGTTTAGCCTTTTGCATGATATATTCCTTATCGATAGGTATGCCAGAGCCATTGATGCTTAAACCTTTGGCGACAATATCAATGGCTTCCGAGTGGCGTCCCTGCATCCAAAGCCAACGTGGTGATTCATCTAATAACCACCAATGGCCTATGAAAAGTAAACCATGTAAGCCATAAACAATTTGTAGGAGTTCACGATCTTTTATCAGGGCACCCCAACCAGCTACAAGCATAATACCAGCAGCAAAGACAGCCTAGGGATTTAGAAAATAAATTAATATATGTATGTAAATTCTTGAAAACATAAGATTTAACTTACTTGGAATGTAATACCGCATACAGTACGTTTACTTGGTCCCACCAATTCCATGGTAAGTACAAAACCACAAATATATGATCCAGCGGAACCGAAGAGACCCAAAAAGAAACGAGCCGCAACAAAAGAGAAATATTCCGGTATAAATGCAACCCCAACTCCAATGATTAACTGCAACAAAGCTGACCAACAAAATACTGTTTTACGACCGACTTTATCAGCCAAACCACCTAGCGTTACGGCACCCGTAAAAACGCCCAACATAAAGATAGTTTGCATTAAAGCGCCCATCCAACGACGATCGCATACAAAATTCCAATCAATTGTCCGTGAATCCTTATAGTAAGTTGTGTCGTAGACATACCGGGAGCAAGGCACACTAGCATTGTTAATATCATAGATATGGCAAGAATCCAATTCACCGGTTGGTTTTAAAGGTATGGCAGCCAATATGGCTGATGAGTTCCATGGTGTCTGTGATAAGGTACTGTTATCAACGCCTTCGATAAAGCAACGATGTTCAGGCACAGCAGCAACTGTAACCAATGAAAGCATATGCAAACCGGCAGTTAAACCGGAGAGAACTTGCAAGAAAAACTGGAAGAACTGATAACGGCCAAACTCGCCTGTAAATATATATACGGAGGGAGTGAACGTTATTTATTTATTTTGTTGTCATAAAGTAAGGTCAGTAATCAGATAATCGAATTTATTATCAAAACCAATCGGTTACACTTATCGCTACATTATTATCGTGTTGCAATCGAAATTTAAGTGTGAAGCGTGTTGTACTTATATGCACGTATTAACCTTAGAATGAATTTTAAAAGAAATGAAATGATATTTTTACAAAAACAAAAAAAAGCATTTTAAAATCACTTTTGCGGTTATTTATTAATAAATCGTGTTAATAACGTCACAGACTAGTAAACAAGCTACTTTGTGGTTGAATTAAGTTGGCCATAGACGGTCAACAGGCATGACAAACTTGTGTGACTGTGGTTCGACATACACAATCATCAATATGTTTTTTTCTAAAACTAAACTAAGTATATTTGTTAACATTAAACTGCATTCGAACTCTTCTATTACAAAGACCTTGAGACAGTTCAATGAATGCGCTATAGAGAAGTCTTCGCTATAGAAGAATTCGGTCTCTTCTATAACAAGGTCATTGGGACCTCTCAATCATCTCGCTATAAAGAAGTCTTTGTTATAGTGGTTATCTGACTCTTCTATATTGAAGGCATTGGAGTCGGTCAATCACTTCGCTAAAGAAAAACTCTTCACTACAGGGAAGTTCGTTTTTATAGGAGGACTGTATTTGCTAAGTGTAAACAATATAAATAAAGTATAGTATAAAGGAAGTCTTAAAGGCAGATTCAGAGCATGGTTCTTTTTTTATTGATTTCGTATCTCTTTAATATTGTATTATCTATCATATTTATAGCCATGGTATTGCCAATGATTTCTAATCTTTCCATGTATTGAACTGTGCTATTTTTTCTGTGATCATCACTTCTCTACATTGGAACTACTTGCAATTCTCCCACACCATACTGGCTTTATACTATTATAGTACATTGTTTTTTAGCTAAGTTTTGAATTCAGATTGAACAAGCAGTAATATTTTTTAGTTTTTATTTTAGGTTTTTATATAAGATTTTCAATCCAACTTATGATCAAGGTGTATACCAAAATATTTAACATTATTGCTAACAAAAATAAATGAATGACCAATTATACTTTAGGGCAAGGCTGTCCAACCATTTGGTTCAGTGGGCCGCATTGGAAGAATCCGCACTGAGTTGGCCCGCTTGTGAAAAAAAAGTCTTTCCCCCAAGTAAACTTCAGTGGAGACCAAAAATATAAATAATATCTTAAAGCATTGATATCTGATTCTTCTCTATCCCTTCGGTCTGAGCCACATTCAGACTTCTTTTGAGCCTCGGGTTGGACAGCCCTGGTCTAAAGCATTTGTGTCTCCTATTTGAGAAGGTTAAGTTAAAGAGTTATTTGGCTTTGTCAAAGCACGGCGCTCCGAAAGCGCGGATAAGAGAATTGTTCTATTAGTTATTCTAAATACTGGCAGGATCAGTTTGAAACATTTCAAATAAAAAGAGATTCCATTCTCTTATGTACACAGTACAGAACTGAAGCAGATGTCATTGTACCTAGGACTAATTACTGAGTACCTTTCTAGCACAATATTGACAGAAAATATCATGTTAAATCCTATTGTGATACTATCGGGTAACCAAACTGCATTAAAAAGGTTAATCTTACTCTCAGTGAAGTCTAAGCTTGCATGAGACTATGTAAGGATATACTCCTTTATACAATAACAATTATGTAACTTTATTATGATTCAAATCAATCTAAAATACGAATGAAAGTAATGAAAAGGCTCATAACCTAATCCTTTAAGAGAATTATCATCTGATACTGTTAGAAGCCTGCTAAAGAATGCTCCAGAGCCTTAAGAAGTATAGCTTGGAAATCTATTCCATTATTGAGTCATTGTAAAGTATTTCTGGATTATTCTAAAGTATTTGAATTCTTATGTAAAGAAAGTCTCACAGAATACTTCACTTGAGGAACAGATTAAAGGCATCACATTAGCATTTAGGGACCATCCATATATTAAGTCACACATGAAGGTGTGGAGAAGGGGTCAGCGAAGTGTGACATTGTGTAACAAGGGGTGGGGGACTCATAAGCTTTGTGATGTCACATGTCAAACTCTAAAGTATTAAAACGCTAAAATTTAGATGTAAATAAAAACTTAAAATTCTACCAACTCCATCTATAGGCCGTGTGAACTTGAGCCCTAATAGGAACCCTAACAGGCAAGTTAAGAGAATACAGTTAGATTCAATATTGAAATGTGATCATGTGTGACAAAGACGGAGGAAGGGGTCAAAAAATCATGAAATTCGTATGACGTAAAATGAGATAGATGTTTGACTACACGTGAAATTGCCTTTGAAACCAATTAAATTTAACAAACATGATGTCTGTCTATGTCTACCTTAAGTGGAATATTTAAAATAATATACTATATTAAAAGCTTAATTTACGCGGTTTTAATGCGTTGGCTTAACTACCGGCTTACCGATCTCTAACGTCCGTCGCCCTTTTCAAAAATGAAAATAAATACTTATAATATACAATACTATAAAAAACCAGTTATGGCGGCGCCATAACAATTTTATTTATTTTTTACGCTTTTTTTGTTTGAATGTAACTTTCGCTATACTCGTACTAGGAGTAATTACAATTACATATTTCAAATGAAATTTATTCAATCAATTTGAATTTGTATTTTCTGTTGATTTTTTTTTCTATTATGGAAACGCGTATGCAAGCATTGAAGTCTGCTGAATCTGAGTGAGTCCCCAAAGAGGCAAAGAAGGCAATGTAGAATGTTTACAAACAAAATGCTTTATAAAGCGTGAACCAATAGAATATTGAATTGAATTGATTGCGACAGTTGACGCTGTTGACGCCAACAATTATAATAAGGAGAACAGCGTTCAATAAATACAATATTATATACGAGTGTATATAGATACATAGGCATGGGTATGTACGTAGAAGAATTATTATACTCAACCAAAACAAAACAATGTGAAAAATGGAACAATTCAATGTTAATTTCTTATTCAAACAAAAGAAACATGAAAAAATTGAGCGAACTTTGAACAGAGAATGAACAAATGAACGAACGAAGGCCGCAACTGTTAAATTACAACATACAACTAGTACATATAACAAAGGCAACTTTAGCTCGTGCCACTTCTTTCAAGCTTGTGCAGAATTGTATTCCGCTTCTAATAACTTTGGTATATGAGATCGACATCCGAAAAAAATCAAGACCATTAACATTAACCCACTGAAGCATGAATGCTGTATGATCTTTTTTATGCATGGCAAACTAAACTTTGAAGGTTACAACAATAAATTCCAAAGCAACAAACACAAAATCATATGTCATGTGGCAATTAAAAACTCAAGATTCAGTTAGAGCTAATTGCAATATACAATACTATTGCAGAAGACAAATATATAAAGTACTACAATAGAATCAACCTACTTTGGCAATGGCAAACCAATAAAGAAAACATTGACTGAATTTAAAATCAAGAATCAATTTTAATCAAATCTGAGCAACTCCTCATAAAAAGATTTTTTTAAGAGTATCTGCAACAATTACACAAGTCGAATTTCAAATACATTAAAGGAATTACCTGCATTTTTATACTCTTCACGGGAAGTGAATAGTATTATAAGTTTGTCATGAAGTCTGTAACACACAGAAGGAGACATCGCAGACCACATAAAGTATATATATTTGTGATAAGCTCGATGAGACGAGTTGTGTCCGTCTGTCCGTGTGTTCGCAAAACTAGTCCCACAGTTTTCGAGCTAGAGAGCTGAAATTTTGTACATAGGTTTCTTTTTACCAAACGCTGAACATTTGTCGGAATCAGCCGAGTCGGACTACTAGGGGGGGTACCTCCCACACAAACCCCCTTTTAAATTAATGTTCTTATTAGAAAAACTTTTTTGTTTTTTGACTTATTGAATTAAAATTTGGACACCATAAGTTTCTGTTCTGTATCCATCAGCCATGTAAATTTCATAATCCTAGGCTCACCAGCAAGGGTATCTCCCATACAAACTCACATTAAATGACAAACTTATAAAGAGTATAAGAGTATAAGTACAATAAAAATACAATGCAACTCAAACTGTGTTCTTTGTTGATACTCAAAATGTATTCTTTGTTGATACTCAAACTGTAACAGAGAGAATGTGGTGATGCTAAGAAAGGAAGGTTGGATGCAACCCGGAGGAGCGTGGCACAGCCAATGATAGCCTTCTTTTTGGTTATTTTGTTTATTTGACTGTGAAAATGTCCATTTTGACGAATTTTTTACTTTTAATATCGTTCTCATTTCTTCAAAAGCCAACTTTTATCAAAATTTGACATTCAGGAGTCAGAACTAAAAATCATGCCGACTTGTGTTATAATTGTATTATTTAAACCAAAATAGATTTACTTGAAGAGAGACAAACTTTAAAAAGAAACATATCTACCCAAGGATAGGTTTGTCTATGCAGAAGACAAGTCTAAGAATTTGAAAATTTCCAAACTGTCCAAATCTGCGAAGAAAAACTTTCCAAGAAAAAATATACATCTTCCAAGAAGCTCAGTGTTGAATGCTTTCTGATTCTTCTTCATCTGCACAGCTTCGACAGAAGTCTTGAAGCATTATTCCTTTAAGCCATTAGCCCAATGGCTCAGTGCCCCCTGCCCCCTTAAGACTCCTGCCATCATCTAAATCCTATTTTTGCAGTTCTACCTAGGTTTCAGGTTACACAAGACAAATTAATCTTTTTCCAAATCAGACAGTGTTATTGACTGATTGTTGGAGAATAGATTACCTTGTATAGGGAAAACTTTTGCAAATTAAGTTTAGGTAAATTAAGTAGGATAAATTATATAGATAGCAGTCTCAACATCACTTATGATCAATCAACACATACAAAAAATTCTTGAAATTAGTTTAAAATCCTATGTAGCTTAACCTTGAATAAGTTAAGACTTAAATAAGTTTAAATACAAAATTCATCAAATGTAGTTAGCCGTAGTAAGCCAAAGTTGGACTCTTCTATAAAGAACTTCTTCCTGTAGCGATTATTTTTTATAACGAAGTTTTTTGAAGGCACTAATGGTATAAAGTCTTTTCATATACAATTTGGACGTCTCTAAAGAAGACTCCTCGATATATCTCTTTAAAAACTAACTGAAGATCGAAAGAATGAACTGAGACTTGGTTGGTTGGTTACCGTGGCTGATTTGTATAGTCTACTACGACCCACAATTAGCACTAGGGTGCCGTTTTGAAACCACTTCCTCGCCGAACGCAATCAGTTTTACTAAATCCAACCCGTCGAGTTAAGGTATTTTAGAAGATCACCCGGACATGTGACTGAACCGTCCGAGAGATTGTCGATGAAGTTTTTGCCCAGAAACCAGTAAAACGCGCTGTAAGCCTTGCGGTATCTGAGCGTCATCTATTGATGAGTCTAAGTGACCTATTTTTGTTGTAACTAGGCCAGGTAGCACGTGCCACTCTGCAAATTTCAAGATCTTTCCACCGTCCAACTGAGACATAATCGTATATAGAATCAATATCACATACCAAAATAGAAAAACGTAAGAACCTAATACCTTTGATAGTACCAAATAATACCGCTAGTATATATCTTTGAATCAAACGAATCTTATACGTTTCAGAACAGGGATCAGTAAGAGAGTTTAACCAAGGCAATCTTTAGTTATTCTCTCAGTAAACTAAATGGAGAGATCAATCTAGAAAGATTTAAATTAAGAACTGAATCAAAAAAAAAAAAATAAAAATAACCATTGTAAACAAACTACTTCATCTCAGAACTAAGTAGACACATTAAGATAAGATTGGAAATCTATGAACCTATATTTATTAATCAAAAGAAAAATCTTTCGCAAAAGAAATCGTATCTCAAATGTAGCCTCTTATCTAAAATTGGATTAGATTGGAAGTAAAATGAGGTAAGTTAACTGAGGTAATCTACTAAAATTTTTGTTTGATCTTTGATCACTGGGCAATATGTCATGAAAATGTTGAAAGTATATTATTATTATTAAATTATCCAAACATTTGGTAATAATTCCCTTAAAAAAGTTCTTGAATTGTATAAAGATTGAAATCATTCAACTGAAGTTTATTGATAACCCAGAAAACTAGCTATCAAAGAATTTAAAATTTCTATATCTTATCACACTTTCCTATGGGGGTAGACACCTTAAATTATATAACAAATCATACAAAACAATAATGCAAGGCGCTTAAATATGATAAACTCAATTGGAAATGATGCGTAAATAAGATAAATGTCTTTATAACTGTTTGAAATTTGATAGACGCTTCGATTATCAGTAATTAAATTCAATTAAAGTAATTAAGCACATGGCAATAACGATGACTTACCCCGATATACTATGTATGTATCTAAATACTTAAGAACTATTATAGAACTCAAGGTGAGAACGTGCGAAAAATGGGGGGCCGCACATATCAGAAATTGACATCAATTCTTTACAAATCTTAAACGACACTTTAGTTACTTGAGATTAGACAAGGAGTTCTGTTTTGACTAAACAAATAGAAAATTATGAAATTTTATTATGGTTTTAGTTTAATCGGTGAAGTAGTGTAGTAAGATTATTGTTGTCAATTCGTGATATGGTTATAAAAGTGGCTACCTAAAATTTTGATTAACATACTAATGGAACATTGTGGTGATACAATTTTGTTTTGACAGAATTTTATAGCAGTTATATAAACAGAAAACTTCTCAAACTTTATTGAGAAAATGTTTTAAAAATAAATATTTAATAGAGTGAATTGAAGGTTGTAAAAATTTCTAAGGAGCATAACATACTCGTATAATATTACAAGTAGATACATAATAAGTTATTAATACATAAAGGAACATCAATAAAATTTTTAAGATATTGATTTCCTGATGACTTTATTTTCATAGTTCAACAAAACTTGCATGCCTTAGACTTCGGTGATTAATTCCATAATATTGTTTACTTTCTTTAGATACATATACATACATATATCACTGTGTTGTATATAATATACAAATGTGTGAATACTATTGGAGAGTGATGGTGACCTATTGGCTGACGTGCCATTAGAGGCACGCGACATAAAACATTGTTGCACGCCATAACTTAAAGAACTAAATTACAAGAGGATTGACATTGTCCTTCCATTGAGAGAACTTATTTCCGTTTAAGAGGAGGCCTACAATTTTTAAAATTCTGTAAGGATTTCAATGAAAAACAAAATATAAAAAAAGGAAAACGATATCGATTAACACTACTTTAAGGTAGACCCGTTTCAGTTGCTTAAGAAACATTTTTGTTAAGAAAATATCAAGTACATCATATGTACATCAGTTTAGGTTGTCTATCCACCTATAACACAGGTTCTCAAAGTGGGCGATAACGCTGGAGAGTTGCAGAGGGGCAATAGAAGGCTAGGGGCAACTGCAAACAAATTCTATCTTAAAATAAAGGTTAGATACAAATTTTGAAGGACATTACAATTTTTATAAAGCTCAATGATAATGGCGGTCGAAATAAGTTTGGGAATCTATGATCTATTGTATAAATTAACTTATAACAGCCTTAACTTAGACTTAGTATTTTAGAAAATTTCAATCCGTTCATATTTTATTGATGGAAAAATCGGATTTGAAGAGATATAAGTGAATAGTTTAAAATCACAGAAAACGTTATAGTTTTGAATAATAACAATAAAAAACTACTTTATCTCAGAATTTTGACGATAAAGTAAGATAAATCTGAGATTCTTTAATAATAGGAAAGAAATCATATCACTTATATACACTCTTATTTTAAAATGGATTAGATTTTAAAGTTGACTGAAGTAAGCCATATAATTAAAACTTCTCAGATTTGCGTTTACTTTTAGTGGATAAAAATGCATAAAACCTTAATCATCAAGTAAAGGATAACTGATTCCTTATTACCACTTTGATTGTAATAGTGATACTGATAATGCTTAACTCGCTGTGGAAATTTACAAATATTTACTCGTACATATATTTCTTTATATAAGAACAACATATTTAGAAGCAGTCTGAATTGTCAATAGTTGCTAGGATTCCTTCAAAGCTTCTTTAAATTTGATTTCTATTTATTAGGAGTATATTCTTAAATAAGTTGCATCTGGGATCGTAGATGGAGGACAAGTATAATAGTTCCTGGTCTTCTCTAATTGAAGGAACTATGAATATATTGCATTACTTAGCTTAATCTGTGAACTAGAAAATTTTTATAATTTATTTCGACTATCTTATAGAGATGAGCTCAACAGTGACACAGCGATTCTAAACTGTGATTGAGTCAAAGTCATTTGAAGGGAGAGACAGTGTCACTGTTTAGCTCATCTCTACTATCTTATAGTGATAATCCTTAACTCGTAGTGTACATTTATATTTACTTGAATAGGTACAACACTAAAATGGATAGTAAGATTCTGTTTTTGCGTCTTTTATTATTTACTTGGACTTA
Organism: Amiota communis; assembly: GCA_037043315.1. NCBI lineage: Eukaryota > Metazoa > Arthropoda > Insecta > Diptera > Drosophilidae > Amiota > Amiota communis. The sequence continues at coordinate 295,193 of JBAMAV010001400.1, read as the reverse complement.
TAGACTCATGTAGTTTCTGAATTAAGGTTAAACGGAGGCCGCAGTGACAAAGTGACTAACTCCTTATTTCGACTTTTTTTTATTTTTATTTACAATATTTAGATACATGTTATATAAGTATAATACTACACCTAAACGTTAATTGGAGTACAAGCTAACGGTGCCTACGACTCTATGATGAGATGCATTTATGATGATTAGAATAGGTGGATTAATTTACAATGAAGAAGGAAATTATTTATTCATTTATTATTAAAGTTAACCAAATTTACAAAACTTAACTTAAGGGACGAGTACTGGCTGCTATGGCCTTCGGCTCAAGAAGGAAATTATATACTAAGTCAATATTATTCATAGAGCATTCTTTTAAAAGTTCTGATGGTTTAATGCTTTTTAAAAAAATATAGCTCTAGCTCTTCTTAAGCTTAGACAAACATCTTAAAAGTGGTCGTCGAAGGCTATGTATCCGCAGGAACAGAGTTTATATTTATTTAAATAGGAAAAACATCAAGTCATTTGATATAATGCCTTCGTACACTTATCTTCTTCCTATATATTACTATTATTTATTTGGCATCATACGAGTACAATGTATTCTTAAATAAAGTCCAACTGGAACCACAAAAGTGGTGACTAATTTCTTCTCTTCTCTAATCAAAGGAACAAGGAATATGTTGAAATACAATATGCCGCAATTGTTGGTTTAGTTTAACTATGATAAAATTCTATTGATCATCTCACATTGTAGTTTAATAAAACTTCATGATGAAAAAAACTTGAATAGGGGAAACTATTGAAAATAAGTTAGTACTTTCTCGTTTCACATTATCTACTACCTACACCTTTTGCCAATATTATAAATTAAGTAGTAGGTACCAGTTTGGACAACTCTCTCCAAAGCAACTCTCTCAAAGACATTAAATTAAAGATTAATGGTATTTGAGAGAGAGAGTAAACAAATTAATCATTATATATTTTTTGCATTTGGTAACAAACCTTCTTTCTCCTCACAATTATCATCATTATAAATTTGTATCTCCATCACTAATTAGCACCTCTACAAAGTATTTCATTTTATTTGAATTTCTTTATATTTTAATATTTGTTTTGCTAAAATTTAAATTATAGTGACAAGATCTATAAACGGATCATGTGTTTTAGTGTCGCCATGTGAAAAATAACAAGAATTTTATTAAATTTTTTCATTGTTCTTGTAGTTCTTCATTAGATAAGAATTTGGTACGTACCACTTTTTATAAACCAACTATTTATACAATTAATAATTGTCTAATTTTTCATTTCAATAGATGAAATCATTAATAATTAAAAATTCATAGACATAAAGTAATAAGGTTAAGTTCATGTAATATGATAATTTGATCTTAAAATAACCTTGACAGAAATTAAAAATTTTAATTAAAATTTGGTTTTTTAATTGCATTTTCAGCACTTTTCCACATTTAGAAAAAGAGACAAAAACAAAATATCCAAAGTAAAGTAAATGAAAAAAAAGTTTTTATAGCGGAGAAAACTTAATATCGGTTTACATAAGAGAGAAAAAGAGTGAGACCCATGGAGTCTACATATGTGTACTATAACCAATTAAGTAATCCAAAATATAAAACAAATAATTACAAATTAGAAAAAAGTTTAGAAGTCGAATAGAATGGAATGTTACTAGGGCCTTCATGAGAATTTGAATAACAAAATTCTAACTGTTTGTTATTAAGATCTTAAATGATAAGAACATTAAATCCGAGATACACATATAAATGGATTAACCTGATAATGCCATAGACTGCATTAACTTAAATTTCTTTAATAAATAAAAATAAAAATAAATGCACTTATTTAGTTGTCAAGCTTTATCGGGAGTAAGTATGTCACTATGGGGGAGTATAAAAAGCTAAAATCATAAATTATTATGGGATTTCACTAAGGAGATAAGAAAAAGGAGTCATGTTGATAAGCCAGCCAACCTATCAAAGCTTTTAATATCTGTAAATGATAAACACTAGTGATCTATTTAATAGAAATGAACCTATATACAATATATATAATTTTTTGAACTGGAACGCGTCACATTTTTTATTTGATATTCGGCATATTTTTATAGATAAGAACAACAGCAAAAACAACAATCAAAGATTTATGTAGCACGTTTTTTCTAACCAAAAATTATATGCGAAATATTCACACACAATGCCAAAAGTGCCATGACTTTCGTCATCATTTTTATAATCAACACATGATCAGAACATTACTATCATCTTACCTAATTTGCCCATTAATTCTTCTAAAACATAATCCACAGCCATTATATTATTTGTTTTTTATTTAATTCTTTTTTTTTTTAATATAATTAAATGTTAAATCTTTGGTTTTTTTTTTTTATAAATTTTTTAAAATTGCATTTTTTATTTAACTAGTAAGTCCAACTAAGTAGTATAAGAACACAAGGTGTAAATGGAAACCCTTTATTTCTTTAGTTCTGGTATCGTTTGCTTGGTTGTTATCAGTGGTAGTAACAACAACACGACTAATAATATTAACAACAATAAATACAAATCGAATCAAAAAACATCTACAATAGTATAATATACAATAATATTTTTGGAAATGGAATCCGCGTTAAGCGAACCAAACGCGTTCGCGCCAATATTTTAACTGAGTCTTTGAGGTTGGCAAAAAGTTTACAGAGCATGCGAGCTAACAAAACTTTTTTCCATACTCACACGTACTACACTTTGAAGAATTGAGCAAATACATATACAAGCATACAAAACACAGATACTACTATATTACTAAAACAATATTGTATGCGTATTTATGTTTAACACTTTCGTCAAGTGAGTTGAGTTACTATTTGCGCTTGCGAACTAATGGATGCGTTGTCTATCTGTATATCGATTGCTTGTGCATTTGAAAAAATTCGTTAGAATAAAATATTGAAATTTATTTCTATTGGAAAGTGGCCATTGACACATTGTAGTGATGTTTGTAACATCAGACCAAGTAAATGATTAGGATAACAAGGAAAATCGATTGGTCCTCGTTCATGTATCTATCTATATGTTGAATTCTCACTACTTGAGCTTGTTGTTAATATGTTTCAATAGGAGTTTCAACCATTACTGGATGAGACAGTCCCTATAGAAAAATCAATACATCTGCGAATTGCAAACAATCAGGCTTGAAATAATATAATCATACAACTTACCATTATTTAAACTACAATAAACTGTTTATAGTTCACCATTTTCACAACTTCCTGAATCAGGATAAAGGCGACAATGATTTTCTGCCTTTTTTAACATATTTGAATATTTTCTTAAATTTAGACTTAATAGAAAATATATATACATAAATACAAAATTTGCATCTGGCTAAATAAAAACTTGACAATCTACAATTTGAAATTTTAGAAATCGAGATCAATTAGTTGAAGGGATCGTTCTATGAGCTATATGATATGTAACTGCACCATACCATAGGTAGACATTTATTCAAATGATTCTTTTCGTTATTTGGAAAATTTCTTTTCAATGACATGCACTTATCATATTTAGGTACATTCCAAAAGCAAATCTAAAATACTGTTGGTCTTGATAAGTATGATGCATAATTCTTATCTATAATTTATTTATAGAAACAATTAACTAAATTTTCCATGTATGATTTATTAAGTGAAATCAACTCTAAAATAATTCCGAATATGACTAATTTTTAAGATATAATGTCTTTTCCCATAACCATGGACCTTTATTGGCCTAATTACTAAGCTGATCTTGGTACCAGCAATCACCCCAATCTAACCTAACAACTTTTTCCAAAATTAAGGTGCCTTTTGATCATCAAAAATCCATAAAAAACTAACAAAAGTGAATAATTAAAAATTTAGCGATTCTGGCGAGCATTGCTACGACTTGACGCTAGTGCGTGATTTTTATAGTCATTGGTTTTTATTAATAACTCATGTGAATATTTTAATATTCCATTCGCCACACAATTTCGTGAACGATTTTTACAGTTACTCAGTTAACAACACCGGCCTGCAAAATTGTATCTTTTTTCCCCCTTTTCCACAGTCATATAAGTATAATAGTAAAAGGATACGTATTTCAACATAGTAAAAATTTAGTTATATTTTTCATTGCATTTCAAATAATTATGGTTAAAAAAAATAATGGAAAACAATTAGGAAGTATGTATAAAATGAAAAGTGTTCAGTCATGCAAGGATTTCTGAAGTTGTGTAGCATATTCTGAAGGTATTTGTGACCAGAGATTGGAAAAGCTATGCTTTTTCATAGTTTTTCACAAATTGAGAGCAGGAGCAAGAGCAAATCATTTTTTCTGTTGCTATTGCTGCTATGGAGTAAACCCTGTTTGTGACTTTTCCGATCATATGCAAATTAAGTGTATGTTCTCCACTTGCATTGGAGCAAAACAGCAGAAATACTCTTGTGGATATTTCAGTATGCAAAAGAAGGAATTTTTCTGGCAGGTTCTTCGAAAATAATGCAGCCTTATGTATATTTAAAATTATTACGCGCATCTCTTTCATAAAGCGATCTGACAACCCTATGAACGGCAACTAGAGGACCTTTTAAAAGCCAAAAAGATTTTATTCCTTCGAAAGTATATGTTCGTAATAATCTTGCATGAATGCAAATGAAACGGCAACCAAGGCGTTTGTCTCATTATAAGCGAAGCAAGTTTCAAGTCATCGGTCAACCGAAAAAAATAAATGGAGTCTTGTGCCGACATTTCCAAATACCAAATAATTGCCCAGCCAAACCAAATGATTTATTTCAAACGCCGACCAAATGCGAATGAACCAAATTTCAAATCAAATGACTGGAATGGAAAACATTCGAATACATGTAAGTCGTTCTTTGGTCTTTGCTTACGCTGATCAGGTAAGTGTTGCAAACAAATATAGGTACGACGACGGAGACTGTCTCTTCCGTATGCACTTTTTTGTTTGCCTGTTTTCTCTCTGTCGGACATGGATAGTTCTTCAGCATGCGACTGCATTCCTGCAAGACTTTAATACCTATTAGTAATGCTGACCGTAGCATTATATATATGATTTTTTGTCATACGTATGCTACTATTTTCGTCGTAATTTGTCCTAAACGTAATCATACCGTGTCAACATTACAGTACACCCATAATATGGCAGCTAAATTTAGGCATACATTTGTGTTTAATATGAACAGATTGTATTAAGGGAAATCATATCGTCTGACCGTAGCATAAGTAGTATCTGGATCATTAGGTTAGGTTAGGTGGCAGCCCTCAGACAAGAGGCTCACTTAGCCACAAAAAAGAGTATGGCCCATGGAGAGAAACCCAGAGCCTAGGTGGTTCCATCTTCTTCTGGCGAGGGATGGACACTGGCACATGAGCCGCAGCTGCGGCAGAAATCGTAGTGAGGAAGTCCAAGTCTGCCAGGATGTTAGCCTATGACGCAACGTTTATAGTCTTGCTTATTGAGGTTCTACCGATGATTTAGCAGCTGGCCGGTTCGTTTCCTATTCATATTAGACCAGGTTTGCCTAGGTATGCTGCAAGTGCCGTTCTTCTACCCAGAGAGCATTGGCTTTTACTTGGTAGAATTTTCTGACAGTGAGCTTCACTGATGCTAACGGAATACCAGCCAGAGACGTTACATCCTCACGTAACGTCTCTTCTTTGGCTAGTTCGTCAACTTCACAATTGTCCATGATGTCTCTATGTCCAGGCACCAAGCATAATTGTATGGGTACGTGACAGGCTAGAGTATCCAGGGAAGAGCGTCAGTCCGCGACATGCTTGGATGTAGTGTATACACCCGAGAGGGACTTTATTGCCGCTTGGCTATCTGTGTAGATATTAATATGTGACCTCGGAGTGTAAGTTGACTTAGAAGCCAACGGGAGGCCATTAGTATGGCCATAACCTCTGCTTGTAGACGCTACAGTGGTCAGATAAGCGGAAGCTGAGCCCCCAAAATGCTTGCATGGCCTTGTGTGTGACTAATCCAGCGAGTTATGGTGCCAAGTCTAATGGCAGAACATTTGGCATACAGGATTGCAAACAGCGCTTTAGTGGAAGTGGTCTGAAGGGCCCCTGAATCATTATTATTATTACAATCTTCTCATTTCAATAAATCAAATTTTTTTTTTTCCCCTATGTGTATAATGTCACATACTATAAAGAAATGAATGTGATATTATACATATACCTTTGGAAAAAGAATCATATTGGAAATAAATAACTTTCCTATTCTAGTCTATTTTCTAAATTTATCCGTAAAAACTCATATGAACAAAGTACAAAATTTTTGAATTGTAAAAAGAATGGATGTTTGTGGCAACGTGATTTCCTCAAATCCTCCATCATCTAACAACAACAATAATACGACTATAAACGAAATGGATCCAATGTCATTTTTGCATTTGGATCTTATTACAAAAATGTTGATGCGCGAAAGTAACAACATTTATACGGATTTCAAAACGAAACTTGAATTTATACGTGAACAGGAGAATCTATTACTAGAAAATGAAAGAAATGTAAGTACAACTGGATCCATATCGTGGATTATTCTTTTTCTTATGTCCTGTATCCCTGTGTTTAGCTTATTTCTGTGCATGAAATAAAGGAAGGATTAAATATAGATTTATTAAATGTTGAAGAGGAAATACGTGATAATGAGAATTATATAATTGCGATAGAGATGTTCATAGACAAATTGACAAAAAGTAAATGTTCATGTCCAACATGTGGAGAATATTGCGACGAAAAAAATGCCGAGTTGGTGGAAATGTTTAAAAAATGTCAAGCATCAAATATTGAATGCAATCGTTTACGCGAAGAAGTTGAACAATTCAATAAAGATGCATTGAATCACACATCACCATGGGAAATGGTAAGGGATTCATACACTTATACTATTCATAATAAATGCACTATTGATTTGAATTGATCCAAGTTTCAGATATATAAAATTTTCGAATCACATTTGAAACTAATTGAAAACGCTGAAATTGAAGTCAACAAGATGGAGCATAAGGTCATGGAAATTGTCAAAACATACAGGGAGTTGTCAGCAAAATTCTGTGAAATTGATACGAGAAGTTATTCTAACTAGAAGAGTAGCATAAGACAGTTGTTAGATGTAAACTTTCAATCAATATGAAATTTGATTTCACTTTTCTTTTCCATAAACATAACAATTAATACATATTTATGTACATAAACTATGTGTGCTTCTACTTTAAACTTAGAGTTAGTAATGGTGATGGTGATGGCGAATGTTTTTTTTAAATGCTAGTTGTTGGCTGATGAGTCGCGGAAGAAGAGCACATCATCAGCTATAATGCTGGTACTGGCCTTTTGATTTCCTTGTTGATCAGTTATTTCACCATAACTGATTTTGCCTTGTACCATGGTGCGTTGACCCTTCTTTAAATATTCCAAGACAGTATCACGCAAATTGGGCTTGAATACCACAACACGATGCCAGTCTGTGCGTTGAGCCCAATCGCCATTATCATATCTAACAGACACCATAAAATTGAAATTAATTAAAAAAAATTAGAAACACTCAATCACTGTCCTATAGTATAGTAAAGTGCCTTCTTACTTGTAATTGGTATGTGTTGCCACAGAAAAAGTTACAACTGGATGCTCTTGTGAGCCACGCAATTGTGGATCTGCACCAACGCGTCCAAGTATGGTGACATTGTTAACAGCTGTTAGGAAATTATAATAAATAAATAAATAAACGAATATTCATTTAATTGATTTACTCTTAACAATTATTACATACTTTTCTCAATTTTTGCCGGTGCTGCTGCTGTTGATTGCGCTGCAGATGCATATGCACGGACACCATTTCGAATGGCGGCTGTCAACTAAAAATATAACAATAAATCAATTTATACATCATGATAACTATGATTATACAATCAATAAGACTTACAATATGTTTGCTTTGTTGCATCATCTTTTTTTTCTAGTTTCTTAATATGTAATACACACACAGAATATAATAAAAGAAGCGCAATTGCAATTGTTGTTTTGAACTCGCACGCGGCTGGACTTAGGAAAACATATGTTATGATGCTAACATCCAAAACATGACAAGAAATTGTTCATCTGGCAACGCTGCCACAATGGCCAAAAAAAAAAATAGTAAATGCTGCTGTTGTTGTTGATGCTTACATCCAAGACATGACCATAAATTGTTCATAGAATATTGCCATATCTCTGGCAACGCTGGCACAATGGCCAAAAAAAATAGTAAATGCTGCTGTTGTTGTTGATGCTTACATCCAAGACATGACCAAAAATTGTTCATCGAATATTGCCATATCTCTGGCAACGCTGGCACAATGGCAAACAAAATAAATTTTTCGAGGGTAAATAATAATAATAATAAATAAATACATTTTATACATTGAGTTATGGAAAAGTAAAGGGCCCAAAACATGATAGAACGATTGTAATACAATTTTATCATAGTAAAATGATAATAATGTTCCGTTCGTCATTGACATTGCCGTCTGCACACTTCAAAATTTTATAAGAAATGGACGTTTTACAACTTCATTGCATGTGTTGTATGCTGTATCACACACACATACGTAAATGTTGTATTACAATCGTTGTATCATGTTTTGGCCGCTTAATATGGGTACTTGGGTTATTGGAAGTCTGCAAATTGGCATGGCCTTCCTTCATCCAAAACCAACGGAAAGTCTCATAAGCAAAATTAATTTCCATGACCAGTTATTTTTGTTTATTTATTAACAGCTTATTATAGACTATGTATATATGGGGTACAAGGTTAGTGGAAGCTAAGCCGTTGCTAGTGATGCATGCTCTGTTAGCTTGTAATTTTATGTATAAAGGAACAGCAAATAAATAAATAAATAAATTATTTAAAGCTATGGCCATTTATTTAAAAATAAAATTTCCCTTCAAGTCTGACCAATTCATAAACGAAAACATGACCAATGCATAGCCGGAAACAAGAACAGCGAATAACCGGAAGCTTAAGCACATGTTCATTTGCTTGTTAAGACTGTGTCATTTCAAAGTAAATTGGCAATTACATTAGTTTATTTATTACGAGCTTATACTATGTATATATATATATATATATATAGGATATAAACTTATTTGAAGCTAAGCCGTATAAAAGAACAACAAATAAATAAATAAATTATTTGAAGCTATGCCCATTTGTTTAAAAATAAATTTCCCATCAAGTCTGATCAATTCATAACTGGAAACATGACCAATACATAACCGGAAACAAGAACAACAAGCAACCGGAAGCTAAAGCAAGTGTTCATTTTTTTGTTCAGACCTGCCAACTTTTATCATTTTAAAGTAAATTGTCAATTATTTTAGTTTATTTATTATGAGTTTATTATAGACTATGTGTGTATGGGATACAAGCTTATTTGGAGATATGCCGTTGCTAGTGATGCATACTCTGTTAGCTTGGAATTTTATGTACAAAAGAACAACAAATAAATAAATAAATTATTTGAAGCTATGACCATTTGTTTAAAAATAAATTTCCCATCAAGTCTGACTAATTCATAACCGAAAACATGACCAATGCCTAACCGGAAACATGAACAACAAACAACCGGAAGCTTAAGCACATGTTCCTTTGCTTGTTAAGACCTGCCAACTTGTGTCATTTTAAGGTAAGTTGGCAGTTTTATGTAAGAAACGTTAAATATTCAAATAATCGAAGGGGAAAGCAAATGGAATCAGCTTAATTAAATCATTAATAATTAAGTAAAAAAAGCTTATTAAGCAAAATATTCAAGAAATATTAACACTTAAATACAAATAAATATATTTAAAATAAAATTAAGACTTTCCATCATTATTTATTCCAAGAAATTATTCCTTTAAATTAAACAATATTTAAGTGAAAGTTCTTTTAATTTATTGTATATCTTAAATATAAAATTTATTAATACTTCTAAAAATTCATAAAGTTCATTTAAGTTTGTTTTTCCATTACTAATTTCTTTTGTAAATTAAAGGACTTTTATGCAAGATCACACTAGAACACACTTGTTCAGAGTATGCAGGAAAGTAAAATGGAGTTGAGTTCTGACTCTATGAAATTATACAAAAATCCAACATTCATTTTCGGTAAATTCAACTCAATGAGTAAATGCCATTGCCACCTACTCGTACTGAGTTCGCTTCAAAGCCCAAGAACATATCGCATTTAAACAAAACTGATGCCTGATGCCGCCAACACAACACCAAGCAAACCCACTGACGACTCATGGATTGTTTTTGTCACAATAGGGCAAAAGTTATACTGTAGCATTGGAGCATTGTTTTTGTTTTGTTTTTCATCCCACAAAAAACACCGCCCAACGATATTACGATGGGAAAAACTCTTACATATACACATACAAAAATACTCATACTCTCTCCCATCCTATAGAATATAAAACTTGCTACGAAATACTGTCAAAGCAAACATATCATACACCCACACATTCACATAGATAAATAGATATATATACACACACACACACACACACAACAAACTCATATAGAATGATATACAAGCATAAATACTCGTATAACTTCTTATAGTATTGTAGTACAGTATAGTATGCTTGCTTCTGTTTGTGAGAATTTTCATTGTCAGATTTCTAGTGCAAGCACATACAGATACTAGATAGAAATTGTAGATACACGAATACATTCATACACACAAAAACTCATATACATGACTACGATGTACGAGTATAGTATAGTATGGTATGGCATAGAATAGAATAGAATAGTAAGTATAGAGGGCCAAAGAAGGTTGTGACTCTTCGTCGAACCAAGGATAAAGAAGCATTGCCGCAATGAACCAACCAAGCTCAGCATAACATACAGCAACAACAACAACACCAACAATACTATCAACAGCAATAGCAACAAACATAAGATACTTTCTCACACCGTTCCAAATACACAGCCTTACCGTACCTTACCATGGCATACAAGCCATGCCAATGTTGAACCGTACCGCCGTACATATCCATCAGATACAAAGCATCGAGCTACAGCTACTATAATGAAGCAGCTTCAACAACAACACTTACAGAGCAGAGCAAGGATGCGAAGACTCAACTCGATATGACTACGATGACTATGACTACAACTACAATTCAACTGAACTGAACTGAACAGAATAGAACAGAACAGAATTCAACTTAGCTCAGCTCACTCAGCTCGACCAATGCTTCTATGGATGGATAGAAAGCAAGTAAAGAGCACTGGCGGACTTAGGGTGACAGATGAAGGTGATTGTCCGTACCGGGACATAGGTTCAGAGGATCATTTAAATGTCAAGAACCAAACCCAAATCGACTTATATATCATGTCATTATATAAGCCCAGGCCTCACAAATGATGATGATGCCTATAATGAAATGTCGCCATCACTTTTAAAAAGAACTGGTTAAAATGATCATTAATCTATAAGTTACAGTGGTTCTATTTCGGGTGTTGACGTATAAGAATCCTCATCTCAACTGAAATACAAATTAATGACAACATATTATTCCATCATCCTTTTAGTTTAAGTTCTCATATTTCTAGCATACCAGGAACCCACATTTGGTATTGACCGCCCCAGGCCTTCGGTGACCTTAGTCCGTCTGTGGTTAAGAGGCAGACTGCTTACTACTGCTGCTGATGCTGATGTTGATGTTGCTACAAGAATGGAAAATGAAAAAGGAAAATTAAAGCTACAAGATAGAATGGACTCATCTTCTTCTTCTACTACTTACTTCTACTACTACTACTACTACTACTACTTCTTCTTCGTGGTGTTGTTATCATTGTTGTAAAATAGTATATGCTGTTGTTGTTTTTGCTGCTGTTTTGTTGATGATTACGACAACGACGACGACTACTTCTACTAAAGGATGAAAAAGAAAAGCGCACAGTGTTACGAAGAAAGTTGGGGGATTTCATTCTTCATTGTAAGTTAAAAAATTGTTTATACTTTTAGTTTCTAGCAGCTTCAGGGTGAGGATTTTAACTATTTTTCCTTCATTTCTTGCAATTAGAAAACTTATGTCCTCCATATGGTTTCTAGTAGATGCTAATGAAATGAAGGAATCTTCTTTCAATACTTTGTATCATCATAAAATATGGTATATCCTTTTCTAACTAAAAACACATCTGTTCTGCAACTCTATCAAATATTATAATATACAATATTTGACTAAAATGGCACAAAACTATTTTCTAATTGCAATGAGACACACACACAGACGCACACTCTAACTCACACATTCTTATCCTTGTATCTACTAGTATGTTATATGACAAAAGGCAAACAAAACTCATACAGAGCGTCTTGGTTGAATTACTTTCATAAAGCGGTTTTGTGGTGTTTTCATGCTGATTTAAGGCACAAGGATGATGATATCGCTAGGCAACAGACAATATTATTATACACCGCCCGTACGTACACCTTAGAAGTTAAGTTTAGGCTAGAAATCGAAAGCTTAGTGGGTAGAGCAAGCGGTGTATGTACGATATACGACAATACGACAAATAATTAAAGTTCATATACAATACCTAGAGTTGTTATTAAATTGGTTAAACATGCTCGTATGAACAATAATAGAAATAACTTTGATTTTAATAGGTAATTGGAACAGTAAAGTTACTTATATTGGAGTGAAGATGGTTGACAAGAAATTCCAAGTTGATCTCTTCGATGGACATGGCAATTGTCATATTGTTAATCAGATTTTAAAAAGAAATTTTCTAAAATGCAATTGTAAGATTATATAAGAGAAGATGTCTGGTTAGATAAATAATAGTAGATCTAATATGAGGAGTATCCTCATGGCCATACCAATACCAAGACTCTAGTAATCAGAAAAAAAGGTATTTTAAGAACCTTATTTTTATAATTTTAAAAAGAAAGTTTTTACTATTGTGATATATAAAATATTCATAAGAACTAAGAGATTAGATGGTTGAAGAGAATTGACAAAAGGAAGCCTTTCTTTAGACAAATATAATGGCAATTAAAGACTAACATGGCTCTACATATATTGTACGTATACTCATTATGATCAACCCCATTGTAATGCCTTCTATTAAAACCGAGATTGACAGAAAAGCATTTAACTCAGTTAATCACAATGTGTTACCTCACAAAATGAACCTTATGAACTTCCTTCGTGAACTCAGAAGAAAAATCTAAAGTTTCCTAAAAACCAGTCGTTTAGTGTTGTACATATTGCTAAAGCCAAGTCCTAGGAGTTTAATATAAGAACAGGCTATCCGCAAGGTTCTTGCCTTTACAACATACATACATATTGTATTGTATATACCTTGGACTTTCTAACCCTGAGAGGTTGGACTACCTTAATTTTAGCTGACGACACTAGAGATGAGCTAAACAGTTATTTCAAAATCGCAGTGATTCTAAACTGTGATTGAGTCACAATCATTTGAAGGGAGAGACAGTCTACTTTGTTTGAACTGTGATTGGTAATCACAGTTTAGGGAGCAACTGAATCAAAGTGAGACACAATCAATCAAGTAAACTTCAAATGACTGTGACTCAATCACAGTTTAAAATCACTGTGTCACTGTTTATCTACTCAGAGACCTTAGCTGCAGACATTTCATTGACAAACTCCAGGTAGCTTTAGGTTCTCTTGTTACCTATTTCTTATCAGAAAAAGTAAAGACATATACCTTCCTAATAGTCATATAGTTAAACCTTGTTGACTTCAAATGAGAAAATAGTGGTAATGTAAGATAAAAATCCAAACTTCAAAGATCACTTCAACTTCACCAATAAAAGAGTTAGCACTTGATCCGCACTCTATACCCTTTCATCTACAGGAACTAATGCCTTAATATAGAAACCAAAATATACATACTTATCATAGGTCCATTTGTCAAACATATATTTTTTATGGAACCTCTGTTTGGGCACGTTAACAAACTTGAAGCACGTTATTGCAACTTAAATCAATTTAATATAACTTTATATTGATAATGCTTATGTTACAGGCGAAGTTTTGTAACTTAGACCATGTTGTTGTGCAAAGAATTTTGATTTAACCGATCAAAGTATGCAAAGCTTTTTTCGAATTTCCAAGAATATTAATTTACAAGATAAGTAGAGACAAACCCAGATTATCCATAGAGGCATTATAAGACAGTGTCTCTGGACTAGAAGAGTGGAACTGATTACATACAAAACCTAAGCAAAATTGATATCTTCTGCTGTCTGAAAATAAGTCATCCTCAACACTTTAAGGGACTGTTTGTAAATGAATTGCAATTCCTAAACTAAAACTATATCCTATTTCTCTTTACAACAAAGAATGCTGGGCATGGACTTATCCTTGAACTTTAACTTTAGATATGATTTATTAATACAATTGATTTCCCCTTTTCGAACAAGTGAAAGTGATACATGAATTGAATGGAAGCGTAGGCACGCAACAACCCTATTACAATAACAACTTTGTTCATGTAAAAAAGCGGAAGTGGAAAATCGTATGTACGTATAAGCGTAGAAGTTAATTCTTCAAATTAAAAGAATTTCTTTGCTATGTGTATGTCGTGCATCTTCATGGTATTAGCCATCTTCATAGCTGATACACTGGTAAGTCCACAGCTTTATATATTTCTATAACTCATCCACGATTCATGTCGAGTAAATCAACTTCAATTATTGCTTTGAAATTGTCATGCAGACTTACTCAGTGTTCCCAATCTAAAGTGCGGCAACTATTGTACCTACAGTGATTTAACACTTGTAAATTACCATTTGAAGTTAAATGAACTCTCTCTACTCTTACCACAGTTGATTTAGACAAGTCCAGCATGCTAACATTTCGGATTATTAAAAAAAATAAATATGTAAGGATAGTAGATTTGTGACAAATAAAACCAAGGATTTTTCATTTTACATCATTATATTCCATATTTTGGGAATGTCTATGTAATTAACAGTTAACATATAATCTTCAAGTATTAAAAGAACAATGTATGGATGTTCTCTATGAATATTATTTGTCTATATTTCATCTCTCTTTTCTCACTTAAAACATCATGATGGAAATTATCATACAATCTGCGTAAAATAATAATGCCTAGGCTTGAATTTATAGCATATGTATGATAGTTATCGTACGTTTCTGAATACTGGTCCTCCTTATGTTCTTTTCTAAGCAAACCTCTGTGACATGAAGCATGTATCAGGCAATCTCATGCTCCTAA
Organism: Amiota communis; assembly: GCA_037043315.1. Taxonomy (NCBI): domain Eukaryota; kingdom Metazoa; phylum Arthropoda; class Insecta; order Diptera; family Drosophilidae; genus Amiota; species Amiota communis. The sequence goes on along the minus strand of JBAMAV010001400.1, from coordinate 279,894 downwards.
TACTACTCATCCAATAGTTTATCATCATCAAAAATAATGACTGCTCCATTTAAATTTGACTGTAATTATTTGAATCTCATTATTTCCTTTCTTTAACTAAAAATTCAAATTATCCTTCAAGGACCTAGCTTCTAGTCGAGAAAGGACTACTGGTTCGAAAATCTTTAACTCATACTTAAGTGAAAGTGCTCTGCGGACCGAACAATGATTTCGTTTATTGAAGCAAGTGAAAGTAATACTTAAATTGGTTGAAAGTGGATGCTTTCTACATCCGTTTGATAACTTCAAGTAAAATTACAAAAACCAAAAAGGTTCAGAATGAATTTTTACTCCGAATTCAAAATGAACCAATTACACGTAGTTAGATGTAAGCAAAACCAAAACTAAGCTAAGTAAGGTTCACTTTAATATTCAAAGTCACTTATGGAGTTTTCTTTGAACCTCACATGCTTAATTATTCACATTGATTTGATTCAATAAATAAAAGATTTACTACAAAATTCAATGGATGTGTTGTATATCATATTATGTATACGCACCATAGTTTAAGTAGTGACATCAACCATGGTCGATATTCTTTTCAACCTGGAAAGGACATACTTATATTGTATTTTTAAACAATTTTACATTGAAGCAATTTATGTTTATGATGATTTCTTGTTCTTTTGCTAATATTTAACTGTGGAAGAAGAAACAAATTCAAATCAATTGTTTTTGTTTTGAGTTGCTTGCAACTTTTTGATGATATATGGTGCCTCAGTCCCCCATATTTGAATGCCGTATTGCCAAACTGGGGCCACAACTTGTTTATAAATCAACTTGTTGTTTAGTGACAGTTTACTTTTCGCTCGCAGTAGCCAGTCCATTTTCTTCATCTTTTGATAGCAACATGCAGTGACTATCTTCACATGAGTGCGCCAAGTAAGGCGCTTATCCAGGATCAAATCTAGGAATCGAATATGATCCACCTGAGGAATGTTCCTAGAGTCATACGAAATCACTGGACAAGCGCCACGCCTCAATGTGTACGTGCAGCTAGAAGATTTAAAGGGGATTTTATGCCAATGTTCCATCACTTGGCCCATGCTTCAAACCGCTGTTTTGGGTAATTTCCGCTGCTTCAAGTGGAAGTGGAAGTGGAGTTTGCAAGTATGACGGTGTCGTCTGTATAAGTTGCAACCAACAAATTATCGTTTTCCGGCATCAGCATGTCCGCTGTGTTTAAAGAGTAAAGAACTGGAGCAAGAACACTGCCCTGCGGTACACCAGCCTTAATGCGCCTTATGCCAGAGTCCGCATCACGAACTCTAACGAGGAATAGTAAATAGTAAATCTATTAATTGACTGTAGAAGTGAATGAATTCAAAGTTGATAACTTTATGTATTTATTTTATTTTTATATAATTAAATCTTATATATAATACTTAACTTTATACTATATGAGTAACTTACTATTGGGGCCTAATAAAACAACAACTTTTAGACAAAATTCGATTTTATTATTCAACAAAGTCTCCTTCAAGAAGGAATGTACATTCATTCCAAAGTTTCTCTAACATTTTGATGTCCTTTTTGTAGAACGATTTATCTTTGGCATTAAAATACTCTTCACTTCTTCATTGGAGCTAAACCTCTTTACCTGGAGCATTCTCTTTAGGTCTCCAAACAGGCAGTAGTCGCTGGGAACCAGATCCGGAGAATAAGTTGGATGAGGAAGCAATTCAAAGCGCAATTTTGCCACTGATGCCATCGACTTGTGACACGGTGCATTGTCTTGGTGAGAGAGCACTTTTTTCTTCTTCATTTGGGGTCGTTTTTTTTTCGCAATTTCTTTCTTCAAAAGCAACAATAATGACATATAATATTCGCTATTGATGGGTCTTCCTTTCTCAAGGTAATCGATGAATAAAATACCACGAGCATCCCAAAATACGGAGGCCAAAATCTTACCAGCTGACATTTGCGTTTTTGGTCGCATTGCATGGTTTTCTTCCTTTGTTGTCCACTCAGCTGACTACACTCTGTAGTGTAGTGATGAATGTTATATATGTTGGAAATGTTTAAGGGATGAGACTTGGGAACCAAAAATGGAGAATCTAATGCTCTCCAAGTGTGAGCAGGAGTCCAGAAGATGATTCACAGTGAGCTCAGCCCCGCAAAGATTTCATGGTGGACGAACTGATCTTGTGAGGAGGTGGTAGTTAATATTCAAATATTCCTTAAAAAGCTATCAATAGTTTTTACAAAATTCTTAGCCAGTCAGGAACACAACATAGCTTTGCATAGCTTGAGACGTGGTCAACAAAAGCTACTCGAATTGGATGTTCGACACTAGTACTTCCCTAAAGCCTCATAGCTGCAATGAACTTAAATATTGTAAGCTAATAAAAACCAAAACAAAGGATTATACGAATCTATCCACAGTTGCCAAGTGCAGTAATGAAATAACATTCCATGCATCTCTCTCTATCCATTAGTGATTCATAAGAACTTTGATTTGCAAAAAAAAAAAACTTCATAGATAAAATATTATACTATATTAAACCTGAAATATAATTGCTACACACGAAATGTGAATCATTTAACAAAGAACCATAGATAAAAGCGAATTCTTTAAAACACAAATAAGTACAATATTTGATTATCGTTATTTAGGTTAGCTAAACACTTCAAAACTAAAAGCCTTTATATCTATAAAATTGTTAACTTCAATTTACAGGATTTTTTGTTTATTTCTTTTGATTTGTTTTCTTATTTTTTGTTTTTGTCTAATCATTGAGAAGCCTTCAAATGTATTGTGTTTGCCATTAAATGCGCTGACACCTGTGGTCTTCAACCCAAAGATCGCGCACATTCAACTTCAAGTTTTGTTTTTGTGTTTATTTATTTTTTATGATTTTGTTTTTTTCATATTAAAGCCAACCACACAAAACTTTAGCGGGTTTCGAACCGTAACCCAAACTCAAGGCTGCGCAAACGCGCTACATTCGCGTAGATTTAAAAACTGAATACAATTCAACTCAACTCTACTCAACTCAACTCAACTAAACTTAACTGGATTGAGCTGAATCAGAGCTATGAGTAAAGTCATTCATGATGCTAGTAGTGACTACACACATCAACATCTTCGTATATAGTTGGCATATTGATGGCTTTTGTTTGATTGCATTATTGAGTATCTAAGAACAATTAATGATAGATGGAATGAAGGAACTATGAGTGTGTTTGTTATAACTATAAATTGATAGAAAATAGTATTAGTTACCTACTACCATTTAAGCAGTTGTAATGAGTGACTCTTTTGAATCAGCAAATGTATGTATCCCTTTCATCTGTGATTCCATCAGGATTTGATGATCGCAGTGAATGGTATTGCTAAGCTTTAACTAACCTACGCAGAAATGAATGTAGGATGAATGAAGGATGGAATGTATGAATGAATGAATCAAACAATGAATGACTAGATTACGTTACAAGTAGGGGGAGAATTTCATTAAGTAAAATCATAGCAACATTTTGGTGTATGACAATTTTTGATGTTTGAGTTTTTATTATCCTCATCGTTTAACTTCTAAAACATCATCATTGCTTGGTCGGTTTGCTAGGTTGGTTGGTTGGTTGGTTGTTTCGTTGGTTTGCTAGGACATTCATAAATACAATCTACATGTATTGTAGATGCATAGATACTACTATGTATAGTATGTATCAGTACTGTTTAGATTGTTGGTAACGCAGTAACGCATTTTCAATTCGGTTGTTCGCTTCAAATTGCTGTAAAATGCGCGTCTGTTGTTAGTCGGAAAACGTCGTCGTCGATGACGGTTGTTGTTCATCGTCATTGTCGCCGTCGTTGCCGTTGCCGTAGAATGGATTCTAGTCTGTTCTCCAAAGCTTAACTTGGCTCGTTTATTCGTCATTCGTTAGCTAACATAGAGCAAAAAACACATCCACACTCACTTACGCATTCACTCAGTCACTCACTTACTGAAGTACAAATAGAGCAGAGGACAGAAAGGCACCCAATTCAATCTACTACAACCCAAAACTCGTGTGAGTTTGCAGGGCGCAAAACAAAGAATCCCAACCTCAAACTTCCTGGCCCAAACACAATGAATAAAGTACAACAAGAACAACAACAACAGATATACTTACGTATGTACATACGCCTGACGCCGCCACAACACTACAAAAACAAAAATAATACTCAGCAACATCAACAACACCAACAAAAGCATCAGCAACCCAACTGCCGCCCACTCATTCGTATTCCTATACTGACTATATATCGTACATATACTACCATATATACAAACAAGCAACCCAATCAACCCACCACCCACCCAACTTTGCTAACCGTCTCTCATCAGCCTTACAACAATCCACCTACCGACTCAACAAACTCAAACGAAGAAACGAACAAACGACCGAACAACCCACCGACTAACTGATTGACGGTTCGACCGTCTGTCTGTTTGTTGCTCTGACTTATAGTCGTCAATGCGTCAGTCGACGTCGGGTCTGAGTTTTGTGTCGTAAACCGACGACTGAAATGCCCCAACGCAACAAAAACAACACAACAACAACAATCATGTAGTATATAATGTACATAAGTATCTCTCTATAGTACATACATATGTATCTATGTATTATTATGTTAGGGTGTTTGAATGTGTGTGTGTGTGAGTGTTTGGATATGGATGTGGATGTGGATGTATGCTGCTGCTATCACGTCAACCAACCAGACTGTTAAGCGTAAGAATACTTTTATATTGTATGAGGCTGCTGGGTCTGGCGCTGAGGCTGAGGCAGGCGGGCAATAGTGTTGTAGCTTCTACTACTATGACGATGATGATGATGATGAACCCAATGCTCAGGGGCTGCTGATTGTTTCTAGTCAGATGCTTCAGAACCAAATGATTCAGAATCGGAACGGCATGGTAGGATTATAAAGAAACAGAAACAGACAACACAGAAAGATACAGATAAAGAGCGGAGTGAGAATGGGAATGAGTAGCTCGCTCGGTCGGTCGGTCGATTGGTTGGTTGCTTGGTTTGTTATAAAGCAAAGCATTCCGTATTTCGCACACAATCTTCATTTTCATAATTTAACAAGAATTCCAGATAATCTTAGATGCGTCACTAGAAAGAAAGAAAGAAAGAAAGAAAGTTTTATTTCTTTGGCAATCGCAAAGCATTCTCTCTTCTTTTTGATAGCTAAAAATCTTTAGCTTTTCTAGACAAAATTGATTGATCAGTTGATTCTTGAAAAAGAAAGAGATTAGGTATAACTAAAAATTCTATTTTAAAAACACTTCAACATTTGATTTCCATTTCTGATTTTACTTTTTAATAAATGAAATAGAAAAATTTTGATATCAATTTGTTATATGTGAATTGAATTTCCTTAACCTCCTTTCGATTGCATTCTTTGAGGCGCATTAGACTTAAGCAGGGTGACCATCTCATGCAGTGACCGAATAGGAAAAAAAAGCACTTGCACAATTTAAAGCTTTTTCTTTTTCGCATGTGTCAGCAACCCTGACAAGCGGTTTGGTTGTTTTTTCTTTCTTTCTGCTCTGCTCTTCTTTTCATTTTTATTTTTTTTTTATAATTTTTTGTTGGTTTATAAATTGTAGTTTGTGTCATTGTTGTCGTCGTTGTTATTTTTTTATGCATTTACCACATACTTGCAATACAGTGAGTAGTTGAAGAAGTTTCTGGAATCATTTTCCATTCCAACTACATACCAATCATAGACTCTCTGTGATCCCAAAAATGAGCAGAAATTTTCAAATCAGGTCACATGACTCAGTTGGAAAATGTTAATTATCGAAAGAGGTAGATCCTTTAGAGACCTAGTACTAGATTGAACAGAGATTTAATCAACAAACCTTACAACCAAATAATATATCCAATAACTACTTTGTTACAGATTCTTTTGTTCATTTACCATCAATTTTAACTTGATTTAATCCCAATAAATAATTTTGCACTAAAACTTGTCTTTTGATTATATGGTGGGTAAGCTAGATCAGTTGGCATAATCAGTTCCAATAATAAAAGAGATATCTGTAACAATAAATCCAATAGCTACCATATAAACTTTCTATAAATTTACTACTTTATTGAAGAACAAATTGGAGCTTTCTAATTCAATAAATGTAAATAAAATGTTTTCATAATAAGGGACTAGAGGCTCTTGATTGATCAAGACGGATTCTTTAAGTACTTAGACCCCATTATCATATTTCGATTGGAAAGTTAAACGATACTCATGCATATAAGAATTGTTTATTAAATCAGCTGACAATTACTATGGTAAAAGCTTAAAACCTTCTAGTAATCTATAGAATTTTTTCATCTTTCCTTATATTCAGTACACTGTGCACCATACACACACACACATTCATATGCATCTACATACTTACATAGATACGTGCCCATAGACACCACTCGGCTTACCAATATGCAACAATACAACCAACCTATTGCATTAGTATGAACTCCATACTGTAGGCAACAAGACACGAAAATTACGCCAAGTGCGCTGCGTCATCGCTAAAATCACAACAACACCAATGACATCTGAGAAAATGCACTCAGTACTACTAGTACTCGTACCTCAAAATGGTAGTAAACTAAAGCGCGCCAAATTTAAGAATAAGAACAAAAAAGAACCCAATAGAATTTTTATAATAAACAAAAAGTACATTCGGTGTGGGAGAAATTGAAAGATTTTCCTTCGTAGAACTTTCGCTTCATGAAAATAAACATGCGTGGGCAACTTAAATGCCCCCATGATGATTTGATTAAAAAAAACCAGTGGCTATTTTAACAACAACAATAGAACATAATGATAATAATAATGTGGTCCAAGGAAAATGTAAGTAAAAGTTCTTTTTATACTATGTTACAAAAATTTTAAATGTATTGTATATTAACATTATTCAAAAGTTTGTAACAGGAGATTCCCAGATATGTATATAGTGAAATCTCTATTCGCAGACATCTCCCCCTGGGTTCCTCTACTCTTGTGGCTGGAGAAATTTCAAATTTACATTTTTAACACAATATACATTACGCTGAGTGGACATCTCTCGTGGACTGTCAATTTTAATGGAACCGTAGTTGTACGCCCACGGGATATTTTACTATACATAGAGTCTTCAAATAGGTTCTTCCGATTATGTTGGCTTTATTCTTTATTCGATAATCTGCGACTTTTTCCCATTTTCTTGATTGCCACTATGCCCGTAGTAAGGTTGCTCAATTTGGATTAGAACTCTGAGAGGAATGTTGGTGATAGACTAAACTATCGGTATGGTTAGCCATGCCATTAACATCGAATGCAAACAATGAAGCTTAGAGTAGTAAGGCTTCTATCTACTAATTTATATACACTGGATTGAACCTTTCTCAAAACATACATAATTTGACTAATAAAAAATAGCCACCACATAAGCCAAATGTTGAAGAATTCCTTATATACAGAGTTTTCTTTTGTATTTCGTTAAATTATTTATTTCAAACAATCATAATCCATATCATATCCGATTTCGGATTATTTTCACATTTGAAAAACTTAAAATTTGGTCAATTATACTAAGTTTGATCAGTTTATGGGATAGAAAAATAAATTTAACCATAAAACCTTTATTTAGAGGTTGGAACAGAATGGTGAAGCTGAAGTTGAGTCTGAAGCCGCTCAAAAAATCTAATGCAGCTGTTTATATGTGAACGGCTACAATGTAAAGCTGAGTCTGAGGGTGAAGCTGAAGCCTTGAAGTCAAGGTAGTTTGACTTCACTCGGCTTTAAATCATCTGTCTCTTTCTCTCTCTCTCTCTCTCTCTCTCTCTCTCTCTCTCTCTCTCTCTCTCTCTGCCTCTCAAATGACAAGCACAGCTGATTGAAATTCAAAACAAAAGCGTTAATGGATGAAACTCGCATTATCTCAACTTTTTTTCGGGTTGCAGCTTCAGACTCAGCTTCGGCTTCACCATTCTGTTGCAATAATTATTAGACCTATTTTTCTCGCATTCTCTTCGATGCTATTGAAGGCTTCCTTGAGGTCTGTTATTGATGTCGATATGATGTCTATGTCGTCGGCATATGCTAATAATTGCACCGATTTGTAAAAGATGGTGCCTTTGACGTTTACTTTGGAGTCTCTGATGACTTTTTCAAGTGCCAGGTTAAAAAGGAGGCAAGAGAGGCCATCTCCTTGACGAACACCAAAGTGATTTTCGAACTCGCGGGAGTTTTCATTCCTAACTCTCACAACATTTCTTACTTTTGTTATGGTAGCTTTTGTTAGTCTTATTAGCTTTGTTGCTTTGTTGGTATAGAAAATCTTGATATAAAGGGAACTGAAAATAAATGGATTATCTTTCTCAAAAGGTATTTGTATTGTCAGTAATACCGAAGTCAACCTCTATCGACTTGTTTAAGTTTAAATTGTTCAGAAATTTGTACTTCATTATTAAAATTTTCAGTCACGAGTTTTTCGTTGTTGTAAATAATTCTTCACCAAAATAAATAAAGAAAAGAAAAAAGAAATGAGAGTGAGAAAAGGGAGAAGACGAACCTGCTTTTGATTAGAAACTGCAAAGCAAAACAAAACCGGTAAAAGGTTCTCAGTTTTATATTTCTTTCCTCTTTTTTTCTTATTTTTTCTTTTCTTTTTTTTTCTTTGGCACATTTTATTGTAGAAAATATATGTTTGTACCCTAGATTTCTTGTTTCTTGTTGGGAATAATTGCCAGTTGAAATGTTTTGGAAGCAGTATTGTAGTATGCAGCATGGTAGGTTATGTGAAGTCATTTCATTATGGACAAATTACAAAGTTTATTCGATTCAATTTTTTCTTAGTTAAGGTTCTCAATGTGGAAATCTATCTAAATTTATTGATATATCTAAAATTGATTTAACTTTATGTATGTACTATAATGTTATCAATAATTGCAGTGTTAATCGAATCAATCAATCGCGTAAGATGCAGTACAAGACATTCCGGCTAATGACAGGATGCCCATGTGTATGTTAGGAACTCAACCCTGCATAAAAGGTAGACGATATAACGACCGTCTGATGGCACACAAAAATCGCTTGGAAAAACTATTGACCAATGTAACTCCAAACCGGAGGTTCAAAGGCCTACTTTTTGCATCTTTGCTGCCAAGGATCCAACAATGCAATTGACGCACCTGGCGGCTGCCTGGCCTCCCCAGGCTTTGAATACCTAAGACGACTCTGTCACTCTTTAAACAAAAAAAATGTTGTTCTTAATGTTAAATGCTAATGTTTTATCACAGATACAAATAAATGAATAAAAATGTTGTTATCATGGTAAGATGTAAGGACCTTGGGACCAATACTGGTGGTAGCCTATGTTATTGCTGGGGTCTTCATGTCGGTGAAGTTAAATTTGAACACTGAAACTAAGAGCAGTCCACAACAGACTCCACAATGACTAAGCTTTTTGGGTGAAAACTTGGCTTTGGTCTATTCTATGCTTACCTATCCTCAGTTGAAATCTTCCGCAGGTACTTCTTTTGTATATATGTATATATATTGATTGATTGATTTTACCAAAAATTGTTAAAGAAGTTTTAGCACTCAATAAATCTATTGTTCTCTTTTGAAAATAATTCAATTTAATTGTGCAACTCTTTACTAAAATTTATCGAATTGGGTCTTCTTCTGTTGATTAATCTCGATGCTATCAGCTATTTTTTAGGTTTGAAAATAGCAAATATTCATAAGGTGCTTGTTGAATATGTTGGATGGAGAAGCATTTTTTTCAGATCTTATTGACTTTGTGCACCGTCTGAATAGACAACTTTCCTGTTCACTTAATGGGAAATACTTTCAGTTGAAAAATTTTTAAATTAGACAATAGGACTGCATAATAATTGGTATATATTTTTTGTTTTATTAGAACTTAATCGAGTACATCTCAAGAAACTATGGTCGACTTCATGAACTTCGTTATTTTCATATGGTGAATCCATTTTCATCCACGATGCAGAAACTAACTAAATTACACCTGGCACTCATTTAACACGGCCTCTATCAACATGACCTCAGTCTGACACGGTGACAAATTTGATATCAATATCCACATAGTCACAAACTGAATTAGAAATTATACAACTTGCTCAAAGATATGTCAGACCAGAGGCTGTGTTTGGTACCACGGATGATCGATCAGGAGCCCAGGGAACTTATTCCGTCCTGACCAGCGGGTACGGCCGCTTTATGGTGGCTGTGGTTATTACCCAGCGGGTAAAGTATGAACTTAACTTGGACTTGCTTTATGCAACAGGGTGGAATAGCATAGGTTTAAGATAGGAATCAATTTCTGACCAAGGAGTGAGTCATGCTACCAAAATAAGTGTGACTCGAATTTTGTAAATGCGAATATATGTATGTACAAATATCCTGGAAGACGCTGATTGAATTTCATCAATCTTTGTACTCGGCACTTTGATATTATTTTATTATAATGACAGGTGTTCACGTTAAACAAAATCAACTTTCATGCCATTTAGTATCGTTTAACACGATATGGTTTATCACAATAGTTTCCAGAAGAAAGTCCTCATGTTAAACCAAATCATTTATAGGATTGTATCGGTCGATATATCGGAGTCGCCGATAGTCTTTTGACCGATATGAAACAGTCAGGCTTGCCAACATAAGGCCTTTTAGACGGTCAGTTCAGTCTCAGTCCATGCTATCGCTTTAAAAATCGAAATTGATTGACAAATAAGCTTGGCCATCAGTCCATTTTTCAGTCATCGATTCAGTTATCGATGCGTATTTCGAGTCGATAATGGACTGAGACTGAACTGATCGTCTAAAAGGCCATTTAGTCGTAGCTTACATTTTTTCTTCTGAATCTGACTTTATCTCCCAAGCTGGCAAGCCTGGAAACAGTGAATAAGCGCGGGAAACCACTAAGTTAAAAAAAAGCCGCTTGAGTGGCAACATAAGAAATAGGCACAAACAATTCTTGGAATGGCGAAGGACTTTCTACTTTGTACATGTTCCATCTGGAAAAAATTTTGAAATTAAACAGGCTACACGACATCAAACATATGGACACACTTAAAGCGTTATCATGAAAAAGAGTTGCACAACGACACGCCAAAGACCGACAGTGTTCTGCTCCCTAAAAAACAAATAATGTTAGAACACAGTTTCGAAAAAAGAGTTGTGTACGATAGTGATGATCCAAAATCTGCAAGAACTATGTGCATATTCTGCAAAATATTCTTAATCAAGTATTTTTCACAAATTTTCAGTTTTAATTTTGCCAACTTGATTGCAATGTTGCACGTATGTGTGTAACCAAAACAAAAGGCAGCTGTTCAGAACACATGAGAGCTCACTGTGGTCGCAAAACCGGAACTCACAACTTTTTAATCACTGTAGAAAGGCTGTAATGGACTGAGACTGAACTGACCGTCTAAATAAAATTGCCTTTAATAAGTTATTTGTATATATCGGTATCGGAATCGTATCGGCAAAATGTTGTATCGTTACATCGCTACATCGTAATAATACAGTTTTACTTTTGGTCCTCATCTTATCACGATATCTTAGAATGTTATTCTATTAACATTGAAAATGCTTGAGTCTACATTTGAATTCAACTTGTCCAATATTTTATGGTTGATATCGAAAGTGCAGAGCACCCATAAAATAATAAAATAATTAATCAATTGTTTCCGATCATTTTTTTCATTTTAGATGGCATCATTAACAATTGTATATACAAAAACATTTTAAACAGGGTTATAGCTTTCGAGAACTTAATCTATCCATTGTCAACTTCTTCCCTGCGATTAAAAAATCTGTGCTATGCCAAAGGTTCCTAATAAGTCTTTAGTCTTTCCGACTATTAAAATACATGATTTGTGGACTATTTGGTGTATTTCAATTGTCTTAATTTACATCCAAGATGTACTGGCCCCCAAATTGAGTCATTATCACACCAACTTTACTCACTTTGCCCTATTGAATGCCTCACTTCTCCCATTTTGCACTTTGTTCATTTGGTAATCATATAAAAATACATTAAATGCTTTTTTGCATTCCTGCATATCTATGAGTATATTACGAATATAAATCTGATTTAACAAAGTTCAGTTTGCTCTATAAACATATGCACATACTCATACATATATGTATATGTGCTAAAAATGACGTCATTTTACGAAGTTCACATACACGCACGTTATCACTCGCATGGGGAAATTTAATTCAATGAATTTTTTTGTTATCATTTTTGTTAACCTTCCAATAAGTTTTAAAGTGTCTTTGCTTGGTATTGGTGTATATACATACCACATACTATGTATGTATGTATGTATGTACATGTATGGGGATATTGGATTTCTTGCTTGCACATGTTGTAACTATGGTCACCATGCATAGCAAACTAAACTGAACTGAACTGAAAACGCGCAACAAGAAACACGACACACATCATACACATAAGTCCAAATCCAAATCTAAGTGAGCTTTGGCATCTTTTAACATTATTTAAGCACATATTAAACAACAACTACATCAACAGACAATAAAAAATAATAATATAAGCAACAACAATAACAACAATAACAAAAAATGTAGATCGAGGAGGCACGTCAAAAATAAAGCGCGCAACAAATTGTTGTCAGTTTGTTGGTTATTTGTTTGTTCACTTGGATTGTTGTTTGGTAAGTTGAAAGTTTGATAGAAAGCAAGGTGGGTTGGAAGCTTGTGGGTTGTTTGGACCGGGTATGTATGGTGTACTATTATTGTCGTCAATATACTTCCGAGTTAAAATGCGCGCACTCTCTTATTGCAATCTCATAACCGCACAGAGTCACAACAAGAGCGAACGACTTTAGTCATCGTCGACGTTGTCGTTATCGTTGACAATGTTTAACATTTCAAATTTCCAATTTTTTTTTTTTATTATGTATTTATTTTACTTTATTTACATATGTACATGATTGAATGTATCTGTGTGTATGAATGATTGTATCTGAGTGTGTTTGTGTATGTTATTACAGGTCTCTGGTCTCGTGACTTTTTCTCTTCATTCATTCAGTCACTCATTGAATCATTCTTCTGTTTCTCTCTCTCTCTTTTTTATGTTTATTTAGTTTGTTTTGATTTTCAAATTTAATCTTTTTTTAATAGATTTAGCACGTGCTGTCTGACCGAGCAAACGATTGTACGAAAACAGCGGCCGACCGACCGACCTTGCCCACCTCACCCCTCACCCGTCTTTCAAACAGCACTCAACACTCATTTAGCAGCAGTTGCCTCTTTGCCTTTTTTTTATTACTGTATATTTATTTCATTTTTTCCCGTGCGCAACGCATACATTATGATTATGTTTAAAGAATGAAAATAAAATAAAAACGAACCGAAACCAAACCAAACCAAAACATAAAACATCATTGGACTTCAGAGAGAAGAGACCCTTTGCTCTTTTCTACAATACAATACAATACAATATATGTTCGACATGCTCGACAAACTGTTGAGGCAGGTTTTGTTTTTATTGTGTTGTTGTTGTTGTTGTTGTTCTTGTTGGTGTTGTTGACAAACACAAATTGGCAATAAATTATAAAATTATTATGAGTTCATTCACACTCAATTACAATACACTTGAATAGCATCACATAGATACGTACACACACACACAGATATATACCCATCCATACCACAGACTGAGTAGACAGAGTGACACACACTTTTATAGTCAATTAACAATAACAAAAAATTATAGCGTGAGCAATTAAAGAAAAAAGGTAAATCTAAAAATAAATTCAAACAAATTTCAAGAAAACTAAAGTCCGCCACAGCAGCTGATTGAACAGTCATACTTATTTACGTTTTCCTAAGGGCAATTTTGGCAAAATACACATAAGGAGGGCCTCAAGAAAATGAGGGCACCCAAAAGAAAGTAAGGGGCCGCAATAAAATGCGAAAGGTCCAATGCCCACAAACATAAATCGATTCATGAGCAAAGTGAAATAAAAATTGGTAATCATTTAAAGAAACACCAGCAACTAGTGCTTCACCCTCAGATACAATAGCTCTTAAATTTATTCATTTGAATGTCGGTGAATATATTTGTTTTTTTTTTTCAAATATCATTGTTCTTAGTTCATTCAGATGTTCTGGGCACTTGTCTAATATGAAAAGATCTTTACAATTCTAATGATGTTCTCCCACCATTCCAAAAATAGATCTTGTATTACTAAAGCTCTCTTAATAGGCTTAAATATCAAAGGAAAGTCCCTAAAGTTGTATAAGGCTTTTGCATAAGCACTTTTTTCTAAGTATTCTTATCAATTTATACTTGTGATTCCCAGATTATACGGAAAATACATGCACATGTACAATACACATTGTGTATATATACCTTACCATCCCCTTCTGGGAATTTTTTGATTGTTATTCCAGCCCTCTGTGCTTAAAATGCTAATCAAAGAAGGAAAATTAAATATATTCACTTATTAATTGTGATCCTGGATATCCTCTATAACAGAGCTGTCCAACCTTTGAAAGAATCCGCAGTGAAATAGCAGAAAAGCAGACTGAAGTAATTTTTGTTTCTTCCCTGTTGTTCACTTGGGCCGCATTGACAGCATTCAGACATCATTTGGGCCACATGCGGCCCTCAGGTCGCAAGTTGAACAGCCCTGCTCTATAATTTGGGCTTCCAGGCTGCATAGATGAGTGAAAATAATGTGGATCACCAACCCATATAATGTTTGGAATCCAAATTGGTAGTGCTTTTTGGTACGAAGTCTGTGTCTGGTACCACGGGTGGTCAGGAGCCCATGGAACTTGTACCGTCCTAGCCACTGGGTACGGCCACTACATGGGACTATTGTGTTGGTTGTGGTTTTTACCCAGATGCAGGTAGATTGTGAGTTTGAAGTGGGGTTGCGTCATACAAATGGATGCTGTAACCCATAGAGCAGCAGATGTTTAAGATAGGCCTCGTTTCAGACCAAGGAGTGAATCATATGGCCAAAATAAGCATGACTATGATTAAGAACCTGTGGACATTATGCTTGGCACCGTGATATTAAGTCTCTTATGACAGGTGTTCAAAGTCGACTTCATACCTTACAGATAACCTCACAGTTAATAGAGTAAATACAAGAATTCATGATTAATTGAAAGAAAAAAGGAAAAATGAAAGGAAAGGACATAAAATCAACAAAACTAACTGACTAAATGGATGGTAACAGAGATTTAATTGTATTAATTTACACCAGGGCCCCGAAATTCTATTCTACTTTACCCCAGGGCGCCCAATAGTTGAAACGCGCCACTGATTAAAAACTTTTGTTGATTGTTTGTAGTTATTTTTTTTTTTGTTTTTGTTTATAGGAATTTGCGGTTTAGTTTTGTAATTGTGGTGATGAAGGTCTGTAGAGGAATAGACTAGTACGTCATCATCATCATCATCAGTCTATAAAACTAAATAAACAAAACAAAAAGTAGTCATTGAAAGAGAACAATTAAAAAAGAAAAATATAAAATAAAAACACAATCAAACAAACACACAAATTCACTAGATTTAAGCGCCAGTGCCATTTATTTGAACCTCTACCCGCCCGCCAGTTTACTTTCCTGTACATGCCTTGATTGCTTGACTACTTGCTACTTGTATGCCCTCCTGCCTGCCTGCCTGCTTCGTTAGCCTTTCTGTGTTTAACCATTTCCATTTATCGGCGAAACAAGTAATCAAAACAAAAACCGAAACTGGCACAAACACATTTATCACTTGAACAGCGAAACAAAATACTACAGAAAACAAAAACAAAAAAAAAAGAAAGAAATAAATAAATGAAATAAAAATAAAGTAATAAACATTTCAAAAACTGCAAGTGGTTGGTTATTAACCCATAATAATCGGCGGCATCGGCAAACACACTGCTGCCGCCGGTCGACATCAACATCAACATCGAGACTTTGTCGTGCTGTTTGTTGCCCTTGCCTCTTTTGTCCCTCTGCCTGTCTGTCGGGGTCGCATGTTTGAAGCTCTCAATAGAGGAATGAGAGTAGAATCAGAATCAGAATCAATGAATGAATGAGTGAAAGAATTATTATGTGTATGAAATGTCAAACAAACAAAAAAGAGAACAAACGAAGCCAAGTTATGTGACAATCTTCAATCAAACAAAAGTATCTCTTGCTCAGTTCGTGCCGTTCCTTGTGGGATTTTTGTTTACAGTGTGAATCAACATACGTATACAGATATAATATCTTATCATATCATGTCGATTTAAACATTTTGTAAAGGTATCTATGTATGAGTTTCCATTTGAATATGAAATCCCAAAGTGCATGACACTGAAGATGGTAGATTTTCCATTTCAAATGTATCTAACACTTGGACCTTAATTGCAGCCATTCCTGCCAAAGACAACTAAGATCTAAGTACTAAATGTTAAGTGTTTTGTTATTTATTTGCACGAAATTCCTGGTATGCCTCCCTAGACACAAAAGCTGGGTGCATATGTACATGAAGAAGACAGTTTCCT
The DNA here is from genome assembly GCA_037043315.1 of Amiota communis. NCBI lineage: Eukaryota > Metazoa > Arthropoda > Insecta > Diptera > Drosophilidae > Amiota > Amiota communis. Next base: position 263,328 of record JBAMAV010001400.1, on the reverse strand, counting down.
TCCTTAGTTCGGAATGGAGTGGAGTACACTGTCCAATGTCAAAGAAACATCTGGTAAGGAACACTGTTAAGATGACAAAAGTATATGTTGAGTATCGCAGTCATTTAGTTTACAAATTTGGCGGTACACCTTATCAAGGTTAAAATAAACGTAATCAATGTTTGTCTTGGGGCTGCTTGCAATGTTTTTGAAAAGAAATAATATAGTTTAGTACAAATCTCGCGCCAAACTTAAGTATCGTGGCACATGGGTTGAATATCAGTGTCATTGCAATTGACATGTGTGTTAGAAGGAAACTGAATGACTAACTACTTTGTGTATGTAGTATCAACAGCTAATGTGTGGTGCGTACATCTAATTAAGAAAACAGTTAACTGTTGCAAAGGACTTAGTTAGACTTGCTAAGCTCAGACAAAGGCAAATGCAACATGTGCACTCGTAATGGCAGCGCAACCATCCAACAACCAAAAGCCGAGTGCGAATATTTGCATACTCAACATACACGTAGTACTATGTATCTAAACTATGAATATGGTGAACATGGGATTGTTGTTGTTGTTGTTGTTATTGTTGGTTTTGTCTTCAGTCTGTTGGCTTATATTGCATGGACATGGACATGCACCTTGCAGCAGCAGCAATAGCAACAACGTCAACAGGCAACCATCATCATTGCAGCAGCACCAACAGCAACGACAGCGACAACTTTGGTAATGCTTTGGCGCCACAGTCAAACTTGTTTGAACTCATAAAGAGAGCAAAAAAAGAGCGAACCTCAATTCAACTTCAGACGACGACAACGACGGCGACAACTCGTAGTCGTCATTTGCCTCTTCACCCATAAACTTCTCGTCCTTCTTTTTTTTTGCTGATTGTTTGTTTTGTTTATTTTTGTTGAATCCAAAAAAAAAAAACAAACAGATGAGAAGCACATTGTGTGCCCAACATTTTAAACAAATGAACAGCTGCAGCAGCATCCAACCAACCAACCCAATCCAAACATTCATTCATTCATTCTTTCAACCATCCTATCCATTATTCAATGTAACCATAGTCATAGACTCTTCAATATTTTGGTATTTAGTAGAATCATGGCTTACAAACTTTAACTGCAATAGAACAACTGCAATTGCAGCAAATCAGATTGTAATAGAATAGAATTCTCTAAAACAGTGTTACTTAAGCTGGAGCCCAGGAGTCCCCGAAGCACATTACATTGACTTAAGTTCCTTAACGTTTAACTTTTTACCAATATTTATTAAGTTAAGTTCTTCCCGACACGTTTGAAGAGGGAATCTTTAAAAGATTCATGGTAGAATCCCATTGCTGTTATGCCACCTTATCGTGATAAGAGTACTCAATTGGTGCTATATGTAGGTGTAAGGACCATGAGAGCGATGCCTGTGGTACCCTAAACTATCAGATGAGTCTCCCATGCCGAAGTCGACCACTGAATCTAACAGTCCAAACCAGACCTTTTGATAGGCTGTACAAATTCCTGGTGTACAAATCCCTGGTACCCTATCCTTCATTGTATAATAAATATTATCGAAATAAGATATTGCACATAGGTTCGCCATATGTGGCCTATGAGACTATGTGATTGAACCAAGAATTAAATTTTAATATCGACGTAAGTGGGAAGGGGTCAGAAAAAGATACATGTGTTCTTAAGAGGAGGTTTGCTGTCTACATAAGATAAAGAATCTCTGGAATAGAATTCTATAAAGCAAAAGCAACCTAGACAACAAACGATGTAATGCGCTTATGTTGCTGCTGCTGCTGCTCCCAAAAACCCAACCGAATGGAGAAGTTTATAATAATAAAAAAAAAAAAAAAATACTAAATAAGAAATATACAAAAGAGAAAATCAGAAAGATACAACAAAAATATGGTAATAAAGCAACTCAACAGAACAGCGACATTAGTCCAAATTTTATTCCCTCTTACCCCATTCAACCTCTTCTCCTCCTCCTCCTTCTTCTCATCAACGAAAAAAAGAGAGCAAGGCACATTATACCGCAAAGGACAGATGAATATGTGCATTTCTTGATGAGGAGGTGTTATGTCGCCTAATGGAAAACATGAGAAATGGTGGAGAAACAGAAAATAAACAAACCAAAAAAAAAAAAAAGAAAAGGTGGAGTGGGCAAAATGAATGAGTATTTGCGAGAGCAAAAGGCAATAAGCAGGAACTGTCGAAACCCATTATAACCTCAATCGCAATCGCATTTCTTCGTTCGAGTGGTGCACAACAAAACACGGACGGGCAAACGAGAATTGAGAATCATCTGGAGCCAAGAGTTTCGCTTATAGCAAACCAAGGCAGCCAGCCAACAAACCAACCAACCAATCGACCAACCAACCATCCAACCAAGCCAAGTCAACTTAACTCAAGCCAGTCGAGTCATTCAGTCATTCAGTTAGCGAGCCAGCCAGACAGACCAGTCAGTCGTCAGTGAGCCAAACTGTGAGCTCAAAATTGCGATGGCAGCAACATAACACAAAAAAAAAAAAAATATAATGCGAAACGTTGAAAATAATAACAACAAAAACAACAACAAAAGAATTATATTCACAGATATACAGATATATTATAAGTATATCTACACACACACATCCAAACAACAAAAACTGGTATCGAAGCAGCACAAGTTGAAGTTGTTGTTTTTGTTGCCGTTTCCATCGTCATCAAGTACATCTACGCACATACACTTACACACACACACAGTATAAACAAAGTTATAGAAATGTACACTGAAAAAATTATATAGAAAAATTATATATGGTATTTACATAATTCATGTTATCCCTATATCATTTTGGGATTTTGAAGAAAGATACTATATGTGGATAAGTGAAGGCATCTTTTTTGAAGTCAATTAAGGAGTTAATCAAAAACTACTACTTAGGACTATTGAATTTTAGGAGATGTATTTATATACATATATCAACAGTTGAGAGGGGGTAATCGAAAAACTCAGGATATCATTGAATTAAAATAAGAAATTTTAGTAAAAAATAGGTTAAGAGAATAAAAGCTATGAAAGCAAATGGTAAAATAATATCGGATTAACTAGAAAGCCTAACTATTATTTCGGTAATCTGCGGATAAACAAGAAATTCATTAGATTGTTCATTGAAACAATAAATATTGAGAAAGTAATTCGAAGTGGAAAATGGTCTTCTAACAAATCATATAACCAAAAATCGGAACTAAATAAAGATCTCTAGGAAGATAGGGTATGGTTAAAGTTCATATCCAAAATTATACTATACAACTATACCAGTTCAAAGAATATGTATATCAAGCGAATAATATAGTGCAGATCTAGTAAATCAAAAATTGTTTCTATGTTCTCAACTTATTTTTATACTTTTCTTATTAATAATTTCTTTTTTTTTTTCCTTGTTTATAATTTAATTTTCGATCAGTCTAAAGACATTTAACAAATTTGTATAATATCATTTTAATATCACAGAATTGGTAAACTCCACTGAGCTCAACCTAGAAACTTAACATCTATTCTATCATATAATCTTTGGGGAAGATCTAACACATGAAACCTTTTCAGACGCTTATCATTCATATCGTTATCTAAGTAGCAGACTCATAGCTAAATTGTTGGTATGATTTTGTAGTTTTGTGATGTACCTATCTCAAATTATTCTTATACCATCCTTAATAAATGGTATTTTGAGGTGTTTAAGGAGGTGAAATGTGGTCACAATGATCGCCATTGACTAATACCTTTGCAGTATTGTAGCTAGAAGTATTGTTGGTATTCCAAAATTTGAAAGATATTCCGGAATTAAAGTAGATTCCCTGCATAGACTCAAAAGAGATAAAAACAACATTATTGGAATTAAATATATATATGTATATATAAATGAAATGCCGTGTGTGTGTTTTCAATGGACTCGCAAACCGCTTTATCAATTTTGGATATTGTTTTTGTTTTCGTATTGTTGATGTCTGGACCATATTATAGGCTATAAAAAATTTGCTTTACTTAACCGCAAAAAACAACATTACCACACATAATCGCAAGAAACAACATTACCACACATAAAATATCAATCCTACAACAGTTTAAGAATGACACGTCATCGAGCTCAACAATACCGCTCAAATGAAATTTATTTGCAACGCGCACCGGGTTCCCTAGTAGCATTATATTAAGAACAAACTCTATTGATCTTTGACTTTCTCAAATGATTGTTTTATTTATTTATTTATTAGAACTAAGATTAGTTATTTTAGTATGAGCAATAGCAACAGAGGCCTTCAGTTCATGGGAAGAATTAAGAACGATAGTGGGAAGAACGGGTATAGAACCCGTGACTCTAGGATGTCAGCTCGGCGCACTAACCTCCGATTCAACGAACCAGTCTCAAATGATTGTATTGCATTTATTTTAGTAGCCATTAGTTTGAATGACTATAGGACTTGAAGTAGCTACTGCTCCATTTCATCGCATGATTACAATATTCAACAAGAAAGTCCCAATTATTTCTCAGTGTATGAACACATGCACACACTTCCATATACACTTAAATAACATCGACACATACATGGAAACATCCACCAGAGTAAACCATGCAATCAACGTACGTTAACGTGGCTAACGAATGAAGGAGAGCGAACAAGGGACGAACGTATAAGTTATTTTATTTCAGTCTTGATGACTTTTCTATACTCTAGCAAATTATGATAATGCAAGGAGATGGAAAAGATCTACAATAATAATTTTGTTAAGATCAAGAGCTATTTCTTGATCTATTAGATAGTGATAAATGTGATAATTTCGAAAGGAAGATAATTTCTTAATAATTTTAAAAAATATTTTAGAAAGCAATTTATATCAATTTATGTATATTTATATCTATGAGAAAAAAAGGAAATCTTAACAATAATATCATATACTATATGTAGTTAGGTTATATTATAACTATATTTATTGTATGTACTATGTTCAACTACATGATCATATCTTTCTTGTTGTAGGGAACATATTTTGTTATTGTTGCTGTTGGTATTTGTTAGCAACATCGTCGTCGTTGTTGTTGTTGTTGTTGCTGTTGCTGCTATTGTGGGTAGTGCTTTCGACATTTATTCGTATTTTTTTTCAGTATTTTTCTTTTTATTTTTTGCTTTTTATTTTTTTTGTTCAAAACGAAATATGTCAGAGATACAGCACGGCGATAATAATACTGACTCCGGCTCGTTTCGTTCGTTGGTTGGCACGAAGCTCGTTTGCTGCTTTTGCTTTGTCGATGTTGCTGATGCTTTTTGTATTGTGAATGATGATGGTGTTTTCGTTGTTGTTGTTGCTGTTGCTGTTGTTGGCTAAAATTGGAAGGTGGAAGAGCTTGATAGAGCGGTCGGTGTATAGTTGGGGAAAATATTTTTTCATTTATTTTTGTTATTTTTGTTTTGTTTTGTTGTTGTTGGTTTTGTTTGTTTTGTTTTTGGTTTTTTTTTTTATTTTTTATTTCAACGCTCGACGATGACATTCGCTGTCGGCTCTTTTTGTGCCAAACGGCTAGGCTAAGTACGTTTGTATCTGAATATATCAGTATAAATGTTTATTTTCTTTCATTTCTTTTCTTTTTTTTTTCAACCATATGAAAGTTGGTATGTACACACACAGATACTATAGTCAAACACATATTACATATGTATATACTACAATACAATAATATAAAAAGGACGTTCTCAAAAATATTGGCACGTGAAGCAAATAACTGTGACTGAGCCGAAGTAAGAAAGAAAGAAGGAGCAAAGCTTGGTCTTAGAAAGATAGATAGAAAAACTGAATTAAGTTAATCATTTCGTATCGAAAAAAGGAGACCCAATGAGCTCAATGAGCAGGTTTTTGGTTGAAATGCCTTTATAAGAGATCGATTGATCGTAATCACCTATGAGTAAGAGTAATATAAGAACTTCGTATGAGTAATATAGAATGGTATAAAGAAGGTTTATATAGGATAGAAATTGGTATCTTTATATTTACTAACATAGAGTTGGATCTTTGGTTTTCAATATATGGAGAGTTTTTAGCATATGGAGAGTGGTATTTTTATAGGACAGATATTTGTTTTTTATTATTTTTTGTTTTAATAAAGGCATGGTCTTTCTAGGCAATATCTTTGTTTCTTTAATATTAATATCTATTTATAAATAATAAATGTATAAAGAAGATTATTCAAAATTATAAGATCTGCATAGTACATATGGTATCAATATGAACAAAAGAAGCGATTAATTTATTATAATGTTGAATTAAAGAAATAAAAAACCAAAAATTTCTATTAAGTTTTGAAAAATTCTTCAAAATTTCTAAGTTCTACTTTCTGCGCATAGATCTTGTCTAGACTAAAGTATAATACGACATAGTTCATATCAGTTCAATTTGTTTGAGGCCGCTTTCATCGTCATCGTCGTCATAGTCATCTGTTGTTGTTGAATGTCTTTGACGACTGATTCCATTCGATGCGATGCTTTGCTCTTTTGCCAATAAAAATTTAATACGAAAAAGTGCTGCCTGCCTGCTACATTCATTCGACTGTTTCTGTTATCATCTCGGCTAGTAGCCTTAGCTCACTCACTGTTATGCTTATAAAACTCATTTTGTTATGAGGTTGAATTTTATTTTTGCTTTGTTCTTTTTCATTTTATTTTGTTTTTTACATTTTCATTTCGATGCGACAACTCAACATGTATCTAGCGAACTACAAAATGCCTCTCACCCAAACCAACCAACAACCAAACCAAGCAGTGAACCAAGCTACAGCAAGCAAGCAACCAAGCCATGCAATGTAGAAACGAACGATGAAACATTCAACCAAGCCCGCAAACATAAAGTATCTTAAATTTTTACAGTCTCTACACGTTGCGCGTCCCTTTATAGAAACAACTAACTTTCTTGGGTTGAAACCCACAAGTCGTTCCCACATTGAAGTAAAAAAGCAGCAGCAGCAAGCAAGCAAGCAGTATGGTAGATAGGAAAAGACATGGATGGAAACGGATGATGATGATGATGAGTGAGGGCAGTCAGGCAAGGGAAGCAAGCAGGCAGGCAGGCAGGCAAGCAAGCAAGGCTGAGTTATCAAGCAGCAGTCGTCATTGTCGTTATACGATGTTAGGAAAGGGGCCCATGACAGCAGCAGCAGCAACAACAGCAGTAGAAAAGTGTTTTGTACTATACAGGGACAGGAGGCTACAGACGTTGGTTGGTAAGCGGGTTGCGGCTGCCTCGACTGCAAAAATAAAAGTCGATACTGCGCTGTTCATAGCAAATGTGGCAAAGAGTTGCCAGATTATATCATACCCAAACTTTAAGTGTGTTGAAATATCAGAAATTATATAGAAAGACAAATTTTCCATTGAAGATAAGGAAATTTTCACAGTTTTAATAATAACAATATGGGAAATTGGAATTTAATTAAATTTGCCTTAAAGGGGAATACATTTTCCCTTGGTCCGGGGCGATACAAATAATTTTGAACCCTCTTCTTAAGATTTGGATGATTTACTTTTGAGATTTGTGGGACCCCCTTGAAAATAAATTGTCCCTTTTTTTGACTTTTGTTTATACAGGAATTCCCAACATTGTAAGTTCCGTCTGAGACGAATGCTTATGGTGGATCGCCTTTCCTCCTTAGTCCCCTAGGTTTGAAAGTAAATAAACCGATTTATTTTCTTAACGCGATGGCAACACTACACAGCATTGATGCGCGTTGTATATAAACATTTTTGTAGGTTATGTGTATATAACAGAGTAGTTGTCGTTCTGTCGTCGTCGTCGTCGCCACCGTCCCCTTCGACAGTGTATTGCGCACATATATAACACAACAATACTGGCTGAGTGAATGAGTAGTGGTGTGAGTCAGAGAGTGAGTCAGTCAAGCATTTTACGGCATTAGCAGTTGAAAAACAAGAGAAGAGCGAGCAGCAGGCTTACGAACAAAAACAACAGCAGCAGCAACTAGCAGAAACTCACCAAACGACCGAAAGACAGACGACAGAAAAAAGGACAGAACGACAGACGGAAATGTATAAAGAAGAGAAAGAGCAAATGAACGAACGAACGAACGAACGATGGAACGGTATCTTTGTATGTTTATTGTATGAATGTGTATCTATGTGACTGTGTGTATGTTGCGTGAGTGACACTTGCCTTGTTTATACTTGTGTGTATGCGAGTGTGTTGCATCTGTGTGTTTATAATGCTCTCTGTACACGTGTAGGTGTGTGTATGTGTAAGTGCGCGTGTTTGAGGCCTGATCCGAACTATAGAGTGAGTTATATACACATGCATATACGTACCTACATACATATATAGAGATTGGATGGATGGATGGATGGATGGATGTATCTGTATATATGGTATAGTAAATATGTATGGGACTCTGCTTTTGCTGCTGCTGTTTCTGCTACGTCCGCTGCTTTATCATTGTCGTTGTTTTTCTTGTTGTTGTTTTGTACTGTGCTGAGCAGCAACAGAAAATATAAAATAAAATAAGAAAAAGAAAAAAATGAACAAAAAACTAAATTCGAAAACATTTTTTCGTTTGCTGCTGCTGCTGCTTCTGCTGCTTTCTTCATGTAAAATGTTAAAGCACAAAGGAAAATTACGATGTTGCGTTGATGAAAACAACGACGAACGAACGAACGATGACTATTATGAAGAAGTATAAAGATAAGAAGGGTGGAAGAGCAGAAGAAATTGGTCTGGTATGGTGTAGAAGTAAAGAAAACATAGCAGAGACCCAAAATACAGAAACTCTGAGTACTTAGTATTGAGTCGGTCGCGCTCAAACACTCAAAAATATACAAAATACGAAAATGTTTCAAATGGAAATTTCGAATTAATGAACGAAGCGAACGAAATAAACTAAAACTGGTTTTTTTTTTCTTCATCTTTTCCATCTTCTACTCTGCTGTTTCTATCTTTCTCCTTTATTTTACATCAGTTTTTTCGATTCATTTTATTTGGCTTGAATTTTTTTTCTATTTTGTTACCGTTGTTCATTGATGTTGTTGTTGTTATGTTGGAAACTTTTCTGTGCCGCTTTCTTATACTACTACTAGTACTGTGAGAGTGAGTTAAGTAAACTGCGCTTGAGCTCTTACGAGTACTAATGTTGGTTCTCTTATTAAAGTATGTATTGTTTTTGTTGTTCTTTCTTACTCATTACAACAACAAGAGATATAAGCTTTAGATTTTCATTCCCCCTTGAGCAAGGCTAATTAAGTAAAGCAAAAGCAAAAAGGAATTTCTCTTCAAGTTGTGCGTTAAAATTTCGATATTACAATAACAATTGTTATTGTTTTATTGCAGATATTGATGCCATTCCTCACGATAGTTGTTGCTCTTGCTGTTTACTATGTAATGCCAACGGGCACGAAGAAGTTTTGAATTTCTCATTTCATCAGTTCCAAATTTTGAGTTCGAATTCAGTTAGAGTAAGGATTGTGAAGAGTCACTTATCACAATTCACTTGTTAGGTTGTCTGCTTGCATGAATGTTCATGTTTGTTGATTTTTGTTGTTGCTTTATGCTATGCTTCGATCCTCCTAACATGATTTATCTTTTATCTGTGTAGTACAATACATACTTCAATATTGCAAGAAAGTATGCCATAGTTTCGATGATTTATAAGCCTGTAAAAGCCGGAAAGTCTCCTCGAAGGTTTGAGAGTCCAGTCTGGTCATTTCTAGGTTGTTGGTTGTCTTGAAGCCCAGTAGACTTGTTCCTTATCTTCAATTCAAGCACTAATCTTATGAGCTAGCGTTTTTCTTTAAGGAGTATTGTAAATTAGACATCGAGGAGGCTTTGAATTGGATACAAAGTTGATGGAGCAGGACTACCAGGTTATATTGCGTGCTTAATAAGAAAGCTAGCTATTCTCTCTCTCATTAATGAGACCTCTTAGATTAGGACTCTCCTACCTGCGACTGTGGCCCAAGTGAAGTCAGAAAAAAATTTTCTTTGGCCCCACTGAGCACACTGGCCACCCATATCATTCTTTCAAAAGCAGAATGGCCTTGTCTTAGATTACTGTGCCCGTAGAGATTTTGGAAAAAATAAAATTACAATACTTGTAAAATAAGGCATTGCGTTTAATGATACGCTGTCTTTTCTACGTATCTCGGGAGCTCAATTTACTCACAGAGACTTGATTATGGGAATATCGTCAAAGATACTTTAGAGGTGCTTCATTGGGATGTCCTACCCCACCCACAACATTCACCAGACATTACTCCTTCCGTGTAGCACTTCTTCCGGTCGATGATTCATGGCATGGCAGAGTAGAACTTCACTTCTTATCAAAAATTGAGATGACATTTGGATCGTCTCAAAGTACGATGATTTTTTCCAAAGTGGAAATCGTATGATGCCTGTAAGCTGGAGAGGGTAATAATGAATAAAATGCATAGTATCAATTTCTGTGATAAATTCTTCAAAGTTACGAAAAAGAAGGCCCAATAGTTATCTGGATACCTAATATCCGCTTGGTCAGATTCCACATTTGCCTACTTATACGATGAATAAAGTTAGTAGTCTAATAATACTAATACTGTTTGTAACTTAAGCACAAGCCTGGCGAAAATGTAGCAATCTATAGGATATAGAGCCGTGATTCGGCTATAAGGCTTTGAATGTTTAACTAATAAAATATTGAATTATATCAATCCAAATACATACCATATATTCCTACTTTTTTTGATCCCAAATATGCAAAATTTGATCTCTCTATAGAGGATTATTTAAATGCTCTTTGGCGAAAACAGTGTGTCATTGTGTATTGGCATCATGTGCGCAAAGTAACCAAGATGTCACTATTTGTTTTTGAATTTTTCAGATAAATTGAAGGAGATAAACTTCTGAAAACTATTATTCACGTGATAAGCAATGACAATGATCCAAAACAGACGGCTTACAAAGATAAGCTATTCTATAAAGATCCTAAACAACTCAAATCAAACTACAATCAACTGATCTGATTTTTGTAGACCACATATGGAATTCACTGGACCGAAGGACCCACCAGTTGGCAATTACATCAAGACGATACTCAAAGAAATACTACAACAAGAATGGAATGGACTGTTCAACAAAAACTGCAAAACTAGTCAATAAAATGGCGAAACTATTCGGATTAGTATTCAAATTAGTGTCCAACCGAAACTAAATCGTGCCTTCGGTTGGCCTTTAATTCAAATATAGTGGAGGCATTCCGACTAATTTTTGTTAACTTGGTGTTCCTGGCACTCAGTCTTTTTCTAGTCATATTTTTATTATTTATCTTTATGAATGATTATTATTAATATTAATGAATGATTATAAGATATAATAGAGTTTAAAAATACTGTAATTGGGTCCTTCAATTTTTCTACTGAGTGTTTTTAAAGCAAAAGTGTCTAACATTGAACACGACTGCTGTTAATTAGTTCACATTATTGCGAGTCTACTGTATAGGAAAAAGTACGAGTTCATTCAGAGTCAGGATTTGTAGTTATCAGAATTCACTTGTACACTTGTTTGGTTGCCTGCTTGCCTTTAATACTCATGATGATTGTATTATGTGTATTGTTTTTGCTGCTGCTGAGATCCTCCTAACATGATTTATATGTATGTGACTATGCTTGTGTCTTCTCTCTCCGCACTTAGAACATGTTGCTTGGCGATGATCATTTGATTGCAATTCAAATTCCGCTATTCCTCAGCAACATTTCGTCGTTTCGTTTATTTGCTCGTAAAATACTCGTAAAACACACACAACACTCGGATGGATGGGGATACACACGCATACAAACATAAACGAGTCCATAATGAGCGCATGTGACGACGACGACTTTTCAAGGCGATCAGGTGTACAAACTTAACATGCGAGTACAATCAGTCAATCGCTTTCGGTATGAGAAATTTGTACTCACTCACTCACTCACTTACTTACTCACCACCTCTACAAATAACAACACACACATGTATACCACCGCGAAAATGTTTCACTTGACTTTGTTTGTGTTGCTGTGTTATTTGGTTTGATTTGTTTTGTGTTCGCTAAAAAATCACTTAAAGCGGAAATAAAATCACAATGCTGTTTTTTTTTTTGTTTTTTTGTTATTGTTGTGTTGAATGATGATGTTGCTGTTGGTGTTTTTGTTGATGTTCGAGTATTAAGTTCGTTCTACGTTGGAACGTGTCGTTCGGTTTGTTGGCTTGTTGGTTCGATCGATCTCAATTATTTCAATATGAAATCGTTTATTTGTCGCGCACTCTACTCTACTTTACTCTACTCTACTCTCTTGATTCGATGGCGCTTTCGGCAAATGCAAAATAATTATTATACTTTGGCCTCTTATCAGTTGTCATCATTATTGCTTTTGTAGTTTGTTTTCATTACTTGCGCAAATATCAGCAAAAATAATAGCAGCAGCAGCAGCGAATCAGTAAAAAATAAGGACGATAAGACACTCAAACAGGCAATCGATCTGATTAACCATCACTTTGAATTACAAACTTATTTTTTTATGAAAATACAGAAAACCTATATGTGTTGATAATTTTATAACAAAAAGGACTGAAGATACATTTGTATCTTGTTTTGTAACACAAGCAACAAGAGTACGAAATTATTATTATCTTCTTTCGTTTTTGAATGATGATTCACACAATATTTATTATTAAACAGAAAAGTTGTTAAGTCATCGGTACTTGATAAAACAGGGTACATACTTTTGAATGAATACTATAAGTAAAGACTTTAACTTCTTGTTGTACCATAATATTAATGCCATTCATGACACTTTGGTTCATATACCATTTTAGGAACTCCTATGGATGAGAATTCTAAAGATTACATCTTACAAGCACAACAATTGAGGGCATATGAACTCAAGTTTTCGTATCCTGGTGAGATCCTGATGACTTAGCACCAATTAAAGAAGCTTTTCAAAAACAAGGAATGCATTACATAGTATTCCTGCCAGGTTTATACAGAGTTGGCGTTTCAGCTAATCTCTAATTCGAAGGAGAAGGAGGCCATTCTACCTGAGTAACTGGCAATTCAATTTCTGTCTCCTCCTTCTCTTTATTTACTTATAAGCAAATTGATAAACATATTGATAGCAGAATCTTAGAGTTATTACACAAACGGGAGAGCCAGTGTTCGTGATAATAATAGCCCGATGTATTAGTATCTTTTTAAGGTTTCCCCCCTATATATGACGTCAATATTTTATAGATTAGAGTTTATCTAGTTTTAATGTTACTTCTTTATCACTCTGGTTGGTTGGTTAGCATGGCTGGCTCGTATACCCAATACGAGCCACAATTAGCACTAGAGTTCCGTTTTGATACCACTTTCTCTCCGAACGCAATCAGTATTACTAAATCCAACCTGTCGAATTTAGGTATTTTAATAAATCACTCGGTCATGTGACTGAACAGTCCGAGGGATTGTCGATGAAGTAGCCCAGAAACTTATTTCTAGTCTTTGCCAAGGCTGGGCAATGACATAGAAAGTTAGTGAGTGACTCCTCTTCCTCTTCGTTTCCGCAGCTCCTACAATGCCTTCTAAACGGAATACCCAGTCTCTCCGCGTGCATCCCTAAACACCAGTGACCGGTAAAAACCGCTGTGAGCCTTGGGGTATCAGAGCGTCTTCTGACCTATTCTCATTGTAACAAGGCCAGGGAGCACGTGCCGCTCTGCAAGATTCAAGATTTTTCCACCGTCTGTTAGCCAGCTGGCGGAAAAACAGGAAGATACTCCTCTTGGCGACCGCCAGGGGAATCGAGACCTGTTCCGCCAACGATACATCAAGAGAAGCACCAGAACGAGCCAATTCGTCAGCCTTCTCATTCCCCTCTATGTTCCTATGGCCGTATTTATCACTCTATTAAGATAAGTCTATGAAAACCAGGGCTGTCCAAGCATTTTGATTCCGTGGGCCGCATTGGAAGAATCCGCAGTGAGTTTGGAATAAAAATTTGTTTATCTGCGGCGACCAAAAAAGGTCTTTCCCCGATGTACTTCAGTTGCGACCAAAAAAAAAAAGGTCGCAAAGCAGTGGTCCAAAGAAATATCTGCTTCTTCTCTATTGTCTTTTCAGCCGCGTCTGGGCCGCATTCAGACTTAATTTGAACCGTAGTATCACATACTCTAGAAATTATATAACCTATTCTTTTACTAGTACTAGGCACAGATTCAAAAGCTGACATCCAAGAAATAATGATCATAATAAAGTCGATGTTAAAGTGACAATAGCTCTTGTTTCTGGTTTAACGCCATGACAAGTATCTGCCATACCCATCGATAATAATGACATCTGAACCTGGCAATCCGGAGAGTTTTGTCGTGTCCCATAAACCAAAAAGGCTACATCACACTTTCACCAATATATTTGAAAAAATTTTGTTGACTACACTATTGAAAGTATGGGATGATTACGGAGTCATACCAAAGCATCAGTTTGGATTTAGGGCTCAGCTTGGCACACCAAAGCAACTACATCGAGTTGTTCAGCAGATTCTTGTTGCATTTGAGACTTGGGATAACTACCGTCATAAAAAATGATTATATATAATGAAAGTACCTCAATAATAGCCCCAAAACTTCTTTTGATCGACTTTAATACATTCTCTACATCTTTGGTTTGGAGTTTCTTCTTTATAGGGCATAACTAAGTTCTCTGCTTGACAAGCATAGTAGTTGGTACTATTGTATAATACATATTCACTGATCACTGAGTTTACGCCCTTGTATTCAAACTTGTTGGTAACAATGGGGGGTGCCACAGAAAACTCTAGTGTTTTCGTCGTATGGAGTTTTGCATTCCACTCGACCACTCGGTGATTTTATCGAATAACCAAACCGCTTCAACTGAATGTTAATAGGGCTGTCAGCATACAAAAACACAAAAGGAAGAATCAAACACTTCCAAAAGAGTTTTCTGTGGAACCTAAAATTGGAAATCTGGTGGAATAGAGGAGGAAGAGTTTTCTGTGGCACCCCCCAGTATCATATTTTTTATAGTTATCACATCATGTACAACACTTTTGTCATCATCAATATTAAATGTCTTTATGATAATGATAATTCTAAATTAAAATATACTAAAAGGACAGTAGAACTTCCATAACTCGAGTTAACATAGTACACAAAAAAGTTAGACTTATTGAGAATTATTCATTAAAACTAGGAAAATATAATACAATTATTTAATTACACACATTTTTTATTTACTTAGCAAAAAGTTTTCTATTTACACTTTCTTAAAATATTCAGTAATTTGTATTTGATTTTAATAAGTTAAACCAGTACATGATGACATGGTACACCTACGGCTCCCTCACCGAACACTTAAATCTTTTAAGCGGAAGTATACGCGATAGATAGGTGTGCGCACTTTAATCTCGAACGGAACTACCAGAACCGCAGAATAGCAATACTGACTGACAGCCAGGCAGCTATCAAAGCACTTAAATCTCACCAAGTCACATCGAAACTGGTGATGGAGTGCATTGATAAGCTGAACATCCTAGGGCAACTCAATCAGGTGCGAATTCTATGGATTCCGGGACACGTAGGGATTTATGGAAACGAAATGGCAGATAAACTTGCCAGGAAAGGAGCATCATCTCCATTTGTAGGGCCCAAACCATTCTGTGGAGTAGGATCAGGTAACATCTCCCGTATTATCTGGGAAGAAGAGGACAAACAAAGGAGAAACTGGGAGTCTACACTACAAGGACTGTATGAACTTAACAAAGAACAAATTAAGAATCATTACGGGATTATTAACAGGACATTGTAGATTGAATCATCACCTAACAAAACTGGGAATCTTGTCTAATGGTCTTTGCAGGTTCTGCGGGGGAGATGTTAAAGACTGCACTACATGCGAGAGGAACTTGCTCTGCCCTGATGCGCAGTAGAAGCAAACACATTGGCGATCTCACCCTATCCGAGCACGAATTCAGACTCTGTGTTGTAGGACCAATACTACAAGGGTATTGGGCTAGGAGAAATACTCTAAGTCTATGAAGGGGGCACAATAGATCTTATAGGTCACAGTGCTACATCCCCCCAACAATAATAATAATAATATTTTGACATTAAACCAAGAAATCCTTTACATAATTCTTGAAAAAGTTTTCTTCCCAACTGTCAATATAATCCTTAAGATCTACAGTGTTAGTTATATTATGATGCAATCTTATTCATGGTTTGTAACAACCTCCCATCAAGTTTCGATCTTTACCAATATATCTTTATCAACATTAGTCGATGTATTTAAGCGTGTCATTTTCAAAATAAACGAAATCATATTATTTAACACATTGTCATCCCATATATCCCAAGAAATGTTCTATATAATACGGGATTTACCCAACAAGTTCGACTTAAGGTTGCAATTGCCAAATTATTTGTTTGAGCTATGGTGCTATTCAAGTTATGGACTCTTTTGCAACTCGGTTTAGTTCTAGTTATAGAAAATTCGAGTTATAGATGCTCAAATTATGGAATCTTTGACTGTACAAGCATCTAAGAAATTAGACAGATTAGATAGAATGTTAGTAAGAACATATTTATCAAGATGATGAGATGAATTGATGTAACTACAATGTCCTTCTGTGTACGTCAAAATACATTTTTCTTCAACTATAGGAGCAAGGAAACTGGTATGGTATATAGTACATACATCAGAGATCTGTATGAATACATTCATACAGGCAAAATACGAGTAATTTCTTACATATGAATGTGTTAGAAATGGGGTATGAATTGAATTTCAAATTTATTAAAATTGAATACTTAGAACATATGTATATAGGTACATACTTTTATTTAACGAAAGATCTGGAAGGAAGATATATTCACATACCTGAACCATTGTATACAAATTGTTTCCCTTTTTAAGCCGTTTCAGGTATGTACATATATCCTTCTTCCTTCATCCAGATCTTTCCTTTAATAAATATAGAGTTTACTATCTGTAAGATTGTCTTTAAAGATAATGCATAAAGTAATGTTTTAAACTTTTTAGCTTATTTTCACATCCTAAAAAAAATCTTAAGGCATGAAAAGTTTTAGATTAAAATTGTTTGCGAAAACATTAGTTATACACCTACAATATATGTATTTTTTATCGATGAAACATATAAAATCCTATAAAGGAGTCTGCTTTGTTTCTAGGCATTTCAAACTGTTACTTTGTGTCTATGGAAAATATTTGAAACTTTTGTAATACCAATATTTCTTACCGGTTGGATTTCTAGGCATTCGCAATACATTCTATTCAAATATAAGCATGTATCAAATATATGTAACATGAAATCATTTAAGTATGTTCAACAAGAAAAGGATTCAGACGATGACGGGAGCTATGACGGAGCACTGCACCATCTGGCTAATGGCTTATAGGATGCAGGTTCCACATCATGACTTCTGTCGTTGCTGTCAAGATGACGAGGAACCGGACAGTTCCCAAGACCTTATCTGTGATTGCCCTGCTCTTCTTGGTAGACGCACCCGGTTTCTCGAGAAACCGTTCTTCGAGGAGTTGGGTAGTTTGTCAAAATATTATTTGGAGGACCTGGCTCTGTTCGAGAACTTCTTATGCTGGTTTTAGAGAAAGAGGGTAATCCCATGGACCAAACTTGGACAGTTGTGAATTACCCCTTACCGCTCACACCTACCCTTTCATAATTTATCAGGCATCTGGATGAACTCACGGCCTGCCTAACCTATCTAACCACAGTATGTTCATGAAATGTTTTAATGATTTTTCAATTCTCAAATATATTCACACATTTATGAGGATGACAATTTTTTCTTAAAGCAATCTGTTCCTATTGTACAATATAATCATTTGAATTTAAAACTCAACTATCTAAAGTTGAAAACTATATTTGTTTTCGGGGTCTCTCTTAAGTTTTCGTTGAGTAGTAGGATTAAATTAATACTTCATGAATCAAAAAAGAACTGATTTTGTTTTTAACAGTAAAAAGATATTTACTAAATAAAAAAGGGGTGGTATTGTGGGGTGGATTTTCAAGAGCTTTAAGAGGGAAGATTTACAACTGGGTTAGAATCGTTTTCGTGTATCAACCTTTGTAATTCTTTATTTTATTGTCCTTGAAAAACATTTTGTTTTTAAGCGAAGTACATCAAACAATACTTTTGAATACAATCCCGGTAAACCTCTAAACATTTCTGCTTTGATTCAAGAACTCTAACTTCTATTGTATCTGTTTCCTTAAAATGTTTCTCTGTACTTATCCTTGTTAATTATGTATTTCTCCTCGGAACAAATAATCCAATTCTTGATTTTCTTGATGTTCGTTTTAATTTTTTGGATTTTTTTAATCCAAAGTGGCCTCATCTATACCAATATTATAAAGAGGTAATGTTTGTTTGGATGTTAAAGGTACTCTTCGAAACTAGTCATCAGATTTTAAAATTTCTTTCAGCTGTAGAATGTTACTTTGTCACTGAGTGTCATATGCTATATCTATATTATTAAAACTAAGTCAGGTTATTTTTACGATTAATTCAATACAAAACTGTGCTCATAGTTGATACTCAAACTGTTTTCTTTGTTAATACTCAAACTGAAATAGAAAGAATATAGTGATGCTAAGAAAGGAAGCATATCTGATATCTGGCCTTTGTCGCCTTTCGGTTGAATGCAAACCCGAGTGCGCTAGTTCATAATAAATTCATCACTCATCTGACGAACTGCACCTTAGATTTTAAATGTTCCCCCGCTTCCTAGTTTCTAAGATATACTAGAAATAGGCATTAGAATTAGCAGAAGGATATAGTTAAATAAGTTCATTTTATCAAGCTGCCTTATAATACTTTATAAGTTCAATTATTCCAATATACAGTGGGATATTTACATATGGTTTCTTTAGTTGATCGCAAACACGAAGATAGAATTATGACACAATTGACACACAATAATAAAGGCATAAAAATCAAACAACTAATCTTGTAGAAGGTCCCTAACACATATAGTTATTACAATAATTTCTATATGCATATCAAAATAGTTTAACAGGAAACTAACTAATTCACTTCCAATAAATCACTACTAAAGTATTTATTGTAAAACCACTTCCTTAACCTAAACTTAAGGGACCAAATAATCTACATACATCTACATTGTAAGTACTATATAGAAACAAAGTTCAATGAAGTTTAATTGCTCCACTTAAACGTTTATCGTAAATTGAAAGTGCCATTTCGAATAGATAATTGATTCAGCGAACTTATACGAGCCAATTGCTTCCGGCTAATGTGTGAACCACCTGTAGATGTTTGGTAGCACACAATCATAAAAAAGGGCAATTTGAATATTTGTAAAGTTCCAAGAAGCAACGAAACGCACGATTTTAAAGCGGGTGGTAAGATGTTGACAAAGGTTTATTAACCATACCAATAATTTCAGCTGGGAAATCCTTTCACACACACAGACATACATGCATAGTACACATGTACACACATAATTACATAACAATTTAAATGGTTTGAAAGCCATAAGTAACCAAAACAGGACAGGACAAAACAGAACAGAACAGAACATGACGATAAGCGAAGATGAAGACGACAAAGAAAATGAGAAAAGAAACGTTAACAGGCGCCAAACATGTGCCAATAAAACACAAAAAAGGGGAAAAACATGCAATGCGATTACAGTTAAGGCGCAACAGTTTGAAGATTGCAAAGTTTTTGTTGTTATTATATCATAGTGTTGGTAGTGATGGTAAAGATAATGGTGGCGGTGGCGGTGGTGATGGTGATGGTGGTGGGTACAAGCACATGGTCATAGAAAGAAAGAAATATGGGAAGGTGGGTGGATGTTTTTAGCGAAGCCGCTGATTTTAAGCAAAAACCGGCGCAACGCGCCATCATGCGAGTGATTGTACTCGTGTGTGTGTGTGTGTGTGTGTGCATTTCATTGAACATTTTTATGTGTCCATGTGTGGTGTGTGTGTGTGTGTGTAAACTCCTCGAACTCGGAAGAAGAACGAACGAGAATGTATTACGACAATTGTAACGAAACTGAACGAGCAAACGCAGAAAAATCCGTGAATATTTACATACACCATCATCATAACATATTGAAATCATCATCATCATCAGCAGCAACATCAGTGGAAACCAACAGCAGCAGCAGAATCAGCAGCAACAGCATCATCAATAGTAAGGCAACATTTTCCTCTCACAGAATTTTCAAGCAAATTTTCTTTCTCAAGCAACAATGGCACTGGCACTGGCACTGGCACATACTACAAGAGAAATGTTGTGAGTGTGCGAAAAAAAAAGAAAACATTGAAATGAAATGAAGAAATGTAAAAACCCCTTTTTAAGTAATGACAACGAAGTCGTGAGGCTTGTGAGTGAGGCTGGTTGAGTTACGCGCTCGACCGACCGACGACCATTAAGCGACCCAAGCACACCAACGCCAACGACTGAAAATCTCTCATCGATAGATACAGATACAAAACGGTTCAAGAGTTTAGTCCGCAATTGTCCACAGCCTATGAAGCACACACACGATGACGACGACAATGACTATTTCAACGACACCGACAACGACAATAACGACAACAAATAATAACGTTGCTTATGATTATAATGATGATGATGACACAATATTGAACAACTGGATAACAATTCACTAACTGACTGATTGGGCTTTTGGTGTCTACTATCAACCATGATGAAAATAAGAAAAACTAATAACTAACAAGTGTCCAGCTACCTAACCCAGCTACCTACTAGTAGGTAAACAAACATTCAAAGCAAGCGACATTAAATTTTGGGAACACATCTTCTTTATCAGAGAGGTACAACAGTTTGATATGAAGTCGTTTCAGTAAAGAACGAAAGAAAATTGTATGTTATTTGAAGAGTCTAAAAAGTTCCCAGTGCCTAATAGCCAAAATTCCTAAGAAAGCATTCAAGGCTTTATACTAAATTTGGCAGCATATCTTGTTTATTAAAAAGGAACAATAGCTTCTTCGCAATTAAGTGCAATGCAAAAGAGAAAAGCAAGGAGGTATTTGTTGACCTTCATTTATGATGATAATAACAAAAACTTATAACTAACAAGTGCCCTCCTTCCAAACTGAACAATCATTCAAAGCTTGCAATATATTGTAGTAAATTTGGTAGCAAATCTTCTTTAGAATCACCAAAAGTAATACAGAAATTGATGACTGACATTGATGATGGTCATAACATAACTTAGAAAAGTCGCAACTACCCAGATATAAGAAAACATTTAAAGTTTCATCAATAAATTTAGGAACCTACATATCCTTTTTATCGAAAAGAGACAACAGTTTGATATGAAGTAGAATATGAACAGGATGAAGACATTTAGTGAATGACAATGATGATAATAAGATGTGCCCAGAAGCCAATTCACCAGCTATACTTAAGTATTATAGAATATTTGGGAACATATCTTTTTTATAAAAGAAGTTCAACAGTTTGAGATGAATAAGAATTAGAACAGTAAGAAGACATTTACTAAATGACAATGATGATAATAAAATGTATCCAGAAGCCATTTTCTCAGCTACCTACATAAATATTATAGAATATTTGGGAATAAATCTTCTTTATTAAAGAAGTTCAACAGTTTGAGATGAATTACTATTAGAACAATAAGAAGACATTTAGTGAATGACAATGATGATAATAAGATGTGTCCAGAAGCCAATTACTAAGCTATCTAACTAAGTATTATAAAATATTTGGGAACATATCTTCTTTATTAAAGAAGTTCAACACTTTGAAATAAATAAGATGTAGTAAATCAAAAGGTCATCTTGTGACTGTTGATAATAAGAGAAATATCTATTCTCTTTCTAAAAGAGGTACAAGAAAATCAAGACAAAATCATAACAAGTGTCCCAGAACCCAATGCCTCAACCTCATAAAAACTAATCATCAATAGTAAACTTGAGAACAAATCTTCTATATTAAAGAGATACAATGTTTCTTCGCTATGTTGATGAAGCAACAAAATATTCTATTCTATTTGAGGCGCCTCACTCATCATCATCATCATTCGTTTGAAACGTAAAATACTCTTACAAAAAAAAAAATAAGAAAAAATACTAAATATAAATAATTTTCTATGAAAATTTTTTACTTTATAGATAAAAAGTACGAACGAACGAATGGAAGGAACGGAACGTTCGAATGAACGATTAAATGAGCGAGCGAACGAACGAACGAACAAATGAACATTCATAGGTTGGTTGTTTCGTTACTCAAAAGTTGCTGCGTAAATAGGTTCAAAAATGTTTCAAGGCGAAATTCGCTTAGCGCTGCGTCATGCGGCACATAACAGAAACAAACAAAATAATACTATACTCGTACCAACAACAAGAACAACGACTACGGCAACGACTACGACGATGCCGTCAGTCACTCAGTCATTTAGGTGAAGCAAGCAATCTACAATAGCAATAGCAAGTAGGCAGGCAAGGCAAGGCAGGCAGACGGTATTCAGATAGTCGAGTCGTCGACGCAAAATACAGAAGAGAGCTAAGCTAAGCAAAGTAAAGTAAGCAAGCGAACGAGAATGAATATCTAAAACCATGCAAAGTAAAGTGAAGCAAAAGTACCTGGTACCTTTCGTACATCATCAGAGATACGAGATACTATGTTTCGTTCGTTCGGTTTGTTGTTGGTTTGGTTTGCTTTGCTTTCCATAGGTTTGGTTTGGTATGGTTTGGTTATACTGTCGCTACTATAAACTGAATGTGTTTTGGACTCATAGTATAGTGAGTGAGTGTTTGGTGGGATTGTATGTGTGTGTATGTGTGTGTATCTTTTTATTTTTGTTTCTGTTACTTCTCGGTGTCGTCGTCGCTGCTTTTGTTGGTGTATCTGTTAGTGTTGTTGGTCTTGTTGTTAGTCGTTTCCAACATTTTCTTGTTTCACTGAAATAAACAAAAATTTCAACAAAGCTCAGTCAGTTTCGATCCCGGCACCGAGTCGTAGCCTCGGTCGCTTGGTCGGGCCGTCGTTGCCTGCTTGCTTGCTTTAATTTGCTTTACTTGCTTTCGTTATTCACGATGAACATTTTATTCGTTCGCTTTGCTTGCTTGGCAACGGATATGTGCGCTCGAAATATGTACAACATGTACATACAAACACATGTACATATATAAACACATGCATTTGTATAGGGAGAAGAGAGAGTGTGTGCGTGTGTGTGTGTGTGTGTGTATCTATGTGTTGTTGGTTTAGTCGGTCGTTCTATACATTTTTGTACGACGACAACAACAACTATAACAAAAACCCAACTGCTGCGCTACCTCGAAATCCCAACTGACAAGACTACAAAAACATGAACACACACACTCATTTATTTATATGTATGAAGACACCTACCTACCCACTCACTCGGCTCACTCACTCACTCACTCACTCACTTACTCACTGTTTGTTAGTCAGGGGCTTACGTATTTTTAGCCTAATAGCGTTGCCATCTCGAAACAAGCCTGCCATATAAGCAAATTCATAGAAATTTTGAATTTTTATTGTATGCATGTAATAAAGTAAAACAGGCATTATTTGTTTGAAAACAACCGTTAATATGACAAAGGATATACTCCCTTTACCATTTATTACTTCTGAAAAGTGTTGAAAATAATCTTATCTGGATATTTATTTAATTGTATTCATTTAAAACAATACCATCGCTAACATACTACTTAGAACACTACCTGCTATGACCTTCGACTCTTCTTAAAAAACAGTTATATTAAATTTGAAAGGTGTCAAGTTTTTAGGAAGGAAAACATTTTTTCATTATTTGATTCTGTAACAGAAAAAGGAATGATGATGGTTTGTAATTAGGAAAAAATGCAATGGCGATACTATGTAATTTGTAATTGAGTGCATTGTCATTGCATCTTCTTGACCACATAGGTGACATGAAGAAGATGTACTTACCTAGACTAGACTAAAACTGTTGCTAGATTCTATGCTGATCCTCATTATCTTATAAATCTAAACCAATTTCTGAGTATTGTGTCGCCTCATTCTTTGCTGATAACACTTAATGCAATATACAGGTCAGTTACTGAATTTGGATCTATTAAAAATCTATACATTAAGTCTTTTCATATATTTAAAATACTTTGAAAACTATCAGGGGTGCCACAGAAAACTCTTCCTCCTCTATTCCAACAGATTTCCGATTTTAGGTTCCACAGAAAACTCTTTTGGGAGTGTTTGATTCCTCCTTTTGTGTTTTTATATACTGACAGCCGTATTAAGTTGAAGTTGAAGTGGTTTGGTTATTCGATAAAATCACCGAGTGGCCGAGTGGAATGCAAAACTCCATACGACGAAAACACTAGAGTTTTCTGTGGCACCCCCTATGTGTACTTATAAGCTTAAAGGCCTTTATTTCATATACATATTTACCAAACTCCAACCAAACACCCACCAACCTCCAAACTCTAAGTTAACGTTTAATAGAAATAGCTAAAATAATAGGCACGGTTAATGAAACGATCTCCATCCTTTAACGTTTCATTAACTGTAAGTTTGTTATATTCAGTCATATTTACCGTAAGTAAAATTTGAATACCATTAATTCCATTTGGCTCAGATAGGTTTGGTTAGGTTACTCAGGCCGCGATTACAAATGAGTTCACCCTTGCGGTCTATTAAGATGTCTGAAAAATGGAAATGGGTGAGGGTTTGGGTAATAAATTGCTATCCAAAGTTGGTCTCAGCCTCTAAAACAAACCTGAGATGTCCACGAACACAGCCAGATCCCTAAGTAGATATTTTGCCAAGCTACATAACTTATCGAAGAACGGTTTCCTGGTAAGACGGGTTCCGGGTTCGTCTACCAAGAAGAACAAGGCAGTTACAAAGTAGGTGTTTAATACTCTCTCTGGCCCAGATAGTAAAGATCAAATAAATCTTGCAAAAAGAAACTACATAGAATGTATAACAAAGCATGAACTTCAACTGAACTTTGCTTTAGAACTTATCCCAAGTAAAAGCGATTAAGAAACGTTTAAAACATACTTTTTTAGGTAGCTTAAGTGTTTCAAAATTTCATATATTTGCCCAATCGTTCTTTGCCAATAATTTATTGTATTATCCGATTGTATTTCATTTAATTATGGTCTACAGAAAATTCAAATAATCTTTTGTAAAGTTAATGGAGGAAAACTCTGTCTTATTGCTTTGAGGTCCTAGGTCCCATTACCCACTTTACATTACTTAAGGCAGTAGCGGGTATTAAGATAATCAGTGAGATAATCACTCTAGCAAAAACTGTTTTTAATCTTAGAAATTCTCATTTTGCACGAAACTTGTGCTGACCATTACCTTTTGTACCCTAGTTTCTACGTTATTACAATTAAGTTTCGACTTATTAGCTTATAAGTCAGTTAGTTAAGCTAAGACCTATAAGGGTTTTTCCCTTTTCCCTTATGAAATTAATTTATTATGCTAATAAATAACATTTAGTACTAAATAGTAGTACCTGGCCTTCTATGTAGATCACAAGATCGAAGAGCACAACTCTCTTGTGCATACCCAGTTATAAGTAAATGAGAGGAAAAAATATAACAACTACACAAAATTCAAGAAGCATCACGCTTCCTTTATGCAAATCAGAAATATTGTGTTTAATACTTAGTTATTGTTAATTAATATCTTTTGATTCTGTAGAACAATTTTGATGAAATAAACGCTATATCTTACTCACAATTAAGCTTGTTATTTTACAGTAATTCGATTTTGAATCCAGTGAGTGGCTTTTACGTGATGCGTGTACAAACACTTGTACTGGACTTCTATGACCTAGGTCCCAACAGAGTTTTGCCCGGCTAACTCAGTCGGTAGAGCATGAGGCTCTTAATCTACGGGTCGTGGCCATACATTTTTAGTTTACAAAGAAGAAGATTAATTATTTCTCAGCTAAAAACTTATGTGACTAAACACTGTATTTAAGAAAGTTTTTAAACACTAGCTTAAGGGAAAATTTATATATGTACTTGTACTTATCTGGTTTAAAAAATCACAAAATTTATTAGTGACTAAGAACATGTATGTAAAAGAGAATAAAATAAATAAATAGAAAAATACATTATAAAATACTACAATTTAATTGTTTTTATTTGCTTTAATTTTGCATGAAATCAATTAAGGACAGAGTATGATCCTGAGAAGAAATTATAGTTCATATATCATTTAGAAAGGTCTATCTGTATAGGTCTAATTGATACAGGTATAGCATCCGGCTTTAGTAACAGTCTGGCAACACCAAACTGTACTCAAAATAGGAAATGCCACAAAGTGTATAACAAAGCATATAGGGTTGTCAAACTAATGGTTATTTTTAAAATATTATTTCTATGTGCAATTATTCTCATATTATAGATTTTTAATAAAAGAAATTATTTTTATTTTTTCATTTTTAAATAAATTTTTATTTATCTTTATGATATTTTAATAATTTATTAAATGATTTTACTTTAAATTGTGGAAATTGTATTTTTCTTGGGAAATAACTTGACAGCCCTATAACTTTCAGCCCTCTCTTATTATATTACTCTCGTGGTTCGTTCATAATGTATCTTTTACATAAGCATACGGACATTGTTCCATCTCCCTCGAACACTAATGTCGGTATACTCTAACTTAGGGATTTGCAATGCAGGCAGGCAGTTGTGTCGGGTGTTTTGTATGCCGCTTGCTTACCTACCCTCTCTTTGGTGTATGTGTGCGCTTATGTGTTTGCATGAATGTATCTGAGTATCTGAGTGTTTCAAGCGAGCGATGAGAACGACGACGTCGTCAATTTTGTCTCTGCCAACGACGACCGCTGACTGACTGTAACTGTGCGACTGTGGTACTTGTTTTGTTTCCATCGATTCGACAGCTTATTTGTGATTTTAGCATGTAGCTGTACGTACACGCCGCTGTTTTGTATCTCGAACGCAACGCAACGCTCGCAAATAGCCAAGTTCGTCGTTGCGCGTAAATTTTTCATACAACATTGTCTCGTAATCTACTACGATTTTTACCTCAAAACAGAAATTTAAAACACACTGAACACTTTGACTACGGAATTTTCGAATATTAAATATTCAGAATTAAAAGAAAAAAACGCTGATTCTTCAATAAATAACAACTATATTATAGTTGAATCAAAGCATGAATTAATAAATAATAATTGTGTGCAATTTTTGAATTAGAAAATTCAAAAAACTGTCAAGAAAGTGATCGCCCGCCAAAAATATAAAAAAACTAAAACAGAAACTTAACCAAAAACAAAGGAGAAAAGATTTATACAAAAATAAAAACAGAATAAACAATTATTACAAAAAAGTTGAGCTGCAATAAAAATCAAACAAAATTCTTAAATATTTAATAAACTTCAACTAAAAAGATACAACAAAATAAAGAAACAACTTGGTGAATTTTGTGTGTTTTTAAAGAGAAGGAAACAATTTTGTGTACAACTTATCAAAACAACAACAATGTCAAATTGTCTAAAGGCAGAGTGGCATTTTGATGTTTGAAGCAGCTAGTATGAACGAATGGAGGATTTAGTATTTGAAAAATCATATAAATCGTATTATAATTTAAATACCGCGAAAATTGATTCTACACATATTTCCAATACGGGACAACAAATAATGTGTACTGAGGTAAGCAAAAATCATATTAATACATAAAATAATCTAATAGATAAAACAAAAATCGAATACTCTTTCAAAAATATCCTTTATGTGTATATGAGTATATTGAGAGAGAATCCGTAATGACTAAGAATTTCTACTACCTGCTTGAGATTAGGAAAATCCCAAAACCAAAAAGGGAATAAAGAAAAAACCAAACTGCACTTGCTGCATTAGATACGAGTACATATGATTGTATATGGTTAAAGACATAAGATGTTGCACGTGTTTGTTGCACCAAAATTGGGTTTAAGAAATGTAAACAAAAACAATACATGTATATGCACATACATAGGCAATAACAACGGCACATAAAAGTGCAAGCACAAAAAAAAGCGCATTGCATTTCGCCGCGTATCATCAACATCACAACATCATGAACATATTTGTCGTAGCCGTAGTCGTTTGTTTGTGTTTTATCGTTTCGTTATCGTAGCATGCAGCGCCATCTAACGTCAGACTTACTTAAGTATTTTGCTATGCAAATGTGTACGTGCATGCATGAATGAAAATGAATGACTAACTTGAATGGATAGATAGATGATGGTACATGTAGTATGTTGAATTTTGTTTGGGTGTGTGTTGCTCAATTGATTTGGGAACTCCAGTGAGCGAGTGACCAACCAACAAACCAAGTACCATAAAGTAAATCTCTTTTATTTTCTTTTTTCCTTGTTATCGTTGTCATCATCAGTTTCAGTCTCCATTCAACAACATAATCATTGTAGTCGCCGCCGCCGAATCGCATGCAACAATTGTTTTGGAAATTATGCAGACAGCAGCCTCCACCTTGCTTGTTTGCTTTTCGTAACTAACTTACTTTTGTAGCCGCTTCTCTTATATTTTCTTTGACAGTTGGTCCAACAATTATACTATAACATTTCTTTTATATACTCAAAATAAATCATCCTCTTGACCTATCTTTCAGTTTCCCTAAATCATAGGTATGTAGTACAATTTTCTCTGTCAATTATTAGTTTAAAAAATCATCATATTCCTAGGTTCTTATCCCTCATTCTTCATTATTAATTCTGATTATATTAAGTTTTCCCTTTTGCCACCTTAACTTGAATTACTTCATCAAATTTTCTATCAGTCCCATGTTTGATCTTTGTGGTCAAGAACTTAGCTACAATATGGTCCGCCCAACAAGATCCCATGTTTGGAAACTATTCTAGATAGAGGAATTCAAATTTTTAAGGCAATAGTCACTGATTAAATTTCTTAATAAATATTTGAACATATTAAAAGAAAAGTTCTTTTGTCATTATTTTATGGGACAAAACCCGACACCTTGCCTGTCTGTGTGCATGTCAATTTTCCAAGCACTTAAAAACTTGTAAGGGTATACGAATAATTGTAAGGCCAACTGTATACTTAATTTTTATTTTGAAGGAAACTCTGTTATTGTTTTTCTTCTTGTTGCGGCTTTAATTAATTATGCGCGCGCTCTCCAAAAAAAAAAAAAAAACAAATTTATGCTCTGCCAACATTTTTGGTTTCTCTTTCATTTTCCTTGGTAATAGCACTAATAATCATCATTAACATCATCATTACCATCACCATCACCATTGTATGTAGTACTCACTCACCACTTGTCGTCATCATCATCATCATCTTCTTGTGTTGTTCTCCTTTAATTTTACTCGAATAAGAATTTTAATTGTTTTTTATTGTTATAAAATATCGCGCGCTCATTCATTGCTCCACTAGTACCAGTAGTAGTAGTAGTACTACTACTACTTATGTATGTACTTACTACTCAGTCATATATTTTTTAACTTTTCATTTCTCTGTTGTTTTTGTTTTTACTTGTCTTTTTTTTCGGCATTTTCGCCAGCCGCATTTTGGTTTGGGGGAGGTAGTAGTGCTGCTGGCGTCCAATTCCGGCACGAGACTTAATTCACTTAATTGAGCACATCAGCGAACAAGTGAGAACAGTTCGAAGGAAACGCTTGAACACTACAGTCATCGTTGTCGTTGTCGCCGTCATCTTTTTCTTCGATACTAAGTATTGTATAATACTTACAATAAAAAAAGACCGATGATTGGTTTTCAAGTTTCTTCTTTGGACACACACACACACATACTTACACACAATTATGGGAATATTAATATCATCAAGTTTGCTCTGTGTATTGTACTATGTGGGGTAGAATGGTGGGTGTCAGTCATATCTTGCATTTTTCAAAGTTATGAATGAAATAGGTAGTTGCTCTTTTTTTTGAATGAATTCAAACGTATACTTAATATTAATTTGGGATGTTTGAATGGCTTTCAATGAGCTTCAATATTTCCTTATACTATTGTACATAGTAGTTTACTAATCTAGACTATGATATTGTATGCTTAGATAGTACAATAATCTATTACAATATTAAGAATAGAGTATTCCCTTTTGGGGTAAAACATTAGACATTGTAGGTCACTTGGAATTCACAAATCACTATGCATCATAAATACTATATGATAGTAAGAAAAATTATCAGCATGAAGATTCAAATCCATTGATTTTAATCCAGTCTTTCAGTTTTCAAACTATCTAGTTAAAATTTGGTACAGCTATGTCAGAGCTTCCTGACTACTGAAAGAGAAGTAGTGTCCTTATACAAAAACTAAAACAATCTTTTGCTTGTGAATCTTCTATTTTGTCTTTAATTTAAAACTTTGAAGTCTGAAATGAATGCTCTGGCTTCCTTCTCTAATTCACTTCCAGTAATTTGCAATATCACAGGAACTGAATGCACATAGATCAGCCATCTCGAATGCAAATTGCTGGAAATTTAGATTCATTAGTTAAACTCCAAATAAACATGGAATTGAAATTCATATTTGAATGCTAAAAATATGAAATTCTTTAGAAGGACAATTACAATGAGATAGGAGGCTTCGGAAATAGAATTGGAAAAAAAAATATCACAAAGACATCCTTCTACTTATGATTATTTTAAAATTTACTTACAGTTCCAACCAATGACTCATGGCATTGAATTTCAATTCCCATATTATCAAAATCACTAGGAAATCCCCAAATTGCAAATAATGTACTATGATAAGAAGTAGCAACAATCTCAAAGAGGTTACAATTAAGTAGCGGACACAAAGCACGTTGTTATTACTTTTATCAATGAATGAATAAATGAAAATACAAAATACGAAAAAAAAGCGGGTTCGATCCGTTCACTTGCACTTGTTCTTTTTAACCTCTTGCGGCTTAATGACAACGATGATGCAGACGATGATGATGATGATGATTTAATTCTTGTACATTTATTGTAGTTTTGTTATCATTAGCAAAGGCATAGCACAACACAGAAAGAAAAGGCAGCTAGCAAAAGTAATAAAAGGTAGAACAAAACAAAAAAAAAAGAGCACCAGCGAAACCCATAAGTGGTGACCGACCGGTACTAAACTTGCTCACGTCATCTTTAATGTATTTCAGACGCGAAAACAAGATACAAGATACAAAAATGAGAAAAAAAAAAGAAAAAGTAAATAAAATATAAGAACAACAACAGAAATAGTAATAATAACAATAACGTGCTGCATGCACCACACCATCGTTCGCATTGTTGATCAATTGCCTCGAAGCGCCGCAACTAAAGAATGCGACGACAGCAGCTAAGATGATGACAACGCCAACGATGATGATGATGATGATGATGAGGAGATTGTGATTAACAAAAACAAAGCATGACGTAGTTCACAGGAATGAAAGAATGAATGAATGAATGACTTGACTAACTAACAATATGAATGAGGAGTGATGAGATTTACTGCAATAGTAGTGCCTGATGATGATGCCTCAACGACTGTGACTGTTGACGCCTTTTGTCGATTATTCGACTTAAACTGGGTACTGGGTATATGCCACAAACTACTCAAACTTGCGGTTGCGTCACCTACTTTAACAAGACACACACACATACCATACACATTCGGACACCTGCTCTCAAGAAATAATAACAAGAAGTATTGAGTAGTAGAAGGTGGAGATGGAGGTATTATATAAATAAGTCAACGAATGTTTGTATGGACTCAGGTCATCATCATCAACATTTAAATTGTAACGTTCAAGTACTACTACTAGGTAAAACAAGAACAACACAAACAATCAAACAAACAACCTCCACATGCAATCGAACGAACGAACTTCAACTCAACTGACTCAAACCAAATTCTACTTAAATTCAGTTGAATTCTGGAATAGTACGAATACGAAAATTTCCATTAAGGCAAATTAAAGTTATCGGTCGGTCGGTTTGCCTGTCGTTCGTTCGGTCGTTTGTTGTTCTATGCTTCAAACAAAAACAAAAAACAAATGTCGAATGAACGAAATGAAACGAACGATCCTCAGATTGCCGGGATTACAATCAGTTGTATTAGTAGTAACCTGCCATACTACCACCCTTTATAATCATCATCAGTATTATCATCATGATGAACAACAACATTAAGCATACTATAACTCCTCCACTACCACTTACAATTTACCATCATTGCCACCACCACCACCACCTTCTTCGCTCATCATAGACTACGACTACGATGCCGCCACTCTCTTTTATTATGTCAGCCGCATCGAAATTGAATGCCGGGATGAAGCGACGTATAGAGCGGCATTTGAATTTCACCCAATTTCATTATATTTGCGAACGTTTTTAGCTTTTTATACATCATGGCATTTTCACAGAACCAAACCAAACCAAACTGAACAGAACAGAATACAACAGAATGGAATGGAAAGAACGACGTCCGACCCGACCTAACAAACAGTCAGTCAGTCTGACAGAGAAACAGACAGACCGACTTGTATGTATGACATCGCATACAAATATACAAAAACAAAAACAACACCAACAAAATACACAATCCAATCTACCACCACCACCACCACCACCACCCATATATGTATGTATGTACATCAACCAACAAGCCAACCAACCTTGCCACCCACCAGGCTGGCAGGCTATAGTAGAAGAAATAACCCACCAAGCAACCACTGTCATCATTGCCAACATACACACATATCCTACAAATGTACATACTTACGTATGAACAAAGGAACGAGTAACCAACCAACCGACCGACCGACCATACGAACGAACGAACGATAAAACTATACGACTATGAACGAACAAAACTCACCAATTTATTCGCCTTCCATATCACACAACCCTCCTCCTCTTCCTCTCCTTCGTATTTCGAGTCCACGTCCGGCGATTCGTATCCGTCGTTCATATTATTCTAGTTGTTGTTGGGTTGATGATATTCGGGTGAATGAGACTACTGGCATGGCAGTTAAACTTTCAGCCTGAGCCTGGCGAACTGAACTAAAACCAAAAAACCGTACGTACACACATACCATACATAGTATATGTATAAGAGTAAGGTTGCTGCATTGGGTCGTGGGTTTATAACGGGACCCGTGCTATCATCAAGCAACAACCCAACGAACCAAACAAACAACACCCACCCACCCACTCATTTCACTCAGACACCACTCATTCACTTATCTCAAACACCCGAATACCCACCCACCAACCCATAGAACCAACTAACCAAAGAACAAAAAGTAGAAGTAAAACCCTCATCACCCTCATGCGATTCGATTCGATTCGAGTCGAGTCAACGTCGTTCGTAGTCGTCATCATCATCATAGTCGAAAGTCGTCTTCTGCTCTATTCTAGTAGTACTATGTTATTTAACTATGTGTGTGTGTTTGTGTGGATGTGCGTTGTTGTTATTTGTGAGTTGTGTGAGCACTGACATTTACTGCTCTGAATCCTTGTATCTGGATTTTTGTTGTTGTTGTTTTTGTTATTGTCTTCTTTTGCTGCTGCTGCTGCTGCTGCTTCTTCGTCGTCATCATCATTGTCGTTGTCGTCTTCATCTTCGTCGTCTCCATTGCCTTACCCACAAGCTCCTCTAGTATATCCTTATAAAATTTTCTTGCCGTTACTTCGTCTATAGCCGCAACCTCTCTTATAACAGTACTTTTTTCATTCTCTTATGTTTCTATTGCTTCTTCTTCTTATTCTATTTTATAACAAGCAGAATGAAGAAGAATTTAGGAAAAAAAAGGGGGATTTGTAAGGTGGTGAAAGTGGGTAGATGGGTATGAAGATTGCTTGGTTGGTTGTTTGGTTTAATGTGAAAGCAACGGAGGAGAATACGGAACGGTACGGCACGGCAAGACAACAACGACCCATGAACGACAACGAATATCATGAGGATATGAGACTATGACGATGAGGATGAGTGAGGACAAGGATGAGTTAGTTGTAGAGTAGAGTCGTAGATTGAGGAATGAAACCGACTTAAATTGTGTGAAGTATGCAGGAGACTCAAACTTAGTCATGAAATAGATGGCAGAAGAAGAATACATTCGTAATGAAATAGGGCTGACTGGGATGGTTGGATGAAAGGAAGAAAGGTTAGAGAATGATGATGGTTAGTCGGTTATACCATACTATACTATACTAGTATTGTGTAGTATAAGTCTGATGATTGGCAAGGGCGTCGAGATATTGTACAATATAAGTATAGTTGGTGGTGGGGTTTAGTAGCTAAAAACTGCTAGAGCAAGCCAAAACCATTATTATAACAAAGAAAGAAAGAAAGAAGTAAAAACAAATGAAAAAACCTAGCAAATAAGAAGAAGAAAAATATAATATTATAAAATAATGTTAGAGCAAGCGCCTCACTTGGCATGGGATAGTATAGTATGGCTTGGAATCGAAGGAGCGAACCAGCAAAGAGCAACGAAACGTAAAATATATCAGTATAAATTGTGGGTGGGTGGCAGGATGACTGTATGGATGGCTTAGATATGCTAGTAGAAGTTTGAAGAAAGGATGGATGGATGGATGAATGAATGACTTGGGTGATGCTATGAATTGTACGAGTATGTATGATTGGGTTGTCTTGTGTTGTGTTGTGTTGTTTCTATTGTAAATCCCGATGATGATGACGATGGTTGGTGGAAGTGAAGCGTGCGTAGGCAACTAGTGAAGGGCGAAAGCGATGTGCTGCTGCGGATGTTAGTGTAAGACCTTGTTGTTGTTATTAGTGTATCTTGTTAGCTTGATGTGTCTGCGCATAGAAAAACAAAAAAACAAAAAACTCGTAAACAGATAAAATGATTGAAAGAAAGGAGTTGTGGTTGGAGGCGGCAGGTCTCTAGATAGATCAGTAGCTTTAAAAATGAACACATTGATCCGAAATTCATTCATTGAGAGTTGTAGATAGTTTAAGATATTTAACTTAAATTTTAATACATAAAATGATTGTTTATCAATTTACAAATTAACTGATCTTCTTTAAAAATACAGTACAGTACATTATGTTAAAATATATTAAGATACTTATTTATGTAGACAGTTATTATAGATAGTTCTGGTCAGATATATTCACATACATATGATGAAATATAAAATTCTTCCAGAGAAGATCTTCAATTTTTAACCAACTATCTGATTTTTATGATTAAATAGAAGAAATTACGGTAAGTTTAGATAGATCAGATCAAGTAAAAAATGTACTTTAAACTACATTTTGTTGAATGATACTTTTTACAAAAATGTAACGGATTATTGCACTGCGCTATCATATCAGAAGTTGCCAATTAATTTGGACTTAATTTTCATATCAAAATGTTATTCCTTTAAATTTGAAAAACTGTTGGCGCCTGCTTCAAATAAAAAGAAACAGATCTTCAACAACCCCATTTTTCACCACCATCCCTTTTTTTATTTCAAGTTGAATTTCATAACTATTCACCCTGTGAAAAATACACCACAGTGCTGCAGTGCTGTGCTGTGCTGTCATAAAAGTGAGCTTTGCCATTCTAAGTAAATTTCACATTTGTTCATTCCGCGTGATACTACGACGTTTGGTTCGTTCGTTCAAAATCGTTCATGGTTCCACTAAAGTCATACACAAGCAATAGTAGCAGCAGCAGGCAAATAACACAAAAATGCTTCACTTCAAATCGGAACACAAACCGCCGCCGTTGCTGCTTGTCTGCCCTGCTTGCCTATCCATCCATCCATCGTTGTTTCATCGTTCATCCAACAACAGCCGCCATCATTATTATTTCGTTTTTTTTTTGTATTATTTCCATTTTGTTATTTTTTCTTTTGCTTTTCACAGTCGCTCATACTACAAAATTAAACTCACTCGGGCCGTCGTTTGTTGGTTGCGATATACGTTCGTTCGTTTCGTTCATTTATGCCGTCCCTCACACTACACACAAAGGCGACCATCATCATCAGCACAACACAGCACAGTATACTCAGCCAGCCATGGTTTTCAAATATACCAAAAGCAACAACAACAATAATAATAATGAAAACAACAAAAGCAACAACAACGATAGCAGCAGCAATCAGTAAAGCAGTACAACGAGTCGTCGTCGTCGTCGTCGTCATCATCATCCAAGCAACGTTGTGTTTTCGCCTTTCATACGAATTTAATACATGATATTTTACTGTAGCTCTGCGGATATACACACAGAAATGTTTCACACACTCATACATATGCACATACACTTAACAGCTACTATATGTGTATGTGCTTGGTTCGTTGCTGTTGCTGTTGTTGTTTTTGTTCCATCATCATTATTTACCAGCCAGCAAAAGCAAGCAAGCGGGCAGGCAGGCATGCCAGCAAGCAAGTAAGCATATATTTTAGATAAGGGACGCACAGGCAGGAAGAGTCGTCAGCCTTTGTGTTAACCCTCGTCACAGCACTTCACTACCACCGCTTCTATCTATACTTTATTTTTAACTGTGCGACTGTACTTCGTGTGTGCTCGTATCTTGTTCGTGTTTTTGTTCGCAATCGTCGTAGTCGTTGTGTTGTTGTATATTTTTATATAGCGAGCGCATTCCACATTGATTTCAACGTTCGTTCGTTCATCGTTGTGTTATGTTGAGTTTTGTTTTTGTATGCTTGGGTTTTTATTATTGTTGCTGTTGCTGTTGCTGTCGAGTTTTGCTTGCTTTTATGTGTACTGAACGAATAAATGTACGACGAACGAAACGAGTCGAGTTGAGTTGAGTCGACGAGTCAGCAACATTGGAGATGTGGAAACTCTTTGTTGTTGTTTTTATTATTTCGTTTCGTTTCATTTTATATATTTTTTGTTTTTCTTTTTTTTGCTTTTTGTAATTTTCTGTTTACCGAATGAAAGATACAAACAAGTAAGAAGGGAAAACGCAAACGGGTACGGCGGGTATTGGGGTGAATTGAGTGAGCCGCCTTGCATTGGCGTCGTCGACGTTGAATAAATGTCTCGTTGTTGTTTTTGTTGTTGCTTGTGGCACGGCCGAGTTTTTTCCCTTTGCTTCTTTTTACATACAACATATACACGTACGTACGTACATACATATACCGTCGCCACAATACACACAGATACACAGTAAAACTTTGAAAAAGATATTTTCAGAATTTGTGGCGTAAGCACACAAAGAGCTATATAATATTTTACTGAAGGTTTTTTCCAGTGTACTTTTGCTTAGTTATATTATACTATATATGTATGTGGTGTAAAGTAGAGAAGAAGGAAGGAAGGTAAAGCCGCTTTAAAGTTCTCGATTCGCATTAAACTTGTGTAGATAGTTTGTGAGTGAGTTGTGTATGTTGCCGCATAGGATTTTAGGGAAAATTGTTAGACCGACCTAAAATGTACTAAGGCAGGCAGGTAGGTAGTCATAGTCATAGTCATCGATCGTAAATTGTAAACAGAATTTCTATCTTCGATAAAATTGCTTAGTCTGCTTTTAGTGTTTCAATAGATCTAATTTCCATTTCTAACTGTTCTGTTGATTATTTAAAGATTTTTAGATTTGTATGATCTATTAGTAATAGTACATAGTAGAAATCTGACTTTTTCAAAGATTTCAACAATTCTAATTGATGTCAGTGAGAGATCTAATATCATAGAGTATGGAATTTGAAACTAATGGTTTGATATCATGAGATTTTTAGACTAGTAAGTATAAGGAACTTAACAATTTGCTTGATTTTAATCAGAGATCTAGTATCTTAATCATAATATTGTAAGATATGTATTTAAGATTCATAAGAACTAAAATAGCAGAAACTTTTCTCTTTAAAATATGCTAATAATTTAAAGAGTTTTCAATCACACAAATTGACCTGTCTCCTGTTATGTTGGTACGTGTATATCAACGACCTGATGAATGCCTTTAACCCTTTATTCTTCTTCAATTGCAATCTCAACTGATTTGGTTCAACTTCCTTTTATCACGTGCTCATTGTTTACAATTTGATAACACCTTACACAGATACTCAAAAACACATACATACACACACGTATGCATAATCTGAAAGTCAGTCAAAGCAGTCAGCAGTTGTCGTCGTCGTTAGCAGGCAGTCCTTATCATGTGCCATGGCATGTTGGTTGGATGCTTGTGTTGTCCAGCTGAGTTGTGGCTGCTGCGCTCTGCTGTGCTGCTGTGTGTATGGTGGATGGAGCCTGCATGCCTGCCATTTAAACACATGATGCTCATGGCATTGCCAAACCCACATAAATCATCAATGACACCACCACCAAAAACGTTTAAAATTGCTCTAATTTGCAATCAGCTGTTCTCCTTTATACTAGTAGTACATATCTGAGTATCAGTATCTTTGTGTGTGTGTGTGAGTGTGTGCTATGAACAACATTCATACGCCATCGTCGTCGTTGTTGTTTTGTCGTTTATTCGTGATTTGTCCATCTTTCGTTTCATTTTGTTCCGTTCATCGTTCGTTTGCTCATTTAGTTAATGTTTGCTAGCCACAGTTCAGCGGCACTGCTGGCACTTAACAACGACAACGAGCACAAGTAAGCGAAGGCGAGTCACAAATTCACATATTGACTACTCATACCAACAACTAAGTAATACTCTATATGTACGTATCTATTTATCTGTATGTTCACATGTATGCATAACCTTGCGAGCTGTCGTCTTGTTCCTAAAAATATTTGAAAACAAAGTGCGCTCGACAACGACGCGCCATCGTCGAAATACGAAAACAGCTTTTAGGCTGAAAGAAAAAAATCACAAACAAAAATTTAACATTAACATACTACTATGAAGAGAAACGAAGGAGGGTAGGGAAATAAAAGGGGACAACGTAGCACATTGCTTTGGAATGCATTCTCATAACTTTGCCTCGATGATGATGATGATGATGATGATTATGACGATGTTGTGGGAGCAGCAGCAGCTCTAACTTACATACAAAAGATACTCAAGCAAACGCAACGCATACACGATGTAACTGCTTTTCACCATTTCCCACAAACATAACAGAAAAACTATAGAAAAACTTTCAAATAACCCAACATCGTTCGTTGGCGACGGTCTTCATCGCGTATTCAAGCTACGCATCATAGACACTATTGTTGTGTTGTTATTATTATTGTTGTTGTTGTTGTTTTTGTTGTTGTCTAGTCAAAAATCTATAGTATGAAAAGAAGAAGAGTTAGCTACTAAGTTTTGTTAAAGTCAAGTTTTAACAAAAGCAAAAAGAAAACAAACATAGGCGCGTTTTCCGGGATCCCAAGAAAAAGAAGGCTCCGAACTCAAAGAAGGTCTCGAATATAAACTTAACTCTAGGTCTAAATGTCGAAAAGTCTTTCATGACATCCCAAACAAAATCAACATATGTATGTTCAGAGGCCTAGTGTTTTTAAGAAACCATTCAATTAGTTATTTTTGAGTCAACTGGGAGTCTGTCTCATTTAGTATTGAAATGGTCACCGGCATATAGTTTCTTAACCATCACAAACTCTAATTATTAAATTTATTGAACATTACAATTATTTTCTCTGTTATTTGGAGCCCCAAAATTCTATGATGCACTAACAAACTATCCAAAAACGCGCCACTGGTAATATCAACTTGCCATAATCATCACCCACGAAAACAACATTGTTTAAAAAGGCAACAATAACATACTAGCAACTATAACAGCAATAATAATGCAGGATTGATTAAACACATGCATAACATATTCACAATAAAGAACACCAAACTTTGTAGTACTTAGTAGTATGTACTTATATACATTGTGATTGGTAAATACGCTTCAATCTTTAAAATTTCATTCTATTGTCGCAATGTTTCATGTATCATATCGAAAAACATCATTCATCGGCCTTCTAAAACTATTGTAAATGCTTCAAGTTAATGAAAAAGTCAAATGGCAGCCTAAAAGCAGACTTGATGGCCTCTACTACCACTTCTACTAGTACAAACACTCTGTAAAATCAAGCATTTAGTTTATGGAAAACCACTAAATGAACCCAAAACCAAATACGTGATCTATAGAGATGAGCTTCCATCCATTCAACCATTTATCCAACCATCCATCCAACCAACCATTTATCCAACCAACCAACCAACCAACCATCCATTCATTCATCTATCCATACATATTTTCAATAATTTCGAATGCCAAAAACTAATCTTAACTCGAAAACATTTTACAGTATTTGAAGCTGGTTTTTTTTGTTTGTTTTGTTTATACACTATTGCCTGCCTGCCTATCTATGTATCTACAATATGTATCTTTGTGTGTCTCTGATGCTTCTATACACATTACGACGACGACTACTCATTTGGTTTCCTTTCCTTTCCATTCTTCTAACAAAAATATTTAATGTTTGTAGCTTAAAAAAAAAAACTCGTAAAGTAAAACTCGGTTTAAACAGCTTTTCGAGTGGCTCCGGCCAGTTTGACTGAAAAAACCAAGAATAATATAAAATTCAATTCCACCAAAGATAAAATACCCTATACACAAGCTAAGCTCAACTCAAATATGAGTGATCCTATGCATAAGTAATGTGTATATGATGGATATTTGATATATATGAAGGACTGATCCAATATATTTACCACATTGTATGTGGTTGATAATTCCAACTAAAACTTATAGACCAAAAATAAGATGTTGTACAAAGTTTCAGTGGCATCTTCCCTTAGATTAATGTCCAAATATAATCAAAGGCTTTTGAATTGATTCATTTCTTTAGATGACATACATATATCTCTTATCTCTTCCCATATTCCTTTCATTAACATTTTACAAACATCATGACATGGTTATAATAGCTTGTACACTAAATGATGTAAAGGGTATTACAAATGTGAAAAAAACCCAAAGACGGTGAAGAATTCAAAGCTGATGAAGCATTATTTTGAACTGAACAACAACGACGACGACCGACCAAGTGAGCAAACGATTGAGGCGACCGACCATCAGCCAAGCACTTCAAGTCGAGTCAAGTCGAGTCTCGAGTTGAGTCAAGCCAAACACTGATGATGTTGGTTGGTTGTTGGCTGATGGTGCACTTCATTCAATGTACTGTGTGGCGCATTTAAACAAAACACTATACTATATACAAATTATTTCACATGAGAGTAGAAAGTTGAACAGCCAGTTAGACCCACTGTGCACTGGCTGACTTGAGACTATCTGACTGACTTGAGCTTAGCTCACATGCAAGTTTGGCTTTCGGGCAAAATTCAACCGACGACGATTTGAACTGAGTTGTGAGTTGGTTGGTTGGTTGGTTGGTTTATCTGTCTGTTTGTCGATTGGTTTCACAGTCTGGCTATTTGTTTGGCTGTCGTCTCTTCTGTTAGTCTTTCGAAGCGAGCACTGGCTCAGTTCAGCTCAGCTTGGGTTTGTTCATAACTTGAAATTTGTACATTGCGTGGAATTCGAAGGTAGCGCAGCAGTTCGTCGTTGATGTCATTATTGTTGTTGTTGTTGTGAGCTCAAAAAGCATTGCAACAATAACAGCAGCAACAGTAACAACGAGAAGAATAACAACAAAGCGAAGTAAACAAAGCGCGCCAGTCGGTTTACCGTCAACGCGGAGCCGAGCGAAGCGTAAAAATGCTTAAAGCTCCAGCCAGCTTCAGCCTCAGTCAGTCTCAGCTCCAGCAACATTCAAAATGTGAGACTGACATAGAGGATTGGTTGGCTGCCCGACTAACTGACTGGTTGACTGACTAGTAGTCGCACGGGTTAGTGAGACATTTGGTTGGTTGGTTGGTTGGTTAGCTTTAGCTTAACTATAACTGACTGACTGACTGTGCACATATCTGTGCCTGTGTATCGTATCAACATGCAGCAACACCAGAGCACCATCACATCACCATCACCAGCAATAACAACGAAAACAGCACAGCAATGAGAAAGCCAAGTTATTTTTTAGTGCATTGTGATTTGCGCTACTCACTGGTTATTGCTTTTGTTGCTGCTGTTGTTATTGCTTCGGCTCGTTAAGCTCGACGACGGTCGCAAACGACAATGACGATGATGATGATGATGACGACTGGTTTGTTTTGTAGCCGAAGTCAACTGGATGTTAGCTCTCGATCCGATGCGATGCTATAGCTTTGCTTGATTCGCGTTTTCATGAGTGGAACTCAACAGCAATAAAAAAAACTACCAACATACATATAAACACCAATCTCTCTAGAACCTAACTACTACGAATAGTTAATGTACAAACAAATGAACATGTATGATGTTACCTCTTACAAAAAAAACAAAAAAAAAAAAAGAGGAAATAACATTAAAATCGGTTGGGTCTTGTAGCAGTTTTGTGAATACGGGTACAATTTTGTAGAGTTTTTAGAGGACACAAAACCCCCCTGAGTTCAAGTTAATTTTTAACTGATTAAAAATTGTAACCGAATGAAGTCATCACATCACCACATTCCTATTGAAATCATTGCAGTTCAACTGAGCTTTATTACTGCATACATAAGTATATGAAAACGTATGCGCAATGAGCTTTTAAATAGTCATTCGATGATTACACATGCCTGCCTTGTGTAGTATGTAAACAAATGGAATATTCGTCATACGCATTGGCAACGCTCAGCAGTGCGCATTTGCATTGGCAACACCAAGAAACATTCATTAATATGCCCATACTTAAAGAAGAGTCCAATTTTACTAGGAGCAAGAAGAGAATTCAAAAAGTTGCTCAACAAAAATGAATCACGACAAAAGATACCATTTCACCGTGCGTGATATAAGGATTCTCTTCTTCGTTTTCATTATTTCTCAACTTCCTTTTCGAATTTTTCGTTTTCCTTCATCTGTTTTTGTATGCCCATACCAAAATATACTACAAGATTACTTGATGTAAGGCAACAGCTCACCTACTACAGACTTCTGCTGTTTCCCTCATAACATATCCCGAACAGCTGCGTGTATTTCATTTCGAAGAGCCGCCACCGCCGTCGTAGTAATATGAAATCTTTGAACTAAAAATACGAACCATTCACACGACATCTGTACAAAACTGAAATGTGTGTGTGTTTGTGTGTGCGTACGTAAAATGTCTCTGAGTAGAAGAACAGAAGAGACCCATCCCAAAAACAAAAAAAAAAATATATAGATATTTTATAAAAGAAAAACGAGGGATGAAAAGTATGCGAGCCGTCCCGCTTCAGTCAGACAGCCCAGCCAGCCAGCCAGCATATGCAACAAAGACACAAGGGAAAGTGTGTTCTTTCCCAAAATATAAAAAAAACAACGCACACACATGTGACTGAATGAACCACTAGTAGTTATGGATGAGTATGTACAAAGCAGACGACATCGACGGCGGCAATGACGATGATAACGAAAGAAAGAAAACCAACCACACAATTCAACCCCGCCAAAGAATGTGTTTAACGTAACTATTCAAACTCCCCTTTGTAAGAATTTCCCAGATATACTCGTACACATATCGTATAAGATGAGTCCCTTCCTAGATTTTTACTTACAATATATGTATTTTTGGAAATTCATTTATATTAACGATACATTTTTCTTTATTTTCCTTTTTAGGTTAATTCAGCAATGGGTCTTCAAGCAACAGCCGCGACAAAGCGCAAGCACGAATTAACATTCGACAGCAAGGATGCTAAAACCTCGTACACAAATTGTCCACCGCCAGTTAAAGCCAACAAGTGGTCAGCGAATAATAATAACTATATTGATTCACTTGAAGAACAAATCTATAACAGCAATAAAAATGGTGAACGTAAGACGACGTCATCATCTATCTTGAGTCGAAAGGCCAATGCAAGTAACAAAGATGCAACCCAAACTATGGTGGCAGCAAGCAATAACAACAACAACAACAACAACAATGAAGCACGTTTAAATGGTGGCGGTGGACCACTTGAGAATAATAGTATTAGCAACGGTAATGAAGTTACTACGAACAACAAGAACAACATCAATCATAATGAGGGCAGCAACAACAACAGTAACAGTAACAGCAGCAGCAGCAGTACAATTGGCACTAATAACACTCTTGGAGTAATAGCAACATTAGGTGGAATCGGTAACTCTGCTCATATGACACCCAGTGCTGTTGTCAATACTTTGGTGACAAGTTTAATACCAGTCGCTGGTGATGTTGCAGCTACAACGCCATTGCCGCCAACATCGATTACACCCGTCCCGGAAGATAGTATTGCCAAGTTGGAAGTGGTTGCGGCCGTACCTTGTGAGCCATGGACATCAGCAGCTAGCACAGAGCCAGTTGATTGTATATCAAAGCTACAGGCAGTTGCTGTACCGAGTGATCCATGGGGCAGCATATCAACGCGTTCGACTTTAGCCACAACACTTTTGAGTGCTGATGAATTGGAAGATGACGATGATGATTTCGAAGATGATTATGAAGAAGAGGAGAGCATTATTCCTACATATTGCCCATTACGTTATCATCCGTTTCCAGCTGCAGCAACAACACCGAATACATTACAACAACAACAACGCAGTCTTGTTGGTAGTGGTGCTGGCGTTAGTACTGGTGGTGCAGGAGTCTCAGGCGTTGCTGGTGGTTATACAACAGCGCATGGCTA
Source organism: Amiota communis (assembly GCA_037043315.1). Taxonomy (NCBI): domain Eukaryota; kingdom Metazoa; phylum Arthropoda; class Insecta; order Diptera; family Drosophilidae; genus Amiota; species Amiota communis. The sequence goes on along the minus strand of JBAMAV010001400.1, from coordinate 218,664 downwards.
TGGTTCAAGACCAAACTATTACTCGGAACCTTTTCCGCAACAGAATTGTTCAAGAACTGGCAGCCCACAGCATATGCGCATAGGTAATGGTTTCCCACCACAGTGGCAAGCGGGTAATGGTCAACAGTTTTATGATAATGGTGCTAATGGTTATCCCCCGCCACAGCAGCAGCAGCAGCCACACCAGCAACAACAGCAGACAATCCGTTGTGCAGAGAATGGAAAGTCCTATCTAGATTTGGGTTGCAGTAGTTCATCGCAACCTATCAACAATGCTGTAAAAATGGCTGCTGTTGGTGCTACGCCACCATCGTTCCCTAATATGCCGCCTCATGTGCATCCGGGTAATGTCGATGTGCGTCATCATTTAAAACGCTGCTGTGATGGTCGTGGCATCTGGTGCAATACGAACAAAAACTGCTACAAGGATATACGCTTGAAAATACGCAATCTATCTATGTACAAGTTATCACGCTTTCGTCAAGTGTCCGAGCAATCGCTTTACCGATCTGTGCTCATTTGCAATACGCTGAAACGCATTGACCGTGAAATCGAGGCCGATGCGAAGGAGATGCACCAAGCAGCTCAGCAACAACAAGCAGCGCAATATCATCAACTACAATTAGCAGCGGCGGCTTCATCGGCATCACCGCATCATCAATACCAGCACAATAATGGTGGTATAGGTATTGGGCAACAACCGCCACATCTACCCATGCAAGCATTACATCATCCTCCACATCAGCCACAAGACTATACTCCGGTATTGAATTGTGCGCGCCTTGCGAATATGGAGTATCAACAACACTTTATGCAATCGGCACATTATCATAATCAAAATGAGCGACTTGATGCTGCATCCACGTACAACAATAACATGCTAAAAACCAATCATCCTAATGGCAATAGTTTCGTAATGGGACACAACAACACAAACAACGGCAGCAATAACAATATCTGTGATTCCGCAACAACGCCTCCGAGTGCATCGAATGCGGCAATACTACATCCTTACGATCATTATCCGTTTCGAGAGTCACAGTCAGGACGTGCAACACCATTTCCAACCTGCCAACCTGTGATCACGCCATCAGGTGTTCCTGTTGCCTCAACACCCACGACACAACAAAGTGCTGCTGCTGTCAACAGCAATACGATTAGCTTGACAACAGCCCCTGCCCCATCGACAACGACAACACTGCATAATCTGACTAATGTTGTTGCCGCTGTCGATTGTACCACCAGTGATTCTGGTTATGCGGACGACGATTCAACTCGCTCAATTAACTGGAGCTCAGTGCTTAGTCTATCCTCGCAATCAGCTTTAGATCCACTCAATAACAATGATTTGTTCTCGATACTGCCTCCAGTTCCTTCAATATTGAATCCTGCCACCGCCGTGCCAGTACCAACGACATCAATGTCGTCCGCAAACGCTGTGAATTCACAAGGGTCAGTTAACAACTCTTGCTCGCCATCATCACCTGCCACTGTTGCCATTAATGGTTCTTTTACTACGGTACAAGGCCACTCTACATCATCAACATCATCGTCGGCATCATCATCATCAACAACTTTGTTGTCTTCGTCTTCTGTGAACTCATCGAGCAATAGCTCTTCGACAACAGCGACTTTCACAACGCTCTCGACCATCTCATCATCGGCAACACACTCATTGACATCATCATATGTCAGCAGCATAAGCTCAAATGCGCCTTCTGTTGCGTCCACATGGGAGTACAGCTTACTTGACATGGAATTCGGTTTAGGTTCAGAATTCACGGAGCTGGTGCCTAGCACTAGTTGTAAACTCTCCACAGATGACATTTTCAAGAGCAGTCTTAGCAATAATGTCGCCACACGCTTTTCCACAGTCCATGAGAATGAACTAGAACAACCAGCACATATCATGGTCGGCAGTTAGTATCAGACAACATAAGTTGTGACTAGTAGATAAAGACAAAGAAGTTGCTGGACAACAAAACTAATAGAATTGCTGATGGTGTTCATGATGATGATTGCCCATTGGGAATCATTTCATTAGTTGTGAAAAAAAAAAACAGAAAGTATTTTATTTCAATAATCATTTCTTCTAGCAATCAAATTATGTTGCGCTACCCAAAATAATTTTGTTCTCAGGTTGTGAAAAAACTAAGAAAAATTTCCAACATATGAGAGAGAAACTCAAAACAATAGTTAATACAAATACTAAGTACATATATTCAATCATCCGCACATTAAAGGCCTTTAACCGATGCAACGAAACAATCGTTTTGGATTCAGGCTTCAATAACTGGAACCAAACACAATTGGACATCAAAAAATTTCTTTTGGAGAGACACATTTAAACGAAATTATTATATTTCAAATTATTAAGATTGTTAAAGCATTTTTCTTGTAAGAGTATATACAAAATAGTTAAACCAATCTTACATACTTTGTGTGTTGTTTATCGAAATTGTGATAAATTTTGTTATATTATTATTTCAATTGATGCTTAAGCAAAAATACCCACATAATGATGTTGTACTCTCCAATCCATAAAATGCTTAATCAGAAATGTTTGTTGAAAACCTTATAAATAAAAAACAAAACACAAAAAAAAAAAACAAATTAATAATAAATTTATTATAGACTCTATTATAGATCACATTCATATTTATGTATATTATTATACGAAAAACAAGCAATCCACTATTAACAAGAACAACAACTACAAAAAGTTACTTAGCATAATTGTTTGACTCTGATTTTGCAATTATTAAAACTTAAACACCTTAGCAAATTTCTTAAACAATAAAAAACAAAAATATTATTATACAATACATATACATATAAAATCATATATATATATATATATATCTAATAAAAAATTGTAAATAATGTAAATATATAAGTTTATACAAATTAGTTTTATAAGTGAGTTCTCTATCTTCTATCATAATAATCTATGATGTGTACTTTAGTTTAAAAAATTTTGTTCAGAATTAAACATAAAAAATTATAAAGAAAATTATAGAATGAGAAAAAAAATTGAAAAGAAAATTGTAAAAACATAAATTTGAAATTGGAAACAAAGAGAATATTTCAGGAAAATCTAAATTTAAAAAGAGAAAAACAAAAATATAAGATTGCAATACGCATTAATCAATCGATCAATTATTGTAATTATGTTTAAAACAAATCAGAAATTAATGAATGAAAGAAAGAAAGAAACAAACCAACAACAACCAACAAACAAGATTATAATGAAAAAAAAAAAACAAAACAGAAATTGTTTATTGTATTGGTAGCCATAAGTATTATTATTTATATAAATATATAAAATAAAATAATGAAAAACAAAAAAAAAAAGAGAAGTTTAAAAACAAAGTTTTACAGAAAATTTAAAAAATCGAAAGAAATACATATAAAAATTTAAAAAAAATATATATGCCTTTTTATTTCGCTTCTTATTCAAATTTTCAGCAGGGGTGCTCAACCTTTTGTGGTTCCCTGGGCCACATTGGAAGAAGACTTGGTGATTTGCACCGCAAGTATATTCGGATAGCTAAAAAAAAAAACATGATTTCTGTTCTCTATTCTTCTCTGTGTTTGTCATTTGGGCCAAATTGGATCGCACTGATACTTGCCTTGAGCCGCTGGTTGGTTAGAGCCCTGCTCTAAAGAATATCTAGAATAAAAAATTGTTTTACAAATTCAAAATCAATGGCCAACCAATATAAACTATTATATTTTTTTATTTATTAAGCGCCAAACAGGGCTCATTGTGCACTATAATGCGCTTTGCTTTTGCGTAATAAATATCGCCTGGTTTTTACATTTAATTTATGAAGAAACAATATTTAATAAATAAGATTTTAGTTGCTCAATGCCGGGAAGTCGACTGGTGCGCCCAAGGCGTTTTCTGCTCCATTGCAGCAAAGATCTAAAATGAAGCCTCTTGAGCCTCCGGATTGGAGTTGCATCAGTCAGTGGTATAACTAAGCGGCTGTTGTGAGCCATCAGGCGGTCATTGTATCGGCTTGTCTTTTACTACCGCCAAGTTCATATCTCTATGTAAGGTTGAGTTCCTTACGTACCATGGACATCCGGTCATTAGGCGCAGTGACTTATTCTGCAAGACTTGCACACTCTTTCGTTGGGATTTAGCAGCAATTCCCCATATCTGGATGCCGTATCTCCATACAGGGGCTATGATTTGTAATATAAACTACATATGAATGTGACTATTGGAATGTATTGGGTAAATCCATGGAGTCATTCTGAACTATTAAAAATTTCTGAGAATTTCACCGCTGTCAATTACTATTTGGATTTGAGGGAATCACCTGTAAATTGGAGAATGATAAAGCAGTAGAAATACTAACAACAATTTACGCATAAATAATTTTGAAATCTCAACAAAACACACAAAATGTGAAAATAATTTTAGGACGATCCAAATGTAGTATACCAGGTGTATCGGAAAGTTCTTTCCGGGTTTTTTTTTTAATGGAAAAACACATAATTTATAAAACAAATGGAAATAGTAACTTATTCAGAGTATTGTCCATTAGATTCTATACAGTTTGTCCATCTTTCTGGCTATTCATGAAGGCCATCCCAAAAAAAAAACCGTTTTCCTTTGAGGCACCAACCACTCATCAAGGTATTTTTCGACTTCGTCAAAATAGACAAAGTCTAGCTCAGCCAGCGTGTGTCCCATTGATACAAAAAGGTGATAATCGGACGTGTCCAGGTCTGGAGAGTACGATTTGAATGCATCTTTCACCGGGGAATTCAAGAGTGGATTTCTATTGTATTGTACATATAATTTCTTTCAAAAGGGGCGGAGAGAATCGACAAATAAATAAAGATCTTATGATTTCCGTGAAACAGAAACTCGTCATACATTTTTTTTTTTGTCTTCAAATATGAAAAAATCACGTCCAAGTCCGGTAACCCTCAATTAAACCCATCTCGGTAACTGGCCATTCTGGTTTTCTAGGTGATGATATTGCGTATAAATGTGCTTGAAAAAGATCTGCACTGCAAGTTTCTCTCGAGTATATTGATTTTTGCAGATCTTTACAAGATATCCTTTTTAGGACTGGACGCGAATACCAGGAAACTAGCAGATATACAGTTGGTAAATGAGCCAAGCTCTTATGCCGCTCAGACACTATAGCCTTGCTACCAACCGAAACGGAGCTAAGAGCTAAAAACACTTTAACAAAAATGGTATTCGGATGAGGAGTATTAGCGGATGCATGCTTCCCATCAAGACTTCTGTTACAGCTGTGGATATGACCTCATATGTGACAGCCCTCCTCTTCTTGGATTATGGATCCGTCTTCTCGGGAAATCTTTGTTTGATGATTTGGGCTGTTCCACAAGGCATCTTCGAGCTCATTGGTTTTTTCTTCAGGCAGGTTTCAGAGGCTAATGGTGATACCTGAGACCAACTAGTTATACACTACATTAACTACATCAAATTGCGCAAGTAAGTGTTCAACGAAATTTTCATTTTTTTATTAAAATTGAAATCACCATTCCATTGAAGTTTTAGAAACAACTAAGTAAACTTGCAGTGTAAATAGAATATAAATTTAAGAGATCTGCTTAAGTAGACTTTAAGAAAATCCTCTATCTGGAATTCAGCAGGAATGACAAACCTTAATACGCTTTAATTACATATCAAATAATGACATTTGAGTTCCATTCTTCGGTCCTCAGGATGCACAAGACTATTTAAAACTTTCAGACTAAAAATATGAAATTTTATATATGAACGTGTGATAAAACAAAGCGCTTCAAGTATGGAATGGAATGGGAAAATAAAAATTACATAATACCGGTATAATAGTTAAAGACAATTTTAGTCAATTATATTTCAATATGGAACCATAATTATAGGCATCTTCAGCAAATTTCGTTCAAATGTCCGTTTGTTTTTTGTTGCCATAATCTAGACCATTTTCATTTACTCAGTACCTATATTTTTTAGTTTTAACAAAACTGAGAAATTATAGACAAATTTCATAATTTTTAAATATATGTAACTAAATACAGCCCTCAACTGTAGAGTTCATTAAGCTTTAATTAAAGTTCATTTTTGTGATTACAAGGTTCTTTGAAAAATACACCTTACCATATATTAGTCATATGATTTGAAAGTCACAAGGTTTAGCGGTATTTCGTAACGGCTTGACTAAACATTGTGATTGACAAATTCATTCTTTGACAAAGTCGGCTTACATTGTGAGTGGCAACACATAATTTTTTAAGAGAAAGTTCTTTAGCGGCGTTGGGTAAAAATTTAGTACAAATTTTGAGTGAAAAAATACAGTTTGTAACGTTTTTCGGATTTTGTATCTCATGAACCGCACTAGGAAGACACTTAAAATTATAACAGAATGTGTATTTCTATTGCCATATCCCCAACAAATAACAAAATTTGAAGAAAATCCACCGAAAAAGTCTCAAAATTTATTTTTTTTTTTTATTTTTTAATTGATTTGGTATGTGGAGTCACACTATCAAATAAAGCGAAACTCGTTGAAAAAAAATAGCTTTTGTACATTTAATTATTACATAACATCAGACCAATAGATGACACTCTCTTTAATAAGAAAATTGAAAAAACTTATCATTAAATTTTCGTGATGGAATTTTTCTAACAATTTCCTATAACTAAGTACGTAATACATACCGAAATTACGAATTAAATTTCGGTTACGGTTTCGGGAGGAACTGCGACCAGGGTTCGTTACAGTTTCGGCTGAAAATCCAGTTTCGGTAATTTTTGTAATTTTTCAAACGTTGCTTAATACTCATCTCAAAGACTATTGTCGGGGGAAAGGACTGTCAGTACTCTCAACACTAAGTTTCATATTGTGAAAACGAGATGCATTAACATGTAGTACGTGCTCTCTGAAGTTTTTGTTCTGTCGGCTTAACAACATTGAGATTGGTTCTGGCATCAGTGGTGATCATTTCACTGGTCTGATTATTAAGATTTGCAATATGTGAATTTGCTGACGAAATCTACTTTGATTAGATTATATTTAAGGCCTGCAAAATGATCAAGAATGATAAAATAGCAGGACAGGATGTTAATTTTTAAGTTGATTCTCACAAGAATATATTACGAGGGTTGCTATTTATATTTCGGGAATAGCAAATAACAACAAAATTTGTTTAATGAAAATGGTTTTATTGTTTTTCAAAATATTCCCCTGATGATCAATACACTTTTGCATTCGTTCGAACCATTGGCCATAGCAATTTTTCCATTCCTCTTGTGTCACCTCCAAAGCATGGTTTTTTCTCGCCATACAAAGAACTAAGTTCATCGACACATTCTTGTTGGGATAACCCACGTCGAAAGTTATGAAAAATAATCCAACGAAAACCCTCTTGAGAAATTTGCATTGTTTTGCCACATTGATTTCTTTAACTTATTGTAAACAAAACAAAATCCAATTGTACATAAAAATGTTGTACGTACATATGTGCTAAAAAATGATAAAGTTTATTATGGCGTTGCCAGATTTTACGTATTGATATTAGTATTGCCAATTCCCGAAATATAAATAGCAGCCCTCGTATATAATTTTTGATTATTTCTTGCTCTTGTTGCTGCCAAGAAACATGTGTAGGAATTAGAACACTGTACAAGTGCACACTAATTACCCTGCAGTATGAATCACTGGTTCCCTGGCTAGTCCCTTTGCAACCAGTACTAGTTCTCCTTTTACATGTATTCAACTGGTGAATTTAATATGGAGATATCACTTGCAGGGGTCAATTGCCACCGCCTGCATTACCGTTCAACAGTCATGTATGTCACTTGGGTATGACTCTGGATACCAAGCGACGTTGAATGAACATGTCAAAACGAAAAGAGAAGAATTGAAAATAAAATTTAAAAAAAAAAAAAATGTAGTGGCTCATGGGTGATCGATCGGCTCATTCAACAAATTACTTTTATACAAGCAAGTCCTTAAACCAATATGGACGTAAGGGATCCAACCATGGGACTGTACAATTTCCAGCAATAATCTGCAAATCCAAAGATTTCAGAAGAAAGTAATAAGATATGCTGTCAATGCGCCTGGTATGTACGCAGTAGCGATTTAAAACGCGCTTTTGATATCGAGTCAGTTGCCGCTGCAATTAGAAAAAATGTTTTTTCTTATGGTAATCGATCTGCTTTACCCTCATTCATTAAATTACTCTTATACAAGTAACTCCTTAAGCCAATAAAAACGGTGCCAATATCAACATGGCAGACTGCCGTTTCAAAAAAAAAATTCCCGTTTGTAGATAAACAAGTGCCTGATTCGGGCTGGAGCATGCCTTTAAGTCCGTGTTTATGGCCCATGGAATATTGTCTCATCAATGAAAATATCGAAGCATCAGCACTTAATGACCGAAGTGGATGGAAAGAAAGGCTGAAACGTATCATCTCATGCAGTAGCCAACTTCTCTGCAAATACTGTGCAGTGCGCCATTAAATAATTGTATAACACAAAACCCAAAACAAATTGCTCGTCCTACGACTAGTGAATGCAAAAATGGGTTGCTGACTTACTATGGAAAAGCGCACATACTGATTCGCCTCTGCATTACCTTTTCTGGTGGCAAGTGAATTACTATTGAAACGAGGACTATTGCCACCAAGCATACTGCAGGGGTAGTGTTAACATCCGACACATCTATGGAAACGAGTCATGTGTATTTTGAATTGAGTCATTCCATGTAATTTTGTTTTATTTACTTTGCTGACTCATTGACTCAAATCTATGCTGTGAAAAAAATTAATATGAATTCGCTAACAAAGCAAGTGTGGGTGTGAGGAGAGCATGCAAGTGATAACAATACTGCGCACACTATCACAAACACTGTGCCCTCTTAGAAAACGAGTCATGGTATTTTTGATTCGAGACGTTACTAGCGAAAGTGTTGGTGTGTACAAGTGTGACTATTGATAGTGTTGCGTGTAGCAACATGAGTGTTGCCGTGCAGCACTCTAGTAGGTATATAGAAGAACAAGGAAAGATTAACTCAAGCAAAAGACTATAAAATCAGAAAGAAGGCTATCATTGGCTATGCCAAAGATGTAATACTCTTCACGCTCCTCCGAGTTGCATCCAACCTTCCTTTCTTAGCATCACATCAGTTTGTGTGGCAATTTTATTGTACTTTTATTCTTTATACGCTTCACATTTAATTTGGGTTTGTATTGGAGGTACCCCTCCTGGTAACCCTAGGATCATGAAATTTACATGGTTGATGAATATGAATCAGAAACTTATAGTGTTCAAATTTCAGTTCGATACGTTAAAAAACACAAAACTTTTTCTAATAAGAACATTCATTTAAAGAGGGGTTTGTATGGGAGGTACCCCCCTAGTGGACCGATTCGGCTGATTCCGACAAATGTAGAGCGTATGGTAAAAAGAAACCTTAAACCATACATACAGACAGACATGGCTTAATCAACTCGTCTCATCGAGCTGATCAAAAATATATATATATATATAAATATATATATATATGTGGTCAGCGATGTCTTCTTCTGTGTGTTACAAACTTCATGACAAACTTATAATAGTATTCACTCCCGTAAAGAGTATAATTAATAGACTGGACAAATCACACTCGAAGAGAGATCTCCTCTCTCTTTTTTGGGTTTTCCGAGATTATCGAACAACAAATTGTGTGTCGAGTGGGATTTGTCCAGTCCATTTAATTTCATTGTATTTTCTCTAGTTAAAAACTACTTACAGACAAGGAAACATTACTGTCCAATTCCGGGATATTGCCGTGCAATTAGCATAACAACAGCATTTGTCAATTTTCTTGCTATCAATTACTCACAACTATCCATGACGGACATAATAGATGAGATCGATAGCAAATCAATTATACTGTTAAAAGATAAGACCGCCTGCAGTTTAGTTTGTTGTCAATTCTTTAATGTACAAAAAACTATTTTAACAATAAAAATATTAATAGTTAAAAAAGGCAAAATTAAAATCAATAAAAGCATTATTCGTAACCAAAGTTAGCCACGACTCGATCATGCGGCGACAACAACTGATGGGTTACTCTCTTAATACCCAAGCATTTTTTCCCACAAATCACAATATCCTCATAAATATGATAATTTCGACTCAATGTCATAGCTTCGACTGTGTCGAAATTAGCCATAATCGCACGCTCGTATATGTTACTGCCATAGCATAGTTTCCCGCAAGCGCACTTCGGCAACTCCAACAAAAGATCCACAAGATTATGTGGTAGATCTTTATAGGAAAAAGGCAACTTATTTCGGTTTACAACCCGAGCAGCTAATAGCCATAAAGGCGCTGCTGCAGTCATGGTCTCTTTGGCTGTATTAGATTCTACTGTGTTTAAGTTGTCTGTACTCAAAATGTGCTCCTTCATGGGCAGAAAGTCATTACCCCAAATATCCATATTTTTAATGCGCATCTCATCGAAAATTGATGGCACAGATACCAGCTTATTTTCGGATATATGAAAGTCTCGTAAAGCGCGCATGCGACGCAATCCAAAAGGCAACCGTTGTATTCTATTCATATTCAGCTTGAGTGTCACCATTTTGTCGTATTTAATCAATTGTGGCGGAAAGTATTTCAGTTTGTTGTTAGATAAATCCAATTCACACAACGAATTCATAAGTGGTTTGCCTTTCAGCCAATCCCAGTTGTCAGACAAACCCAGTAAATTATTTCCGATCTGTAACTCAGTTAGAGACAAGCGGCCAAACTCAGGAGGCACCTAAAATAATAAGTAAGTTATTAGGCAAGCTAATAAATCATCGTAGACACTGTGGACTTACCTTGGTCAATTGGTTGCCATTTAGTTTTAAAATTGTTAGATGACGTAAAGAGCATATATCAAAACTAATCTTGTGTAATTCGGAGTTATAAATCTCTAAACATATTAATGATTTTGGAAAACCTTCTATGGGATATTCACTGCGTTTGTTCACAACCATCCTTTTTGTTGGTTGTGATTTTCGAGGTATAGGCTTTGTAACAGAAGTGTTCAGTCTTAAATTAATCGATTCTTTACCATCCATGCCAAGCTTCAGGGTGTTTAGAAAAGTCTTCAATTGTATAGGATCGCAATGTATTTGTAAATTCTCAGGTGGCAGCTTGAAGCTGATAGTTGCTTTACCATCAAGTTGAAATTTATTGAATACTCTTTCAATATTATTAGTGACCTTATAGCGCATACAGCTTTTAGTTGGAGAAAACAGCACAATCTCCAGTTCTTTTTTGAAGTCACCATCGGCGTCTCTGGTACTGCCTTTGATATGTTTATAGCCAATTACAAGTGTCGATTTTAATGGACGCGAACTTCTGCGGCTATTTGTCGCTCGATTGACCACCAGAGTCTCACAAAGTAATTTCATGATTTCTAATACACGATTTCTTTTAAATTCTAGATATTTTTGAAGGAAAATCAAAATGCCAAAACGCCGTCTTTTGCTACAATCGAAAAATTATATTTTGTTGTCTTGCTTCTTTTATCACTTTTGACAGACACAACGAATTTATTTTGTCAACAATCATATGTTAAAATCAACAGGGTTGCTATTATACGAGGGTGCATGATAAGTTGCCATTTCGTCAGAAATAGTTTGATCAAAAGTTATCGAAATCGAAAAACGATAACAGACGCAATATAATGCTCTTATTAAAAATTGAAGGCAATGCAAAATATATGAATTCTTGTTACTTATTTTATTGAAATTATAAAAAAAAATTAACAATTTGCATTTTACTTAAATCAGCTGTTTAATGATCCCATGACCGAAAAAGGCAGTAAGTACGCAGCGCTGCTTTAGAGTGACCAACCTTAAAAGTGGGTTCAAGTTAAGTTCATCAAGAACACGAGGAGAAGTCTGTGTTCTGACTGCTACAACAACGAATTTCGTACGTTTTCCCTGTTGTCATTGTCGTCAAAACACAGAGTTCTTATTTTGTTCTCAGAACCCAACTTTTTACTCACTGTAGAAAGGCTATTATGCTGTCGCGTGAGGTTATTTTTGTAGCGTGTTGTCCGATTTATCTCATACGAATTTTTTTTATATAGCATGGTAATCGCGACCTGGCCATGGTAGCCTGAGTTGTGTTTGGGAATCGAATGGGTCTGTTAGATAGATAGAGTATGTTAGGTAGTGGGGTGTAGGTTGGTTTTTGTTAGTTAGTTGTGGGTTATTTTTAACATTTTGAATTACAACGGCGATGTTGAGTTTTGGTGGAGTAGTAAAAATAAATGAATTGTCCGACACTGTCCCCAGGCACAACTCTGTTGGTATCCAGGCCTATGGGGTCCGGAAAGCCATTGAATTACACCATCTAAATCATTATTCTTCAGATTGGCCCCTGTGACTATTATATGTTTTACACAATAAATATAGTTTATACCAATATATTCTTTGTATACTCTTGATCAACATCATTTGATTTATCAGTAACTTTTTAAATAAAAGATATTTTTAACGGCATTTTATTCTCAAAGTAGTCTTCTATATTTACACCAGACTTTTTCCACTTTATTATTATTTATCCCTTCCAAATAAGTAAGTAGTAAGTTTTTTCAGGGTCCTCAAAATAGGCGTTTGCCCATGCCATTTCTGTAGGTTTGGTAACAAGTGGTTATATCTAGAGAATATGCTGGATAAGGTAGCAGCTCTGTGGATTTTTGACATGGCGACTTCACGCGCTATTTTTTTTTCTTTTTTTTTTGTTCCTTTCTTGAGATGATATTGAATAAATAGTATGTATATACGGAAAAGAGAGAGAGAGAGAGTCCAACAGCTCTGAATTTTATTCGTCTGTAAATGTTTTACACTTTTCATGGAATTGTTATCAATATGCATCCCAAAAAACCAACATTCACCCGGAGAAGTCCTCATATTTAACTGATATTTAGTCTCTGGTGTGTTGTGATACATCCAATTTCGTCCGAAACTGCGCAAAAACTCGTTCGGATAGCGGTTGAATATCGCCAAACACTCTATTGAAGTGAGCTTATTGTTAACCGTGAGCAATACTGGTTGCGCTGGTAGCTTTTTCATGTCCAAATATTCATGTAAAATGTGAATGTGTTCGGGTTGCTCATTTGAGATGCATTTAGTCTCAGCCACCTCACGCATTCATTCCCCGATTGGCCAACATCATTCCATGGACTTTATTGATGATTTTATGCGTTATGACCACTTTTGGGAATTCTGTAAGCCACTTTTTAGCCATTGATATTGATGATAAAGAGTCCAATACATATAAATTTCAATATAATAAGATCCATAATTATAGACATCTTCAAGAGTATTCCCTAATATTTGTTAAGTTTGAGAAATTACAGACAAATTTCAAAATTTCTCATTATAACTACTGTAAATTCAAGCACGTGCCTTCACTTACAGCTCTCAACTGTAGAGTTCATTAAGCTTTAATTAGAGTTCATTTTTGAAGTTACAAGGTTCTTCTTTGAAAAATACACCTTAACCATATACGAGTATTAGTCATATAATTTGAAAGTCACAAGGTTCAGCGGTATTTCGTAACGGCTTGTCTTTTGCCATTGTGATTGACAAAATGATTCTTTAAAAATGTCGACTTGCATTGTGAATGGCAAGACATTATTATGAAAATGTAAATGTGTGTGGAGTTTTATCCAGTTTAGTTTTACTTACAAACTTTAGGCAATTTATTTAATCATTTATAATGAAATTTAATAGAACTCTTGCAGTAATATTGTTAAAATAAATTATTTTTAGAATGTTTGAATCCCTTTTCTACGCCCTGGTAATTGCAGTTCCATACAACATTATTGTGTTGCCTGTGCAATGTGACTGTCATTTGTGTTTGTTGTTTGACGACATCGCCGACCGACGTTGTCGAAGAAGAAAAGGTCCAACAAGTAGTTTTGTTCAGCAAAATCCATTACAATTTCAGTTTTCTTTCGGTTCGGTCGTGTTCAACGCGTTTGTCGCAGGTCATTATTCTAAATAGTTTTTCGTTGATGCCCGTGGTAAATGTTTTTCTACTCTGTGTGTTTTGATTTTGTTTTTGTTTTAATTAATATACATGAATACAAAATCAGCAAAACAAGTGATTTTGGTTTAGATTTGCATAAATATATTATTATTATTAAAAAAGATATTTGCAAATAAATAACAAAACAAAACAGAAATGAAATGAAATGTCAAAAGAACAAAAAATAACCAAAGTTGTGTGATTTATAAAAGTTGTTTAGACAACTTTTTTTCTATAGTCTGCAAAGTAAAAAGCTACGCCTTAATATACTAAAAAAACTTACAAAAGAAAAAAAGTATTTACCAACAGCATTTTAGGCCAAGATGTCAGAGATATACACAAACTGTATATATGTATATGCACATATATTTATGTGTTATTTAAATATGTTATTCTTAATTTAATGTGTGAACTTGCGTGCTAAAATACTTGAATTGGGGATACACAACAAATCAACGTTAATTGCAAACAAAATAAATACCGTTCTAGTATTTATGTTTGCTTGCTTTTGCCTTTCTGTTCCCCTTCCTACTTATTCCTTCATTCCACTTGTGAACTTGTGTATGTGTGTGTGTGTGTGTTTTGTATTCAACTTTGCTTTGGTCGGGTCGGTGTACCTGCCCTATTCTTATTCTTCTCAAACACACTAACATATGTTTTTTTCTTCGTTCATATGTCAAATACCGTTTTGACCTGTCCTTCCCCTTTGCCTTTTGTGATTCTTGTTATTATTATTGTGTCTAATTATTTAATTAATAGCAACAAATTTCCATTATAAATTGCCAAAGAGCATCATCCCAGTAGCACAGCAGCATCTTCAATTTGTTTATCTCATTGAACAAAATTGCCGACGCAACATTGTCAATGTTCGACAGTATTCAGGGGTCACCCAAGCCTCAGTGAAAAATGTGCTTTAAACCATGGGGCGCAAGACTTTTGGGGTGGTAATTTTGTATTGGCACTACAAAGCAATTGGATTGAAAGGAAATTTTATTATATTTAGATTATTATTAGTTATTTATTCTTATAAAAAAGGGGGGGGAGATAATTTTAAGTAGCCTACTTATGACGACCCTGTTCAAATTTACTGTTTCTATATTTTTGTGGTTTTTTTTTTTTGGTGATGCAATGATAAAAATCTTTTGACTTTTTGTTATTGTTGTGTTAATCGGCTTAAATAACATAACAGAACAAAATATCAAAATATTGTTCAATTCACAATCACATCATCAATTATTGTCATCATTCAATGTTACACTCTTCTCCTATATTATATCGTCAAAATATTGAGAGCGAGAGAGAGGGAATGAGTGAGACCTGTGAGATTCTTTCTGTTTATTCTATCAATTTTGATGACAATAGAAAGTGGTGATTTTGTTTGAATTTTAATACTCGTAGTATGGTATCGGTTTGTTCCCAAATATTCTTCTGAATCGCTGATGATGAAGACTTCATGACCTTAAAACATAAGAGATGATTTTTTGTTTCTTCTTTCAAATAAAAAATATCTCATTTAAACTTCCTAAAACTTGTTCTGAAAACAAATTTATTTTCTTCTAAAAAAAAACGTATTAACGATCGTGATTTTGTTTCTATAAACAAATTGTGTTTCATTGTGTGTGTTTTTTTATGATAAACGTGCAAAAATGCAAAATATTGAAATTTTTAAAAAATTTGTTTATAAAAAATTTAGTTTCACTTACTTTTTGTAAATATCAAGATTATGAGATAAAAAAATCATAGAAGCTTATATCTAGTATCCCAAATAAGACATTATTTGACATTAATAATAGATAAATAATAGGAATAGTATGTACAGATAAATCTCCGCTGATGTCTGCTTACTGGGGATTTACCTGAATGTGCAATATCATACCAAAGATCCAAAGATTGCCATTATATCAGCATTCCCCATAGGAACATTTTCATTCAATAACACTCTGTGACAAAAAAAAAATTCTATAACATTGATGAATATAGTTAATTATTATTAAATTGGACTTGCTGATAACGTTTTTTTTTTTTCTCGTATATTTTTTAACGTCAAATCAACGAAAAGGTTTTTAAACATTAGTATCATTTTTAATAATAGTCATGTGAGTTTAAAGAGAGTGGTGTTTACGAGCCCCTGTTGGGGAGGTCGTTAGGGTAAAGTCGTTTTAACCTTCGTGGAGTTCTACTGTGTATTAGGGCCCTTGCTAGGGGAACGGCTGCTGAAGAAATTGATTTGCTCAAGTACCGTTGGCATTTTTAAGTCACGATGTAAGGTAGAATTTCTGACGAACCATGGAGCACCCGTTATACGTCGCAATGCTTTATTTTGCATTGCTTGGATTTTTCTAAGGTTGTCTTCCCCCAGATTTGGATGCCATATATCCAGACGGGTGCCACTACTTGTCTGTATATAAGTTGTTTGTTGCTGATACGGAGTTTGCTTTTCGCTCGTAGCAGTCAATCCATTTGGCTCTGTCTGCCAAAAAGCTCTTAAACATCAGAAATTGCTTTCCTGGAAGTATTTTACTAAATTTATGAAGTGAACCACTTAACCAAACCCTGTCGAAGGCTTGCATGATATCCAAAAAGACAGCAGAGCAGTATTGCTTCGTTTTAAATGCAGTTATAATATGATGTACGACTCTGTGAAGTTGTTCAGGAGTACTGTGCTGGGCTCTGAAGCCGAATTGATGGTTTGGTATGACACATTGGACCTTTCGCACTTCCAACATTTTACTCAAGAATATTCTCTCAAATATTTTGGAGAATGTTGGAAGAAGGCTTATGGGTCTATACGATGTAACAATATTCTCTTTTTTTCCCGGATTGGGGATCATTATTATGGCGGCACATTTCCACTGGCAGGGGAAGTGACAGATCTTGAGCATGGAATTGAAAAACAACACTAAGAATAACATTCTGATAACGAAAATGTAAAAATTTCAAAGTTATGATATGGATTTCGAAACTGCTAGACTGATTTTGATGAAATTGTCAGGAAAACTTAAGCATAGTCTAAAGACTGTTCCTGTGAAGTTTTGGACCCGCTGTTGTCGAGAATAGTGCACCCAATACCCAATTCGAAAAGCATTTAAAACGAAACTTCATATTGTACTTAATTGAGCTATTTTAAAGAAGAACTAACAGGCCCAATTAAATTTGTAAAAATACTTTATACAAGGTCTGTCGCAAAGTAAACGAGACTTTTTCAAATTCTCTATTTATAGAAACGCTATTTTTTGACGGAAAGGTATATCCTTCACTGACGTTCTGTCAAAACTTCATGGCCAACGGACAATTAAAAGCTTAGTTATTACTTTATAAGTGACAGTGTGTTTAAAACATCGGTCTAACTTGGAAAAACTTTTACTGAGACTTTTGAATTAATGAAACACGTGTATGGTGACAATAGTTAGCCCGTGCCATAGTCCACGAGTGGTTTAAACGATTCAAACAAGGTCGTGAAGACATCAAGGACGAGGAACATACCGGTCAGAAAAGTTTGTTTTAATGTTTAGTCGATTCTTGACTTGTTGCCTCATATACATATATGTATATAAATAACATTCCAAACGATATGCCGGAGCAGTATAATTATGAATGTCCTTCTAAAATTACTATACCACACGGTTCAAAGGAATGGACTCAGTATAAAACACTCCAAAACACTTGTTTTGAATGCTCAATTGGGGAAAAGCATATCAAAACAGCGCATTCGTAAGTTCCTATCGGTCCATACATATTTTTGGTATGCCGCTACAAGTAGCAATTTGATTAGATTTAAACTTGATTTTCAAAGAAAGTTATGTAGAGAGTTTACTAAGTATATAGTTTTAATGTTATATGCAGATACTTAAGCAGGCGGCATGAAAGAAAGATGTGATTGACTCCTGTTAATGCCCAAAATGAATTGAATATCTACACTGAACATATACCAACCCATCTACTTAGTTTACCCCTTTCTATACAAGTTCTATATTTATTAATACATCTTTACATATCTCTCCACTGGCCCCATGCAACGATAAAATGGAATTCATTCATTCATTTCAAATTCATTTGAATGTTCACACGTTTATTTATTGAAATTTTCGTTTTCTTTTTTTTTATTACAGTGACGACGAGCAGCCATGACGAAACCATCAAGCAATAGCAGTATTTTTCTTTACCTGTTGCCCATACTTGCCCTCATTGTAATTGTAAAATGTAAATATTTACAATATTTGTCAGTTACCACAAGATTTCAAAAACTAAAATTCATCTCTTATTGAACTCAACAGGTGATACAACAACAAATCTTCCGCCTGTGTTTACACAAACACTTAACAATATTATACTATCGGAGAATGTAGCCGTTGGCTCTGTTGTCTTTCAACTTGAGGGCACTGATCCAGAGGGCAGTAATGTTACTTTTGGTGCTATTGGTTCAGATCATTTTAGTGTTGATCCCATAACTGGTAAAATAACATTGATTAAGCCATTGGATCGTGAAGAAACGGATACTCTTTCATTTTTGGTCACCATTAGAGATCAAGTAGGTGATCAAGGTGAATCTGAACAGGATAATATAGTTCAAGTACCCATAACATTTATTATACTTGATGAGAATGACAATCCACCAGAGTTTCAAAATGTAAGTAGAATTGATTTTAATCAGAAAATATTTTATTAAAATTGCTAATATCATTTTATTAGACACCATATGAAGCTGATGTCAAGGAAGATGCTGCTTTGGGTTCAACAATATTTAGTAAAATACTTGTAACAGATCGTGACAGTATTGGTGATAGTTTGGACTTGAAATGTTTGCCTCAAGAACAAAGTGCCGATGCGTGCAAAAAGTATGTTTTTATTATAATACTATAAATACAAAAAAGAAAACATGTTTCTAAGCAATGATAATTTTATTTCAGATTCCATTTAGAAGTTCTTTCACGTGAGCCCACTGTACTCACAGCTGCTGTTGTGGTTAACGAAACATTGAACTATAATCAACAAATGATTTATCACTTTAAGATTGAAGCCACAGATGGTGTACATAAAACAAATACAAACTTCGAAGTACGTGTTAAGGATGTACAAGATAAGCCGCCCATTTTCCAAGGCTCCCTCACAGCGCTTATAGATGAGGATAGTCCTATAAATACATTAGTGTTGACAGTGTCTGCCCGAGATGGTGACACTGGTGAACCACGCAAAATTGTGTTTGATTTAATCACAAGTAAGAATTTACATTCAACCCGCTATGTCTGTTTTAATTGAACTTTGTTTTTTTTTTAACATCCACAGATCCCATGGATTATTTTCTTTTAAATGAAACAACAGGTGAACTGCGTACAGCAAAACCTTTAGATCGGGAAAAACTACTTGATTCTACCGGTTTGATTACCTTGACAATACGTGCACGTGAATTGGTAAATGGTGAACCATCAAATGATGCTCTGACAAGTGCCACAGCGCAAGTAACCATAACGATACGTGATGTAAACGATTCTCCCCCTACTTTCAATAAAAAGGAATATGAAGTTGTTCTTCATGAAAATACCCCAAAGGGAACACCAATGGCTTTGGATATGAATGTATCTGATCAAGATGTTGGTATCAATTCGAAGTTTGCTTTACGTCTTGAAGATGTTTCTGGCGTATTTGATGTAGAACCTAAAACTGTTATGGGTTCATCACAAGTTAATATACGTGTAGCACATGACACCTTAGACTATGAGAATCCCAATCAAAGGAAATTTATTGTTTTAGTTATAGCCGAAGAGACTGATACCAATCCGAAATTATCGTCGACAGCTACCATCAAGGTGACAGTACTCGATACAAATGATAATAAACCAATTTTTGATGAAGAATCGTATTCAGCAACAGTATCGGAATCAGCATTACCAGGACAATTTATAACTGCCATAACAGCTAAAGATGTTGATTCTGGTAGTTATGGTGATGCCGGTATACGTTATAGTATTTCAGGCACTGGTTCAGAATTGTTTAATGTAAACGAGCGTACTGGTGTCATAACGCTAGCAAACTGTGCTGAATCCATTGAGAAAAGTAATGATAGACCAAAGCGTGAATTAAATGAAGATGAAATACCAATGTTATCATTTGATGGTTCGAATCAAACAAATCATACACAATATACAGTGATATCACAAGATACAGTGGCTTCCAAACAAGCACAGCCAACAAAAACTTGTCTGGATTATGAAACAGAAACAACATACTTTTTGTCTTACAAGGTCGGTCATAGTTTATCAATCTCCTTTAGTGGTTAAAATTAATATTTATATTGTTCATAGGCCACTGATGACAATGGTCTAGGACAAGCTTCAGTTGTTGCTTTACGCATTTCAGTAACAGATGCAAATGATTCACCACCGGTTTGTGAGAGTCCTTTGTATCGTGCCTCAGTTGACGAAGGATCACATGTTTTTGATTCACCTTTGTTTGTTAAGGCACGTGATGCTGATACTTTATCTTCGATAAGTTATAAGTGAGTAGAGTGAATAATAATATAAAATATAATTCAATGGAATCATCTATTATTACATATATTAACATTTTTTTTTTAACAGAATTATTGCTAATCAACAAATAAACGATATCTTTGCTATTGATAAGCAAAGCGGTCAAATTACCATACGTCAAAATGCAACACTTGATGTTACCAATCTTAAAACGGATCAATTAAAATTCTCAGTAGAAGCTAACGATGGACTGTTTGCTACAAATTGTGGTGTTAGTATTACGGTTAAAGATGTAAACAATCATGAGCCACGTTTTCTTGCTGAAATCTATAATGCTGTCATAGATGAGAACTCTGAAATTGGAACAAGTGTTGAGAAATTACAAGCAACAGATCTTGATACTGGTATAAATTCTGAATTAAGTTATCGCATACAACAGGGGAGCTTTGATGATTTCCGTATCGATAATCGTACTGGAGAGGTTTTTGTTTCACACAAATTGGACTATGATCGACGCAACACATATAACATCGTTGTGTTGGCCACAGATTTGGGTACACCTAGTTTGTCGGGCACAGCAACATTACGTGTCACTGTACAGAACAGTAATGACAAGGACCCTTATTTCGTACCAGCAACCCAACATGCCGAGATTGGCGAAGATGCGGCCGTTGGTACGGTTTTCTACACATTGATGGCACTCGATCCTGATGTGGCCACGCATAACGCACTCGAGTT
Organism: Amiota communis; assembly: GCA_037043315.1. Taxonomy (NCBI): domain Eukaryota; kingdom Metazoa; phylum Arthropoda; class Insecta; order Diptera; family Drosophilidae; genus Amiota; species Amiota communis. The sequence continues at coordinate 197,396 of JBAMAV010001400.1, read as the reverse complement.
TGCTGCCACGGAAATAACAGCTATCGATAAAGATGGCAAAGAGGTTACACATAATGAAGATTTTAAAGAATATTTTGAAATTACACGTAATGGCAATGTCATCGTGAACAAGAAACTCGATCGTAATTTGTTTGCTGTCATACGTATTAATGTCCTAGTCACCGACAGCACGGCACCGACTGTACAACAAGGACGAGGCTTATTAGTAATACAGATAGTTGATGTCAATGAAGTGCCACCTGTAAGTGTTATAAAAATATATTTCATGTAACTAGATTTTCATGTCCAATTTCAAATTCCATACTACTATCTGAATAATGGCTTCCTTCATCATCTCCACTTAGTTCATTATAAAGGTCACTGTAGGCATTTCTAGACCATAAATATAAGAAAGATATTGCTTGATTATTGATTTCTCTGGAATAATCAAAAAATCTTACAATGCTGTTATGCTCAAACTAGTCTTGATAACCATTTTCACTAAAAATACCCAAAATATAGGCATATTATCCGGTTGCAAGTATTTTACCGTACAATAACCGGTCATCATTTCCACAAGATTTAGTAAAACATTTCCCAAGGCTTGTAAAATTATAGTTGGTAATAGAAGTTCTGCTTGGGTATTCGTTAAAATTGGATATCTATAAAAAACAGGTTGATTTATTAAATGTGCCGTATAACATTTTTGTTATATTTAAACATACACAGCAATAACATTTGAAGCCAAACTAGCAAATCCCAATATGAAGCGCAATACTATTAAAGCCGATATTATGAATATGAATAGTTCCATTATCCAACTGTCCTGATTGGTTGCGTTTACGATTTTCTTCCCATATTCCAGATCCAAATGCAATTTAAATATATTGAGTGTTGCAGATTTATAGAGAATGGAGAATGTGTTAATGAATATAATTTTGAATTTTGCATAGGTGATATCTTCATCCATTACCATGATCATATTGAAATATTGTTTTTTGAATGGAAAAAAAAATGTTATCAAAAAAAACCCTGCCCCCCTGAAGTACTATTGTAATTTGACAATTTTAAAAAAGCTTACATGTTTATTAACTTATTTCTTCTTTTTCTAGAAATTTAATCCACCATGGAGTATTGAAAATCCAAAAATTAAATTACAAATGGTTGAAGAGCAACCAATTGGTACAATATTGACAACTTTGCAAGCGACTGATGATGACTCCTCAATTGGAGAATATAATATTTCAACAAATGATTACTTTACAATTAATAGTACGACTGGAGTCATCACAAGCACGGCCCGCATAGATTATGAAGTCATAAAAGAGATTAAATTTATGGCTACAGTTAGTGATACAGGTAAGTGAGTTGATTAGTTGATTTAGGATTTTGAGGATAATTTTTTATACATTTAATGATATTTTAATATTTGCAATTGGGTTAAGATATCTAGAACATATATACAATACAATACAAGGGTGGATCATGGATGGTAGCCATGTTAGGAATAATGTGGTGTGATGTTGCGTTATAATGGTGAAACAGCACTTTTTTCTTAGCCAATTGAGGCCGTGTCTCCAATTCAATTTTGTATCGATTCGGAGCACTGTAGAATTGCCGCGTGACTGTTTTTCCTTTCTGCAAAATTTCCATGAGGATTATTCCCTTGGAATCTCAATGTAAAATATTAATTGCCTTTCTGTACGACACGCCTACGGGCTTTGCTATTTTGCACACTTTCGTTCGGTGATCAGCGAGAATCATATCGTGAACATAAAGTAACCAATGAATCGGTCTGAAATTTAGTATGGTGTCGTGTGACAGAATACAGTACACAACGTTAATGCCAACTTTCCTCAGACTTGAATCTATTATTATACGCCAGAGACCAAACGACAGTCTAAGCAATGGATTTTTGAGATGATGAAAGGTCATGGCACTGATTTTTTGAGATTCCAAGGGAATAATCCTCATTTTTGCAGAAAGGATGAACAATCACGGGGTGAAGTTGTTCGGCGATTCGATACAAAATTGAGACACGGCCCCAATTGGCTAAGAAAAAACGCCACCTGTCTTTAAACACGGTTACTTATTGATCAGCCCTCGTAAGATGAGTACGCCGATCCAACTTAGCACAAAACCAAAGCCGCTGTAAGGAAGACTGCGTTTTTTATTAGACAGTCCTCTAGAGTCCATACGCTTGTCTCTTCAGATCTGTTTGTAACCATAAAATTGAAAGTCCATTGAACAGGCTTTGTATAATCATCACGGAGTGGCACTTTTCGTTTAGTGGTCCTTGGGGAAAAATTAAAATTAAATAAATTTTAATTTAACAACATCAGCAAATTTACAGTCGCGGAATAAACTCAAGTTGGCCAAACATTAATGAGGGTCCAGGTCAGCTGATAAACTTATGAATTAGTTTATCTAAGTGTGCAACCCCAAACTTGGTTGTGACCCCTTTTCCTTATTCCTTTGACGCAACTAGAGCAGGAATGGCGAACCTTAATTGATCTTGTCCTTCGTTTTAAGATTTTCAACTTTGTTAGAGTTTTAACTTTTCCGTCTTATTCTGTCCTGTCCAAACAAGCATTAGTTTAATTTTAATTAATCTTGTGCTGGGTTCCGTCTTTATGGCAGATCCTTAAGTAAAGCCACCAATATTCATGTTATGTTTGGGGTGGTAGCCGCTACCAAGACCAGCTAACTTAGGCTATTAAAAAATCACGCGTGTTCTATTCCCTAGGAATTCAACCTGAACCCATGATGTTACATGTTAGTTCTCATTTAAAAAAATATTGTTGATTCTCTCTTCAGGAAATATTAATTCTTCTTTTTTGACTATGGATAACAAAAACAAATTTAAAGTTTCTCCAAGAAAACTTTTTCACATTTTTGAAGTTACGAACTATTGTTTTATCATCTATGTTAAATGAGTCATTGTATTTTAAAGAAAGTCATTATAAAAGTTTTTTTTGGAAATATTTTATTAAACATTTTTTATTATTTATATTTTATTAGGTGTCCCACCTTTAACATCAACTGCAGAGATTGTTGTGGACATAATAAATCTCAATGATAATGAACCACGCTTTCTACAGAGCGATTATCATTTTAATATCCATGAAAATTCACCACAAGGCACAGCTGTGGGCAAAGTGGAAGCCTTTGATGGCGATGTCGGTGTATTTGGTGAAATTCAATATTCATTGCTTGGTGACAACAAACACTTTTCGATTGATCCTTTAAGTGGTACAATTATGGTTTTCAATTCAACATTATTGGATCGTGAAAAAACTGCTCATCATGTACTAACAGTTGTGGCCCATGATAAAGCACCAGAAACCATTAAGAAGTCAGCATCGGCCACAGTTTATATAACAGTTTTGGATGTGAATGATAATGTTCCAGTGTTCACTCAACAAGTCTACAGCTCTATAATAGCAGAAAATGCAGCCTTAAATCCACCAGCAGCTTTATTGCAAATACATGCTGATGATTTGGATGAGGGTTTGTTCGGTGATGTTCGCTATGCCATTACAGCAGGCAATGAAAAGAGTCTTTTTAAATTGGATGCTCAATCAGGCATCTTTTATCCTGCTCAAAGTCTGGTTGATAAGAAAGGTGTTTATGAATTAATAATCTCAGCACGTGATACTCAAGGTACTGGGTCATCAGAAGCACTGGCAAAGGCTATTATCACTGTTAAGGGTGTCAATCAATATCGTCCGGAATTTGTAATTCCTGCTCTATCAAATGCAACAATTGAAATTCCTGGGGTATGTTATTGGATTTACTTAAAATAACCTTTAAAATAATAATTTATTTGTTTCTCAGGATCTTGTACAACCAGATTATCTGATTTTAACTGTAAAGGCTACGGATAGTGATGCAGATGAAAATGGAAAAATCTTTTATTATATGCAATTGGATAATCAAAATATTCTAGAAACAAATGACTTTAAAATTGATACCAATACTGGAGAATTGCGCACCAAAAGGCAACTTAACCGAAAACTTCGAGCCAAGTATGTCGTATAAAACATTGAATCTGAATCATCATTGTTATAATTAAAAATTCATTAACTTTTAAATTATAGTTATGATATCATATTAGTTGCTCGTGATGCTGGCAATCCACCATTTGAATCTTTACGTTTTCTTAGCATAAGCATTGTGGATGCGAATGAAAATCGTCCCGAATTCCCAGATACTGTTAATCCATATAAAATATCAATAGATGAGAATAATGAAATTAATATTAAAATTGGACGCATACAGGCTCATTCACGTAGCAAACACAATAAGGATGTCTACTATTATATGCTATTGGGCAATGAGGATGGAGCTTTTTCGGTTGATAAACAAAGTGGTGATATTTTTACTAATAAAAGTTTAGATCGGTAAGTGATGTGTGACTTTATATATTGAAGAAAATTTTTAAATTTAGGTATGAATAAGAATTGTGATAGGGTAGATAGAAACACACAAGTATTAAGGATAACACAAAAACTACTGGTCGGAACTTGATCAAATTTATATTTGGACCACATGACAAGCTCCAGCTTTCAAATAAAAAATGTATCATCAAAATTTGTTGACCTAGAAAAAAGTTCTGAGGTAACATACATTACAAATAAAAAAAAAACCAGAAAGAAGGCTATCATTGGCTATGCCAAAAATGTAATACTCTTTACGCTCCTCCGGGTAGCATCCAACCTTCCTTTCTTAGCATCACTAAATTCTCCTTTTTCTAATAAGAACATTAATTTAAATGGGGGTTTGTATGGGAGGTACCCCTCCTGGTAACCCTAGGATCATGAAATTTACATGGCTAATGAATATGAATAAGAAACTTATACTGTCCAAATTTCAGTTCGATACGTCAAAAAACAAAAAATTTTCTAATAAGAACATTAATTTAAAAGGGGGTTTGTATGGGAAGTACCCCTCCTGGTAACCCTAGGATTTATATGGCTGATGGACACGGAACAGAAACTTATAGTGTCCAAATTTCAATTCAATAAGTCAAAAAACAAATAACTTTTTCTATAAAGAACATTAATTTAAAAGGGGGTTTGTATGGGGGACTAGTTTTGCGAACAGACGGACATGGCTTAATCAACTCGTCTCATCGAGCTGATCACAAATATATATAGTTTATGTGGTCTACGATGTCTCCTTCTGTGTTATACAAACTTCATGACAAACTTATAATACTATTCACTCCCGTGAAGAGTATAATAAAAAAAAATATGCGAATTGATAACCTCCTCCTTTTTTTGAATTCGGTTAAAAAATAAACTGCTTAGTTGATTACGATCAGTGTGTTTGACAATGTCATATATTCAGTTAATCTTTTTTTATCCAAAGTACTCCTTAAGTTCCAATCAATGAAAATCAAAATCTTTAAGGTTTAAGAAGACTCTTTATACATTAGGTTTTTAAATCGTTGTGTTCGGATATCTGTAGTTAGTTAGTTTGGCTACCATCTAAATAAATTAGTATATCATGGAAACTGAAAAAATTAAATAAGAACCATCTTCTAAACTTTGTTTCCAGTGAGCAAACGGACTCGTATACACTTTACATATTGGCTAGCATAAAACCGGATCTTCATATATCCGATGAAGAACGTGCCTCCTTTTCAATAAAATCACTTAATCGTGATAATACCGTGGCCAAAGTTTATATTACTGTCTTGGATGTTAATGATAATAAACCAGTATTTGAAAATGATGTAAGTTTTAATGATTTTTTAAACATTTCGTAAAGAATTATCTAACCTTTTTGCAGGTTTACTATGCCGGAATCAATGCTAATTCTAAAATTAATACCGCCATAACTGTTGTGAATGCAACTGATGCTGATATTGGTAAAAATGCTAAAATTGAATATATAATTGTGGCATCCAATTTATATAAATTTGGAGCAACACAAACGGATCGTTCAATTGGTTCAATTGTACCAAGTCCATTTGCTATATCAAGTGATGGAAGGATAAGTGCTGCTGCTATTATAGCTGAGTATAATCAGGATCGTTTTGAATTGGAAGTAATTGCTAGAGAACTGGAGCCACCACAGCGTTCAGCAACAGCAAAAGTTAATGTATGTTATTACTAATTGTATAATAATGAAATGCTTAATTGATATGATTCTATATATGATATATTTCTTGTAGATTTGGATTTTTGATAGCACACAATTGGTACGTGTTATATTATCACGCCCACCGGAAGAGGTCTATCAAGAACAAGAAGAAATCATAGCTGAGCTAAGAAATGCAACACAACATCGTATTATTGTTGATGAGATACGTTTCCATGTAGATGCCATGGGTCGCATAAGAATGGATTGGTCTGATCTTTTCTTTCATGCAGTCGAACCACAAACTCATCAAATTGCTCCAGTAGATGAGATACTCAAAGTGATTGATAAGAATTATGACTACTTAAAGGTATTTAAGGAATAAATTAAATATCGATTTGATTTTTTATATTTATTATCTTTTATATTTCAGGATTACTATGCTGGTTTTGCTATTGAGAATGTTGTTCCTGCCTATGTGACTATAGTCCAAGATGAATTCGATTTGGCTGTTGCTGGTTTAGTTGCTTTGATTATTGTGCTTTTTGTGGGCGTTATAAGTTTCATTGTGCTTTGTTGTTGCTTGAAACATTGGTAAGTCTTTTGTTATATACGGTATAAAAAGATTTGCATATCTCTAAAACGCAATGTTTGTTAACAGGAATCTCTCAGTTCCCATTGAAACCCGGCGTAAGGAGGCACTTATCAAAAAACAAATAATTGAGGATTTAAATACAACAGAAAATCCTTTATGGATTGAACAGTAAGCTTTTAAACTAAGTTTATTGCCATGAGGAATTTCTATTAATTTTTTCTGTATTACAGAAAACTGAAACTATATGAAGAACAAGAATTAACAATGCAAGTGTTTTCGGAACCCGATCATATATCAAATTCTGAATCACCTGATCATCAATTGGATCATCGAAATTCAATGGAACGTATGCACTTTGGTAATACAATTGATAATACTTATGCAACTATACAACCGCGGAATCGTGTTAATACACCAAGTGATGTTAGTCATATGCCAAGACTTGAACCAAATATAAATGATTTTTCTGACTATGCAACTCTGCGTAATCGAGCAGCACCATCGGTTTGTATATTTGGATACAAAGAACTTTGTACAGGATCCAATCCATTAATCATTTTCAATATTTACAGCTTTATGAATTTACTGGTTCAACATTCCAAGCACCCATACGTGATGGTGATGAGGTAGTGACAGAGCTCATTTGATGCTAAAATATATAGAAATGTTTATTTTCGTTCTCTCTCAAAGATGGAACGGAGAGACAAACTAAGGGAATTCTTTGGCGTTAAATTTATTTAGAATAAAACAAGAAACAAAACAAACCATGATAATGCCTTATACATAAATGATTCGGCAAAATTCAAGTATTTCTTCCATGACGCCAGCCAATTACTTTTAAGTTAAAATGCCGCTTTTTTAGCCCCAAAATGCTCAAATCCTAAACATGGCCAATACAAACATACCGAAAGCTATATAAGAAATCTTTACTTTTGCGTACAAACAATGATCATGATATACACATACCATACATACATACATATACTACTTATAATATTATATACTATACTCTCTCTATATGCATATAATCCCAAAATCCAAGACAATGACAATAAATAATAAGATAATTTTGAAATATATAATAATTTGCACTGAGAACATTATGTTCAAACATTATTATTATATTTATATGTATATCAAAAATATATAAATTGATTATAATTAAGCTACTACTTATATAGGATGTGTGTGTAATCATACTTGTAATCCATTAATAACAGAATGAAAGCCCTTAAGCTTTAGACAATTATTCAAATACTAAAATATACTACAATACAATATTATAATATGCTGCTGATATGTTTAGGTTTTGTGTTGTTAGAAGAATCTCATTTGTCATATTCTATAATTATTATTATTATTAATGTAATTTAAAAAATTATTTTATTTGTTAAGCCAATCTATAAAAAATTTATTATTATTATGTTTAGTTTACTAGATATAAAATTGTATCCCCTTCCTCCAGAGCTATGCAAATGTTTAGTTTAATAAATATTATGTCTACTAATCTAGATAAATGGTAAAACATACAAATTTTATTTAAATCAATTTACTAAGCTTTAAAACGGGGGGTTAGCAAACCACCAGATTGCTCAGACTGTTATTAATCCGATCTGCGTTTGAAAGAATATAGCAGAATTGCTCTAGCTCAAAGTCTGGAAGAAATCGGAAGTGAATTTTAAAAAAGTAAAATGAAGACAAATTAAACTGAAGAACACTGTTTTTGTCACACAAACTTTGTAATGACCTTTGTTTATGGGCTAAATCTCAATATTTATTATTTTTTTTCGATATGAGTGGAAAGAAGAAGGTTTAAATTTAATAAAAAAAAAAAAATTTTTTAAAAGAACTTCCTTTATATTTATATTTTGGGCCGCTTGGAAAAATCATCATTCGAAAAATTGGCACACATTGAAAAATAACACCTAACAGGACTGGCGCGAAACAGCTTTTACGAACAGTTTAAGATTATGTTTTACTGGCTACTGTGTACTGACAATATTCATTTATTCTTATGTACCAAAGAATTCAAAAAGCCAAGGCCGCATTTGGAAGACTAAGAAACTTCTGGAGAGCTAAACATGTCCACCAGAAGACGAAAATAAAAATATTTAACGCTTGTGTAAAATCTGTCTTGCTTTATGGCTGTGAGACTTGGCATACTACAACTACAAACATGAGGAAACTACAAACGTTCATCAACCGATGTCTACGTACTATTCTGCGAATCTGGTGGCCAAGAATTATTAGCAATCAGCGACTCTGGCAAATCTGCGAGCAAGACCCAATTGAAATTGTGATACGAAAACGAAAGTACGGTTGGCTGGGACATACCCTTCGCAAAAAAAAAACGAAATACCCCATGCCATATTGGAATGGAACCCTCAAGAAACGAGATCCAGAGGAAGACCGAAATTGACATGGAAACGAACTGTTGCGGCTGAGACAAGAAAATCTATGAGCGAACTTCGCGCATTAGCACGCAATATAGACGGATGGAAATAATTTGTTAATCAACTTTGTGAATAGACTATGTTTATAATTTCTTTAAATTGTAAATACGTAATAATAATAATAAATAAAGGATTTAAGTACTTGTTGTTATTTATTAAGTATTACTTACTAGAAGATTACATCGTCAGCTTGTTGCATGCGCGATAGAAAAGATATAAAAGTTTGTTTTTTTACAGAACTTAAGTTCTAACATCTTGAAATTTTTCAAAAATAAGAAGAAATCAAAGGCAAACATTAATCTATCATTTTCTAAAGTATAATGGTAGCTGAATTAAAATAACAATTCATTGAAATTGGTTGCACCTGCGATCGTGATATTAGGACCGCGGGCCCAACTTGTTGACAGCTAACGATTTTGATTAATATACTTCTATTTGATTATGTGTTATGCCTGAAATAGTAATATAAGCAAACATTTGGGAATCGCAAACGCTAAAAATATTAAAAATAACTGTTGAAAGACAATTCCGACATTAGGTCAAAAAAGTAAGAAACAGGTGTATCGTTGAACAGAAAAGTGAGCACTTAGCACTTAAAGGCGCATTCTTTTGTTAAAAAAGGTCAGTCAGATTACATTCAAAATGCAAAACAAGACCTGACCAGTGAGGAAACTATTGTACAAAGAGACTTTGTTAAGAATTATGAGCTGATCAATCAAGATAAATGCAATCAGTCCTGTCTTAGCCAGGTGCTTTTTTGATCTTGAGTTCCTTGATTTACTCAAGTGCTTCGGATGGGGAATTGTGTTTGATAGGAAGGTCTATTTGAAGCGGCCAATCAAGGAAAGTTCTTATGACGTCCACATCAGTCCATTCCGCAATGTTACACTTTTCATGTGGTGTATTTGGAGTACCGATAAACTCCATTCAATGATCATAGTTGGTGATGAATTAAGCTATTGTACATTTCAGATGTATACAACAAATCAAATGATGTATCTCCCTAAAAATTACACTACAATTTTTACGTATTTGAAAAGAAATAATTAACATAAATGACAAATAACATTACTGATTAGTAATAAACATTGTTTCACCATTTTTTTCGTTCCTGTATAAACTTTTATTGACGATTATAGTCACTTAAATTAGACGTGTTGTACCCGCGATAATTTAACGTTGCTTTAAAGCTTAATAATTCATTGTTTATTCTCGTTTTCTATTTTTTTATACTCTTCACGGGAGTGAATAGTTTCTAACAAGAACATTAATTTAAAGGGGGGTTTGTATGGGAGGTACCCCACCTGGTAGCCATAGGATCATGAAATTTACACGATTGATGGCTACGGATTACAAACTCATAGATCCCAAATTTCAGTTCGATATGTTAAAAAACAAAAAACTTTTTCTAACAAGAACATTAATTTAAAGGGGGGTTTGTGTGGGAGGTACCTCTCCTAGTAGCCCTAGGATCATGAAATTTGCACGATTGATGGCAATAGATTACAAACTTATAGTGTCCAAATTACAGTTCGATATGTTAAAAAACAAAACACTTTTTTTAATAAGAACATTAATTTAAAGGGGGATTTGTATGGGAGGTACCCCCGCTAGTGGTGGCTGATTCCGACAAATGTGCTGCGTATGGTAAAAAGAAACCTATGTGCAAAATTTCAGCTCTCTAGCTCAAAAACTGAGGGACTAGTTTCCATACATACAGACAATCAGGCGGACAGACGGACATGGCTAAATCCTTGTCTCCTTCTGTGTGTTACAAACTTCATGACAAACTTATAATACTATTCACTCCCGTGAAGAGTATAATTAGCATGTCCATTGTTTAGAGCATTATTATTTCTATTCTTAGAAAAACTACAATATTTTGTTTCAGTTAATTACAGTTATGTCAATAATTTCATCATTACCATTAATGTTGCTTCTATCAAATAACGAGAACTTTTCAATTTCTCAGAAAATGCCATTAAGTATATACTTCTTACAAGAAACAGGTAAATGATGGTAAATGAGGTATGGAATTCTTGATAACTTTCATCAATAATGAAACCATTAAGCAGGACTAATTAAAATGAGGACATTGCGGATATCTCCTAGTGTATATAAGGGTGAATCGAAAAGCATTTAGAAACATTATTGTGTTATCACTAGACGAGATCAGCCGAGCATTAAGGAATTCTAAGACACGTTCAAACAAATTTATAAAAAGAGAAGATTTCACTGTTTCAAGTCAAATCATCAACAAAAAACTTAATATGGCACGAGGAAAATACGTTAACCACAAGGGACGCAGCCGTCATTTTACTTCGGACGAGGAATTGGCACAAGCTTCCAATGAAAGTGAACAGGAGAACACCTCCGGCGAGAGCAGTGACGAGGAGAACTATGAAACTATCGGTGCTGTTGGCACAAAAAGCACTAAAGCCTCATCTTCAGGTGCAGCCGCTAATGGATCCGATGATGAGGAAGATTTGCGTGATGCTAAAAAGGGCAAGGGCATAGCCTCATTGATTGAGATTGTAAACCCGAACCGTTTTGCTCAAATGGCATTGCAAGGATTTCGTGAACGTTACAAAAAACTAAATGTTGCCGACAAAATAGCCGAGGCTCAAGCAGATTTGGCGAGACTTGCCATTATACGCCAACAACGCGCTGAAGCTGCAGCAAAACGTGAAGCTAACAAAAAAATAATCCCAGCTAAAGATACTACAACAGATACAAAGATGCGCAGATCAAGGATCAAAAATGTAAAAGCAAAATAATAACAAAGATTTATTTTACGAATATTATGAAAAATAAAACTTATTTAGTAAAAAAAAAATTAAAAAACACATTATTTTATTATTTAACCCTTTCGCCCCCACTTGTACAACATGTCCCAGCAAAGTTTGAAATGACATAACTTTTCTATTTCTGTAAATATTTTCGTATTTAAAGCTTCAAAATAAAGTTTAGATACGCCTTTTTAAACGACTTTTGGGTCGCCATTTGGAATGAATCCCATACTTAAAGAGTTTATGCAGTTAGATGATGGCCCAAAGCATACTGCGCGTGAAACCATTAAAATAGTGACCGGCCCAAAATGCTTCCAAAAACCAATATTGCATCCGTCCACTATGGAAGATTTGCTTTAGGGTACAGTGCAGCATAAATGGAATAATATTCACGGTACCCATTTACATTAATTAATAAAAAATATATGGAACGAGTTTATTTAGCCATGTTTGTCTGTCCGCCTGATTGTCTGTATGTATGCAAACTAGTCCCTCAGTTTTTGAGCTAGAGAGCTGAAATTTTGCACATAGGTTTCTTTTTACCATACGCAGCACATTTGTCGGAATCAGCCACCACTAGCGGGGGTACCTCCCATACAAATCCCCCTTTAAATTAATGTTCTTATTAAAAAAAGTGTTTTGTTTTTTAACATATCGAACTGTAATTTGGACACTATAAGTTTGTAATCTATTGCCATCAATCGTGCAAATTTCATGATCCTAGGGCTACTAGGAGAGGTACCTCCCACACAAACCCCCCTTTAAATTAATGTTCTTGTTAGAAAAAGTTTTTGGTTTTTTAACATATCGAACTGAAATTTGGGATCTATATGTTTGTAATCCGTAGCCATCAATCGTGTAAATTTCGTGATCCTAGGGCTACCAGATGGGGTACCTCCCATACAAACCCCCCTTTAAATTAATGTTCTTGTTAGAAAAAGTTTTTTGTTTTTTAACGTACCAAACTGAAATTTGGATCCTATAAGTTTCTGATCTATATTCTCAACCGTATAAATTTCATGATACTAGGGTTACCAGGAGTGGTACCTCCCATACAAACCCCCCTTTAAATTAATGTTCTTGTTAGAAAAAGTTTTTGGTTTTTTAACATATCGAACTGAAATTTGGGATTTATATGTTTGTAATCCATAGCCATCAATCGTGTAAGACCAAAAAAGGCGTTACAGTAATCAAATGTGATGATGCGCTTGAGAGATGTAGAGATGGGGATACACATTGCACATTGGCTTGTTCGTCTGCAGCTTAGAGAATGAATGTTTATGTATGAGTAAGAGAGAGATAAAAAATGCTTTACTGATGTGTATACTTTACGAAGAGCGTACGAACAAGTGATTGAAATACCGAGCGAGCGCCCAAACGAAGATGATGTAATGTAGCCTTTCTATAGGTGAAAGAATTTTTAAAATTTTGAAAGAATTTTTAAAATCATTTGAGTAGTTTTTGAGTTTATTCATTACAAACAAACAAACTTACAATAAAACAAATCTTACCTCTTTATAATGCTAGTATAAAAATATTAGTACAGAAAATGTCTTTTTAGTGGCTTTCCTTTGTGATACTGTGGGTAGAGAATGAGTGAAAACAAGAAGAAAAGGAACTTTAACAAAAACGCACACATCCATTTTTAAAATTATTACACTACTAAATTGCTTCCTTGCTGTATTAATAGGACTCAGCAGGTGTAGGAATCCTACGAGTAATGCTGGTGGCTAATGGTAGGGTCTCCCATGCCGGTAATGTCGAAGGCGACTACTAAAGCTAAGACCAGTCCAAACCAGGCATCATAGTAGGCTATAAGGCTTCTGTGTAAACTCTTCCCTATGGCGAGCAGCTCATCTACCATATCCCCTCTAAAAAACAAAAAACTTTTTCTAACAAGAACATTAATTTAAAGGGGGGTTTGTATGGGAGGTACCCCCTCCTAGTGGTGGCTGATTCCGACAAATGTGCTACGTATGGTAAAAAGAAACCTATGTGCAAAATTTCAGCTCTCTAGCTCAAAAACTGAGGGACTAGTTTGCATACATACAGACAGACAGACGGACAGACGGACATGGCTAAATAAACTCGTTCCATCGAGCTGATCACAAATATATATACTTTATGTGGTCTGCGATGTGTCCTTCTGTGTGTTACAAATTTCATGACAAACTAATAATACTATTCACTCCCGTGAAGAGTATAACTAGGGCTACCCTTGATATAATACTGTATCATGAGGGCTACCTGCATTTACTCTTTTATACACGTTTCATTCAATAGTATGTACTCATTTTTTGTTCTTTAAATTTTGATGCGAAATTCTTTGTTTATTTATACCAGTATACATTCTCAGGCATATTTTTTATTAATTAATGTAAATGGGTACTGTGAATATAATTCCATTTATGCTGCACTGTACCCTAAAGCAAATCTTCCATAGTGGACGGATGCAATATTGGTTTTTGGAATCATTTTGGGCCGGTCACTATTTTAATGGTTTCACGCGCAGTATGCTTTGGGCCATCATCTAACTGCATAAACTCTTTAAGTATGGGATTCATTCCAAATGGCGACCCAAAAGTCGTTTAAAAAGGCGTATCTAAACTTTATTTTGAAGCTTTAAATACGAAAATATTTACAGAAATAGAAAAGTTATGTCATTTCAAACTTTGCTGGGACATATTGTACAAGTGGGGGCGAAAGGGTTAAATAATAAAATAATGTGTTTTTTAATTTTTTTTTTACTAAATAAGTTTTATTTTTCATAATATTCGTAAAATAAATCTTTGTTATTATTTTGCTTTTACATTTTTGATCCTTGATCTGCGCATCTTTGTATCTGTTGTAGTATCTTTAGCTGGGATTATTTTTTTGTTAGCTTCACGTTTTGCTGCAGCTTCAGCGCGTTGTTGGCGTATAATGGCAAGTCTCGCCAAATCTGCTTGAGCCTCGGCTATTTTGTCGGCAACATTTAGTTTTTTGTAACGTTCACGAAATCCTTGCAATGCCATTTGAGCAAAACGGTTCGGGTTTACAATCTCAATCAATGAGGCTATGCCCTTGCCCTTTTTAGCATCACGCAAATCTTCCTCATCATCGGATCCATTAGCGGCTGCACCTGAAGATGAGGCTTTAGTGCTTTTTGTGCCAACAGCACCGATAGTTTCGTTGTTCTCCTCGTCACCGCTCTCGCCGGAGGTGTTCTCCTGTTCACTTTCATTGGAAGCTTGTGCCAATTCTTCGTCCGAAGTAAAATGACGGCTGCGTCCCTTGTGGTTAACATATTTTCCTCGTGCCATATTAAAACTTTTGTTGATGATTTGACTTGAAACAGTGAAATCTTCTCTTTTTATAAATTTGTTTGAACGTGTCTTAGAATTCCTTAATGCTCGGCTGATCTCGTCTAGTGATAACACAATAATGTTTCTAAATGCTTTTCGATTCACCCTTATATACACTAGGAGATATCCGCAATGTCCTCATTTTAATTAGTCCTGCTTAATGGTTTCATTATTGATGAAAGTTATCAAGAATTCCATACCTCATTTACCATCATTTACCTGTTTCTTGTAAGAAGTATATACTTAATGGCATTTTCTGAGAAATTGAAAAGTTCTCGTTATTTGATAGAAGCAACATTAATGGTAATGATGAAATTATTGACATAACTGTAATTAACTGAAACAAAATATTGTAGTTTTTCTAAGAATAGAAATAATAATGCTCTAAACAATGGACATGCTAATTATACTCTTCACGGGAGTGAATAGTATTATAAGTTTGTCATGAAGTTTGTAACACACAGAAGGAGACAAGGATTTAGCCATGTCCGTCTGTCCGCCTGATTGTCTGTATGTATGGAAACTAGTCCCTCAGTTTTTGAGCTAGAGAGCTGAAATTTTGCACATAGGTTTCTTTTTACCATACGCAGCACATTTGTCGGAATCAGCCACCACTAGCGGGGGTACCTCCCATACAAATCCCCCTTTAAATTAATGTTCTTATTAAAAAAAGTGTTTTGTTTTTTAACATATCGAACTGTAATTTGGACACTATAAGTTTGTAATCTATTGCCATCAATCGTGCAAATTTCATGATCCTAGGGCTACTAGGAGAGGTACCTCCCACACAAACCCCCCTTTAAATTAATGTTCTTGTTAGAAAAAGTTTTTGGTTTTTTAACATATCGAACTGAAATTTGGGATCTATATGTTTGTAATCCATAGCCATCAATCGTGTAAATTTCGTGATCCTAGGGCTACCAGATGGGGTACCTCCCATACAAACCCCCCTTTAAATTAATGTTCTTGTTAGAAAAAGTTTTTTGTTTTTTAACGTACCAAACTGAAATTTGGATCCTATAAGTTTCTGATCTATATTCTCAACCGTATAAATTTCATGATACTAGGGTTACCAGGAGTGGTACCTCCCATACAAACCCAAATTAAATGGCAAACTTTTAAAGAATAAATGTACAATAAAATTGCCATTCAAACTGATGTGATGCTAAGAAAGGAAGGTTGGTTGTAACCCGGAGGAGCGTGAAGAGTATTACATCTTTGGCATAGCCAATGATAGCCTTCTTTCTGGTTTTTTTTTAAGTTAAATTACTTTAGTGTAAGTCCAAAAAAGGCGTTACAGTAATCAAATGTGATGATGCGCTTGAGAGATGTAGAGATGGGGATACACATTGCACATTGGCTTGTTCGTCTGCAGCTTAGAGAATGAATGTTTATGTATGAGTAAGAGAGAGATAAAAAATGCTTTACTGATGTGTATACTTTACGAAGAGCGTACGAACAAGTGATTGAAATACCGAGCGTGCGCCCAAACGAAGATGATGTAATGTAGCCTTTCTATAGGTGAAAGAATTTTTAAAATTTTGAAAGAATTTTTAAAATCATTTGAGTAGTTTTTGAGTTTATTCATTACAAACAAACAAACTTACAATAAAACAAATCTTACCTCTTTATAATGCTAGTATAAAAATATTAGTACAGAAAATGTCTTTTTAGTGGCTTTCCTTTGTGATACTGTGGGTAGAGAATGAGTGAAAACAAGAAGAATAGGAACTTTAACAAAAACGCACACATCCATTTTTAAAATTATTACACTACTAAATTGCTTCCTTGCTGTATCAATAGGACTCAGCAGGTGTAGGAACCCTACGAGTAATGCTGGTGGCTAATGGTAGGGTCTCCCATGCCGGTAATGTCGAAGGCGACTACTAAAGCTAAGACCAGTCCAAACCAGGCATCATAGTAGGCTATAAGGCTTCTGTGTAAACTCTTCCCTGTGGCGAGCAGCTCATCTACCATATCCCCTCTAAAAAACAAAAAACTTTTTCTAACAAGAACATTAATTTAAAGGGGGGTTTGTATGGGAGGTACCCCCTCTAGTGGTGGCTGATTCCGACAAATGTGCTACGTATGGTAAAAAGAAACCTATGTGCAAAATTTCAGCTCTCTAGCTCAAAAACTGAGGGACTAGTTTGCATACATACAGACAGACAGACGGACAGACGGACATGGCTAAATAAACTCGTTCCATCGAGCTGATCACAAATATATATACTTTATGTGGTCTGCGATGTGTCCTTCTGTGTGTTACAAATTTCATGACAAACTAATAATACTATTCACTCCCGTGAAGAGTATAACTAGGGCTACCCTTGATATAATACTGTATCATGAGGGCTACCTGCATTTTTATACACGTTTCATTCAATAGTATGTACTCATTTTTTGTTCTTTAAATTTTGATGCGAAATTCTTTGTTTATTTATACCAGTATACATTCTCAGGCATATTTTTTATTAATTAATGTAAATGGGTACTGTGAATATTATTCCATTTATGCTGCACTGTACCCTAAAGCAAATCTTCCATAGTGGACGGATGCAATATTGGTTTTTGGAAGCATTTTGGGCCGGTCACTATTTTAATGGTTTCACGCGCAGTATGCTTTGGGCCATCATCTAACTGCATAAACTCTTTAAGTATGGGATTCATTCCAAATGGCGACCCAAAAGTCGTTTAAAAAGGCGTATCTAAACTTTATTTTGAAGCTTTAAATACGAAAATATCTACAGAAATAGAAAAGTTATGTCATTTCAAACTTTGCCGGGACATATTGTCCCAGTGGGGACCAAAGGGTTAAATAATAAAATAATGTGTTTTTTAATTTTTTTTTTTATTTTACTAAATAATTTTTATTTTTCATAATATTCATAATTAAAGATTTACTTTGTTATTTGCCTTTACATTTTTTATCCTTGATCTGCGCATCTTTGTATCTGTTGTAGTATCAGGACTACTTTTTTTTTAGCTTCACGTTTTGCTGCAGCTTCAGCGCGTTTTTGGCGTATAATGGCAAGTCTGGCCAAATCTGCTTGAGCCTCGGCTATTTTGTCGGCAGCATGTAGTTTTTTGTAACGTTCACGAAATCCTTGCAATGCCATTTGAGCAAAACGGTTCGGGTTTACAATCTCAATCAGTGAGGATATGCCCTTGCCCTTTTTAGCATCACGCAAATCTTCCTCATCATCGGATCCATTAGCGGCTGCACCTGAAGATGATGCTGTAGTGCTTTTTGTGCCAACAGCACCGGTAGTTTCGTTGTTCTCCTCGTCACCGCTCTCGCCGGAGGTGTTCTCCTGTTCACTTTCCTTGGAAGCTTGTGCCAATTCTTCGTCCGAAGTAAAATGACGGCTGCGTCCCTTGTGGTTAACGTATTTTCCTCGTGCCATATTAAGTTTTTTGTTGATGATTTGACTTGAAACAGTGAAATCTTCTCTTTTTATAAATTTGTTTGAACGTGTCTTAGAATTCCTTAATGCTCGGCTGATCTCGTCTAGTGATAACACAATAATGTTTCTAAATGCTTTTCGATTCACCCTTATATACACTAGGAGATATCCGCAATGTCCTCATTTTAATTAGTCCTGCTTAATGGTTTCATTATTGATGAAAGTTATCAAGAATTCCATACCTCATTTACCATCATTTACCTGTTTCTTGTAAGAAGTATATACTTAATGGCATTTTCTGAGAAATTGAAAAGTTCTCGTTATTTGATAGAAGCAACATTAATGGTAATGATGAAATTATTGACATAACTGTAATTAACTGAAACAAAATATTGTAGTTTTTCTAAGAATAGAAATAATAATGCTCTAAACAATGGACATGCTAATTATACTCTTCACGGGAGTGAATAGTATTATAAGTTTGTCATGAAGTTTGTAACACACAGAAGGAGACAAGGGTTTAGCCATGTCCGTCTGTCCGCCTGATTGTCTGTATGTATGCAAACTAGTCCCTCAATTTTTGAGCTAGAGAGCTGAAATTTTGCACATAGGTTTCTTTTTACCATACGCAGCACATTTGTCGGAATCAGCCACCACTAGCGGGGGTACCTCCCATACAAATCCCCCTTTAAATTAATGTTCTTATTAAAAAAAGTGTTTTGTTTTTTAACATATCGAACTGTAATTTGGACACTATAAGTTTGTAATCTATTGCCATCAATCGTGCAAATTTCATGATCCTAGGGCTACTAGGAGAGGTACCTCCCACACAAACCCCCCTTTAAATTAATGTTCTTGTTAGAAAATGTTTTTGGTTTTTTAACATATCGAACTGAAATTTGGGATCTATATGTTTGTAATCCATAGCCATCAATCGTGTAAATTTCGTGATCCTAGGGCTACCAGATGGGGTACCTCCCATACAAACCCCCCTTTAAATTAATGTTCTTGTTAGAAAAAGTTTTTTGTTTTTTAACGTACCAAACTGAAATTTGGATCCTATAAGTTTCTGATCTATATTCTCAACCGTATAAATTTCATGATACTAGGGTTACCAGGAGTGGTACCTCCCATACAAACCCAAATTAAATGGCAAACTTTTAAAGAATAAATGTACAATAAAATTGCCATTCAAACTGATGTGATGCTAAGAAAGGAAGGTTGGTTGTAACCCGGAGGAGCGTGAAGAGTATTACATCTTTGGCATAGCCAATGATAGCCTTCTTTCTGGTTTTTTTTTTAAGTTAAATTACTTTAGTGTAAGACCAAAAAAGGCGTTACAGTAATCAAATGTGATGATGCGCTTGAGAGATGTAGAGATGGGGATACACATTGCACATTGGCTTGTTCGTCTGCAGCTTAGAGAATGAATGTTTATGTATGAGTAAGAGAGAGATAAAAAATGCTTTACTGATGTGTATACTTTACGAAGAGCGTACGAACAAGTGATTGAAATACCGAGCGAGCGCCCAAACGAAGATGATGTAATGTAGCCTTTCTATAGGTGAAAGAATTTTTAAAATTTTGAAAGAATTTTTAAAATCATTTGAGTAGTTTTTGAGTTTATTCATTACAAACAAACAAACTTACAATAAAACAAATCTTACCTCTTTATAATGCTAGTATAAAAATATTAGTACAGAAAATGTCTTTTTAGTGGCTTTCCTTTGTGATACTGTGGGTAGAGAATGAGTGAAAACAAGAAGAAAAGGAACTTTAACAAAAACGCACACATCCATTTTTAAAATTATTACACTACTAAATTGCTTCCTTGTTGTATCAATAGGACTCAGCAGGTGTAGGAACCCTACGAGTAATGCTGGTGGCTAATGGTAGGGTCTCCCATGCCGGTAATGTCGAAGGCGACTACTAAAGCTAAGACCAGTCCAAACCAGGCATCATAGTAGGCTATAAGGCTTCTGTGTAAACTCTTCCCTGTGGCGAGCAGCTCATCTACCATATCCCCAATATATTCTATGCATTACGGATTTTTTTTGGTCTCTTGAATGGAACTTACCTTAAAGAAATCATAAATCCTCTTCACGCTCCTCCGGGTTGCATCCAACCTTCCTTTATTAGCATCACATCAGTTTGAGTGGAAATTTTATTGTACCAAATGTTTAAAAGTTTGCCATTTAATTTGGGTTTGTATGAGAGGTACCCCTCCTGGTAACCCTAGGAACATGAAATTTACATGGTTGATGAATATAGATCTGAAACTTATAGGGTCTAAATTTTAGTTCGATACGTTAAAAAACAAAAAACTTTTTCTAACAAGAACATTAATTTAAAGGGGGGTTTGTATGGGAGGTACCCCCTCTAGTGGTGGCTGATTCCGACAAATGTGCTACGTATGGTAAAAAGAAACCTATGTGCAAAATTTCAGCTCTCTAGCTCAAAAACTGAGGGACTAGTTTGCATACATACAGACAGACAGACGGACAGACGGACATGGCTAAATAAACTCGTTCCATCGAGCTGATCACAAATATATATACTTTATGTGGTCTGCGATGTGTCCTTCTGTGTGTTACAAATTTCATGACAAACTAATAATACTATTCACTCCCGTGAAGAGTATAACTAGGGCTACCCTTGATATAATACTGTATCATGAGGGCTACCTGCATTTACTCTTTTATACACGTTTCATTCAATAGTATGTACTCATTTTTTGTTCTTTAAATTTTGATGCGAAATTCTTTGTTTATTTATACCAGTATACATTCTCAGGCATATTTTTTATTAATTAATGTAAATGGGTACTGTGAATATTATTCCATTTATGCTGCACTGTACCCTAAAGCAAATCTTCCATAGTGGACGGATGCAATATTGGTTTTTGGAAGCATTTTGGGCCGGTCACTATTTTAATGGTTTCACGCGCAGTATGCTTTGGGCCATCATCTAACTGTATAAACTCTTTAAGTATGGGATTCATTCCAAATGGCGACCCAAAAGTCGTTTAAAAAGGCGTATCTAAACTTTATTTTGAAGCTTTAAATACGAAAATATTTACAGAAATAGAAAAGTTATGTCATTTCAAACTTTGCTGGGACATATTGTACAAGTGGGGGCGAAAGGGTTAAATAATAAAATAATGTGTTTTTTAATTTTTTTTTTTACTAAATAAGTTTTATTTTTCATAATATTCGTAAAATAAATCTTTGTTATTATTTTGCTTTTACATTTTTGATCCTTGATCTGCGCATCTTTGTATCTGTTGTAGTATCTTTAGCTGGGATTATTTTTTTGTTAGCTTCACGTTTTGCTGCAGCTTCAGCGCGTTGTTGGCGTATAATGGCAAGTCTCGCCAAATCTGCTTGAGCCTCGGCTATTTTGTCGGCAACATTTAGTTTTTTGTAACGTTCACGAAATCCTTGCAATGCCATTTGAGCAAAACGGTTCGGGTTTACAATCTCAATCAATGAGGCTATGCCCTTGCCCTTTTTAGCATCACGCAAATCTTCCTCATCATCGGATCCATTAGCGGCTGCACCTGAAGATGAGGCTTTAGTGCTTTTTGTGCCAACAGCACCGATAGTTTCATAGTTCTCCTCGTCACTGCTCTCGCCGGAGGTGTTCTCCTGTTCACTTTCATTGGAAGCTTGTGCCAATTCCTCGTCCGAAGTAAAATGACGGCTGCGTCCCTTGTGGTTAACGTATTTTCCTCGTGCCATATTAAGTTTTTTGTTGATGATTTGACTTGAAACAGTGAAATCTTCTCTTTTTATAAATTTGTTTGAACGTGTCTTAGAATTCCTTAATGCTCGGCTGATCTCGTCTAGTGATAACACAATAATGTTTCTAAATGCTTTTCGATTCACCCTTATATACACTAGGAGATATCCGCAATGTCCTCATTTTAATTAGTCCTGCTTAATGGTTTCATTATTGATGAAAGTTATCAAGAATTCCATACCTCATTTACCATCATTTACCTGTTTCTTGTAAGAAGTATATACTTAATGGCATTTTCTGAGAAATTGAAAAGTTCTCGTTATTTGATAGAAGCAACATTAATGGTAATGATGAAATTATTGACATAACTGTAATTAACTGAAACAAAATATTGTAGTTTTTCTAAGAATAGAAATAATAATGCTCTAAACAATGGACATGCTAATTATACTCTTCACGGGAGTGAATAGTATTATAAGTTTGTCATGAAGTTTGTAACACACAGAAGGAGACAAGGATTTAGCCATGTCCGTCTGTCCGCCTGATTGTCTGTATGTATGCAAACTAGTCCCTCAGTTTTTGAGCTAGAGAGCTGAAATTTTGCACATAGGTTTCTTTTTACCATACGCAGCACATTTGTCGGAATCAGCCACCACTAGCGGGGGTACCTCCCATACAAATCCCCCTTTAAATTAATGTTCTTATTAAAAAAAGTGTTTTGTTTTTTAACATATCGAACTGTAATTTGGACACTATAAGTTTGTAATCTATTGCCATCAATCGTGCAAATTTCATGATCCTAGGGCTACTAGGAGAGGTACCTCCCACACAAACCCCCCTTTAAATTAATGTTCTTGTTAGAAAAAGTTTTTGGTTTTTTAACATATCGAACTGAAATTTGGGATCTATATGTTTGTAATCCATAGCCATCAATCGTGTAAATTTCGTGATCCAGATGGGGTACCTCCCATACAAACCCCCCTTTAAATTAATGTTCTTGTTAGAAAAAGTTTTTTGTTTTTTAACGTACCAAACTGAAATTTGGATCGTATAAGTTTCTGATCTATATTCTCAACCGTATACATTTCATGATACTAGGGTTACCAGGAGTGGTACCTCCCATACAAACCCAAATTAAATGGCAAACTTTTAAAGAATAAATGTACAATAAAATTGCCATTCAAACTGATGTGATGCTAAGAAAGGAAGGTTGGTTGTAACCCGGAGGAGTGTGAAGAGTATTACATCTTTGGCATAGCCAATGATAGCCTTCTTTCTGGTTTTTTTTTAAGTTAAATTACTTTAGTGTAAGACCAAAAAAGGCGTTACAGTAATCAAATGTGATGATGCGCTTGAGAGATGTAGAGATGGGGATACACATTGCACATTGGCTTGTTCGTCTGCAGCTTAGAGAATGAATGTTTATGTATGAGTAAGAGAGAGATAAAAAATGCTTTACTGATGTGTATACTTTACGAAGAGCGTACGAACAAGTGATTGAAATACCGAGCGTGCGCCCAAACGAAGATGATGTAATGTAGCCTTTCTATAGGTGAAAGAATTTTTAAAATCATTTGAGTAGTTTTTGAGTTTATTCATTACAAACAAACAAACTTACAATAAAACAAATCTTACCTCTTTATAATGCTAGTATAAAAATATTAGTACAGAAAATGTCTTTTTAGTGGCTTTCCTTTGTGATACTGTGGGTAGAGAATGAGTGAAAACAAGAAGAAAAGGAACTTTAACAAAAACGCACACATCCATTTTTAAAATTATTACACTACTAAATTGCTTCCTTGTTGTATCAATAGGACTCAGCAGGTGTAGGAACCCTACGAGTAATGCTGGTGGCTAATGGTAGGGTCTCCCATGCCGGTAATGTCGAAGGCGACTACTAAAGCTAAGACCAGTCCAAACCAGGCATCATAGTAGGCTATAAGGCTTCTGTGTAAACTCTTCCCTGTGGCGAGCAGCTCATCTACCATATCCCCAATATATTCTATGCATTACGGATTTTTTTTGGTCTCTTGAATGGAACTTACCTTAAAGAAATCATAAATCCTCTTCACGCTCCTCCGGGTTGCATCCAACCTTCCTTTATTAGCATCACATCAGTTTGAGTGGAAATTTTATTGTACCAAATGTTTAAAAGTTTGCCATTTAATTTGGGTTTGTATGAGAGGTACCCCTCCTGGTAACCCTAGGAACATGAAATTTACATGGTTGATGAATATAGATCTGAAACTTATAGGGTCTAAATTTTAGTTCGATACGTTAAAAAACAAAAAACTTTTTCTAACAAGAACATTAATTTAAAGGGGGGTTTGTATGGGAGGTACCCCCTCTAGTGGTGGCTGATTCCGACAAATGTGCTACGTATGGTAAAAAGAAACCTATGTGCAAAATTTCAGCTCTCTAGCTCAAAAACTGAGGGACTAGTTTGCATACATACAGACAGACAGACGGACAGACGGACATGGCTAAATAAACTCGTTCCATCGAGCTGATCACAAATATATATACTTTATGTGGTCTGCGATGTGTCCTTCTGTGTGTTACAAATTTCATGACAAATTAATAATACTATTCACTCCCGTGAAGAGTATAACTAGGGCTACCCTTGATACAATACTGTATCATGAGGGCTACCTGCATTTACTCTTTTATACACGTTTCATTCAATAGTATGTACTCATTTTTTGTTCTTTAAATTTTGATGCGAAATTCTTTGTTTATTTATACCAGTATACATTCTCAGGCATATTTTTTATTAATTAATGTAAATGGGTACCGTGAATATTATTCCATTTATGCTGCACTGTACCCTAAAGCAAATCTTCCATAGTGGACGGATGCAATATTGGTTTTTGGAAGCATTTTGGGCCGGTCACTATTTTAATGGTTTCACGCGCAGTATGCTTTGGGCCATCATCTAACTGCATAAACTCTTTAAGTATGGGATTCATTCCAAATGGCGACCCAAAAGTCGTTTAAAAAGGCGTATCTAAACTTTATTTTGAAGCTTTAAATACGAAAATATTTACAGAAATAGAAAAGTTATGTCATTTCAAACTTTGCTGGGACATATTGTACAAGTGGGGGCGAAAGGGTTAAATAATAAAATAATGTGTTTTTTAATTTTTTTTTTACTAAATAAGTTTTATTTTTCATAATATTCGTAAAATAAATCTTTGTTATTATTTTGCTTTTACATTTTTGATCCTTGATCTGCGCATCTTTGTATCTGTTGTAGTATCTTTAGCTGGGATTATTTTTTTGTTAGCTTCACGTTTTGCTGCAGCTTCAGCGCGTTGTTGGCGTATAATGGCAAGTCTCGCCAAATCTGCTTGAGCCTCGGCTATTTTGTCGGCAACATTTAGTTTTTTGTAACGTTCACGAAATCCTTGCAATGCCATTTGAGCAAAACGGTTCGGGTTTACAATCTCAATCAATGAGGCTATGCCCTTGCCCTTTTTAGCATCACGCAAATCTTCCTCATCATCGGATCCATTAGCGGCTGCACCTGAAGATGAGGCTTTAGTGCTTTTTGTGCCAACAGCACCGATAGTTTCATAGTTCTCCTCGTCACTGCTCTCGCCGGAGGTGTTCTCCTGTTCACTTTCATTGGAAGCTTGTGCCAATTCCTCGTCCGAAGTAAAATGACGGCTGCGTCCCTTGTGGTTAACGTATTTTCCTCGTGCCATATTAAGTCTTTTGTTGATGATTTGACTTGAAACAGTGAAATCTTCTCTTTTTATAAATTTGTTTGAACGTGTCTTAGAATTCCTTAATGCTCGGCTGATCTCGTCTAGTGATAACACAATAATGTTTCTAAATGCTTTTCGATTCACCCTTATATACACTAGGAGATATCCGCAATGTCCTCATTTTAATTAGTCCTGCTTAATGGTTTCATTATTGATGAAAGTTATCAAGAATTCCATACCTCATTTACCATCATTTACCTGTTTCTTGTAAGAAGTATATACTTAATGGCATTTTCTGAGAAATTGAAAAGTTCTCGTTATTTGATAGAAGCAACATTAATGGTAATGATGAAATTATTGACATAACTGTAATTAACTGAAACAAAATATTGTAGTTTTTCTAAGAATAGAAATAATAATGCTCTAAACAATGGACATGCTAATTATACTCTTCACGGGAGTGAATAGTATTATAAGTTTGTCATGAAGTTTGTAACACACAGAAGGAGACAAGGATTTAGCCATGTCCGTCTGTCCGCCTGATTGTCTGTATGTATGCAAACTAGTCCCTCAGTTTTTGAGCTAGAGAGCTGAAATTTTGCACATAGGTTTCTTTTTACCATACGCAGCACATTTGTCGGAATCAGCCACCACTAGCGGGGGTACCTCCCATACAAATCCCCCTTTAAATTAATGTTCTTATTAAAAAAAGTGTTTTGTTTTTTAACATATCGAACTGTAATTTGGACACTATAAGTTTGTAATCTATTGCCATCAATCGTGCAAATTTCATGATCCTAGGGCTACTAGGAGAGGTACCTCCCACACAAACCCCCCTTTAAATTAATGTTCTTGTTAGAAAAAGTTTTTGGTTTTTTAACATATCGAACTGAAATTTGGGATCTATATGTTTGTAATCCATAGCCATCAATCGTGTAAATTTCGTGATCCTAGATGGGGTACCTCCCATACAAACCCCCCTTTAAATTAATGTTCTTGTTAGAAAAAGTTTTTTGTTTTTTAACGTACCAAACTGAAATTTGGATCCTATAAGTTTCTGATCTATATTCTCAACCGTATAAATTTCATGATACTAGGGTTACCAGGAGTGGTACCTCCCATACAAACCCAAATTAAATGGCAAACTTTTAAAGAATAAATGTACAATAAAATTGCCATTCAAACTGATGTGATGCTAAGAAAGGAAGGTTGGTTGTAACCCGGAGGAGCGTGAAGAGTATTACATCTTTGGCATAGCCAATGATAGCCTTCTTTCTGGTTTTTTTTTTAAGTTAAATTACTTTAGTGTAAGTCCAAAAAAGGCGTTACAGTAATCAAATGTGATGATGCGCTTGAGAGATGTAGAGATGGGGATACACATTGCACATTGGCTTGTTCGTCTGCAGCTTAGAGAATGAATGTTTATGTATGAGTAAGAGAGAGATAAAAAATGCTTTACTGATGTGTATACTTTACGAAGAGCGTACGAACAAGTGATTGAAATACCGAGCGTGCGCCCAAACGAAGATGATGTAATGTAGCCTTTCTATAGGTGAAAGAATTTTTAAAATCATTTGAGTAGTTTTTGAGTTTATTCATTACAAACAAACAAACTTACAATAAAACAAATCTTACCTCTTTATAATGCTAGTATAAAAATATTAGTACAGAAAATGTCTTTTTAGTGGCTTTCCTTTGTGATACTGTGGGTAGAGAATGAGTGAAAACAAGAAGAATAGGAACTTTAACAAAAACGCACACATCCATTTTTAAAATTATTACACTACTAAATTGCTTCCTTGTTGTATCAATAGGACTCAGCAGGTGTAGGAACCCTACGAGTAATGCTGGTGGCTAATGGTAGGGTCTCCCATGCCGGTAATGTCGAAGGCGACTACTAAAGCTAAGACCAGTCCAAACCAGGCATCATAGTAGGCTATAAGGCTTCTGTGTAAACTCTTCCCTGTGGCGAGCAGCTCATCTACCATATCCCCAATATATTCTATGCATTACGGATTTTTTTTGGTCTCTTGAATGGAACTTACCTTAAAGAAATCATAAATCCTCTTCACGCTCCTCCGGGTTGCATCCAACCTTCCTTTATTAGCATCACATCAGTTTGAGTGGAAATTTTATTGTACCAAATGTTTAAAAGTTTGCCATTTAATTTGGGTTTGTATGAGAGGTACCCCTCCTGGTAACCCTAGGAACATGAAATTTACATGGTTGATGAATATAGATCTGAAACTTATAGGGTCTAAATTTTAGTTCGATACGTTAAAAAACAAAAAACTTTTTCTAACAAGAACATTAATTTAAAGGGGGGTTTGTATGGGAGGTACCCCCTCTAGTGGTGGCTGATTCCGACAAATGTGCTACGTATGGTAAAAAGAAACCTATGTGCAAAATTTCAGCTCTCTAGCTCAAAAACTGAGGGACTAGTTTGCATACATACAGACAGACAGACGGACAGACGGACATGGCTAAATAAACTCGTTCCATCGAGCTGATCACAAATATATATACTTTATGTGGTCTGCGATGTGTCCTTCTGTGTGTTACAAATTTCATGACAAACTAATAATACTATTCACTCCCGTGAAGAGTATAACTAGGGCTACCCTTGATACAATACTGTATCATGAGGGCTACCTGCATTTACTCTTTTATACACGTTTCATTCAATAGTATGTACTCATTTTTTGTTCTTTAAATTTTGATGCGAAATTCTTTGTTTATTTATACCAGTATACATTCTCAGGCATATTTTTTATTAATTAATGTAAATGGGTACTGTGAATATTATTCCATTTATGCTGCACTGTACCCTAAAGCAAATCTTCCATAGTGGACGGATGCAATATTGGTTTTTGGAAGCATTTTGGGCCGGTCACTATTTTAATGGTTTCACGCGCAGTATGCTTTGGGCCATCATCTAACTGCATAAACTCTTTAAGTATGGGATTCATTCCAAATGGCGACCCAAAAGTCGTTTAAAAAGGCGTATCTAAACTTTATTTTGAAGCTTTAAATACGAAAATATTTACAGAAATAGAAAAGTTATGTCATTTCAAACTTTGCTGGGACATATTGTACAAGTGGGGGCGAAAGGGTTAAATAATAAAATAATGTGTTTTTTAATTTTTTTTTTTACTAAATAAGTTTTATTTTTCATAATATTCGTAAAATAAATCTTTGTTATTATTTTGCTTTTACATTTTTGATCCTTGATCTGCGCATCTTTGTATCTGTTGTAGTATCTTTAGCTGGGATTATTTTTTTGTTAGCTTCACGTTTTGCTGCAGCTTCAGCGCGTTGTTGGCGTATAATGGCAAGTCTCGCCAAATCTGCTTGAGCCTCGGCTATTTTGTCGGCAACATTTAGTTTTTTGTAACGTTCACGAAATCCTTGCAATGCCATTTGAGCAAAACGGTTCGGGTTTACAATCTCAATCAATGAGGCTATGCCCTTGCCCTTTTTAGCATCACGCAAATCTTCCTCATCATCGGATCCATTAGCGGCTGCACCTGAAGATGAGGCTTTAGTGCTTTTTGTGCCAACAGCACCGGTAGTTTCATAGTTCTCCTCGTCACTGCTCTCGCCGGAGGTGTTCTCCTGTTCACTTTCATTGGAAGCTTGTGCCAATTCCTCGTCCGAAGTAAAATGACGGCTGCGTCCCTTGTGGTTAACGTATTTTCCTCGTGCCATATTAAGTTTTTTGTTGATGATTTGACTTGAAACAGTGAAATCTTCTCTTTTTATAAATTTGTTTGAACGTGTCTTAGAATTCCTTAATGCTCGGCTGATCTCGTCTAGTGATAACACAATAATGTTTCTAAATGCTTTTCGATTCACCCTTATATACACTAGGAGATATCCGCAATGTCCTCATTTTAATTAGTCCTGCTTAATGGTTTCATTATTGATGAAAGTTATCAAGAATTCCATACCTCATTTACCATCATTTACCTGTTTCTTGTAAGAAGTATATACTTAATGGCATTTTCTGAGAAATTGAAAAGTTCTCGTTATTTGATAGAAGCAACATTAATGGTAATGATGAAATTATTGACATAACTGTAATTAACTGAAACAAAATATTGTAGTTTTTCTAAGAATAGAAATAATAATGCTCTAAACAATGGACATGCTAATTATACTCTTCACGGGAGTGAATAGTATTATAAGTTTGTCATGAAGTTTGTAACACACAGAAGGAGACAAGGGTTTAGCCATGTCCGTCTGTCCGCCTGATTGTCTGTATGTATGCAAACTAGTCCCTCAGTTTTTGAGCTAGAGAGCTGAAATTTTGCACATAGGTTTCTTTTTACCATACGCAGCACATTTGTCGGAATCAGCCACCACTAGCGGGGGTACCTCCCATACAAATCCCCCTTTAAATTAATGTTCTTATTAAAAAAAGTGTTTTGTTTTTTAACATATCGAACTGTAATTTGGACACTATAAGTTTGTAATCTATTGCCATCAATCGTGCAAATTTCATGATCCTAGGGCTACTAGGAGAGGTACCTCCCACACAAACCCCCCTTTAAATTAATGTTCTTGTTAGAAAAAGTTTTTGGTTTTTTAACATATCGAACTGAAATTTGGGATCTATATGTTTGTAATCCATAGCCATCAATCGTGTAAATTTCGTGATCCTAGGGCTACCAGATGGGGTACCTCCCATACAAACCCCCCTTTAAATTAATGTTCTTGTTAGAAAAAGTTTTTTGTTTTTTAACGTACCAAACTGAAATTTGGATCCTATAAGTTTCTGATCTATATTCTCAACCGTATAAATTTCATGATACTAGGGTTACCAGGAGTGGTACCTCCCATACAAACCCAAATTAAATGGCAAACTTTTAAAGAATAAATGTACAATAAAATTGCCATTCAAACTGATGTGATGCTAAGAAAGGAAGGTTGGTTGTAACCCGGAGGAGCGTGAAGAGTATTACATCTTTGGCATAGCCAATGATAGCCTTCTTTCTGGTTTTTTTTTTAAGTTAAATTACTTTAGTGTAAGTCCAAAAAAGGCGTTACAGTAATCAAATGTGATGATGCGCTTGAGAGATGTAGAGATGGGGATACACATTGCACATTGGCTTGTTCGTCTGCAGCTTAGAGAATGAATGTTTATGTATGAGTAAGAGAGAGATAAAAAATGCTTTACTGATGTGTATACTTTACGAAGAGCGTACGAACAAGTGATTGAAATACCGAGCGTGCGCCCAAACGAAGATGATGTAATGTAGCCTTTCTATAGGTGAAAGAATTTTTAAAATCATTTGAGTAGTTTTTGAGTTTATTCATTACAAACAAACAAACTTACAATAAAACAAATCTTACCTCTTTATAATGCTAGTATAAAAATATTAGTACAGAAAATGTCTTTTTAGTGGCTTTCCTTTGTGATACTGTGGGTAGAGAATGAGTGAAAACAAGAAGAATAGGAACTTTAACAAAAACGCACACATCCATTTTTAAAATTATTACACTACTAAATTGCTTCCTTGTTGTATCAATAGGACTCAGCAGGTGTAGGAACCCTACGAGTAATGCTGGTGGCTAATGGTAGGGTCTCCCATGCCGGTAATGTCGAAGGCGACTACTAAAGCTAAGACCAGTCCAAACCAGGCATCATAGTAGGCTATAAGGCTTCTGTGTAAACTCTTCCCTGTGGCGAGCAGCTCATCTACCATATCCCCAATATATTCTATGCATTACGGATTTTTTTTGGTCTCTTGAATGGAACTTACCTTAAAGAAATCATAAATCCTCTTCACGCTCCTCCGGGTTGCATCCAACCTTCCTTTATTAGCATCACATCAGTTTGAGTGGAAATTTTATTGTACCAAATGTTTAAAAGTTTGCCATTTAATTTGGGTTTGTATGAGAGGTACCCCTCCTGGTAACCCTAGGAACATGAAATTTACATGGTTGATGAATATAGATCTGAAACTTATAGGGTCTAAATTTTAGTTCGATACGTTAAAAAACAAAAAACTTTTTCTAACAAGAACATTAATTTAAAGGGGGGTTTGTATGGGAGGTACCCCCTCTAGTGGTGGCTGATTCCGACAAATGTGCTACGTATGGTAAAAAGAAACCTATGTGCAAAATTTCAGCTCTCTAGCTCAAAAACTGAGGGACTAGTTTGCATACATACAGACAGACAGACGGACAGACGGACATGGCTAAATAAACTCGTTCCATCGAGCTGATCACAAATATATATACTTTATGTGGTCTGCGATGTGTCCTTCTGTGTGTTACAAATTTCATGACAAATTAATAATACTATTCACTCCCGTGAAGAGTATAACTAGGGCTACCCTTGATACAATACTGTATCATGAGGGCTACCTGCATTTACTCTTTTATACACGTTTCATTCAATAGTATGTACTCATTTTTTGTTCTTTAAATTTTGATGCGAAATTCTTTGTTTATTTATACCAGTATACATTCTCAGGCATATTTTTTATTAATTAATGTAAATGGGTACTGTGAATATTATTCCATTTATGCTGCACTGTACCCTAAAGCAAATCTTCCATAGTGGACGGATGCAATATTGGTTTTTGGAAGCATTTTGGGCCGGTCACTATTTTAATGGTTTCACGCGCAGTATGCTTTGGGCCATCATCTAACTGCATAAACTCTTTAAGTATGGGATTCATTCCAAATGGCGACCCAAAAGTCGTTTAAAAAGGCGTATCTAAACTTTATTTTGAAGCTTTAAATACGAAAATATTTACAGAAATAGAAAAGTTATGTCATTTCAAACTTTGCTGGGACATATTGTACAAGTGGGGGCGAAAGGGTTAAATAATAAAATAATGTGTTTTTTAATTTTTTTTTTTACTAAATAAGTTTTATTTTTCATAATATTCGTAAAATAAATCTTTGTTATTATTTTGCTTTTACATTTTTGATCCTTGATCTGCGCATCTTTGTATCTGTTGTAGTATCTTTAGCTGGGATTATTTTTTTGTTAGCTTCACGTTTTGCTGCAGCTTCAGCGCGTTGTTGGCGTATAATGGCAAGTCTCGCCAAATCTGCTTGAGCCTCGGCTATTTTGTCGGCAACATTTAGTTTTTTGTAACGTTCACGAAATCCTTGCAATGCCATTTGAGCAAAACGGTTCGGGTTTACAATCTCAATCAATGAGGCTATGCCCTTGCCCTTTTTAGCATCACGCAAATCTTCCTCATCATCGGATCCATTAGCGGCTGCACCTGAAGATGAGGCTTTAGTGCTTTTTGTGCCAACAGCACCGATAGTTTCATAGTTCTCCTCGTCACTGCTCTCGCCGGAGGTGTTCTCCTGTTCACTTTCATTGGAAGCTTGTGCCAATTCCTCGTCCGAAGTAAAATGACGGCTGCGTCCCTTGTGGTTAACGTATTTTCCTCGTGCCATATTAAGTTTTTTGTTGATGATTTGACTTGAAACAGTGAAATCTTCTCTTTTTATAAATTTGTTTGAACGTGTCTTAGAATTCCTTAATGCTCGGCTGATCTCGTCTAGTGATAACACAATAATGTTTCTAAATGCTTTTCGATTCACCCTTATATACACTAGGAGATATCCGCAATGTCCTCATTTTAATTAGTCCTGCTTAATGGTTTCATTATTGATGAAAGTTATCAAGAATCCCATACCTCATTTACCATCATTTACCTGTTTCTTGTAAGAAGTATATACTTAATGGCATTTTCTGAGAAATTGAAAAGTTCTCGTTATTTGATAGAAGCAACATTAATGGTAATGATGAAATTATTGACATAACTGTAATTAACTGAAACAAGATATTGTAGTTTTTCTAAGAATAGAAATAATAATGCTCTAAACAATGGACATGCTAATTATACTCTTCACGTGAGTGAATAGTATTACAAGTTTGTCATGAAGTTTGTAACACACAGAAGGAGACAAGGACTTAGCCATGTCCGTCTGTCCGCCTGATTGTCTGTATGTATGCAAACTAGTCTCTCAGTTTTTGAGCTAGAGAGCTGAAATTTTGCACATAGATTTCTTTTTACTTTCGCTGCACATTTATCGGTATCAGCCGAATCGGACCACTAGGGGGGTACCTCGCATACAAACCACCCTTTAAATTAATGTTCTTATTAGAAAAAGTTTTTTGTTTTTTAACGTATCGAACTGAAATATGTTATATGTTTCTGATCCATATTCATCAACCGTGTAAATTTCATGATCCTTGGGTTGCCAGGAGGGGAACCTCCCATAAAAACTCAAATTAAATAAGAAACTTATAAAGAATAAAAGTACAATAAAATTGCCACATAAACTGATATGATGCTTAGAAAGGAGGGTTGGATGTAACTCGGAGGAGCGTGTTACATCTTTGGCATAGCCAATGATAGCCTTCTTTCTGGTTTTTTGTATATATTAGATTAGTTTAATACCTTACGAAACATTAAGGAATAACATAAAAAATGTTTCACAATTAACAGACTTTTTTGTTTTTGTATCATAATCTGGAGAGTAAGGACCAACTTTTTTACACCCACGATAGCACTTTAAACCTCTCATAGTTCATTACAATTTTATTAAATGAATCAAAAATCAATGAACATGTTAATATGTAGCCCTTCCAAGAATAATTTCATTAAAAATGTTTTTTAATTTATCGTTATGAGCCTTTATATATGTACGTATAAATGTTGTACCCGCGATAATGGAATCGCCCTTGTGTTCCCTCATTAAAAAATACATTTTATTTTGTATCAGACATATCCAATTTTTTTTGTGACTGCTACATAAATATATATTTCTGATGTCATATACGCGACATAACTTCATTTACTGCGAGTGTATAACTATTGTATTTAACTAACTTA
Organism: Amiota communis; assembly: GCA_037043315.1. Lineage (NCBI taxonomy): Eukaryota > Metazoa > Arthropoda > Insecta > Diptera > Drosophilidae > Amiota > Amiota communis. Next base: position 162,418 of record JBAMAV010001400.1, on the reverse strand, counting down.
CTATTTAATTATGTTAGTTACAGTATTCAAATTTATCTTCGGCCACCAGACCCATCCTACATAGTTCCGAACTGCCTTTTCCAAAACCTCAATATCAACCTTGAAGTCAGGATTCTGATTCTAGTGCAGAATTGGTTCTCAATCAGCACGATATCTAATCTCAAAAAAGTGTATCAAGTTATAAACATTTCAACTTCAAAAGAACTGCATTTATTGACGCAAAGTAATTTAAATTATTTAATTATTTTGGGGTCTAGAATTTACTTTCTTCTGATACGAGAATTTTTTCTTTTCAAAATCGGGACGATGACATAAAACTTTACTTTTCTAAAGCAATTGGTTTAGTCTATAGTAATAACGTTCCAGCTGTGATGAATTTACTAAATTTTGAATGTGATTCGAGTCACTGGCGATTGTTCATTGGCTCTTCAAAAACTAGTTTGAAATTAGTGTTGCTGGAAACAACCTTCCTTCAGTGCCGGTTCCTCTTGGCTCTGATATGAAAGAGACCTACGAAAATATGAAATTTCTTCTTGGAAAAATTGAATACAGTAAACACGCTAGGAAATTTTTTGTCGATTTTAAAGACATCGCCCTTTTGCTTGGACTATAGCTTGGTGAAGAACGATTGGCCCAAGCGTAAATCACATACTCCAGGCTATAAAAATATTAAAAATGATTATGATGACATATTTTTACCATCTTTGTGAAGGTATGCCTAAAGATGGCAGTGGATTTTTATATCTGAAAAAGAAATTCCCCAAACTCAGTGAGACAAAAATTAAAGAGGGAATATTTGTAGGTCCACAAATACAGAACATGAGTTTTGAAGGAAAACTGAATAATCAGGAAAAACTCGCCGGAAATATTTTGAGAATGTTGTACAAAATTTTCTAGGAAATCATAAAGCGGAAACAAACCCTTAATAAATGAAATAAACCTTTGGGGTTTTACTATGTCCTTAAAAATACATATGATGAACTCTCATCTGGATTTCTTTGCTGTGAGTGCTGTGGGTGACGAAGAAAGCGAGAGGTTTTATCAAGTGTCGCGTGGGATATTTTTTGTAGGGTTTGTCCGTTTTTTTTCGCATGATTCTTTTTTGCCGGTACTGTATTTGACAGTACGATCATACTGTAAAACAAAAACAGATGATCGTCCCGTTAAATCAGGTGATCGGTTAGAAAGGGATCACTGCAAGTGAGTCAGTAAAGTGTCTGTCCGTCTGTCTGAGTAGCTGTCGAGAGAGGCGCAATAAAAAAAAGCTTTTGATCCCGCATGTGCGGAGTCGCAAGAGTTTTTTGGGGGCGTCCTTGTTTAGGTCCGTTTAGAATCATGGAAATAGAAAAAGTTTGGTTTTGGTTTTACTTGGAGCGTGAAGGTATTGTGCTCGAACTTTTTGTTGGGTTTTTTTTTAAGTGAAACTTCTTTGGCGGCGTTGGGCAAAAATTTAGTACAAATTTTGAGTGAAAAAATACAGATTGTAACGTTTTTCGGATTCTGTATCTCATGAACAGCACTAGATAGACACTTGAAATTTTCAAAGAATGTGCATTTATAAAATTATTGGAAAATCCATCAGAAAAATCTCTAGAATTTGATTACATTTCCACAACAACAACATGCAAATATTGTGTTGTTGTAATTGTTTTGAGATGATCTCTTTCTCTCTCTCTCTCTGTCTGTTTTTAAGAAGTTTCACTTCTATCACGTGTACGATGGCACACATGCAAATTTTTGATATAAGATCGGTGTTTTTTTTAAAGACAATTTTAAAATTATGGGAAGTGAAATAAACTAACAAACACCAGCAACAAATCAGGCAAATAAAAAGAAAATAAACGTTAAAACGAAGAAGTTATAAATGATGAATTGGCCACCCTGTCCCAACAGAGTGGTTAACAACACCGCCCTGAGCCGTTGCTAGCCGGGCTAACCTCTGTTGGGACCTAGGAATATAGGGGTTCAGCACACAGGACATTTCATTTTTGGAAAAGGGCTATCATGGGAAATGGAATCTAGGAATGCTAGCAGATTATTATTGGAGACTTAGAAGAGACCTACCAGAAGCTAAATATTCACGAAAATCATAACTATTTAGTGTAGCTTAGGGAATAATTTCGCTAAGTGTAGCTGATTTTTGTACTTTTTACATAAATACAATAAATATAACCTCATGTGCCAATTTTTTATGATTGATATATTATTGTTTGGTGACCCTAGTACATTCAAAACTTAATATTAGTTTTCGAGTGACAAACCAAGTGTCATCATTAAGTGGCTTTTAAATTCTTCGTCATCCACATTTTTATATCAATTTCAAATACTTTTTTGGCAGCATGTATTTCAGGTTTACTACTTCGATGCATTACTAAATACCAAGATCAGGAAATTTCGGTATACCTACTGTTTTTAACTTGGTTCATGGGGCAAAGGCACCAGCAGCAAAGCTGTAGTTCAAAATCTGGATGAAGCCAGAAGTTGCTTCTTACAGTCAAGCGAAGCCAGGCGCTTTTGGAAGGTGACAATTGGCAATTAGATTTTAGTTACTGGAAAGTATTTTCGCTATTGGTAACTTTATATCGATAACAAAACAATGATCATCGCAAATGATAGTCAGTCGTACAAAAGAAGTTCCCAGAATTCTCTGCCCTTGGGATTGGCGGGTTCCGGAGTCCTGCCATCTCTCACAGTTAGGTGAGTAACGATCATCTGCTGCTATGCCTTTGGGTCTTTTCCAAATATTATTTGGAAATAATTATTATGAATAATTATGAATCAATAAAAACTAATAAAAATAGAGGCAAGGATTGACTCAGCCCCTCCTCGGCAACAATCCTTACACCAACAAAAACTATGCAATCTGACCAAAACCTCATCCATAAATCCATCCTTTTGGCATTTGAGTCCTATGCCTCCGTGGAGGCCACCAAACTCTTTATTGAAAATCAGTCGAGTGGTTTTATTTCACGCGTCCGATTTAAGGATTTTATAATATAAATGAATCGGAAAAAATTAATAAAAATAGAGGCAAGGATTGACTCAGCCCCTCCTCGGCAACAATCCTTACACCAACAAAAACTATGCAATCTGACCAAAACCTCATCAATAAATCCATCCTTTTGGCATTTGAGTCCTATGACTCAGTGGGGGCCACCAAACTCTTTATTGAAAATCAGTCGCGTGGTTTTATTTCACGCGTCCGATTAAAGGATTTTACAATATAAATGAATCGGAAAAAATTAAAATAAAAAGAGGCAAGGATTGACTCAGCTCCTCCTCGCCTACAATCCTTACACCAACAAAAACTATGCAATCTGAACAAAACCCCATCCATAAATCTATCCTTTTGGCATTTGAGTCCTATGACTCCGTGGAGGCCACCAAACTCTTTATTTAAAATCAGTCACGTGGTTTTATTTCACGCGTCCGATTTAAGGATTTTACAATATAAATGAATCGGAAAAAATTAAAAAAAATAGAGGCAAGGATTGACTCAGCCCGTCCTCGGCAACAATCCTTACACCAACAAAAACTATGCAATCTGACCAAAACCTCATCAATAAATCCATCCTTTTGGCATTTGAGTCCTTGCCTCCGTGGAGGCCACCAAACTCTTTATTGAAAATCAGTCGAGTGGTTTTATTTCACGCGTCCGATTTAAGGATTTTATAATACAAATGAATCGGAAAAAATTAATAAAAATAGAGGCAAGGATTGACTCAGCCCCTCCTCGGCTACAATCCTTACACCAACAAAAACTATGCAATCTGACCAAAACCTCATCAATAAATCCATCCTTTTGGCATTTGAGTCCTATGACTCAGTGGAGGCCACCAAACTCTTTATTGAAAATCAGTCGCGTGGTTTTATTTCACGCGTCCGATTAAAGGATTTTACAATATAAATGAATCGGAAAAAATTAAAATAAAAAGAGGCAAGGATTGACTCAGCTCCTCCTCGCCTACAATCCTTACACCAACAAAAACTATGCAATCTGAACAAAACCCCATCCATAAATCTATCCTTTTGGCATTTGAGTCCTATGACTCCGTGGAGGCCACCAAACTCTTTATTTAAAATCAGTCACGTGGTTTTATTTCACGCGTCCGATTTAAGGATTTTACAATATAAATGAATCGGAAAAAATTAAAAAAAATAGAGGCAAGGATTGACTCAGCCCGTCCTCGGCAACAATCCTTACACCAACAAAAACTATGCAATCTGACCAAAACCTCATCCATAAATCCATCCTTTTGGCATTTGAGTCCTATGACTCCGTGGAGGCCACCAAACTCTTTATTGAAAATCAGTCGAGTGGTTTTATTTCACGCGTCCGATTTAAGGATTTTACAATATAAATGAATCGGAAAAAATTAATAAAAATAGAGGCAAGGATTGACTCAGCCCCTCCTCGGCAACAATCCTTACACCAACAAAAACTATGCAATCTGACCAAAACCTCATCCATAAATCCATCCTTTTGGCATTTGAGTCCTATGACTCCGTGGAGGCCACCAAACTCTTTATTGAAAATCAGTCGCGTGGTTTTATTTCACGCGTCCGATTTAAGGATTTTACAATATAAATGAATCGGAAAAAATTAATAAAAATAGAGGCAAGGATTGACTCAGCCCGCTCCTATAAATGAATCGGAAAAAATTAATAAAAAAGAGGCAAGGATTGACTAAGCCCCTCCTCGGCTACAATCCTTACACCAACAAAAACTATGCAATCTGACCAAAACCTCATCAATAAATCCATCCTTTTGGCATTTGAGTCCTATGACTCAGTGGAGGCCACCAAACTCTTTATTGAAAATCAGTCGCGTGGTTTTATTTCACGCGTCCGATTTAAGGATTTTACAATATAAATGAATCGGAAAAAATTAAAATAAAACGAGGCAAGGATTGACTCAGCTCCTCCTCGCCTACAATCCTTACACCAACAAAAACTATGCAATCTGAACAAAACCCCATCCATAAATCTATCCTTTTGGCATTTGAGTCCTATGACTCCGTGGAGGCCACCAAACTCTTTATTTAAAATCAGTCACGTGGTTTTATTTCACGCGTCCGATTTAAGGATTTTACAATATAAATGAATCGGAAAAAATTAAAAAAAATAGAGGCAAGGATTGACTCAGCCCGTCCTCGGCAACAATCCTTACACCAACAAAAACTATGCAATCTGACCAAAACCTCATCAATAAATCCATCCTTTTGGCATTTGAGTCCTATGCCTCCGTGGAGGCCACCAAACTCTTTATTGAAAATCAGTCGAGTGGTTTTATTTCACGCGTCCGATTTAAGGATTTTATAATATAAATGAATCGGAAAAAATTAAAAAAAAGAGGCAAGGATTGACTCAGCCCCTCCTCGGCAACAATCCTTACACCAACAAAAACTATGCAATCTGACCAAAACCCCATCCATAAATCTATCCTTTTGGCATTTGAGTCCTATGACTCCGTGGAGGCCACCAAACTCTTTATATAAAATCAGTCGCGTGGTTTTATTTCACGCGTCCGATTTAAGGATTTTACAATATAAATGAATCGGAAAAAATTAATAAAAATAGAGGCAAGGATTGACTCAGCCCGTCCTCGGCAACAATCCTTACACCAACAAAAACTATGCAATCTGACCAAAACCCCATCCATAAATCTATCCTTTTGGCATTTGAGTCCTATGACTCCGTGGAGGCCACCAAACTCTTTATGAAAATCAGTCGAGTGGTTTTATTCTCACGCGCCGTGGAGGCCACCAAACTCTTTATTTAAAATCAGTCACGTGGTTTTATTTCACGCGTCCGATTTAAGGATTTTACAATATAAATGAATCGGAAAAAATTAAAAAAAATAGAGGCAAGGATTGACTCAGCCCCTCCTCGGCAACAATCCTTACACCAACAAAAACTATGCAATCTGACCAAAACCTCATCAATAAATCCATCCTTTTGGCATTTGAGTCCTATGACTCCGTGGAGGCCACCAAACTCTTTATTGAAAATCAGTCGAGTGGTTTTATTTCACGCGTCCGATTTAAGGATTTTATAATATAAATGAATCGGAAAAAATTAATAAAAATAGAGGCAAGGATTGACTCAGCCCCTCCTCGGCTACAATCCTTACACCAACAAAAACTATGCAATCTGACCAAAACCCCATCCATAAATCTATCCTTTTGGCATTTGAGTTCTATGACTCAGTGGAGGCCACCAAACTCTTTATTGAAAATCAGTCGCGTGGTTTTATTTCACGCGTCCGATTTAAGGATTTTACAATATAAATGAATCGGAAAAAATTAATAAAAATAGAGGCAAGGATTGACTCAGCCCTTCCTCGGCTACAATCCTTACACCAACAAAAACTATGCAATCTGAACAAAACCCCATCCATAAATCCATCCTTTTGGCATTTGAGTTCTATGACTCCGTGGAGGCCACCAAACTCTTTATTTAAAATCAGTCGACGTGGTTTTATTTCACGCGTCCGATTTAAGGATTTTACAATATAAATGAATCGGAAAAAATTAAAAAAAATAGAGGCAAGGATTGACTCAGCCCCTCCTCGGCAACAATCCTTACACCAACAAAAACTATGCAATCTGACCAAAACCCCATCCATAAATCCATCCTTTTGGCATTTGAGTCCTATGACTCCGTGGAGGCCACCAAACTCTTTATTGAAAATCAGTCGAGGGCCGCGTCCGGGTTTTATTTGCGGAGGGCGGGCGCCCTCCTCGGCACTCCTTACACCCCGCCGACCCCCCTCCTTCTACCGGCATGAGTCTATGACTCGGGAGGCCACCAAACTCTATTGAAAATCAGTCGCGTGGTTTTATTCACGCGTCCGTTAAGAATTTTATAAATAAAGAATCGGAAAATAATTGAGGCAAGGAGACCGCCCCTCCTCGGCACAATCCTTCCCCCTTGCATCTGCCACCTCCTATCCCCGGCAGGCTGCCAGTGGAGGCAACCAAACTCTTTATAGAAAATCAGTCGAGTGGTTTTATTTCACGCGTCCGATTTAAGGATTTTACAATATAAATGAATCGGAAAAAATTAATAAAAATAGAGGCAAGGATTGACTCACCCCTCCTCGGCTATAATCCTTACACCAACAAAAACTATGCAATCTGAACAAAACCCCATCCATAAATCCATCCTTTTGGCATTTGAGTTCTATGACTCCGTGGAGGCCACCAAACTCTTTATTTAAAATCAGTCACGTGGTTTTATTTCACGCGTCCGATTTAAGGATTTTACAATATAAATGAATCGGAAAAAATTAAAAAAAATAGAGGCAAGGATTGACTCAGCCCCTCCTCGGCAACAATCCTTACACCAACAAAAACTATGCAATCTGACCAAAACCCCATCCATAAATCCATCCTTTTGGCATTTGAGTCCTATGACTCCGTGGATGCCACCAAACTCTTTATTGAAAATCAGTCGAGTGGTTTTATTTCACGCGTCCGATTTAAGGATTTTACAATATAAATGAATCGGAAAAAATTAATAAAAATAGAGGCAAGGATTGACTCAGCCCTTCCTCGGCTACAATCCTTACACCAACAAAAACTATGCAATCTGACCAAAACCCCATCCATAAATCTATCCTTTTGGCATTTGAGTTCTATGACTCCGTGGAGGCCACCAAACTCTTTATTGAAAATCAGTCGCGTGGTTTTATTTCACGCGTCCGATTTAAGAATTTTATAATATAAATGAATCGGAATAAATTAATAAAAATAGAGGCAAGGATTGACTCAGCCCCTCCTCGGCCTCCCCCCCGCCGCCCCTCACACCTCCGGCAGAGTCGCTCGTGGAGGCACCAACCAAGAAACGTCAGTGGCACGCGCCGATGGCTGACGGGGCAAGGAGACCGCTCCCCCGCCACTCCACACCCCTAGCAATCGCCCCTCATCCCTCCTTTGGCATTTGAGTTCTATGACTCAGTGGAGGCCACCAAACTCTTTATTGAAAATCAGTCGCGTGGTTTTATTTCACGCGTCCGATTTAAGGATTTTATAATATAAATGAATCGGAATAAATTAATAAAAATAGAGGCAAGGATTGACTCAGCCCCTCCTCGGCTATAATCCTTACACCAACAAAAACTATGCAATCTGACCAAAACCTCATCCATAAATCCATCCTTTTGGCATTTGAGTCCTATGACTCCGTGGAGGCCACCAAACTCTTTATTGAAAATCAGTCACGTGGTTTTATTTCACGCGTCCGATTTAAGGATTTTACAATATAAATGAATCGGAAAAAATTAATAAAAATAGAGGCAAGGATTGACGCAGCCCCTCCTCGGCAACAATCCTTACACCAACAAAAACTATGCAATCTGACCAAAACCTCATCCATAAATCCATCCTTTTGGCCTTTGAGTCCGTATGACTCCGTGGAGGCAACCAAACTCTTTATAGAAAATCAGTCGAGTGGTTTTATTTCATGCGTCCGATTTAAGGATTTTACAATATAAATGAATCGGAAAAAATTAATAAAAATAGAGGCAAGGATTGACTCAGCCCGTCCTCGGCTACAATCCTTACACCAACAAAAACTATGCAATCTGACCAAAACCGCATATATAAATCCATCCTTTTCGAATTTGAATCCGTATGATTTCGTGGACGCTAGCAAACTGTTTATTGAAAATCAGAAGTCTGCAAAGATCAAAATTAAAGCACGTGGAGGTGTTACAAGAAAACATGTTTCAGATAAAAATCAATATGTAGCTCGTATGACGCGGAGTGTACGCAATTGTACCAGCTTAAAATCGAAAGCCCCGTTAGCAAATGCATTCCAAACAATTATAGACATTACCAAGAAAGAATCGCTTTTAATGGATGTCAGGATGTGGAAGCATCTGCAATTTCTTGTTTTGATGGTTATGACGATATTTTTAGGGCTTGAAGAAGGTTTTAAGAATTTAAAACGATATCTCTATAGAAGTATATACAACCTATGTATGGAACCTCCACTCCCAAACCAAATATTCCATGCTGTATAGTTCCAGCACAATTGACATCTGGTGTCCTAAAAGTGGGTGTAACAAGGGGACTTGTTATCAATTAGAAATGTTTCATTTTCAATGCAAAAAATCTCTTACAGAATTGTATTGTATTATCTTTATCTTGACTTTTCAATGTATCGTTATGTATGAAATGAAGTGTTAAGGTTAAAATACAATAGATATTGGTGTTCCATTTAATAAGAAATAAATATTTTATAAAAACGATTATTGAATTTGTTTCAATTGCTTGTAATACACAATTTGCAATCTGCATGATCAGAAAATGAACATTTACACTCATCCTTGTCTACTGGTTGCTTCTTTACAGCCTCCATTTCCCTCGTTATTTCCAACTGCTCATCCAGTGTTATCTCTACCTCTGGGGCATTCATTTTTGGTCGTCCTATTAACTTCGGCTTATCAGTTTTTAAAATTTTTCCACACAGCCATTGAAATGGTAAATCAATATTAAAATTTGACCGTGTTGATATAGTGAAAGTTCGTAATTTTCTCGACTTTGAAATCTTAATGATCCCATGTTCACTTTTCGGTCTATCAATTCTAAATCAATTTTGTTTCCACATACCGCAATAGGTAAGTTATTTCCACAGATGCTTTTAATGTCTTGCTGCCATTTACATACATTTTTACAAGACTCATAGGTGGCCACATCGAACATAATGATGGCACAATGTGCAAAGATATAATATCCATCACGTAGTGCAGCAAATTCTTCCATTCCAGCTGTATCCCAAATTTCGAATTTGACCGACCCACGATTGGTATGAAATTCAATAGAATAAACCGAGGCGCCTATTGTTGGTAGGTGCGTCTGTTGGAATTCTCCCGTCAAATGGCGTTTTATAAAAGTTGTTTTGCCAGTCCTACTGTCACCGACCAAAAGGCATTTAGTAGGCGTTTTGGGTTTAATGAAATTATTCATTTATTTTTGTATTCCATAAAAAAAAAAATTTAATATAAATATAAAATATGAGTATTTTACAAATGGGTATTGCTTTAAATTTATAAGATTATGATATATAAATCAATGTATGTTTTTGTTTTTTTTTTTTTTTTTTTTTGATATAATGGAGAATAGCCGATATAATCGTTTTCGCTGGTCTTGGCAAAATTTTCGGTCAGATGAGATAGATTTACGTAAATCCGTGACTTACATATAACATAAGAAATTAAATTCCGGGGACTGCACTATGTGCATAGGTTATTTGGAATTTAACTAATGAATCTGAATTTCCAGTAATTTGCATTCCAGATTGGCTACACTATGTGCATTTAATTCCTGGGATATTACAAATTACTGGCAGGGAATTAGAGAAGGATGCCAGAGCATGTTGTGCTTCCTTCAGCATTCAATTTCAGACTGAATCATATCAACTAATATTTCACCTGTTCAGCCACGCATTGATAAACAATATTAGCATTGACTGCGCTGCCGAGGTACCACTTATTGTAAAACGCAACTGCAGTTATGCTTATCTTCAAACGCTACTGCGGTACCGCTTGTTGTCAATGCTGCGCAGTACCGATACCCAGGTGCGGAGAAGTGGATCTTAACTTATATAACTAACTCACTGAGTAACTGTGATAGTCATATCAAATCATAGGGATAGTAGAATCAACACCAGGTTAATGCCCCACACTACCAATGTCATCACTAAATCATTCGTTAGCACCACCACACCCTCACTGCAAGCATCAACCTTTCAATTTACGTCAGTGAAAATAATAATAATTATAATAATACTCAGTGTTTTAGAGCATATAGAATAATAATATAAGAACATTAATTTGAATTTGGGTTTGTATGGGAGGTACCCCTCCAAGTGGTCCGATTCGGCTGATTCCGACAAATGTGCAGCACATGGTAAAAAGAAACCCGTGTGCAGGTCTCTAGCTTTCAATTTAGATTTTAAGCCATACAAATCGACCATAATGGGATAGCGGAAATGTATATGATTTAACTCATATGATATGATCTGCAATTCCTGAAGTAATCTGTCAATTTCTATTTTGGATTTTATATCATTTCTATGCAACGATATCCTATAGAATGAATTAATATTGCAGACCCCTGGAAGGAAGTTCAACTGTACTTAGCAATGAAGTGATAGGTTAAAGGGAATGCTGGATAATGACCAACGGTTTTTATTGTTTACGAAATTTGTCGATCCCGCTACTTGCACTTAAAAGCTAGCAGTAAAGTGTAAGGGAAAGAGCATTAACGAAATATTAAATGATAGTTGTTAGTGTGTAAGTGCTTTGTTTGTTCGTTTTGTTGTTGGCTGTTTCATTATCAATTGTCTTATGCTTGTTCTATCCCATTTTCTTTTAATTTTGTAGCTGCTGGTATGTACTTTGTTTGCGAATTAGATTAAGGCAAAAAAAAATAGAACCAAAAATAAAAAATCATGACTGACGATTGACGAAAAATTAGAAGCAACTTAAAAAAAAAAAAAATAAAGACAAAAATTGGCATAGCGACATATATCCGACGACATATCTCCGCCCAGTACATTTTACCGGCGGAGTTATGTCGCTTTTTTTCTGGCGGAATTATGTCGTTTTAAAACGATATAGCTCCGCGCGGAGATATGTCAACTCAAATTAAATATAAAAGTATTAGTTTAGTTTAATTTAATATTGAAATGTTAAATACAAGAAATTGTCGATTCAGGAAACCAGGCGCACAGAATATCAGAAACATCATAACAATACAAAAAAATCAAAAGACAGACTGAAATCGCATGAGTGCGTGCGATGGAAATATCAATACAAATATTGGTCGTTACAGTTGAAACGTTATTACGTTGAAATTTTAAAAAAAATTACATATTTGAATATTTAGTTGTCTTCAACTCAAAACAAATAATCTAAAGCATAATTCCATAATTTTTATGAGATTAATTCTTTATTAAGAAGATGAAATGAACACCTTATTTGTGTGTTTTATGAATTGCAAACAAAATTCGAGTCGTTCATGAAAGCGACCCTATAATTTTTTGAGTTTATAAGGTTTTTGAGTTTGCGTGAACACCCACAATATAAATTTATATGACGTTTAAAAACGATATAATTCTGCGCGGATATATGTCGTTTCTAAGGCGGCGGAGATATGTCGTTTTTATGTTCTTTATGTTTTATCTTTCAGAAATTGGCCACGTTACTTCTGGGGCTCATCAAGATAGTCATCTTGGACCACTTCTTTTTAATCTGTCTATTAATAATCTGCCTCTCTCATCCCATCCCATCTCACATTCTCGCGTGCTCCTGTACGCTGATGATGTGAATTTGTGCCTTTCATTTAATAATGGTGCCTCTCATCTTAGACTTCAAGAGGATCTTAATTCATTGTATTATTGGTGCTTAACAGATTATTTATTTTTAAATATTTCTAAATGTAAGTTCATGACGTCCAACTCGAGCGTGTATCTACGTTTAATGATCTTGGTGTCCTATTTAATCCTAAGCTGTGTTTTAACCTGCAGCACATTTCTTCTGTTGTAAATAGGGCGTAGTGTGGTTTCGGTTTCATTAAACGTTGGTCAATTGCATTTAATGACCCTTATACCAAAAAGATTCTTTTTGTATCTCTTGTGCATCCACTTCCATTTGTTCCCCGCAATATATAAAAAATCAAAATCGAATTGAATCTGTACAGAAACAATTCCTTCTGTTTGCTCTCCGTAGCCTAATCTGGAATCACAATTCCCGTTTGGCATCTTCCTTTATATGCTTGTTCTTGTCAGTCTTCCATCTTTGACGCATCGCAGGATAGCTCTAGGGATTAACTTTCTTCATAAGCTCTTAATCGGAGATTTGGACTTTCCTGAGGTATGAAATCAGTTAATCTATCCCTAGTCGTCCTTTTAGATAGATGCACTACTAACTATGCCCTACACCATCCTTTTCGAGTTTTATGCACGTTTTATAACAAGTTATATCACTTTCTCTCGCCTGAGATCTCGCCCTCTACGCTTTCCAGCATCGTCCTTCGCTGCCTAAGGGATGATGAAAGAGAGAGAGAGAGAGGCATAGAGTTATAAAATCAGGTAAATATGCTATGCAAAAAAAAAAATGGGAATTCTTGGTAATATAATAATAATATCTAATGAATATCCTACATTAATTACACTCTGTTGAAATGTACTTCGCACTCAACAGCACTCATCAGACTATAAATAACAGCTCACGCCGCACAAGAGATCATTCAAAATTAAATCATTCGAGTGAACAGAACACAACTGCAAACCGAAAGTCCAAGTTCAAACTAAGAAAATGGATATCAATACTTCATCATCGTCACCATCACCATCATCATCACCATCATCATCATCGGCATCACTTCCGGAACTGATCATAAGAAGAGAAATTAAAGAAATACGCCAAATTCTATCGACGATTGAGCTACCGCCAAGATTATCGCGTAAATTGAAGCGCATGTTGAGCCGCTTGGTCAACAAACATCGAGCGCTCAGCTCAGACCGTCCTAAGCCACGTTACTCGTCAGATTTCGAAGAAATGATGCTATCAACCACTGATTACGAACCAACATTCGAAATGGACGCACCACCATCATCACCACCATCATCATCATCGGCATCACTTTCGGAACTGAGCATAAGAAGAGAAATTAAAGAAATACGCCAAATTCTATCGGCGATTGAGCTACCGCCAAGATTATCGCGTAAATTGAAGCGCATGTTGAGCCGCTTGGTCAACAAACATCGAGCGCTCAGCTCAGACCGTCCTAAGCCACGTTACTCGTCAGATTTCGAAGAAATGATGCTATCAACCACTGATTACGAACCAACATTCGAAATGGACGCACCACCATCATCATCACCATCATTATCATCGGCATCACCTCCGGAACTGAGCTTAAGAAGAAAAATTAAAGAAATACGCCAAATTCTATCCACGATTGAGCTACCGCCAAGATTATCGCGTAAATTGAAGCGCATGTTGAGCCGCTTGGCCAACAAACATCGAGCGCTCAGCTCAGACCGTCCTATGCCACGTTACTCGTCAGATTTCGAAGAAATGATGTTATCAACCACTGATTACGAACCAACATTCGAAATGGACGCACCACCATCATCACCATCATCATCATCGGCATCACTTCCGGAACTGAGCATAAGAAGAGAAATTAAAGAAATACGCCAAATTCTATCTACGATTGAGTTACCGCCAAGATTATTGCGTAAATTGAAGCGCAAGATAAGCCGCTTTGCCAACAAACATCGAGAGCTCAGCTCAGACCGTCCTATGCCACGTTACTCGTCAGTTTCCGAAGAAATGATCACTGATTACGAACCAACATTCGAAATGGACGCACCACCATCGTCGGCAACAAAAAAGATTCGTGAAAAACGCGATATTTCCAATCAAGAATGGAACGTATCATTCGAACATGGCAATGAGATACCTAATGACGGGTCAGACCAACTAATCCCTACCCAAACGGAAATAACACGTAGTCAGATGGATCAAGATGCTCAATTAATACAAGAAATCGAAGAAATATTTGATGATTGGATATAAACAAAAAAAAAAAAGGCCCAGAGGACAACAAATGAAGAATCATCATCATTTCCACATTTCCAAAATTTGTATTATTGTATTTTTTTCTCAATTATTGCAAATTTTGTATGAATAAACAATTAACAAAAAAAAAAAAAAAACTTAAATCTTTTTATTTTTTAGAAAAAGCAAAAGACTTGCAGTATTAAAATACCGAGATAGACAAATTATGCATAGGATAGAATAGAATAAAAAAAAAATGATGGATGCAAATCTATTTTGACTTGTCGTCATTCAGTTTTATTATATCTTTTGTCATCTAAGAGTTTTATTAAACAGAACATCATCAGAATCATCTGGACCAAGGTTTTTTCCAGGCAATAGCAATAGTTTAGCATCATTGAATTTGATTCTCAAGTTCTTCAAATTCATGAGATATGAGAAATAAACTTTATAAAACTCATTCCATCACTTACATAGTAGTACATAAATAAATGATTAAACTTTTCACATTAGATCAAATACCATTGATTTAAATTCCTGCAAAGTTAAATTAACCTTTAGAAATATTGAATAAGAACCTTCTAGATTATCTTAAGACATCATACTCATACTTTACAGATTTTCAAAGTTAAACTTTTTGGTTGTAAAAACTTTCTAAAACTCTTCATTACTTTGGCAAAAGTATGTACAATTTATTATCAAAAAGCAATCATAAAATAACATAACAAATTTCATAATTCAATTCATAAAATCGCAATCGAATTGTGAAATTTCTCATGTTTAATAACAAGATATATGTGCATATATAAGTATAAAATTAACTTACAATAAAACAAAATGTTAAACGTTGCGTAAGTGATGATGACTTAAGAGGACACAAACTAAAAAGACATAAAATACTGTAATTTTAAAAGACAAAAGCAACCATATAAAACACACGACATATACTCACTCACATATGAATGAATAAAGACAATGAAGACCCAAAGAACAAACGATAACTGACAATGAGAATTAAAATGCTGCTTTACGAAATTTAATAATCAAATTAACTAGTTTTCATTTCAAATGATTTCCAATCAGCTGAATCAATTTTAAATATATTGAATCATCAATATTAACATCAGGGTGGAGGTTTGACATCTGCAACACGATCTTATTTTATGTGGTGTGCGATGTTTCCTGCTGTGTGTTACAAACTTCACGACAAACTTATAAAATACTATTCACTCACGTAAAGAGTGTTAAAACGAGCGCAATTTACTGACAAGGGAGTGTAACCTACACAGCTACTCCTCGAACCTAAACAACGAATAAATCCCATGGGTAAACGATATTAGATACCTCCGTCGCCTTAGAAGCGACATATCTCCGCGCGGAGATATGACGTTTTAAAACGACATACCTCCGCCGCTTTAGAAACGACATATCTCCGCGCGGAGTTATACCTACCTCCGCCGTCTTAGAAACGACATATCTCCGCGCGGAGATATGACATTTAAAAACGACAGAACTCCGCGCGGAGATATGTCGTTTGTAGAGCGGCGGAGATATGTCGTCGGAGATATGTCGTGACCCCCAAAAATTTTGATAATATAGTAAATAAATAGAACAAAAGAATAGATAAGATTTATTTTTTAAATAAAATCTAAAGGTTTGTTAGTTGAAAAAAGGCTGTGCATTATTTTAAATTACCCCATTCACTGCATTCGAACCAATCGGTATGAGTGGATTTAAGTAGGGAGGAGTTAACATCCAAAATTTTGCACCTGAGTAGCGGTACCGTCTCAGCATTGAAAAACAAGTGGTACTGCAGTAGTATCCCGTTCTTTCGCTATGCGAATAACTAGGTAAAAATATTCAAATGATAATAAAAACTCGGTTAATACATACTTAAGTATATTGTGTCCGAATCAAGAATTAGGAGTAGGAGTTAGAAATAATCATTGGAGCAAATGTATGTTCAGTTATAATGTAGATTTGTCGAAAGGTCTGGCAAATGGACACATTACAGAAAATATACATAGCAGAAATGTACGAGACTGATATACCATCCATCCGTATAGACATCGGTAAAGATGATGTCCACGCTATTCAGACTAAATCTATGCAATTTCTAGGAAAATATAGTCACAGCACTACTGAGGGTCAAGCTCTTCGCTGCTGGTCTAGCATAATTGGCTTTAAGTATAGAATAAAAGTGATCTTTGTGCTTTTATTGTATATCTGTGGCAATAAGTCAAAGTAGCTTAAGTCGAAAATCTATGTTTTGAGGTATTGCCCATTTTGTGTAAAATAATTCCTGTTTGGTTTCATTTCAAAGTTTTTAATCTCAAATACATTAAAATAAAAAGATAGAACTATGTTTCTAAGCTGTAATTTCTGAAAATTCTTTAGTCGAAGTGCGCGTTTTGATGCGGTTAATAATGATAGCGTTCAAACTAAATTTTCGACTTAAGCTACTTTGACTTATTGCCACATATTATTTTTTGTCCATCGATAATTTTAACCCGCGAAGTAAAAAATGAAATTATGCCGCACGGTTCAATTTTATCTTGAGTTTTTGACCGCGGCCTTATTTTACGCCTCCATATCATAATAGTAATGAGTCACCAAAAATTGATAAAAATGAAATAATAATTATTCCACCGAAGCCAAATCCATAAATCCATCCCTTTGGCCTTTGTCCCCGTATGACTTCGTGGAGGCTACCAAACTGTTCATTGAAAATCGGAAGTAAAGAATCATAATTGAAACTCGGATCGATTCAGATATGTATATACTGGAAAACATTTCCGCTATTGGTAACTTTACACCAGTAACAGAACCATGATCATCGCAAGAGATAGTCGTACAATTGAAGTGATGTTTGTGCTTTTTTTATTATTTTCTGTCCATCGAGTAAAACTTGTGTGTGTTGTTGTTTCTTAATCATCAATTTTCAGTCAGCATCAAACTCTTGCATCGTAGCCGTGTCTGGAGGAATTGTGTTTTCCGGGAGTTCTCCGCCTGTTGGCTTGGTGTGTTCCGGAGACCAACCATCTCCCACAGTTTGCTGAGCTAAGATAAATGTTGCTTTTTTCGGAGGTGGTGTCAGTCTTTGCCGAAGGCAGGCATTTTTGAAAGGTGACGGACGATTGGCAATTGGTTCATCGTCGCAAGAGATAGTCGTTCAATTGAAGTGATGTTTGTGCTTTCTTTTTATCATTTTTTGTCCATCCAGAAAACTTGTGTGTGTTGTTGATTCTTCGTCAACAATTTTCGGTCATCATCAGACCCTTGCATCGTAGCTGTGTCTGGAGGGCTTTTGTTCTCGGGTTTGGCGGGTTCCGGAGACCTGCCATCTCCCATAGTTTGGTGAGCTAACATAATTGATATTTTCTTCGGCGGTGGTGTTAGCTTTTGCCGAAGGCATGTGTTCTTTAAAGGTGATCATCGTTGCTTCTTTGGTGGTGGTGTTATCCCCTGCTGCATAGCTTGTGAGACTCTTCCAAATTTGATTTGAAGATACCACAATCGTAATGAATCACAAAAAATTAATCAAAATAGAGGCAAGAATTGATTCAAGCCCTCGTCGGCTGGTATCATTACCGTACCAAACCTCATATAATTCCACCGAAACCTCATCCATAAATCCATCCCTTTGGCTTTTGATTCCGTATGACTTCGTGGAGGCTACCAAACTGTTTATTCAAAATCAGAAGTCAGCAAAAATCAAATTTGAAGTTCGGATCGATTCAAATATACTTCCGCTGCCACCTAATTTTGAGCGTCATACAAAATATTGCGTGATCTTATTACATGAGTCCGATTTGAAGTTTCTGAAATATAAATGAATCGGAAAAAATTAATAAAAATAGATGTAAGGATTGCCTCAGCCCCTCCTCGGCTGGAATCTTTACACCAACAAAAACTATGTAAGCTGACAAAAACCACATCTATAAGTCCATCCTTTTCGTAAAATAAGTAATAAAAATAGAGGCAAGGATTGCCTCAGCCACTCCTCGGCTGGAATCTTTACACTAACAAAAACTATGTAAGCTGACCAAAACCGCATCTATAAATCCATCCTATTCCGAAAATTAATAATGAAAATAGAGGCAAGGATTGCCTCAGCCACTCCTCGGCTGGAATCTTTACACCAACAAAAACTATGTAAGTTGACCAAAACCGCATCTATAAATCCATCCTTTTCCGAATATAAATAATAGGTACAAATAGATGCAAGGATTGACTCAGCCCCTCCTCGGCTGGAATCTTTACACCAACAAAAACTATGTAAGCTGACCAAAACCGCATCTATAAATCCATCCTTTTCCGAATATAAATAATACAAATAGATGCAAGGATTGCCTCAGCCACTCCTCGGCTGGAATCTTTACACCAACAAAAACTATGTAAGCTGACCAAAACCGCATCTATAAATCCATCCTTTTCCGAATATAAATAATAGGTACAAATAGATGCAAGGATTGACTCAGCCCCTCCTCGGCTGGAATCTTTACACCAACAAAAACTATGTAAGCTGACCAAAACCGCATCTATAAATCCATCCTTTTCCGAATATAAATAATAGGTACAAATAGATGCAAGGATTGACTCAGCCCCTCCTCGGCTGGAATCTTTACACCAACAAAAACTATGTAAGCTGACCAAAACCGCATCTATAAATCCATCCTTTTCCGAATATAAATAATACAAATAGATGCAAGGATTGCCTCAGCCCCTCCTCGGCTGGAATCTTTACACCAACAAAAACTATGTAAGCTGACCAAAACCGCATCTATAAATCCATCCTTTTCCGAATATAAATAATACAAATAGATGCAAGGATTGCCTCAGCCACTCCTCGGCTGGAATCTTTACACCAACAAAAACTATGTAAGCTGACCAAAACCGCATCTATAAATCCATCCTTTTCCGAATATAAATAATAGGTACAAATAGATGCAAGGATTGACTCAGCCCCTCCTCGGCTGGAATCTTTACACCAACAAAAACTATGTAAGCTGACCAAAACCGCATCTATAAATCCATCCTTTTCCGAATATAAATAATAGGTACAAATAGATGCAAGGATTGACTCAGCCCCTCCTCGGCTGGAATCTTTACACCAACAAAAACTATGTAAGCTGACCAAAACCGCATCTATAAATCCATCCTTTTCCGAATATAAATAATACAAATAGATGCAAGGATTGCCTCAGCCACTCCTCGGCTGGAATCTTTACACCAACAAAAACTATGTAAGCGGACCAAAACCGCATCTATAAATCCATCCTTTTCGAAATTAAATAATAATAATAGAGGCAAGGATTCCCTCATCCACTCCTCGGCTGGAATCTTTACACCAACAAAAACTATGTAAGCTGACCAAAACCGCATCCATAAATCCATCCGTTTCGGAAAATACATAATAAAAATAGAGGCAAGGATTGTCTCAGCCACTCCTCGGCTGGGATCTTTACACCAACAAAAACTATGTAAGCTGACCAAAACCGCATCCATAAATCCATCCGTTTCGGAAAATACATAATAAAAATAGAGGCAAGGATTGTCTCAGCCACTCCTCGGCTGGGATCTTTACACCAACAAAAACTATGTAAGCTGACCAAAACCGCATTCATAAATCCATCCTCTTCGAAAAATAAATAAAAAAAATAGAGGCAAGGATTGCCTCAGCCACTCCTCGGCTGGAATCTTTACACCAACAAAAACTATGTAAGCTGACCAAAATCCATCCTTTTCCGAAAATAAATAATAGGTACAAATAGATGCAAGGATTGACTCAGCCCCTCCTCGGCTGGAATCTTTACACCAACAAAAACTATGTAAGCTGACCAAAACCGCATCTATAAATCCATCCTTTTCCGAAAATAAATAATACAAATAGAGGCAAGGATTGACTCAGCCACTCCTCGGCTGGAATCTTTACACCAACAAAAACTATGTAAGCTGACCAAAACCGCATCCATAAATCCATCCGTTTCGGAAAATACATAATAAAAATAGAGGCAAGGATTGTCTCAGCCACTCCTCGGCTGGGATCTTTACACCAACAAAAACTATGTAAGCTGACCAAAACCGCATCTATAAATCCATCCTTTTCCGAATATAAATAAAACAAATAGATGCAAGGATTGCCTCAGCCACTCCTCGGCTGGAATCTTTACACCAACAAAAACTATGTAAGCTGACCAAAACCGCATTCATAAATCCATCCTCTTCGAAAAATAAATAATAAAAATAGAGGCAAGGATTGCCTTAGCCACTCCTCGGCTGGAATCTTTACACCAACAAAAACTATGTAAGCTGACCAAAACCGCATCTATAAATCCATCCTTTTCCGAATATAAATAATACAAATAGATGCAAGGATTGCCTCAGCCACTCCTCGGCTGGAATCTTTACACCAACAAAAACTATGTAAGCGGACCAAAACCGCATCTATAAATCCATCCTTTTCGAAATTAAATAATACAAATAGATGCAAGGATTGCCTCAGCCACTCCTCGGCTGGAATCTTTACACCAACAAAAACTATGTAAGCTGACCAAAACCGCATCTATAAATCCATCCTTTTCCGAATATAAATAATAGGTACAAATAGATGCAAGGATTGACTCAGCCCCTCCTCGGCTGGAATCTTTACACCAACAAAAACTATGTAAGCTGACCAAAACCGCATTCATAAATCCATCCTTTTCGAAAAATAAATAATAAAAATAGAGGCAAGGATTGTCTCAGCCACTCCTCGGCTGGAATCTTTACACCAACAAAAACTATGTAAGCTGACCAAAATCCATCCTTTTCCGAAAATAAATAATAGGTACAAATAGATGCAAGGATTGACTCAGCCCCTCCTCGGCTGGAATCTTTACACCAACAAAAACTATGTAAGCTGACCAAAACCGCATCTATAAATCCATCCTTTTCCGAAAATAAATAATACAAATAGAGGCAAGGATTGACTCAGCCACTCCTCGGCTGGAATCTTTACACCAACAAAAACTATGTAAGCTGATCAAAACCGCATCTATAAATCCATCCTTTTCCGAAAATAAATAGTACAAATAGAGGCAAGGATTGTCTCAGCCACTCCTCGGCTGGAATCTTTACACCAACAAAAACTATGTAAGCTGACCAAAACCGCATTGTTGAATCCATCCTTTTCCGAAATTAAATAATAAAAAAAGAGGCAAGGATTGCCTCAGCCACTCCTCGGCTGGAATCTTTACACCAACAAAAACTATGTAAGCTGATCAAAACCGCATCTATAAATCCATCCTTTTCCGAAAATAAATAGTACAAATAGAGGCAAGGATTGTCTCAGCCACTCCTCGGCTGGAATCTTTACACCAACAAAAACTATGTAAGCTGACCAAAACCGCATCTATAAATCCATCCTTTTCCGAAAATTAATAATAAAAATTGAGGCAAGGATTGCCTCAGCCACTCCTCAGCTGTAATCTTTACACCAACAAAAACTATGTAAGCTGACCAAAACCGCATCTATAAATCCATCCTTTTCGAAATTAAATAATAATAATAGAGGCAAGGATTCCCTCCGCCACTCCTCGGCTGGAATCTTTACACCAACAAAAACTATGTAAGCTGACCAAAACCGCATCTATAAATCCATCCTTTTCGAAATTAAATAATAATAATAGAGGCAAGGATTCCCTCCGCCACTCCTCGGCTGGAATCTTTACACCAACAAAAACTATGTAAGCTGACCAAAACCGCATCTATAAATCCATCCTTTTCCGAATATAAATAATAGGTACAAATAGATGCAAGGATTGACTCAGCCCCTCCTCGGCTGGAATCTTTACACCAACAAAAACTATGTAAGCTGACCAAAATCCATCCTTCTCCGAAAATAAATAATATAAATAGAGGCAAGGATTGCCTCAGCCACTCCTCGGCTGGAATCTTTACACCAACAAAAACTATGTAAGTTGACCAAAACCGCATCTATAAATCCATCCTTTTCGAATATAAATAATAAAAATAGAGGTAAGGATTGACAGCCCCTGCTCGGCTGGAACCTTTACACCAACAAAAACTATGTAAGCTGACCATAATTTTTTTATATTTAGAGGTCACACAAAAATCTATTCTCCAAAGGATGAGGAGTGATTGCATCTGAAATCATGTGTTTGCTGCGTCGCGCATGCCAACACAACGCCACCACAATAGCAAAATGAGGTGTTATTGCCCCCACTGACAACACCGTCTCCGTCTCCGTCCCCATCACCACCATCATTCCCATCACACCCATATCGATTGCCATTACCTTTATGCCTACCACCACCAATATCTAGAAAGTCACTACTACCTTCAATTTAATCACTAACATCTGAAACTCCACCAGCACAATCGTCCTAGCCAATGCCATCAGAAGAAAAAATACCAATCCAGGTTACACATTCCATATAAATAAAATCGGGAAATACTGAGAGAAATTTTTAAATTCTTGACCCTGCTGACGATGTGCTCATAGTTTTTTTTTTCTTTTGGCAGTGAAGTGACGAATTGATTCAACTGTTTTATATACATTACGTTGTAGGACTCTGGCAGCGCTAACATTACTATAACAAATACCGTTAGATTTTAATTGTAACAGTATTCACAATCACAATGAGACACAACAATTAGTGGATGGCGGAAAGTTACATATGTTTCAACACATATGATAGGATATGCAATTTCTAAAGTAATCTGTCAATTTCTAGTCTGGATTTTATTATTTTTCGTCTGCTGGAATTTTTCCCAATTAAAGGGTATAGTTGAAGAGTGAATTTACTTAAGAGAATGAGAGCCTTTTTTCTGCCGCTCTTTACAATTACTGGCAACATAAACATAATTGTAGTCATTATCGATATAAAATTTACCAGGTGATGAATTAGTGGCTTTAGAACATATTTGCATTAAAAAGTCAATTTCGTAAAACAATGCACATACTATCATATCATGCAAATGGGTAGATAACATCCAAAAATAATCCTTAACAGTCATATAATGAAACGATTGAGAAGCTACTTTAACGTTATAATGGATTTCTGGTTTGAATCAAGTAAAATCGGTACCAAAACTTATCATTTCTATGCAACAAATTTTCTTTATAATGAATAAGTATTCAGTCGAACTGAAATTTCATATTCATTAATCATTTAAATTTCATGATCCTACGGTTACCAGGAGGGGTACCCCCATACAAACCCAAATTAAATGACAAACTTAATGAGTAAAAGTACAATAAAAGTGTCACTCAAACTGTGTTCCTTGTTCATATTCAAAATGTGTTCTTTGTTGATACTGAAACAGATGCAACCCGTAGGAGCATGAAGAGTATTACATCTTAGGCATAGCCAATGATAACCTTCTTTCTGTTTTTTTTTTATCGCTTTGCGTATATTTTTATGTTATTGCTTTATGTTTTTTGTTGTTGCTTTACTTTTTGTTAATAATTATCATCATCATGTTTATTTGTTGATTATAATCATCATTTTTATTTGTTGATCATAATCATCATCATGTTTCCAAAACTTAATTATTTCATCATACTCTTCACGGGAGTGAATAGTATTATAAGTTTGCCATGAAGTTTGTAACATACAGTAGGAGACATCGGAGACCCCATAAAGAATATATATTCTTGATCAGCTCGACAAGGCGAGTTGATTTTGGCCATATATCGTAATATTTACATGTAACATTTTCGAGATGAATTTACAGATCAAAAACCCAAAGGTTGGTGATGCTTCTCTAGTAAAAGTAACAGTTTATGGTATCTTCAAATTCATGCTCGGGTGTGGATAAATATGCATCTTAGCACAGGGTTACCAAAAATAAAGCTTTGTATGTTACGATCTCTAATGAAATATTCTAAAAACATCGTTAAGACTATATCTGAACACTCAACATTGCTCGTTGCCAGACTTCATGATCAGTGAGTTTAATTTATCTCATATCAAAACTATCCCAGCTACGTTAGGCAATACCTGTATTGTTCAACTTTTACAAGAAATCTCGATGACAATTGTTTTGCAACTACAACACCAAACTGTATACCCATTTTTCTTATCATCAATTTTTTAGGTTTACCCCTGGTATCAAAAAAATAGACGTATCCACGTCAAAAACACTACTTATTTCGGCCGGCTTCTTTCGATTTGTTCTGATTTATTCAACATACACGTAGAGTCTTGCACGAATGCAATCGAAAGCAAATATTTCGCCATCAAAACTTTTTGATTGATCACACAATCGAGCCAGGACTTTTCCCCGCACACGTTGTGAGAGTTCACAAGAAAATGAAATTGTACAATCGATCGCATAATGTGTGCGCCGCATTACAGAATCAATGATCAGCTCTCTCACCCAACAACAAATTGTGTGTAATCTTAGCACACAACAACAACAATAGAATACACAAATGATACAATAAAACAAGGAAGCGACATTTTGGCCTGTTACGCTCTCAAAATTGCTCGTTTCGAATTTTATTGTTTTATTGTATCATGATTTACACAATTTGTGTGTCGGCATCGATGCCTTGATAATTCAGTATGTAAATCGCTTATACTGAGGGCTGCCAATTTTGTGCATTTATGATGAGTTAGCAAGTCTGCACAGTTGTATGGTAAAAGTGAGCAAAGAAATGGCAGAGGTAAGTTGCAAAGTGATATTTTTAAGATTTTAATTTGAATAAAAATTGATTTATAGCAAAAAGAAGTAGAAGTAGAAGAAGCAGAAGAAGAAGAAGTAAAGCCACAGAAACGTACTAACCCGATGTGGCGATGGAGTGAAGGCGCCACATGGGATTTAATCATCAAAGTGCTGGACCAGGTGAAGGATGAGCCAGAGTTTTTCGAAGTAAGTTTGTTGTGAAATGTACATTAAATTATTTAATATAAGTATGTTGCTTTCCTTTGTTTATGGTAGAAACCGACTGCGAAGCGATTTTACGAGAAATTGGCGAAAGGTTGCCCTCATTTGGAAGCAATACCTTGGGTGCGATTGAGGGAAAAAATGCGTTATGTCAAAATTAAGTACATGAAGGCAACTAAATGGAAACACCAAAAGAGTGCGGCTAGTGTTGCTGGTAAGTATTGAAAATGCATTATTTCTTTCTCTTTACCAAAACTATAATTCTTCAGATTATATGTCAAAAAAGTGTCCTTACTACGACAAGCTTCACCACATATTTGGGAAGCAGAATAGCATTAAATACGAGAAAGTTGATGTTCCATTGCGAGTCTCGTCCCCGCAGGATGGGTCGGAGTTTTCATTTGGCACCGACCACAGCTTGAGCTTATCGTGCGGAGACGCCAACCAAACTGTGGAAGAATTGCCTGTAACAGGGGCTAGTTTCACAAATATCAACTATAATCCAGAGTGGTGCAAGGAGCAACAAAAATTGCACCATGACCAACTAGAATTGGAGCGGCAAAAATTTGAATGGCAGAAGGAGAAGGAGATGCTAGAGCTCAAACTTAAAGAAAAGAAAGAGCTGCAGGAGTTAGATAACCAACTCAAAATTAGGAAAATGGAATTGGAGCAAAGTGAACGGTTGAAAAAATTTGAGCTCGAATTAAAATATAAGACAAATAATAGAAGAAGATAAGTGTAATTAAAATAAGTGAATATGTACTATTTTATGTATTATGTATTAATATTATGAGATCTCGAATTAAAATATATATGAAAAAATTAAATAAAATAAGTAAATATTGTGTTTTTGTATTTAAATAAAATGATGGTGGGCATTTAAGTTGCAATCCGTGGACCGCAAGTCACTACGTCATCCTTAATGATTTCATTAATCACCATAAAGTTACCCTTGCTAACACAAACCATATGCCGGAATCTTGTTTTATCCAAGTTGCCTAAAATGCCCGATTTCATCACTGAGTGTAGTGCATGTGAAGCAATATACCGGCAAGCCAAAGCAGCCGCTATTGTAAGTGTAGCATCATCTAGGATTTCATCTTTCAATTGTTTCTTCGGAATAATGATAAATAATGAATGAATGAAGAGATATATTTTCTTATATTACAACTCACCATCGTTGTCACCAAAAATTGACAAGAATAATAAATTGTTTATGACATTTTCTGTTTTTTCGTTTGTTTTCGGTATTTTGAATTATTTATTTACATTTGTGAATACGAAAACAGCTGATTCACACTGAATAGACCAGGGATGGCGAACCAATGAGAAGCGTTACTGCGTGCCTGCCTGGTGGCACTCGATAAAATATTGTAATTCGAAAATGCCAATAATTATGAAACTTCGTTTTCTTCTAATTGAGAATTTTCTATTTTATCATTCATCAATCAAAGAATATTTAGCAAGATGTTGTCAGTTCAAAGAATTATCGGGAACATTCAAATTTATTGTGTGTTCTGATATGATTTCAGTGGATAAATTAAACTTGTCTTGGATGGAGATTGAAGAAATTGAAATTGACTTCCAGTCTAGTTCAAAATAGGTTTAAAAATGTGCTACCTTATGGATCCCGCTAAACGATAGCTAAACTATACACACAGAAGGAATTTGCCCTTTATTATGTTGACCCGTTCACAGCAAAGGTTTAAAAATGTTGTCACAGAATGGAAAAGCACATTTTAGTATACTTTTTCACGCAATGTTCAACACTAAATGCGTTTTTTTTCAACGTTTATTAAACTAACATTTCCGTGACATCACAGCACGTACCTTGTTTTCTTGTGTCATGGAAAATCACCAACTCTATTTTAGGTTGACCATTACAGAACACCGAGTTCTGGCTGAACTCGAGTTCTCAGCTACAATAACAACTATAAATTTCGTTCATTTTCCCTCTGGTTGTTGTAAGTTGAACTCGAGCTCTCTGTGAGAATGCAGTATAACATGAATTTTTTACACAATATCGTGTTTTTTGAGTTACGACAGTTTTGAAGTAAATGAGCGATATAAAGAAAAGTGATCTTCTTCTTGCAATTTTGTCATTCACTTTGAATGAATAAATGTTATTTGCATTTTTCGGTTGTTCACTATCAAAGTTCTTCACTTGACCCTTTTTGCCGGTTTGCGCAATTACTCTCCAGTTTAGTACTAACTTAACAACAAGATGTCGGCAACCGAAGGCAAAGTAAGTCTTAATTATTTTTATTACACGGCGGAGAGATTGTTATAAAAGTTTATCGATAATTTATATTGTATTTTAGGTTATAACTTGCAAAGCAGCTGTTGCTTGGGAAGCAAAGAAACCACTTGCCTTGGAAACTATTGAAGTCGCACCACCCAAAGCACATGAAGTTCGCATTAAGATCACTGCAACTGGTGTTTGTCATACAGATGCGTATACATTAGGCGGCCTCGATCCAGAAGGTGTGTTTCCAGTGATTTTGGGCCATGAAGGTGGTGGTATTGTCGAAAGTGTTGGTGAGGGCGTGACCAGTTTCAAGGTCGGTGATCATGTCATACCCCTCTATATACCTCAGTGTAATGAATGTAAATTCTGTAAGAGTGGCAAAACAAATTTATGCCAAAAGATACGTGTTACTCAGGGTAAAGGTGTAATGCCTGATGGTTCATCACGTTTTACTTGCAAAGGGCAAAAAGTGTTCCATTTTATGGGCACATCAACATTCTCAGAGTATACTGTGGTTGCAGATATTTCATTGTGTAAAGTTGACGAGAAGGCACCTCTGGATAAGGTTTGCCTATTGGGCTGTGGCATTTCGACAGGATATGGTGCTGCCCTGAATACAGCAAAGGTATGTTTTTAATTTATTTTTTTGTGCTTATTGCTTATCAAATAAACTTTTATAGGTTGAAGCTGGCAGCACATGTGCTATATGGGGCCTTGGAGCTGTTGGTTTAGCCGTTGGCATGGGTTGCAAGAAGGCAGGAGCCTCTAAAGTCTACGGCATTGATATTAATCCTGCCAAATTTGAACTTGCTAAGAAATTCGGTTTCACTGATTTTGTCAATCCAAAGGATATTGCCGCCGACAAGGGACCCATACAAAATTATTTGATCGATTTAACTGATGGCGGTTTTGATTATACATTCGAATGCATTGGCAATGTTAAGACTATGCGCGCAGCATTGGAAGCCACGCACAAGGGTTGGGGTACTTCAGTTATTATTGGCGTTGCCGGCGGTGGTGAAGAGATCAGCACACGTCCATTCCAATTGGTTGTCGGACGTGTATGGAAGGGCAGTGCATTCGGTGGATGGCGTAGTGTAACCGATGTACCGAAACTTGTCGATTCTTATTTGAAAAAGGATTTATTGATTGATGAGTTCGTTACACATGTTTTGAATTTGGATCAGATCAACGAAGCATTTGATTTAATGCACGAGGGTAAGAGCATTCGTGCTATTATCAATCTTTAAGTTAAGAGATAAACTGAAATTTAATTTCTATATTCCTCCTTGATTATAAAGTTATATAAAACAGATATGTAATCAAAGAGTGACAAGGTTAATATTATTTTTGATAATGATTTTTATTCAAACGATGTTGATGTGTCTTTTTTATTTGAACGAAAAATTTGCTTAACCTTATCAGCTGTCATTAGGTGATTGTGGGCGTGGGCACTCAAACACCATTTGACTTTCATTTCCATTTCTTGAATTCATGATCTTATGTTACGAGTTGCTACTTAAAATATCGCACACAAGTTTTCAAGTTACTCACAAATGATTAGGTCAGCAATCCAATTGGCATAATAAGCTGATAAATTGATAGACAAAAAATGAACGTACATATATAAACGATCATAGATAGACACTGTCAAGAAGTGTTATGTTTTTCGCGCGTATTTCAATTTATCATTTCAATCTATGACATTCAACATATTCGAGCTGTGAGGGAACAACATTCTAGAAAGAAAGCTCCGTAATTTTTCCCCAATTGTAATTGTTTAGTTTTGATTGAAATTTATTTTAAACTTTGGATGATGATGAGATTTTGATTTTTCTGTTGACGGTTTCATCCAAACGCACTATCAGAATCAAATTTAATATATCGACCTATTTAACTAGCATCAGCATCCAGGTAATGGTTTCCAAGGTGACGAAGCATGGTCCAGATCAGGACCTCGCACTGGCATAGAACGTGCTCTGCTGACTCCTCCTCCTCATTACAGAGTCTACACAGATCACTGCGCCTGATTCGCATGTTATGTAAGTGTTTCATCACTCTGAAATGTTCTATCAAGAAACCTGAAACTATTCGAATACCTGTCCGTGTCAGTCCCAGTAATTCCTGTGTTCTTTTGCGAGATCTAGTTGGCAGGAAGATTTTAGCCACTCTAGCATTTCTCATATCCACCCAATGGCGGTGCGAATTGTCATCGAACCATTCTTGGAGTTTGGATTTCGTCGAACTCCAAGGCAGTTCGCAAAATGACTGTGGTCCAATGAGGACTTTAGCAGATGCTTTTCTGGCGAGTTCATCTGCCACTTTATTTCCAAGATATCCACTATGTCCAGGCACCCCGATTAGATTAACCTGATTGCTTAATGCCAATCTCTTGATCCCAAACCGATTTCGAGTTGAACTCGAAAGCATTGAGTGCTTGTAATGCAGCCTTGCTATCAGAGTGAATCTATGGTATATGTGTTTGTTAGCAGTGGAGCACTTTAATTCTTCCCTGAGGCATATTTCTATTACATAGATTTCTACTAGGAACACTGAGTTTACCTGGCCCATGCTGCAGATTATGCGTTTTACAGGGTTTTCCCCGTAAACACCTGCTCCAACGCCAGTGTCTGTTTTAGAACCATCTGTATACCATACATGTGAGACACGCATGGGCTTGGGTCTTGTCTGTTCCCATCCCTGTCTGTCTGGGAAACTAACACGACCATTTTTTTAAAGTTAAATTTAGTCAGTAATGATGTCACTAATGATGGAGTTATGAATGCTCAGGTCAAGCTCATCTCCCAGTAGCGATTTTCCCACACCTACCGAATCACTGTCATTTACAAGGTTGAGTTTTATTAGAAACAACAATGCCTCTTTCTTTATAAACAAGTGGATTGGTGGTAGGTTTAGTAGAGTGTCAAGGGCAGCTGTTGAAGCTGACCTCATTGCTCCATTAACATAGACACAGGCCAGTCGTTGCACTTTAGCAATTTCTGATTGAACTGTGCTTCTGTTTAGTTTAGAGCGCCAGATGGGTGCAGTATATGACATAATTGGTCTAGTGATAGCCGTGTATAACCATAGTGCCATTATTGGGTTCAGTCCCCAATTTTTGCCCATAAGTCTATATGATATTCTTTCGCCAAGTATAAGAGGTTATAGGGATACAACAATGTTTATTTGAAAATTTGGTGATTTATCCAAAAGAAACTTCTGGTTTATTCGAAAAAAATTTGACTATGTTAACTTTGGGGATGATAAATATCTACTATTCAGGTGTGTCACAGAAATCGAGAGAAATTGAAATTGTATTAATTTCAAAGCCTAAAAATATGCAATTAAAATTTTCTTAATTTTAGAATTAAAGTTAAATACTCAATAATTAAAGTATCAGTACTATGAAATTTTTAATTGCATATCTTTAGGCTTTGAAATATATTCAATTTAAATTTCTCTCGATTACTGTGACACACCTCTTTGTCTCATGGATATTCAGGCGAAATATAAACGGCAATTATTAAAATGTGTTGACCATTTTGGGAACTCTAACAAGCAATGCATGTTTCGCCTATATCAGAAACATTAACTCCAATCTCTCTAGCGAATTTTTGGGTTTCGAACCGAACCATGAGCAGAACCGTTTTTATTTTAAAAAGATTGAACCGAACCGAAAACCACTCCAAAAAATGGTTCGGTTCGGTTCATTATAAAAAGGTAATTCTTTACCAAAAAAAGCCATTCAAATTTATTTTATTTGACTTAAGGGCAAATGTAGATGAAGACCTTTAAGAAGACATTCTTTTATTAAATTTGATTACTGAATAATTGAAAAAAATTTACTGAATAGCCTATGTATATTGTGGAAATGAAATTAAAGAACAATGTCATTTAACTTGCTTTCATAATCAATTGTTTCTTGAAATAATTTTCGTAAAAGAAAAGTTTTGATAATAGAGACACTTAGTACAAAAATATTGAACCATTTGAACCAAACCGAACCGCGGTTCAGTGGTACCCATAAACCGGTACAAATTTCCTCTAAGTGGTTCGAACCATGATACAAAAAATGAAGCAAAATGAAATTGTACGATCGATCGCATAATGTGTAATGTGTGCGCTGCAACAACAAATTGTGTGTAATCTTAGCACACAACAACAACAATAGTATACACACATGATACAATAAAACAAGGTAGCGACATTTTGGATTGTTTCGCTCTCAAAATTGCTCGCTTCCAATTTTATTGTTTTATTGTATCATGATACACACAATTTGTGTGTCGGCATCGATGCCATGACAATTGAATAGGTAAACCGCTTATACTGAGGGCTACCAACTTTGTGCATTTATGATGAGTTAGCAAGTCTGCACAGTTGTATGGTATAAGTGAGCAAAGAAATGGCAGAGGTAAGTTGCAAAGTGATTTTTTTAAGATTTTAATTTGAATAAAAATTGATTTATAGCAAAAAGTAATAGAAGTAGATGTAGAAGAAGAAGAAGAAGCAGAAGAAGAGGAAGTAAAGCCACGGAACCGTATTAACCCGACGTTCCTATGGAGTGAAGGCGCCACACTGGATTTGATCATTAAAGTGCTGGATCGTGTGAAGAATGCGCCAGAGTTTTTCGAAGTAAGTTTGTTGTGAAATGTATATTAAATTACTTAATATAAGTATATTGCTTTCCCTTGTTTATGGTAGAAACCGACTGCGCGGCGATTCTACCAGAAATTGGCGATAGGTTGCCCTTATTTGGAAGCAATTCCATGGGTGTGCATGAAGCGCAAAATGCGTCAAAACAAAATTACGTACATGAAGGCAAATAAATGGAAACAACAACAGAGTGCTGGCCTGTTGTACGGCGAAACAGAAAGTGTTGCTGGTAAGTACTGAAAATTCATTATTTCTTTCTCTTTACCAAAACTATAATTCTTCAGATTATATGTCAAAAAAATGTCCTTACTACGACAAGCTTCACCAAATATTTGGGAAGCAGAAAAACGTTAAATTCGAGAAAGTTGATGTTCCATTGCGAGTCTCGTCCCCGCAGGATGGGTCGGAGTTTTCATGTGGCACCGACCAGAGCTTAAGCGTATCGTGCGGAGACGCCAAACAATCTGTGGGAGAATTGCCTGTAACAGCGGCTAGTTTCACAAATATCAGCTATAATCCAGAGTGGTGCAAGGATCAACAAAAATTGCACTATGACCAACTACAATTGGAGCGGCAAAAATTTGAATGGCAGAAAGAGAAGGAGATGCTAGAGCTCAAACTTAAAGAAAAGAAAGAGCTGCAGGAGTTGGACAACCAACTCAAAATTAGGAAAATGGAATTGGAGCAAAGTGAACGGTTGAAAAAATTTGAGCTCGAATTAAAATATAAGACAAATAATAAAAGAAGATAAGTGTAATTAATTAATTAGATCGAATTAAAATACATATGAGAAAATTAAATAAAATACGCAAATATTGTGTTTTTGTATTTAAATAAAATGAAGGTGGGCATTTAAGTTGAATCATATTTTTAAATTGGGACCGAACCGTGGACCGCAAGTCACTACATCATCCTTAATGATGTCATTAATCGCCATAAAGTTACCCTTGCTAACACGAATCATATGCCGGAATCTTGTTTTATCCAAGTTGCCTAAAATGCATGATTTCATCACTGAGTGTAGTGCATGTGAAGCAATATACCGGCAAGCCGAAGCAGCCGCTATTGTGAGTGTAGGATTTCATTTTTCAATTGTTTCTTATGAATAATGATAAATAATGGATAAATGAAGAGATAGATATATTTTCCTATATTACAACTCACCATCGTTGTCACCAAAAATCGCCAAGAATAATAAATTGTTTATGAAATTTTTTGTTGTTTCATAAACACAACTCTTTTTTCCTTTGGTTTTCGGTATTTTGAATTGTTTGTTTACATTTGTGAATACGAAAACAGCTGATATACACTGAATAGACCAGGGATGGCGAACCAATGACAAGAGTTACTGCGTGCTTGCTAGTGGTGGCACTAGATAATTGCCAGTAATTATGAATTTTTGTTTTTCGTTTATACTTGAACTTGCTATTTGAGAATTTAATTCGATAATTCATTCATTAATCAAAGAATTTTTAGCAAGATTTTGTCAGCCCAAAGAATTATCGGAAACACTAAAATTTATTGTGTATCCTGATGTAATTTCACTGGATAAATTAATCTTGTTTAAAATTGATTGGATGTAGATTGAAGAAATTAAACTGCAGCTAATTGACTTCCAGTCTAGTTCAAAATGGGCTAAGAGATGTATCGTATTATGGATAGAGTTGGAATTAAGTGAAATGAAAAGACTATCAGACAATATAAGTAAAAATGTCAATACCAAATATATGGAAACGTGAGATTTAATTCCAAACATATTTAGTTGTGTAAAGAATCTGTCTTTTGTTATTTTGCTGCTAAAAGTAACAAAATATGAGCATAATATAAGATATTTTTAGCATTTAGTTTGCAACAGTAGAAATCACACTAAATTTTTCTTTTATTTAACAGCATAAAAACAACCAACCATGATTGCTAAGCAAATTTCTGGTTGCAAATAGAGAGTTTTAACTTAAAAGTATCTAGTTATATGTTTTTGTCCAATAAATCACTTAGTCATGACGGCACGTAATGGTCACATTAAAGCCGCTGTACACATATTGCAGGAACAGTAGCAGATTTCAGTACAGCAGATATTCTGCTGCGCATCTGCAACCAATTTACCAAGATCTGCACGTTTTAATTGTATTAAGAATGCTGGTCTTACAAAATAAGTTAATAGTAAAGTTTCAGTAGTTCGATTTTTTGGTTTTTAATTTTTTTGAATTCTTCAACAAAAACTTCTCTCGGCAACGTGTTGATTACAATTTTTTAAAATTTTACAATATAATCAACAACAACAACAACAGCAGTGGGTTGCACGCAGCAAAAGAAGCGACAGAAGAAGCGATAGTAACAGCGGCTGTGGAGTTTATTTTATTTTTTTAACGGATAGTTTTTTTTCTGTTGGTGTAGTGAAGTTTAGGATTTATATTATTTTTTTTTTGGAGGAAAAAAAAAATTAGGAAAAGTCAGTCATTTGCGTATTGGGGTAAGTACCTGCACAAGCTCCTTTTATATGTTTGTGTACGTTCAGTTAAGAGCTCTTTGTGAGGCGTTGGCATGGACCCCCATCTAACTCATAAATAAATAATAAAATGGAATAAGTGTTTTTGTGCACGGAGCGGGGGGGATGGACGGGCCTTGGTAGCCTGTGCTGTGGATAGGAAGTTGGCTAGTTCTAATTCACGGTAGGGAGGTAGCACCCGCAACCAATAACATCGATGATCGCGTAGGTCTGTATGTAGGTGGTTAGGTAGGGTAGGGGTAGGGGTAGGAGTTTTGTGATGGAATTTATGATGAGGATTTTGTTTTTTTATGATTTTCTTTGTTAGTGATTTTTGGGACCCCTTACAGAGTGGTAAACAACCCCGCCCTGGGCCGTTGCTAGCCGGACAAAACTCTGCTGGGACCTAGGTCATAGGGGTTTTGTACAATTATAGCAAAAGTGATGCAAAAACTTTGGGTATAAATTAGAATGGTAAACAGATTATTTAACATAAACAATTGAGCTGGCTCCTGAGGCAGAAAATATGCCATACGTTTCGTCTTTTTTGACCCCACAGACTGTCTTACATTACATTACCGGCTATCAACTTGACCTAACCAAACCTATTCTAACAATATAACATTAATGTTGGTGTACCGGAGTATACATACCGTTACTTGATAACATTATATAATATCATTCCAAATAGAGCTGTGAAGCATCGTTTGAATATCTTATTAAAATATTTTAATTGTATTTTTCCCACAAAAACTCAAGGTTTTTACTGCAGCTATATCAAAATATGGTATGTCTAAAATTTTGGTATGTTAAAAAAATTAAAGGAAATATGGTTCGATCTTGGAGTCTTATAACATTTTAATTTGATCTCATATACAGCATAACCCAAGAACTTGGTTGGTACTAATGACCCGGTTCATATATTGTGTCCGACTTAAGAATTTGCTTGTTTAGTGACTAAATAATTCATTGTCACCACATTTACTTGAGTATTGTTCTTCTATTTGGTCACCGCAACATTTAAAGAATCAATATCGAATTAAATTTGTGCAGAAGCAATTCCTTCTGTTTGCTCTCCGTGGCCTAAACTGGAATCTTAATTCGCGTTTTCAATCTTACTCTGATAGGCTCTTCTTATCAGTCTTCCATCTTTGGCGCATCGCAGGATAGCTATAAGAATTAACTTTCTTCATAAGCTCTTTATCGTAGAAATTGACTCTCCTGAGCTATTAGATCAATTGAACTTTTCTATCCCAAGTCGTCCTACTAGAAATTTTGTCCCTTTAGCTGTAGATAGATGCACCACTAACTATTTGCCTCTGACCACTTATGGCTGTGAGTAGGGGCATAGCTAGCTGGTTAGCAAATAAACTTCCCCCACCGGGTCAGATACAGATTTATCTTATTTTTATTTAATTAGTCGTAAACTCTATTTAAATATTTATACTGTACTATTTTTATCAACTTGTATTATGTACCTCCTTTTTTTGACAGTAAGTTGTCATGAATGAAATAAATAAATAAATATCAAGATTTACCCCTGCACCGGTGAATCGTTCCTTCACAACAAATCGAATTTATAGAAAAGCATTAGGTATGCCATTAAGATATAAATAATTTTTATCCTAATCCGGGAAATTCAAAAAATGCCTACAAGTTAATTTTTGTGTCCTTTTTTATTAAAGCTAAACAAATGGCATTGTAGCCATTATTAGTGTATTATAAATAAAGACACCCTACGCTAGGGTAGCATCATCATGCTTTCAGCATCAAGTTGTGAGATCGGGAAATTGGTATTTCGATTCAAGAATCTATTTTTAAAAACACATAACATGGTGAGTGTCACCATCAAAGGAGAAAATAGGTTCACCCATTTTTTGGTTAAAAGATGGATTCCTTGGTGGAAGGATTCTCCCTCTTATATACAGACATATTTTAGTAACATAATTTTTTATATTTACTAAAAGGTCGCACAAAAATCTATACTTCACAGAATGAGGAGTGGGATTCAGCTGAAATCTTGATGATGCGACATGGATTTTCAGATGTCGACAGCAATGCTCCACAAAAGCAACATCAGGTGGCAATACCGTCTCCGTCCCCATCACCACCATTATTTCCATTGTAACCATCTCGACTACCTTTATGCATACCACCACATCCATCTGAAAAGGCACTATCACCTATGATTCAATCAGTACCATTTGAAACTCTACCAGAGTTCCAGATGGTAGTGATTGAATTGAAGGTGATAGTTCCTTTTAGATAGTTGTGGTGGCATTAGAGATGGTGGTCGTGTTGGTTATCAGTTGAGACGAGGTGATGGTGCTGGTAAATCAAATCGAAAATTATTGAGCGGCATTCTTAAATTCCTAACGAATCCGGCCAATGAAGGCAAGGAGTATAAATCAGACTCTTAGATTTTAAGTCTATTTTAAAATAAAGTGCAATATCAGATTTTAGCTAATTAAATTATAACATATTTTTTATTTGTCTGGTTTTATATTGGTTAAGCTCGATGGAGCTCACAATCCTATGATGTTCATAATATATTAGGAAAATTTGTTGAATGTCTTTAGGCTGATCGCAAATAAAATTTAATGGAATTAATTAAAATGGAGTAGGATTTTTGCCTGGGGCGGTGGACGGATGTAATTTGGGCGGAAATTGCGATCAAACCATGATAGCCTGAATCGTGTGCTTGGAAATCGGCACAAGTGCTGATTAATGATTGGGAGGAAGCACCCGCGGCCAGTAACATCGTTGGTCGCAAAATATCTCTAGGTATAAACTTCCTTCTTATTGCCCGATTTTGAATTAAACAACTTGCTTAAAACCAATTCCATAAATACGAGTATTGACTCAATGCGTTCTATTGCTCTATATAGTACATGATTTATTCTTAACTATAAACAGGATCCATTATGAAATTAATAATTGTATTCAGCAAATTGCGTTCTTTGCGAACTCATTACAATCTAAACTAGTCCCATTTCTTTTCATTGATTGATCGTTTGATATATGAGAAGGGTGATGTTGATGGTTGTTGTAAAAGAGACAGGTGATAGTAATGTAGGGGAATTAACACTTGATGTTGTTAGTATGAGGGGCATTAACATCTGATTCCGCTGTGGATTGAATAAAACCCGAGCCATGACACAGCATTAACAAAATTTCTAGTGCGATCATTCATCATCCTTGGGATTGTAAAGTTTTGGAGGTCCTATATGTATGTGTGTATATTCTTTGTATTTAATCAAAAGATAAGTTGATTGAAGACTAGGAAAAATGAATTCCTACTTCCAAAGAATAGATATTTCGGTGAAATGATGTTTCTTCCTTGGAAAGTACTTCAGATCAATTTACTACGAGTAAAATAATTATATAGACTTATAAAGTTACTATACTTTAAGCAAAACTCTACACTCCAAGGGATGATAAATGGATTGCAGCAGAAATACTATTGATGCTAGGTCATGGGACTGGTTCTATTACATTGATACCAACATCAGATATTAACAAAAATGTATAACTATTATCAACATTAGGTGCTAACGCCTTCACACTCTACCAATGCCATCAAAAACTTCCTTAAAATCACCATATCATACACTGCAAGCATCATCCATCAGGGACAGGGAAAATAACCATTTCGGATTGAATTGAGTTAAAAAAATATGCAATGCTGAGAGATATTATAAATTTCATAATGGATCACTGGAATAAGAATAAAGTCTATAGATTCCGGAATAAACCCTCAGTTATTCAACATGCATATAAACTTTTCATGATCAAAAACAACCAAAGATATTTATAAAAAATATAAATAAATTTAAATAAAATATAGGTCAGGCGTTTATTCTTCCATGTCAGTAAAAAAGTCTTTGAAAAGCTCACAGAGCTTCCGATCTTGTCGGCATTTAGTGAGCAAGTACAGACAATAAGGTACGTCTGCTCACATCGACACTCTTTTCGAAAGTGAAGTCATAAAGAGTTTCCACACCCTTATATACTCTGTGGGACGCTGACTAGCGCTAATACAATTTTAACACAAGAGACATGTACCGTTAGATTTTTTGTAACATGATTTAAAAGAACAATAAGACACAACAATTGGCGGATGGTGGAGCTTTTGAAGACTTTATATGATTTTGCTTATATGATAGGATCAACAATTCCTGGGTTTTTTTTTAATTATATATATAAGGGTATAGTTGGTAAGCCCCAGCATTGACCCAAGAGTTTGAAAGATATGATCCCATCATGTTATAGAGATCGCCTTTTTTCCAAAAATAATTCTTAAGAGTCACATTATATAACAAGGCTGTTATGACTTCTCGGTCCACCTTCAACGAATTACTGTCGGTTCTGTCCATCATATTATCCGAGGCCTCATCGCAACTTTTTCAGAAATGCGACCATAAATAACAAAATTGAATACCTTTTCTCTACAACGAATAAAATTTTCCAGCTTAATACTAAATTCTCAATTATCATTAATTAAAAACGAATTGTCCGGTGAAGAAGAGTTAACGAATGCTAAGGAGTTGCTTCATCCAAGGAAGGAATTCCATCCTTATTAGAAATGAAAAGTAAGTATATTTATGTTGGGGGTGAAAAATTTAAGAAAAGTTTGATGAAGAGAAAATGGTACCAAAATTTATCATTTCTATGCAATGCACTTTCTATATAATGAAGTAATTTTGCAATCCATTGCAAAATCCTTAAAAGGAGGTTCAACTGTACTTAGCAATAATTAGCAGTGATAGGTCGGAATTGATGATTAGCTTGTGGTTCTGTTACTGTTGATCACCTTGCTAGATAACGGGCTACTTTCATTTATATTTGTTGTTTCCGTATGTCTATTACAAGAGATAATGAGAGCATAGAAGAATAACATTGACAGTTCGGTCCAATCCAATGTTACCGATTATTTTGGGATAGACCAGCAATGAAACTTACTGGAATCCTCATTTCATTATAGATTTTACACTTTGTAAATACTATAAAAATGGATCATAATATAAATTGGAACTATAGAAAATGATTTCGAAGAAAAACTGTCGATGATGAAGAATTCGAGTCAGATTCACTTTATTATATTTTGTAAAACAAATTCCCTCTTAATGTTGTTATATGTATACTTTATGGGTCTTCAAAGTACAATTCTAATCTTTACAAACATCACACAAACATCACACATACACTCACTATTGATAGTTGACTTTGCTGAGAGTCCCCAGAGCTGAATGCCGTAAGTGTATAATGGTACAACTATGGCCTTGTAGATCCTAACCTTGGCAGAGAGATTCAATGTACTGCCGGGTCGGATGAGCCACCTCAATTTGTTCAGCTTGTTTCTGCAAGTAGCTGTGATTATGTTAACATGCTTGGACCACGTCAAACGTCGATCCAGTATCATACCTAGGTACTTGACTGATGCTTTCTGGGGGACTTGGGTGCCTTTAAGAATCAGCAAGAATTATTAAGCAACATTGCTGGGATTTAGAGCTGTTAGCTCCAATATTGTCCCACCTAGACGAGGCATCAAGTTCATCAAGAGATTTTTGAGAGGTGGCAGCAGCTAGATTGCAAGAAGTATCACTCGCTAAAAACACTGTGTCGTCCGCATACGTGTCAGCTAGGGTGTTTTCATCAGTTGGCGTAGGCATATCCCGAGTAAATAGCGTATGGAGGACTGGCCCTAGGACACTGCCCTGAGTAACACCAGCTCGAATTTTTCGAATTGTTGACCTCTCATCCCGAACTTCAACCAAAAACGATCGATTTAGTAAATATGATATGAGTATATAGAACAATTGGGCGGGGAGGAGAGACTTAACTTTCCAAAGCAGTCCATCATGCCAAGCCCGATCAAAGGCTTGCTCCACATCAAGGAACACAGCTGAACAGTACATTTTCTTTTCGTAAGCCTGCAATATGGCATTGACAATGCGGTGTACATGCTCAATGGATAGCAAACCTGTCGCCCAGTGCAACCATCAATCTACCGAGAAGTATTTTTCCAAATACTATAAACAAGAAAATACCAATGCTTGAGTAAAAGTCACCCCAAAATGAGGAATAGATTTCCCAAAAGTTTTCACTCGATATGCCTTTGTTAAACAAATATGAAAACTATAAACAATGTCGTCTAGACAACAACGATAACAAAGTCTATTTGAATTTTCCAATCAAAGTAATTTCGATTTTAGAAAGCACAACGACAATAGCAAACAAAATTTCGAAAGATATATTTACATACTTATTTTATTTTGTAGAAACACTAAGCATAACAAAACTACAATTGCACTAAATTAAAAATACATTAAATGGCACAAATGGCACAAATGGCTGAACCAGAAGCTATTCAGGTGGGCCAGTTCCAAACACTGGTCCGCTATAATAATCCAGTGCTTGTGGTCAAACATCCGGATAAGAAAGGATCTATGCTCACAGAATTGGTAAGATTTAGCAGCAATGAACATGATCTTTAATAATTTTTTGTTTATAGGAAATGAAAAGACCCATGACGGCTGGCGCTTTACTGGATACAAAAAAAGAGACTGAAGAGATTTTAAATTCAATTTTGCCACCACGCTGTTGGGAGGAAGATGGTCAATTGTGGCAGCAATCGGTAATGATTAGTAAATGCAAAAAATCATCCAATATAATTAACTATTTATCCTTCTAGGTGTCAAGCACTCCAGCAACACGTCAGGATGTTATTAATCTGCAAGAAATGCTTGATACGCGTTTACAGCAGACACAAG
This sequence comes from Amiota communis, assembly GCA_037043315.1. Classification (NCBI taxonomy): domain Eukaryota; kingdom Metazoa; phylum Arthropoda; class Insecta; order Diptera; family Drosophilidae; genus Amiota; species Amiota communis. The sequence goes on along the minus strand of JBAMAV010001400.1, from coordinate 120,782 downwards.
CTCGAGAGACCGGCATTTGTCCCATACGGCGTGAGCTTTATTCTCAATGTTTTGGTAAATTTTCAAAAAAAAACTCTATTCAAAATCCTTGTTTAATAAAATGTCTCAAAATATTTATCAGATGAAATTATACGTCAAGTTACTATCAATTGTTCGGAACGTGGTTTATTGCTATTACGTATACGCGATGAAATTGCCATGTCCATGGAAGCATATGAAACACTCTATTGTAGCTCGGTTGCTTTTGGCATGCGTAAAGCTTTACAGGCCCACGAAGAGAAGGAAATGCTACGTGATCGTGTTAAGAATTTGGAAATTGAAAAAGAAGCACTCGAGGAGATTATAGCTGACATGAAACTAAAGAATGAGCAGGCTGAGCGTAGGAACAATGAATTGCGTGCCTCAGAAGAAAAGAAATTCACCGAGGAAATCACATTCCTTAAGAAGACAAATGCCCAATTGAAGGCTCAATTGGAAGGAATCACAGCGCCAAAGAAATAGATAATAAACGCAATTTAAAAGTTATTGTTTTTATTTTGTTAAATAAAATTGTTTTCATTTCATTTTGTATATTTTCTCATTTTAGTTTATTCAGCGGCATTTGATTCACTTTCTTGGGGTTGTTCTTGTGTTTCCGGCTGTTCAGGCTCAACTGCTTCATCATCAATTTCATTTACAATTGGTGTTGCCTTAAATGGTGCCTTTCCATCCGATTTCTTACTCTTTACTTGTTCTACTACAACTGGTTTTGGAGTTTCATCATGTGTTATGTTATCTTCATTTTCTTCATCATTTATCATTTCAATGTCATCGCTCGATGGACGCGGCAAATCTGGCAATTGTCCATCTTCGTCTTTAAGGGATTCCATCTTTTCCATATACAGTTGATAGACATATTCTGCCATTTCTTTGGTATTCTGAATAACTTTTATTTCATGCTCTATTTTATCAGCATTTAAACGTTCCGTTGGATAAGTTTCCTTGACTACCAATTCCAATTGTAAGGGTCTTTGCATAAGCTATAAATGTAACAAATCTTATTATTAGAATTCAGCATTCATTAAAACATACAAAGCACTCACCAATTCAAAGGTATATTGCAGTTCAAAGCAATTCTTGAATAGCGATGCACAACCAAAAATATATAAACCCAAACGTGCTCTGCTCATGGCCACCACAAGACGTCGAACATCACGTAAATGACCAACTGCCTTTGTGCGTACCAATGATATTAAAATGTAATCATTTTGTTGACCTTGATATTTATCGACGGTGGTAATTTTATGTGGCCAACCAATCAATGGATTATTGCCACAACGTGCACTTATAACATCACGTATAAGATGTTTTTGACCATTGTAAGTGGTCAATATAGAGATCTTTTCTTCCGGATAATTAAGCAAACGCATGTACATATAAAGAGCAACAATATATTCAGCTTCAGCAAGATTCTGTTGATTATCGAAATTATAATTAAAAATATGTTTTGTAGAATAATAATTAATTATCTTACCTGATAGAAATAAGGATTTGGTTCCGATTCACCACCACTGATACCATCACAACCAACATCAATTAATTGATAATTATGAGCAAGTCCTGCATTTGCTTTCTTATATTCCAATTCTTCACATATATGATCCAAATCATCGAGTTTCTTGTAACGCCATTTATATAAAGATGAAATACTTGAGCGTGCACGTCCCTGCTTATCCAGATCAACTGTTGGCACACCCAAGCGTACGAGACGCGTAAATAAACTTTGTTCCATATTTGAATATTTCTGGAATGCCATATTCTTTATGACCGGTGGCAATTGATGATGATCACCAATCATAATCCAACGTTTCAGTCTATTCACACCATCCAGAGGATTTTGTAATAGCAAAGGTATAAATGTTTCAATTTCAAGAATTTGTGCTGACTCCTCCATAAGTATATTGTCATAACGAAAGCCAAGATTCACAAGTTCTTTACGTTTTAGGGCGGCATGTGTACAAGTCATGGCTATGATTTTAGCTTCTTTGACAAGCAAATATTTGGAACGATCTAAGCCAGTGCGTAACAGTTCAAAAGCACGGAACTCTTCGAGTTCAGTAAATATATTTGTTATATAACGAAAGCAAGATTTTGCTATTTCCATATAATCCTCATAGCTATCACCTTTGAATAAAGGTTGAGGAGCATCTGCAAAGAACTTTGTGAAAGGAAATTCTTTTACAAAAATTGTTCGCCATTCCTCTGGTTTTGCTTGAACAAGAGTATGAGTTTCAGATTGAAACTTCTCCCAACGTGCCATGACATTGCATAGATAAAAATAACCAGCTGTTTCACAGGTATAAGCATTGTCACCAACAACACTCATGGATTCTTGTAGTTTTTGTACTTTGGCTAGCAAATCAATGCGTTTCGAAAGCACATAATTAACGCGTCCATAACGACTAAAGTCCTTTTCAGTTTCCAATGCCTCTTCACCATGACCCAAACGCAATAAGTGACTCTCTTCAATATCGAGTGCCATGATTTTCTCAAAAAGTTGATTGAGCGCTTGATTCGAATGCGTTACAATAAGAGTACGTTGATTTGGATGATTGTGATAGATATTCGAGATAATCTGTACGGCAACATCTGTTTTACCAGTACCAGGTGGACCGACAACAAGTGTCAGACCCGGTTGCATGCCAGCACGTATGGCTTCAACTTGAGTAGGTGTGAAACGCACAGAATTTCTAAATAAGAAACACCAAATAATCAATACATTTTAGTTACTTATTAAGATAATACTTACTGTCTTGGTTGATCAGAATTATATGGGCCACGACTTGAATATTTGTATGGCTCCACAATTACGGTTTCCTTTTTTTCTTCAGATTTTTCAGATTCTTCAAACACCAATCGAAACGGCGGCGTTCTTAACTCCTCGGCTACCTCACATTTTATATTAGAATCAGGGAAACTTTGACTCAAATGTTTAAAATCCAAGAAAGTGTCATTGAAATCTAAACACTTTTCACGGTTATCCATTTGACTATAATGTGCTGCACCAGGATCACCATAGCCGAGTAGAATGTCATATAACCAGGGTGGTACAACACATTCTGTATTCATCAAATGTCTGATGGTTTCTAGCACAGCTTTGAAGTTATTCTCTTTAGGCTTTCGACGCATGATAATATTAAAAGTCTCATAGACATCAGCTGCACCCTAGAAATAAGCAAAAAAAATAAATTATAAAAAAAACAATAATATATATCATATCCAACTACTCACTTCATTTAGATCATCCATATCATAACGGTATTGATTACTATCTAACCAGACACGATAAGTTCGATTTTCACCATGCATTAGTGGTCTTGGGTCTGGACCATCTTCAATAACACGCCCATTGGCATCCAACATTCCTTCAATTTCGCAACCGCGGACACTTACCAAACCGACTTGTGGCAAAAATGGTTCTAGTTGATTATATTTTGTACCATAGCTTTTTGTCGGTTTAACCGAAATCAAGAAACATACATCATGTTTGCGTAGATTTTCCCATTCTTCTTTGATTTCCCGACGCACTGATAGTGTTACACTTACTTCGCCTCGCACCCGAGAAGGTTTCTTCTCACCAATATGCGGTTTGGCTACTTCCACGACTGTAAAATCATTTATGGGTAACGCCATACGTGCCCAACCACCGAATACAACATCACCATCTTCAGATTGCCATGGCAACATACGACTAACAGCATCTTCAATATCTTGTCGTATCTCATAGGTGGACTCCAAGCGGAATAAATTAAAATTGCGCAACAAATAATCATGCATAGTGAGAAATTGTAGATTCAATTTCGGCAAAGCCAAACAATTATCACCACTAAAGTATTCCGATGGTACAATATTCTCATCCCAGATGATATCTTCTGTAGGATACAAAGGCATCTCATTAAGAGCATCCAGTTGTGAACTTCTTTTCTCATGACGAGTTATTAAGAGTTCACGTAGAAATTCCTCATCCAAACGTTGCCATTTCAAAACACTTTGATCATCTTCTGGTACAAGATTCAAAAATGAAGCAATCCGCCTTAGATCTTTGCCATCCAAAGAGCCAAAATGTTTTTCCAAAGCTTCACGTGTTTCCACAGCACCAACATTTGAGAGGGCAAATATTTTTAAGTCAGGATATTTGGCAAAGACAGCACGTTGCAAAGATGTTATACGTTTGTAATGCAATTGGGTCATATTATGTTCGGTAAGGGAATCACCAGTAACATCGTTGATCTCGAAACGGGTATAAAATTTTAACATGTCAAGTAACTGCAAAGAAATAAAGAAAGTCATAATGTAAAGATTTAACTATCTAAAATTTTAATATATCATAAATACATCAATCTTTTTGAAAATACTCAGGTTTTATGAAAGAGTATGTATTTCCAACTTGGCTATCTAAAAACAGTAAGACAATAATCAATAATAAATATACTTATTTTACTTTGTCCCTTTTTTAATGCCCATTTACCTATACTACTTTTCACTATTCTTTATATACTGTCAATTGCTGTTGTCCCTATTGTGATAGGATTTATATCGCCAACAGAAAAGTAAAGCTTTAAAGGTGAAAACAGAATTGTAAATAAAACGTAAAATTGTAAAGAAAATGTGAAATGATGGTCACCCTGCTAAATATCAAAGTATTTATTAACAGTGTTGCCACATGTTTTAAATGCACCTGTTTTTAATATAGGAAATTATTAAATAAGGGAAGTTAAATAACTAGTTTATGAATATTTTATTTTTAATAAAATAAACATTTTTTTGTTTATTTTCACCTCAGTAATTTGGCAAAATTATAAATGAAATAAAATACTTGTGCAGCAGCTTTAAAATTTCATAAATATGGCAACACTGGTGTAAGTAAGCCAAACCTGAGTTTGTAGTTTGGTTCAGTTCGTTTGCTCACTCAATTTGTTTGGTTCTGATTGTCGTCGTGATGTCGTGCCGGTGTAAAAATTTATTTTATTTTTGTGTATTAACAATTAATTTTAAATTCTATTTATAACTTAAAGTGATATTAAACCGAGTCTAATAAGCTTAAACAAATCAAATATCTCCATATGTATAAACTATAAACTGAAGAGAAGCGCTTTCTTTCTATAAAAAAAAAAAAAACATTCCGCATAATTAAACTTATACACGCATACATTCACACTTATAAAATCGTTTATATATAGACAGCAGACATAAAGCCACCACCACCAAATAGTTGTTTGTTTGTTGCCTTTGCTGATGTGTTGTTTTGCTTATTTGTTGTTATTATTGTTTGCGGTAGGCAGAGAGATTTCAGTTTAGTTGCATGTGCGCTCGTCACTGCTCTTATTAAACAAAAATCATAAAAAAAATAGCAACAAGAGAAAAAAAAAAAACCGGCTTTTCTTAAATGAAATGAAATACTACGCTACTATGCAATGACGTAGTGTGGATGAAGCGTGTAACCAACATATAAATTGGTTAGTTACTGAATTGAATTATTCGAACGTACGAACGATGAAACATCAAATTCTTAAGCAATGAAACATCATAAAAATGTTTTGTTTTACTAAATAAATCATCATTTCTCTTTGTTACAGTTGAGAGGGAGGCTGAAATGATTCAATGATATACTACGCACAAATCAACATAGTACAAAGAACAAAGACATTACACGATGTCGTCTCAGTTACAAAAACCAAACAATACTTGCTCCAATGGCACCTTACACGTTTTATTTTGTTTATTATTATTATTATTAATATCGATCTTTGTACCAAGTACGACGGCAACGATCGATCTAACAAAGGTCGCATTAAGTTTAAAACAAAACGAATCACGAACGATCGTCAATAAATGTTGCGAGAAATTTGAGATACATGTTGATAATGTCTGTCAAGAAGTGAATGAGACTGGTACGTTTAGTTTATGGTAGTTTAAACTACCGGATATTCATAATTTATATGCTAATTTGTGTGTGGAAGTCCTCTATTAATTAATCTTTTGTATTTACAGAAAAATTCCAGCCCATCTTCTCCAATTATAATGGCGATCAAAACATGCCAGTCAATTTTATGTTTCGCATTGGTTTACCCAATTGTGGTTCGATGCAAATGTGGCCAATATTACATTATCCCGGTGTAAGTAGTGCAACAAAAAAGAATGAAAGATTGAATTTGCATACCGCTTAAACACATTAAAGGAGGCACATTCTAGACTTCATATGGAAATGATTAACTTCAACATTTAGCTCTGACTGTTCGCTCATCTGTTTCTCATAAAAAAAATTTCTATGAAATTCGAGTTGAGTCTGATCTTTGATCTGAAAGGTTTCTTATTGATATATTTCTAAGAAGCTATGACTGTTGAAGTCATGATGTATCCAGTGTCGAAAATTGAGAAAAGCTGATAAATTATATTCATAAAAATTGGATTGATTATCTCCATATGAACAGACCACTGGCGGTTTCTATAAACACAAAAGTCGGTACTTCAATTGCAAGTAATTACACTATAAATATTCATTTCATCTCATCTGTGTATAGGCACAAAAGAGTAGTTTCTATAAGATTCAAGTTTATGGTCTGTTGAGCTCAAAGGTTTCTTATTGTCATAAGCTATAAAAGTTGTAAGTATAAACAAAGTCAATGTTCTTCAATTACTTAAATACAAAGCTACGTCTGGAAAAATTAATTGAAGCATTCATAAGTTGTAATAATAATCATCATGTAAATTTATGAATGATCGGGTACAAAAGATTTAACATCATCATTGACTCATAGTCAGGTCCCAACAATTGGAATGATTTGACCAATGCAGCATAAAGCTACCCACCATGTAGATGGAAAAATCACACTGTTTTCTAGGAAATAATCACCAATAGTTAAGGAATAAATCACCACTTAAATCGTTCCAAAAACTATAATTCTTCATTTGTCACAAAATGCCCAATCGAGGTTGCAGTGACGAGGTGACTAGCTACTGTCCTTCCCTAATCTAATTATATCTTTAGCTAGCAATTTTAAGCTATTACAAGTGGGTGATGAACACGATATATTTCGTATTTTACTAATTTATTTTTGTGTGAATGGTATGCAATCTTCAAAGAAACCAAACTTAATGTGCTTTCTTTTATTATTTTTCTCTATTTTTTCCCCTTTAATAGAGCACGGATAAATTATTCTTACTGGATGATGGTAAATTACGTCATATTACAAATACAGCAGATGATCATCAACAGCCCTATGAACATAGAGATTACGATGAGGATTTAAATGATAAACCATTATCTCATGATTATGAGGTGAATCATTATTGTATTGATAAAGCAATTGAGACAACTGGTGAACAACGGCAATTATTATTTGCCAATATTTGTCTGGCCAAGAAAGAACTTAGATGGAGTGATTCCAATTTCTTATTACGGAAAATACTTAATCCAATTTTTCATACCATATCACTTATAATTTTACTATTAATAGCAATTGTTTACTTCATTTTACCAACACTAAGGTATGTATGATGTGTGTATGATTTTATTTGAATCAATGTAATCATCATTTTGTTATTTGTTTTACAGAGATCTTGTTGGCAATATTGTGACCACAATAGCAGTTTGTTTGATGATAGGACAAGCTGCTGATTTGGTACGCATTTTTACTGAATTCTCAAATCATATAAGTTTTATTGTTGCAGACATTATACTCTGCATAAGTCTTTTGGCTGCTTTCTTTTGGCTAAATAGTTTTGGTTATTATATTTGGAAAACATTTCGATCGCGTAATGTCTTCTTGCGTGTGACAGACGGACGTAAATATTGTTATTATTCAATTTATGCCTGGGGCTGCACAACACTTATGGCATTTATGGCCATATTTGCACATTTCTTTCTTGATGCTGATTCATATAAAAAACAGAATATGATTGGTGATCAAGAGACAATCGGTTGGCTTGGTATAACAATATTTTTTGCACCAATTGCTTGTACCATAATCATTGATATATTCTTTTATGTAACCACCTTGAAACTAATTAATCGTCGTAATGTCTACGGTCGTATACAACACAAATTAAAAGCAAAGTAAGTGATTGTGATGAGATTTTATTAAATTGACATCTGCTTTATTGGTTTATTATCTCATTTTCAGTTTTATCATGTATGGCCTTATGGTTTTGATTATGTCTATAGCGTGGCTGTTTTTCATTATGACATGGCTACAATTTGATGGTTTACTTTATGCTCATATCATTGTCAATGCTATACAGACTCCATTATTGTTATATGTTTGCGTTTTACGTCAAAAACACGTTACATTCCTGCTTAAAAAGTCATGCTGTTACAATGAGCCTCCGTCAACAAATGATTGGGGTGATGAATTGCACTATATGAGTTGCAATGACTACTAACTAATCAATCTCGAAAAAACTCGAATCAAAGTCGTTTAATTTTAACACATGTTTCGTCAATATTATTTATATACACACACTAATTTTTAAGTTTTAATCATTAAGCAATCTTGACAAAGAAGTGTACTTATTATATTAGTCATAAGATATCTAAAATGCAACAAAAATTTTACAAAAAGCACAAGCAATCAACAAACATTCAAATTCAAGACTAAAAAGTCTTCATCGGACAAAAGTGTACTTAAGAAAACAAAAAAGGACTCGAAAGAATAATTTAAAACTTAATTATAAAACGAAAACTAAGCTGCCTAGCATCAATCAGAGAAAAATATTTGTTAAGAATCTCATGAGATTTTGAGTAAAATATAAAATTAAAAATTTTTTATACACCAATCACTCACCTGACCAAAGAGTTTTCCTTCTTCTCTTTGTATTAATTTACACATTTGGGAGCGCACCAAGAAATGACAATCATCGAGCACAGTATTAAAGAAACGTCTGGTGGGTAACAGTGATTCCAAGTCAATTATAAATTCCATAAAACGTTCACAATATTGTACAACTTCATTAGACAAAGGACCATCAATTGAAATCGTATCCAAAATGGCATAGAAATCAACGATTAAATTTTGCATGAAATGACGTTCCCATTCTTTATCTGGATTTGTATCGTTCTTATCTTTTTTCATTAATTTACGCCAATATTTATTCCATTCGGGAATTTCACGTAATTCCTGATTAAGGCGTTCTAGAAAATATAAAGGAAATTATGAGTATTTTTTCTTATTATGAATTGTAAATAAAGGTAATTTGGTTGTAAAACTTGGTTGGTTCCTATAGAGTTTGCTGTTCAATGACTCACTCTAGTTCCGCATATTTTAAAGTGACTTCTTCGGAAAGACTAAACAATTGGTTTTTAAGATATTTAATAAACAAGTTCCAATTAGGAACCAACTATAAGTTCCAAAAAAATAATACAATAAACACATGCTTCTCTTATAAGGCTTCTTTCAATGATAATCATGTGGGAAAGGCCCTGCAAATTCTCGAAAAACATTACCACCATTTCTGTATAAATTTTAGTCTATTTTCACTTTAGATTCGGTAGATATATGCTTCCTTCTTACAAACATGTATTTTCCCTTCTGATAAGAGAAGGGACAACTAGCGACTAGTTATCCCGTCACTGGGTCTTAGGTTTTACCAATGGCTACTCCTATAACTTTGCTAAACCTTCATAAATAAAGTGAACACTGTAGAGTTACAATCAGAACCAACCTACTATGTATAGCAGCACATTTTAATGTATAATTAAACTTACTTGATTGCAAACATTGCCACATGGAAAGTGATACCAATCGCTTAGCTTGCTCACGACACAAATCAACTTCCATACTATTGAAGCAATGATTTAAAAATATTAACAAAGCTGTACGCTCATACAATGAAATAGCAGATCTGTTTTGATTTTTGTCCTTGGGCAGCAGAGTTTCAAGTACGTGTCGAAAGAATTGCGTATATTGTACCGGCAAACGTTTAAAAATACTCCAAACTTCTACGCGTTCGCGGAATTTTTGATTAGCCACTACAATAATAGACATTAAGTGGGCATGCGTGGCGCTCTCACGTTCATAGTGTGGCCATAAATACTCTTCCAGGTACATACTAAATTCAAGCATAATTACATTTCGGTTGGTATGTTTTTTGCCACATATTTCTTCAGTATAAATTTGCTCAATAATTTGTGGATTATACGGCAAATGCTGATCCTTGGATTCAGCGGACCAATATTGCGCAGCAAGCTGTTAATCATTTTTTTTTTATAAACGTTTATTAGTAAAGTGAATACATTGCAATTGGAAAAAATTTACTTCTCACCTGCCATATTAACTCGGACCTCATTTGTCCTATGGTCATCATCGATTTTGTTGCATCTTTCTTCTTTTTCTGGTCCTTAATATCATCTCCTTTTCTTTTCATTTTGATTTCAATTGATTTTTATAAACAAATTAATAAAAGCGAATATCAATAGTAAAAGCCGGCAAAACACGCGTCAGCTGATTGTGCGAGGGCTGCAAACTTCACTTTGTTTTAACTTTATTTTGCATATAGGAAGGTTGGCAGCATTTACATTTTTAACGTTTGTATACATTCAAACTTCTAAATTTATGCAAGAATTTAATAGATTGAATCTTTTAATTAACATTAGGATATTCATTAATGTTATGTTGTGTATACAAAAACTCGCAAGACCCGCACTACAAAAGATGCCATCGCATGTATTCATTTCAGATCTCAAACCAAATATTAGAAACTCTGAGATTTATGGAAAGATATAAATGAATAATAATAGTAACAATAAAAAAAATAAGAAATAACATTTTAATTTGCATATATTAACTAAAATAAATAAATTTATTTTTAAATTATATTCGATGAAGTTGTATTCTGTAGCCCTGGTGTATTGCATTCAAATTTTTGTCGTTCCAGCCCTAAAATGATTAGAACAGGGTGACCTTATGGATTAGTTGCCATTAAAGACCGAAAATAATATTGAAACTATAACAAATTTGTTTTTCCATTTTCTTAATAACAATAAATAATTTAATTTTCTCTTAAATTCCTTATATTATTATGTAATTCCCTATATGCAGAACTCAAAGCTCTTGACGCAATTTAAAAATAGAAATCTGGTCACACTGGTTATTGGCAATATAAACAAAAAAGAAGAATTTGTTGTGGGATTGAGCACGCTTTAAGTTCTGCATAGAATGGCGTCATATGATAATATACATGTAAGTATTTTCCAATTGTGAATTAAAAACCTATATTATTAATTTATTTAAAATAGAATTATTTGTCTAATGTCCTCACATATCCTACACCGTTAAAATGTGATACATTGGCTAGTTTTGTTGAAAATGGTGCGATTCGAGAACTGCAAGAAGTTTTCCCGCGACTTGTACATGATGTATTTGGTGTGGATACTGTTACTGCGGTTGGATGGGGTTTACGTACCGTAACAAGGAACCTTTCCATACAGGAGTTCTCAGTATTACGTCAATTTTTTAGCGTCAATGGAACTATGTTGCGATGTTGTCATCGCCTCCTGTTGGATAGCATTAAATTTGAAATCAGTACAGAGCTTATACCGGTTAGTAGAGGGATATTTTATATATATTCAATATTATTAAACTATTCTTCTTCTTCAGCCCAAAGTTGTTGAGATGTTTCAATCTGGTTCACTATTCTATACAGAACTGATTAACATAGATCCCTATTCACGTCGTGTGGGTTCACTAACACTCAATGCTTTCGACTTTTATATATTGCATTTTGTTTTGCATGGTCTACAACCACTGCATCGCATGAATCCTTTGGCGCTACAAATTCATAATGAGCGATTGCAATCAGTTTATTTTGATTTAACCTATGACTATCTCAACAATTATATGCCTGGATATAATGACGTAGAGGTAATGCCGCCCTTAATGTGTAGTACCTTAAAAGCACCACAAATACAATTACAAATGCAAACATTGGAAACGGTACGAAAGCCACGTTATCTAAAAATGCCTGTCTCCTATGATAGTTCAAATATGACAAATATATTAAATATGAATGCCTTACCGGGAGGACCACGTGCCTATACATGGCGTACTGAATCAGTGTTACATTTCTTTATTGATATTTGGCTACGTTATGATGTCGAAGGTCAACATGATTTACCGGGCAGCGAATTGGTACGCAACGTTCGTGCTCTCATCAAACAGACACATTTCTTTGTAAATGCCTCACATATGGATACATCGGCAATGGCGCCATTACGTAAAATTGCACAGCCAATGATTAAAGGATTAACATTTCAGTTTTTGCGTGGACTTATCGATCGTTGGCCATTGGATGGTAGTATGGTGGTAGTTTTAGAGCTTTGGTTAAGCTACATACAACCATGGCGTTATAATGCTTACACTTACAATTCACAGTAAGTTAATATTTTTATTAGTACTTATAATCAAGTAAGATATCCAATTTCCCTCCACCCCTCTATTTTCACAAAAGTCCTGTACAACGCGAAGTTATTAATTAACCCTTTGTGCGATCCCGTTTAAAGTCAGCTTCAGTCACTTCCAAATGCGTCGCTATATTGTTATCAGAGTTACACTGTAGTGGAACGATATGCTTTGTATTCTGAGTATCACACTGAAAACAATCTGCGCTATCTGCCGTTTGCTTTAACCTCGGATCGATCCGTTTATAATATTGTACATATTTTCTTTTATGTATTTTCATATTTTTGATTATCTTTTTCTTTTCTAGAAACCGCAATAGAGAAATAGTAATAACAAATCAATATGACAACTTTATCGCGGATAATCTAATGATGTACACACAGATCTTTTGGCGACTTTTATCAAGATTTGAACGCCTTGATTATAGTATCTATGGAAATGCATTTATGTTATTTCGTATGTCAAGGGTGTTAGCACAACCCGGTCTGGGTAATAGAATATTTGAAGTTGAAAAAACACATAATAATAGTTCATATGGTGGTTGTGAATCATCACCTAGACAAAATTCTTTTAATAGGTAAGTTGTTCTCATTTATTCTCAATGCAAATTGTATATTTATTATATATATATATATGTTTATACTTTCTCTATAGACACAGCACATATAGTAGTAATGATAGTCGCAATACCAGCTTAAGTTCATTGTATAATGATATAATACCATGTTCAATGTTCAGCGAAACCATGTGCCTAGAAATTGAAAATCTTTTGAACATAGTCAATGTATCGCGTATTAATATCTTACAAACTATAAGACAATTGAAGGCTGACATGAAGAAAAAGAAGAAAAATAGAGGGATTCTAAAGGATTTTTTGCTTCATATATTACGCGAAAAGCCAGAAGAAGAATTGATCCTACTTGATATTGGTAGAATACCAGAAATGCTTAAACAATCAATTACAGCATTAAGTAATTTATTTAATGTAAGTAGTACAATAATTATTTAAATTCATTTGTGAATATACATATGTATATTTTCTTGTAGATTCCTCTGCCATCAAATTTCCTAGATGATCCAAATGAATTATTGCGTACGCCTACACCGCCTCTGGGCAATAATACAAATTCAAATTTCTCATTTTATGATAGTTCCCATAATTTCGATATGTCCAAAATAACGCCCTTGAATATGTCACGCAATTCAAGTAAGCAATTTCCTCCTTCAATGGATCCAGCTTTGATGCCAATTAAAGTCAATGAATTTACATTACTTGTGAAGCTGTTGCATTTCATTTCAAATACAATTAATAAAAATGTAAGTAAATTTCTTATAAAACATATTATATTTTTCACTTGGCTTAATTTTTATGTATTTACCTATTTCTAGTTTGGCTCCCAATTGAAATCTTGTTATGAACGCAATGATATTTTGGGTAAATTGTTACGTCAAGTGTTGTACGAACCGACGAGAATACAATGGTTTGATGGAATTTCTTGCCATAATGAATTACATGAAGAACTATTGCCACCCAGACTATGTTTACGTCCACTTGCATCTTTTCCAGTTCTTATGGTTATAGCAACTTCAATTCTTTTCGGCTCAATTCTGAGCACTCCACTGATGGGTCTAATGACACTGGGCGTACTTTACGCTTGTTACATTTTCATACTTGCAATTGTTTCATAAGAAAAAACACAATCATTTTTGTTATTGTTAACATTGAAAATAAAAGACTAAATTATAAATTGAAATTGAATAGAATTATATTTCTGGATTGGATTAGTATGGAGCATGAAAATAAGTAAGGAAAAGTAATGAATACTTAAAAAGAATATGCAGGTCGGTAGCCATAGGGGAGAGAGATCGTCGAGAATCGTCGCCCTACTCATTTGGAACCAACCTGCAGCATTCAAAATGAGAGCCAATTAACCAGTGGCAAATTTGATTCCACAGGAAAAGGATCCGGCTTCCAAGAATTAAGTCTTCATTAGGACATTGGTTCTGTGCCCCGTTAAGACTCCCGTCATCATCCCCTTTCCATTCTTGATAAAATGCAGAATTTTGAATGTCCGTTTCTGTTGGTAGAAAGGTCTAAGTGTCCAGGCATCATTATAAAATAATTAATAAACACTTAAAAGAGTAGACAGACAATTTATTCTAGGTCCATCGAAGGTTATGGAGTATACTCGTACCAATTGTAGCCTATCTGAGGCAAAGAAAAACTTGTTACTGCACTCTGACATATTTTTGTATATAGATTATATCAAAACTGATAAATTGTCTTTCTAGAAAGTTTTGTTATTTAGATTTTAAGAAATGTTTCAGACATAAGCCTATAAAGCTATTAAACGACAATGATTCAGTAAAATTTCGTCCTATCTCTTAATGTAAAAAATATGGAAGTTTAAGAAAAGTAAAAGAACTTTGTTTGAAGGATTAAGTGTTATTCCTGTATACACTATCAATATTTGTCAAAAATTTCAGCAAAATATCTCAATTTAATAAAAGACTAGTTTCCATAGAAATAAGCAGATGAAAAGATCGGTCGATTCTTCTCGTCACCATAGTTTTAATATACGTTATTAGGTGCTCAACTTTCGATTCTGTGTTGCCAATGTTGATTACACCAAGTGATCCATCATTAGTAATTAAAAGGTTGGTTTACAGTTTGATTCCGCTTACTACTAGTATAAGGAAATTAGTAGAAAAAAAATTTAATATGTTCTCGCCGAAGTGATTTTTTACGATTCAAACTGTTAGACAGATACCCTTGTTTGCAATATTTATTTTATTTTATGTATAAGATTTAAAAATAATATTTTATGCTACACCTAAAATTAAGAAAGAGTACTAGCTACCAGGGCCTACGACTCTATGATGAGATGTATTCATCATGATTAGAATAAGTGAATTAAATTACAATGATGAAGAAAATTATAAACTAAGTAAATCCGAATCCTCCCGATATAATTTGATTATTGTCATCAACAACTACAAATGTAGTGTTGGTTCTATTTTTGGAGCCGTCTATATAAGTCAATTTTCGGTCAGAAAGTTTTGCATATTCCTTCAGGAAAAGTTGAACGCAAAACTCACTGCATGTGTGACTTTTTATGTATTGCTGAAGCTTTAAATTGAAAGATGAGTTTAGAAGTATCATTGGTGGAGAGATGAGTTTACTCTTTGCAGCTTGCGAAGAAAGTGGGATGATTAGTTGCATACACAGCAGATTATATTTTCTTTTAGCATTTATTGCCTTCGAGAAATTTTTATAAAGCGGGAGATGCAATGTGTTATAAAGTTTTTCTAGTAGTTGCAATAATTTTGCGACATGATTAGAGTTCGGCAGCCTCTAGCTTTCCAAAAATTTATGTAGTTTGAAACTTCATTCAATTGATTGTCATTCAACCTTTTGCCACGATAAACGGGATGAAAGTAATATGCCATCATCGTTAAATCATTGCTCTTCTTTAAACATTCCACCGTTCAATAATCTCTGTACGTGCTTGTGCGGAAATGTAAGATACCTGTTTCTTACGTATATTACTTACATGTCTTACAAAACTTGCAATTTTATCTTAAGTTCTTAAATTCCAGACAGTCAAATAATATAAACATCAATAATATTATTGTATTAATATATTATACATATATTTTATTAAATGTTTTCTTTCAAAAATTATATCTGCTACATACTATTTTAATGTCTAATTCTCTTTCACCCCTTTCTTATTGATTAGCATGATATATATTATATTCATAGTACTATAATATTAATACACAAATGTATGTACTTATCTTAATATATTAATAATTATTTGAGGCCTTATCCCGTAATTGAATAGCCAAGCGTATTGTTTGATTGGGGACTGTTACCATGCGAAGTATTGGTTCAATAGGCGTCTCATTCAGACATTTTATAATAAAATTACCTGAAAACTATTTAAAAGATTTTATAAATTAATACTTATATAACCTTCAATTGAATATGAGTATATAATTTACCAAAAATGTTAAAGTATTAATTTGTTTAAGTGCTATCCTTCTTCCAATACAAGTCCGTGCACCAATAGCAAAAGGGAGGGTTCCATGAGTTTCTGTAACACCGAACAATTTACCTGTTTCGGGGTTACGTAACCAACGTTGAGGATTTACAGTTAGAGGGTCAGGAAAATGTGCAGGACTCCGTCCAGCTGTGTACAATGAAAGTAGCACCAATGTCTAGAAATAAAATAGAAATGAAATCCCAAGAAATCTTTTCTCAATTAAAGCATACAACATACATCTTTTTCAATAGGATAACCTTCGATAACAGCATCATTGGCCAAATAACGTCCAATGAAAGGTGCCACGGGATACAAACGTAATGTTTCATTGATAAGGCCACGTATTAAATTTGTTTCGTCTTTCAAATCGGTTTTGTTTATATTTTCTTGTAATTGCATATCTTGGGAAAGCAAATATAAAACCCATTGGCTGGTAAAGGCAGTCTGAAAATTCAAAATTTATAAATTAAATGATTATTCCAATATAGAGAGAAAGAAAGAGAGAAAGAGAGAGAGTGTGGGTCTTACAGTATCTCCTGCCGCAATAACCAAATCCAAAAAGATGCGCTTTATCACTTCTAAGGACAAATATGAAGACACTAGTTTGTAGTAAAGTGTATCCTCCCGTTGTTCTATAGTCATTGTTTGATATGCTATTACCATAAAACGTTCTATCAAAATACCACCCAACTTTAGAACATTGTCAACATTTCGTTCGAAATCACGCCAAACTTTTAAACATAAAAATTTAGCCAACTTTGGTGGGATTGTTAGTAAGGCTGCAGAATTTCCAAACATCTTATGTACAATTGTTGTAAAATCACTGATTATAGATTCAACATCAGGATGGTTAATCACCTCAGCACCAAACATTACGGCACAAATAACTGTTTAAGAAACATAGAAAAAATTATATAATTCAATTATCTAAGGGAAAATTTAAATCAACATACCATTAATAGACCAACGATAAAGTTTCGGTTCCAAATTTTCTATTACATAAGATTCTTCACCGCTTTCGGTGAGCTGTCTCTGAAACTCATGTACAAATTGTTCGGTGGTTATTTGTACATGTTGATCCAACCAATCCAAATTACCATTTTGCAAAAGTTTATTAAGCACACGTCTGTTATGAAACCATTCCTCGCCTTCCCTGTTCGAAAGATGTTTGATTTTGAATATGTTAATTTGAAGTTTCTTTAATTCGCGCGCACATTTCATTCACTCATTGAATTGCAAACAGTTTCCAAAGAAGAACTTAATATATTCTGCTCTGTATATTTTACTTACATAAAAAACAATCCCCGTTGGCATTTGTGCGTTTTATTATATAGTAACCATGAATCGGGTATCGGATGTCTTGGATATTGACCCTCATGCAAGAAAACTGATCGCATTAAATTTGCGGACGCAACAAAAATTGCATCCTGAGTACCGCCAAGACGTTCACGAAATATTGGGCCAAATTGTTTATGGCGCTTATTAATGTAGTTATGAAGTCTAAAAATATAAATGGTTATAAATATTTTTTCACATAATTGTGTGTAACCTATAATGAATCTTAAACTGGATATATTAAGTTGTGGTTACTTATGTAAAACAGAGAGAGTAAGATGGACAAAATATTTTTAATCCATATAGTAGGTAACGGAAACACTTATTGATTTATACCATACACGCCCATTCGAAAGTTTATTTATTGGGATCGCCAAAAGAAACAAACTTTAATTTGGTATATAGATTCGATCAGTTTCCTAATACGCTCACTATTGTTGAGAACAAGTGAGATTTCTTTCTAAGAATCTGTAAAGATTTGTATTTAAAACCTTAAGAATGGGAAAACGTAAATTTGGTATTAAAATTCTAGAGAACAAGAATTTAAAAAGATTGAAATTTTGAGTATATGCTTCCATAATGGAACTTTATATATCTGATTATCCAACATTCATCAAAACATTCCAATTGAAAGTCACCTTTAGCTTCAACACTTTTACAGAAATTCATTGGTTTTCAGGATTGGATTGGATGTACTTAAATTTGGTTTATAGATTCTGTAAGTAGCTTATTATGACCACAATTTTAGAGAACAAGTATCGGTAGATTCTTTTTAAGAACAAAAGACCACTGAAGATTCACAAATAACAAAAACACAACCTTCAATTTGGGTTTCTCTCTCTTTTCACGATCCAATGTGGGCTTGTTTTATGTAACAGGGTACTCGATAGTCAGGCATACCGAAACACAGTTCCATTTCTTGTTTTAAACATTAATATTCTAAGCATATCTTGACTTCTAAATAATGCTAAGATAAAGAACATTGAGGTAGTTTACCAATATGTACATATATTCTATTGTACTCACTGTGGAGCACCTCCTGCTGTTAATAAATCAAATATAGTCCCAATAACAGGTAGACCTTTTGATAAAGGTATTTCCTTTTGTAAGATCTCTTGTTGATTATCATCACTGGACGGACATGATGTCTTTCGTTTTAAGCGAATCTTATTCGAGTTTACCGGTTTCGCGTCACTTTTAAATAATAAAAAACATTTTAAAAAGAACATTTTGAAGACCTTGGCAATGCCCTCTAAAATTTTATTAATTTTAAAGGCATCTTTAATTTTTGCGATCTGCATTACACGACTGTAAATTCAACTGTATCTTCTCACACAGTCAGTGAACTAAATAACTCGCGCGTTTGTGTTGTAAAAAAATTCGACAATGAGTTGTGTTATCTCTCAGATATGTATTATATGTTGGGGAGAAACGCGTTAACTCAACGAAGTACCAAGGAATACTGAGTTCAAGTGCGCAGAGCGGGCTCGTTTTTGTAATGACAATCTATAAGAAGTTTCGAACAGTGGCGTAGTAGTGAAGTAATGGTCAAGAAAGGGCACAGCATTGATTATAGGGAAGAGAAATATTTTTTTTATAAAGTATGTGTGAATTTTTATGAAATGTAATGAATCTCAACACTTATTTACATTAAAATTTATTTCATATTTAAACTATATGTATGTTAGGAAACTAGTCCTTCACATTTTAAGCTAGACAGCTGAAATTTTGCAGGAAGTTTTCATTTGACCAGACGCAGCAGATATCTCGGAATCAGCCTTCACATCAATGTTTTTAGTAGAAAAACTTTTTTGTTTTTTGCCTTATCGAGCTGAAAATTTCAAGATGCTAGGATTACTGGAAAGTATAGCTCCCGGTACCGATGCTTAAATGAAGTAATCAATATTGTATGATCAATCACAGGAGGGTATTGTATGCATTATCATGCGCCCATGGTGTGAATTCACCCTGCCCGGATCGTTACATTATTCATGGAGGGTTTTTGCCCTGGCCTCCACACTTAACAGACCTAAAGATCAAAAAAGTTTTGGAATGGTTGACTTGAAAAATCTATTTTACTGAATTATATAGCCAAATAGTTCGGGGATTCAATTCAAAAATGGATTTTTGAAGGTATGGTCTTAAAAAATGGTTCAAAACACGTTTAAAAATGCAAATAATAATAATATTTAGTGTTGAGCTATTCAAGTGGCACGGAGTGTGTTTTAAATCAAACCAGAAAGAAGGCTATCGTTGACTATGCCAAAGATGTAATACCCTTCACGCTCCTCCGAGTTGCATCCAACCTTCCTTTCTTAGCATCACTATATTTGAGTTTGTGTGGCACTGTATTTTTATTGTACTTCTTATAAGTTTGTCATTTAATTTGGGTTTGTTTCCTGCTAACCCTAGGATTATGCTTGATGATGGATGGATCAGAAATTTATAGTGTCCAAATTTCAGTTTGATAAGTCAACAAACAAAATACTTTTTCTAATAAGAACATTAATTTAAAAGGGGGTTTGTATGGGAGGTACTCCTCCTGGTAACCCTAGGATCATGAAATTTACATGCTTGTTGGGTATGGATCAGAAACCTTTAATGTCTAAATTTCTGTTCGGTACGTCAAAAAACAGAAAACTTTTTTTAATAAGAACATTAATTTAAAAGTGGGTTTGTATGGGAGGTACCCCTAGTGGTCCGATTCGGGTGATTCCGACAAATGTGCAGCGTATGGTAGAAAGAAACCTATGTACAAAGTTTCAGCTCTCTAGCTCTGAGGGACTAGTTTTGCGAACAGACGGTTAGACGGACATGGCAAAATCAACTCGTCTCATCGAGCTGATCACAAATATAAGTATATACTTTATGTGGTCGTCGATGTCTCCTTCTGTGTATTACAAACTTCATGACAAACTAATGATAAAAACTTCTTTAATATATGCACATAAATAAATGTAAGCTTTTTCATATAAATTAAAATTAATAAATTTAAGTATTTTATTTAGTAAATAAACAAAGGCGATACAGTCACTGTTATCGTTCATCTTATTTGGTTGATGAATCGAAACTCACGATAAATGTGTTATAGTAAATCGCACATCTCTAATAAACGAATGACGACAATGGGTTAATGAAAGATATCGGCAGGCAAACGCGTTCAACAGACGTTTGTGGCGCGCCTTGCAAATACCAGTTTGAATAAAACACCATCCAACACCATCGCATCGAACAATTGAGAACGGCACGATTCTTGTTCAAATTGTCCAGTCTATAAGATTTCATAGTCTGTGAAACCGGCAAACGCGTTCAACAGTTGTGTGGAAACCGTTTGTGGTGCTTGGTTGTGTCGTGTTGCTGTGTCGGAGTGCGAGAGTCGTTGTGTTGTGTGTGGTTCAACATCGCGTGAATTTGCGTTAAGAAAGAATAAATAACAAAAAAGACAAAAAGTGTTTGTTGCTAATAGAAACAGAGATACTTTAAAAATAATTATACATAACTTTGAATAATAATTAAAAAAGAAACAACACAAACAAATTATCAATTACAAAATATTGTATCTTTTTCTTGGTTTTCGTTGTCAACGTCAGAATTTAGGTAGACGAAAGATATTTTTCGGTATTTTTGCTTTCTTTCTTTTATGTTTGGTGAAAAAAAAAAATAACAACAGCAATAACAAAAATAGCATAGAACAAGCATCATAAACTCTGTCTGCTATCAGTAATGAATTGAATTAATTTATATTCAATTAAAATTGCTTACTTATGTAGTATTTTTATTCATTAATTATTATAAATATTTTCTATGTAGAAAAAAGTAGAAATATAAAGCATTTCCAATCTACTGGTATGTGATGAGGAGAATTGAATGTACTTAGTAGATACATTGATGAATGGATGAGTTGTGATGTGATGTGTTGTGGGAATATAAAATTTTGTAGATGTTGCACAATACTCTGAGACTTTGTGCATGTGGATTAAAACATTTTGCCGGATAACTTGAATTGTTTATCTATCGACGACATACAGTATTTACATACACATACATATGTATATACATACTTACGCGATATTATCAATTTTGTTTGAGTTATCATAAACATAAATAGATCAAGCAACGAGAATTTTCTGACTATAAATTATAAAGTTTATATTATAGATACAGTCGGGCTTCTCTATAACGAACTTCGAGACAATGAAGATCGAACTCCCTATTGATTGAATTGTTTTCGCGTGCGCCGGTTTTTAGTATACAATAGGGATCCTCTCACTATAACGAAGTGATAGACTGGTTCCAACGAGTTCATTATATATGAGTTCGCACTTTCCTTTAGCGAAGAGATTGATTTGTTTAGAGAAGACTTCGCCCATAGAGAAGAGATTTCATGGTTTCAGCGAGTAATGAGTCTATAACGAAGACTTTTCTATGCGAAGTGATTGACCGGTGTAAACGGCTTCGTTTTGTATGAGTCCGAACTTTCCTACAGCGTAGAGATTTACCGGTTCTAAGAGTTCTTTATTGTAAAGTTCAAGCTCGTTAAGGAATGCAGGTCGACGATAGGCGAACTCAGTCGTCAAGCTGATATCACTCTTTTATGGGTTCCCGGCCATAGGAACATTGAGGCAAATGAGAAGGTTGACGAACTGGCTCGTTGTGGTGCTTCCCACCAACAGATCCCAATTCTCCTGGCGGTCGTCAGGCTGGCAAATAGGCGGTGGAAAGATCTTGGATCTTGCAGAGTGGCACG
The DNA here is from genome assembly GCA_037043315.1 of Amiota communis. Lineage (NCBI taxonomy): Eukaryota > Metazoa > Arthropoda > Insecta > Diptera > Drosophilidae > Amiota > Amiota communis. The sequence goes on along the minus strand of JBAMAV010001400.1, from coordinate 98,217 downwards.
TGCTACCTGGCCTAGTTACAACGAAAATAGGTCACTTAGACTCATCAACAGAAGACGCTCGGATACCGCAAGGTTAACATCGGTTTTTACAGGTTACTGTTATTGGTGTGTAGGGACTCACGCGTTCAGAAGCCATTGTAGAAGCTGCGAAAACGAAGAGAAAGAGGAGTCGCTCACCCACTTTCTATGTCAATGCCCAGCCCTGGCAAAAACAAGAAATTAGTTTCTGGGCAAATACATCATCAACAACCTCTCGGACTGTTCAGTAACATGTCCGGGTGATATATTAAAATACCTAAATTCGACAACCAACCAACCAAGAGTTCCCTATATATGATTCCGAACTTCTCTATAGCGAAGACTATACCATACAGTGAATTTTTTTCTCAAATATTATTTCCCCTAAACGAAGCACCAAGAATAAGAGTAAAAGATAAGCCGGTGAAGAAGAATTAACAGATTAAGATCTTCCCTACACTGAGACGAGTTTCTGCATCCTAGATATAATTATTTTTGGAGATAAAAAATGACTTCGTCCCGATTAATCTAATTGGAGTCCCTTTATTAGTATAATAAATTAGGAGATTATATTGAAAGAACAAAATCGGAAAAAGAATCCTCAGCCAAAATTACATGAATTAAATGAAACCTTAATCATGTAGGATAAATCATGGATAAATCAAAATGTATTATGTATTGTATTTCTGTACAAAAAAATTAATTTTATGGTTCCCTGCGAATTCTTTATAGAGAAGTTTAACTGTATTTGATTTTGAGGCAACACCTCACCCAATCATTATCTAGAAATTAATATTTCTGTTGTACTTATTTGATTTGATTTATAGCATCTCTATATGATTTAAAATTATGTACAATGTATAGTGTATTATGTTAGTTTATACTAAGTAGTATGTGCGTGTAGTTCCTTTCTTATAATATTTTAAACCCATTTCTTCAAGAAACCACATCAAACTCTCATATATCATAGATAAATAAGTTATTATATTCGCTTTTTTTCTTTAAAACGAAATTTGGCACGTACAAACTTATCTTGAATAATCCGTCTGAGTTTTATATGCAGTAGGTCTTCAAAATGTAACAATACTACTTATGTACGTATGTATCTTTATATTTTATTTCAGTCATTATTAGGTTTCATTCAACATACGAATTGCGTATCTTTATTTATTTGCACATACCTTTAATCGACTTTATCTTTAACTCCTCTCCCTTCCTCCTTTTTCTCTCTGTCTCTCCCACTCTGTTAACCCAGTCAGGTTTTGAACGATAACGACGATAATGTGCAATATCAATTCTATCAGTTATGACCCTTTTTCTTTCTCTATATAAGTACATATATAAATTTTATATGTTCCAGCAGAGATATGCATACATAGAAACAAAGTACTTAAGGCTCTAGTAGGAACTAACTGGGATACTTGACCTACAAGGCAGTTTGACCTTGAGCTATGCCGCTCCTGTACATTTCCTCAATGACTCAGTGGCACGAACACCTGCAATTTAGTCGAAAAAATTCCCTTCATTCGGTGACTTATTACAAACGAAAAAAATATTATAGGTTCGTCAGCATAATACACAGTATCTGCTGGCTTACTTCTATGTGAAGTTCCAACTGCAGCATTCTTATTTGCGTTGTTTACCCTAGAAAAAATCGTCACGACATCAGACGGTACAAGGAGGACTTTTTAATAGGCGACGAAAGTAAAGTTGCAATGGAGGGCAGTTAAAGTTAGTTACCCACATATAGTGTGATGATAGCGAAAGGAGATTTCCTCGTAGCACTCGAGCAAACTTAGCTTTGTCAAAGTTTTATATAATCCAGAGCTATAAATCACTCCTTGTAAATTAAACCAACTTATGTTTGCGTCCTATGGTGGCGACGTCCTTTCTATATAGTCTGTGCCCTAATTTCTACCCCTTTCTATTTCGTATTAACGTAATGTAAATTTATTTATTATAATTTTTAATTTTTATTTTTTTATCTTTTTTCTCCCTCCTACTCCACACGAATTTCCGTTTCTCCTTACCCCATCCCCATTCTTCAAACATAGAAAAACTTCAAGTTCATAGTTTATAACACATAATAAATTTAACAAATGCTAATATGGATAGCACATCAAAGCCGGTAAGGCAAAATCCCCGCCAATCAGCAAGTATATTCTCACATTGGTTATTTGTCTGGGCTATTCCATTACTGTATCGTGGCTCAAAAAAAGGACTCAATACTGATGATCTGACAAAATGTATAGCGGAAGATCATTCAGAAGAACTTGGAGATCAATTAGAAGAGTGAGTACTTAACCGAAACTTCAATAAATTATTTAAATAATATTTTTTTTTTTGTATTTTCAAGTGAATGGTACAAAGAAATCGAGCGAGCACATCGTAAATCTCGTAAACCTCATTTACGCACAGCCGTTTTGTATTTATTTTGGCGACCTGCTGTTTTTGATGGCCTCATCAGTCTTATCTATATAACAATTAAGTGCGTGTGCATACACAAGTGTACAAATTGTGTATCATGTTTCATATTATACTATTTCAGGAATTCCAAATAATAATATTATATATTTTTATTTATTTTCTTTAGATCTGCCATTCCAGCTGTTTTAGCACAACTCTTATTACAATTTCAACAACCGATTCCGGTGATACGTGATGCAACAACAAACAATGAAACAATGGAAACACTTGATTATAATAATGATGACAATAATCGATTACGACGCCGGTTTGTCCCTGATCTGAGTAATAATGTTACTGGTCAGTATAATGTGATTTACTTTACCTTATAAATTTATACACTTTGACACAAAACTCTATGCAAAATCAAATATAGTAGCAGCATTAAAACTGCAATTTTACAATAAATTTAAATGATATAAAAATGAATGAAAGCCATAGAATTGATAATAATTTTAAGCGACGAACTAGGAATGTGTATCAAAAATGTTCTCTATTGAACTTAGAAATGGTTACAAAATTATGAACCCATAGAAAGTAGGTAACAATTAAATACTTCACCAGACTGATCAAAAATATATTGAGAACAGCAGAATGGTTGGGGATATTAACTAAAATCCATAAATAATCAATCAATCATTGACATTTGAATAATGAATTTAGGGTAGATGTGTCCTAGGAAAGCATTCATCGATTTATTCATTAATAAATAACAAAAAGTCATCCAGAATACCGCTTCAAAAGCCATTACCTTCTGCCTAAAATATTAATGACAAAGAGCAAGCATCAGCAAGTTTGTTCGCAAGACAGCTCAACCTTTCTACGAGCAACCTAAGCCTGTTTATCAGTTAGCACCATCATCACTATACTTCCATTACCATCCTCATAAAAATCTCTTGCTCACCTACAATAACTCCAAAACGTTTCTAAATTTCACAATTTTTCAATTTTACTGGATCAAACAACTGATAATCACTTACTAAAATAGCTTACAAACAAATAAAACGCAATTGGTTCTATGGAAATGCAACAGTAAAAAGAGCTCTTTTTAATCGACTTCAAAAATAGAAGGAGGTTATCAATTCGACTGTTTTTTTTTATGTATGTTACCTCAGAACTTTTTTCTAAGTGAACCAATTTTGATGACACTTTTTTATTGGAAAGCTGGTGCTTGTCATGTGGTCCCAATCAAGATCTGACCAGTAGTTTTTGAGTTATCCTTAATAATGCCCGTTCCATTTGCGCTATTTGAATTCGGTTTTCTATTTTGTTCTAATATGTTTTTGTTTTGATTTGCTTAAAAATTTTCACAAACCATTTTTACCAAATACCATTATAAATTTGTTATCTTTCCTTCCACACATTTTCACAGAACATTGTGATACCCTACAGTTTGGCGTTTTTAAGAAATCAAAAATTTGTAGGTGCTTCTATAGTTTTGTAACTCCCCTTTTATCAACAGTAAAATTCGTCAAATTGTCAGTGATTGTATGGGACTGCATATCCGTGAAAGGCATTGGTGAATTAAGAAAATTCACTGACGAAGGAGCTTTCATCAGATATATTTATTAAAAAAATTTAAAATGATAGCCAGTCTTCAAAACATTGGGTTGGAAGACCCTCAAAAAACTGTAAAATATAAATTTGCATATATACCTGCAGAAAATTTTTACAAAGCCCAGATTTGAACCATATAGTACTTAAATTAACAGGCTCATTTAAAAGAAAAAGGTAGCAAAAAGTTCGTCAAAGGGAATAGCCGATATTAGCAGAATTATTCATGAGGAATGGTAGAATATACTTTACAAAATTGATTCAATGCTAAGTAGACTTTCATCTGATATAGATGCCAAAGGTGAGGACAACTAATTTTAGTCGAAAATATGCTTAAAAATAGGTTTCTCTTTGTATTAAATTTCAAAGGTGTTTTCATTTTTGAAAACATTTTTTTGACAGCGCGACAATTGACTTATTTTTGCTTTCCTCTGTCTGTGCATACTTCCAATGAGATATTTGTTATTTTTTTTATCAATATACGTTGGAAATGAATTGGAAAACATTACTGCATTTTTATTATTTTGTTAACATAGTTTTTTACCATTTAATTTATCGTTAAATTGAAGTGTAGAAAATTGCAATACAATTTTTGGAATTTTGCAAACACTTGTGTGACAAAGTGTTTATATTTATAATGATTAATTTTATATTTATTTATTTTCATATTTATACATATGTAGATTCCTTGAATGCAATTACTGATACTGACAATTCTAAAGTTGATTACTTCTCGCCATCTGCTTTCAATTCGAGTGATTCTCTGGATTTATCAGAATATGAATCCTTTTTGCTACACATATGGACAGATGTCTATTGGTTAAGTTCTATACTGGTTCTATCAACTGTATTTTGTTGTTTTCTATTGCATCATGTTGATTTGCGTCAACGTTTAATGGGTGCTCGCATGAGAATTGCATGTTGTTCGTTGATCTACCGTAAAACGCTTCGTTTGTCAATGAAATCGGCCGGAAAAACACCAGCGGGTTATCTGATCAATTTGCTTTCGAACGATGTAAATCGTTTAGATTATGGTTTTATATTTGTTCATTGGATTTGGATTATGCCCTTTCAAGCTGTATTGATATGTTACTTGATATGGTTACGGATTGGTGTTGCTGCTATAGTGGGTGTCGTGGGATTGCTCTTGAAAACGATTCCAGTACAAACATTGCTGAGTAAATTTTCATCAAAACTACGCATGAGAATAGCAGAACGTACAGATGCTCGAGTTGGTATTATGGCTGAACTGGTGCAGGGTATCCAGGTGATTAAAATGTATGCCTGGGAGAAACCATTTCAAGCAGTGGTTGCTGAAGCAAGACGTCGAGAGATTAAACAGATTAGATATGCCTCATATTTGCGTGGATTCTATTTGAGCACCATGGTCTTCACAGAGCGTTCAACTTTGTTTTTAACAGTGGCTGCTGCTGCTCTTCTCGGTCGCCAGATTACAGCAGATTTTGTTTTCTCAGCTGCTGGTTACTATAATATTCTCCAATTGGTGGCCGCCATTTGGTATCCATTGGCAGTGTCATTTGGTGCCGAAGGTTTGGTTTCCTTTAAACGTATACAAAGATATCTCTTGATGGAGAGTTGTGATGACAAGGCACGTGGTATAACCCACAAGCGTGATGGCGGTTCAGATGCTGATAGCAATGCGGTGGTTTTGGAAAACATTAGCGCCAGTTGGGATATACAAAAGATGCCACGCACTTTGCAGGCTATCAATTTGAATATACAAAAGGGACAACTGTGTGCCATAATTGGATCTGTGGGTGCAGGTAAAAGTTCCTTATTGCAACTAATCCTTGGAGAATTGCCTATTATTGAAGGCAGCGTTGTTATACAAGGTGAACTGTCGTATGCTTCACAAGAACCATGGCTCTTTAGTGGCACCGTGCGTAATAATATTTTGTTTGGAGAACAATATGATCGTAAACGTTATAATGAAGTGACCAGATGTTGTGCTCTTACCACTGATTTCCAACAGTTGAGCAATGGTGACAAAACTCTGGTGGGTGAACGTGGTTCATCTTTGTCTGGTGGCCAACGTGCTCGTGTGAGTTTAGCCCGTGCTGTTTATAAAAAAGCCTCTATCTATATGCTGGATGATCCATTGAGCGCTGTCGATGCCCATGTTGGTCGTCATTTATTTGATGAAGTCATTGGTCCACGTGGTCGTTTGTCAAACGAAAAGGCAACTCGTATCCTTATTACACATCAAGTTCACTTTTTATCAGAAGCCGATTGGATTGTTATTGTAGATAATGGCAAAATTTTACATCAAGGCACTTATTCAGATCTCCTAAAAAGTAATCTAGACTTTGCAAAACTATTGGAACGTAAAAAAGTTGAAAAGCGTCATGCATCTGGAGATGAGAGTTCTGATTTGGATGAAAGTTTATATGAAGATGATATTCCTTATATCGATGGTGTTGGTGAAGGTGATGGAGGTGGTGGTAGTGGCTATAAGCAATTGCGTAGGGTCAGCACAAATGAGAGTTCACTAGGACATAAATCGGTAAGTTAAAGAAGAATGCCTATGTGGATAAGCTAAAACAATAACATTTTCTTAATAGGTCAGTACTGAAAAGGATTTAGATGAAGCAGAAATGAATGCTGAAGGTCAAGCGGAAGGTGGCACTTTGGGACATGTATGGGTAGAATACTTCCGTGCTGGCAGTACATTATTGGGCTTCAGTTTTATGGTCTTCATAATGCTGCTGTCACAAGCAGTTTGCAGTGGTTCCGATTATTTTGTAAATATATGGACGCAGCAAGAGGATTTGCGAAACAAGAATGAACCTACCGAATATACAACCATCGAATGTTTATATATTTATGGTGCACTTATTATTGCCGTTGTTGTTGTAAGTATTCATACACACATATAAAATTTAATACCATCCAAAAATGTCATATCATGTATAAAGAGAGTTTAGGAAAACAAAACAAAAATCACCTTGAGATTCAAGCAGATTAACATGCAAGTTCATGGTCATCATTTTGTTAACTAGAGTTCATTTCTTTATGCTTATCTTCGTAATTGTGAACTTATCTTTTTTTTGGAAGTCTGAAAATATCACGGGTAGAGTTAGTAAATTTGCTTAAGGGTTAATAACTTTGACAAAACCATTTCAAACTCAACATATAAAATAATAAAATAGATCCAATTTAAATATTTGACAGAGTTTTTAGAGAAACATTTTTTTTTTCTATATTTCGGTTATTTATTGTACAATATCTCCTAAGTATGTAGATGGTGTAAACTCTTACATACATACTATATAATTATGTGTTGAGGAGGAAAGGGTTCTCTTCACACTTCGAACTTCTAACTAAACAAAATAGCTGCATCGATGCACGCAAGATGAGTTTCTTGTACAAACAAGAGCTCTGGCTAGTGGACTAACGCTAGTTTATCCCGATATTTACGTTTCTGTTTCGAACATTAATCTTTAACAAACAGTACACCGTGGTCTTTGTGGGTATCTTCATTTCTGATATACCATGGAGCATGAACGTCTCGAAAGATGTTCATCTTTTGTAAATGTAAAACTTCAATGTTAGTCATGCTTGCGTTGGCCAATTCCAATGGACAATTTGGAATAATCAAATTTAATAATGGAGTTATATAGTAAGATCTTGTACTCAGACTCAGACCAGATCTGGAGTTGATTAGCCAGTGGAGACTTTGTGCTCGTATCAAGATATGTTAGTTCTGAGGTTGAGGAATTGTAGCACCTTTTAAAGTTCAGTGTAAATGTAAACGTTTTTTACTCATTGACTTTTATCCATCAGCTAGATAACCACTCTTAAATGATTTAAAGATAAAGCAAACAAAATGATAGATCTAATGTAAAGACTTTGTTGGGTGTCTTGTGCCGATCTAAATTAAATTTAACGGGTGAAATAAATTTATTGATTTTTAAAAAATTAACAGTTGTATAAACTCTTCATGAATTTTATAGGTTTTCATTTTTGGTAATAAATGAAATCCAAAACTAACACCGCAGTGCAGGAAGGAAGGAATGAACTCCACTTGATTGTGCAGTCTAAAGCACAGACTTCAATCCGTGTAAAAATCTGGGGACATTGAGGAAGGGAAGGCTTACAAAATTTGATAGTGCTCCCACTTACCAAGATAAACTTTGGAGTAGAGTGCAGCACAAATAGAATAATATTCTCAGTACCCATCTTCAGAAACTACCACTATACTAGTCGTTTAGTTTATAAGCTTCTGAACTGAAACTTCGTTTAATGTTTTTTTTTTTCACTAAGGATTGGTGCCAAAAACAAATCGTCCCTTTATCTACGTATTAACTACAAATAAAATTGGGTTTCGGATTTATAATGAAAAACTTTTTAATCTTATCATAAATTAAAAACCGCTTTTTAAACAATTTAAATCTTATCTATTGTTTATAATATTAATCTCTAATTTTGTTCTATATTTTTACCAGATTACCGTATTCCGTGGCTTTTTATTCTTCAAAGTTTGTATGCATGCTTCAAAGGTGCTTCATGATCGCATGTTTGGTTGTATACTTCATGCAACCATAAGATTCTTCGATACGAATCCATCAGGTCGAATTTTGAATCGTTTCTCGAAAGATATGGGTGCCATAGATGAACTGTTGCCACGTGCCATGATGGATTTCATACAAGTTGCTCTTGTCATGTTTGGCATACTGATTGTGATATGCATTGTCAATCCCATGTTATTGATTGCAATAATAATTGTGGCAATAATTGATACTCTGATACTTAAATTGTACTTACGTTCATCACAAGATCTTAAACGTTTAGAAGGCATTTGTCGTAGTCCAGTGTTTTCACATCTTTCAGCTACACTCTCTGGGTTAGCGGTGATACGCTCGAGAGAATTGCAAGATGTACTTGCCAAAGAATTCGATAATCTTCAGGATGTGCACAGTGGTGTCTGGCAATTGACAATGTGTGTCAACACAGCTTTGGGCTTGTGGTTAGACTGCGTGAGCTGTTGTTTTTTGACCACAGTCACTTTTAGTTTTATCCTAATGAGTGGAGGTAAGTTAAATTAGTTCACTGTGTTTCATTGACTAAAATATCTAATTTACCTTACAGAAACTTATAGTGGCAATGTTGGCTTGGCCATATCACAAGCCATGATATTGACGGGTATGGTGCAATATGGCGTACGTCAAATCGCAGAATCCATGCAACAAATGACAAGTGTAGAACGTGTTCTACAATATACTGAACTCGAACAAGAATCTGAAATAAAAAAACTGCCGCCACATAATTGGCCATCACAAGGACAAGTTGAATTCCGTAACACAAATTGTCGTTACGATCCAAATGGTGCTGCTGTACTTAAACAATTGAATTTCATTATTGAACCTGGCTGGAAGGTGGGCATTGTTGGACGTACTGGTGCTGGCAAATCCTCTTTAATTGGTGCACTATTTCGTCTGGCAAACATTGATGGTGATATATTTATTGATGGCATTGAAACTGGTGATATATCATTGGAAGCATTACGTACACAAATCTCAATTATACCACAAGATCCAGTACTATTCTCAGCGACTGTGCGTTATAATTTGGATCCATTTGAAAAATACTCAGATTTAGATTTATGGCGTGCTCTGGAAGATGTAAGTATTAGATTACTTAAACAATTAGACATTTTGTTAACCAATTGAATCATGCAGGTTGAATTAAAAAGTGCTGTGCCTGCATTGGATTCAATGATAACAGAACGTGGCAGCAATTTCAGTGTGGGTCAGCGTCAATTACTTTGCTTGGCACGTGCAATTTTACGTAATAATAAAGTCCTAGTATTGGATGAAGCCACCGCCAATGTTGATCCCAAGTAAGTTTATTTTCTTTATGCACATTTCTTTTATATGGTGTGGATGTGTTTCATAGTCATAAGACAGCAGCATATTTGAAATATTTTAGATAATACGAGAGTAGCCCCAGAAGTACCGCCCCAAACAAAGAATTTAGAAAAAAAATATCTTCACTCCTTTACATAGTCTCCTTTTACCTCAACACATTTGCCCCAGAGTTGTTCAATAGCTTCGATTAACCTGTTTATAGTGAGAATCATCGATCTCCTCAAAATAGCCATCATAAACAGTCTCTACCTCTTTATTGTTGGCAAATCTCTTATCTCCTAGGTAATTCTTCAAGTTTGGAAACAGAAAAAAGTCCTAGGGAGATTAATCTGATGCATGGAGAAGCAATTTGAACATTTAAGCCATCACGATAACCGATTTTGGAACTCATGCATTGTCTTAATGAACCAAAACTTTCTTTTTCGCCAAATGCGTCTGTTTTTTCGTGGTTTCATCACTCAAACGCTGCAATTAGTTTGAATACTCACAACTGATTGTTTTTCATTTCTAAAGATATTCAATAAAAATTTTCCTATGTGCATCCTAAAAATCTGATTCCAACACCTTGTTCACTGTGTTTCATTGCCTGCAGATGAAACTTTCTTTGCCGTCATGTTGCTTCATCGCAGGTGATGGGCCCATGGTTCATCAATGGTAATAAGTCGACGCAAAAACTTGGGGATATCCTCGTAGATTTTGTCAGTAAAGTATCATTTTGTGGGAATAAAATTAACAAATTTTAGCAATAATTGCTAATAATTGTACAACACTGTTATATTGGCGATTATTTACATAATCCCTATTTGTTAACATGCCCTAAACATTCTCTGTAGAAAGTCTGTCTATAGTTTGTATAATGATATCTGCCAAATAGAGTTTTGTGACATTGTACACATGAATGCGAGCGATATCCTGTTGGAAAACTAGCAATACCTCCCAGTTTAGCTCAACAAAAGGAAGGATCATGCTTCCCAATCCGTGAAGATTAGATGAGGGAAAGGGTGGTAACCAGTGCATCTCGCCACTGCGGCCGCAAGTGGGCCTATTGTGTAGTCTCTGCTTTTTATGAGAGTTTCGTACACAAAGGGTGTCTACGGGAACCCTTTACTAAGCCTACTCTGTCCATCCGTCCATAAGTGAGCTCTATCTAATGAATCTTAAGAGGTTAAGACAGTTAAAATTTTCACAGTGTGTAATTCAATAGCCGATATAACGACAAATAATAAAAATAAAATGAAGTTAAAACCATAGTTCGCAAATAACTGTCATCATTTATTTTCAAAGTGGAGCGATAGATACGATTCTATGGCAAGATTTGATGGTGATAATTAATGGTTGTGTCAGAAACCTTTCACTGATTTTATTTTACAATTAACCTAATATTTTTAAAATGCCTTATGATTATGAAACACCATATATAGACAAATTTAAATCCTTATGTAATTCTGTTTTTCCCTTACATAGAACGGATACTCTTATCCAACGCACAATACGGGAAAAGTTCAAACATTGTACTGTCTTAACAGTGGCACATCGTTTACATACCGTCATGGATTCTGATCGTATTATTGTTATGGATGCCGGTTCAGTGCGGGAATTTGATGTACCTTATGTGCTACTTAAGAAACCAAATGGAATGCTACGTGAAATGGTTGATGCCACGGGTAATGAGCGTGATGCTTTAAAAAAGATTGCCAGTGATACTTATAAGTCAAAGACAGCGGCACGAGTAGAAATGCCAGAAACTTAAACCGGGGCAAAAATTTACTTAATTTTATATTAAAAAACAAAACAAGAACCAAATCAAATGAAATGTGTTGGGTGCATTTTTATATGGAGACTACATACAATAATTTTTCTTTGTATGTATTAATGTTAATGTTTTTTCTTTACTGTTTTTACCATCGAATTTGAAGCGTCTTCTTTTAATTATAAAATTATATATTTAAATGTACTTAAAAGCAAGCAAGACTAGAATACATAAAATAAAATATAAAATATTTATATACTTTAGCTGCCTTTTGAGAAGTCAATTACTTAAGGGATCGGAATTTGTTTTATATTGAAACAAATCCAAAATTATCACTTCCAAATAATCAAAAAGTTTTTACATTTTGCTTAAGTGTAATAAGTTTTTTTTTGTACTTTTTTTATATTATAAACAACAAATTGTTATATATAAAAAGAATTTTAATAAAATTGTTAATAAAATATTAAAAAAACATGTCCCTTTTTTTGTTTAACATTAACTGCTATACTACATGATAGAAGGACAAGACACTGTGGCAAGACACATAATAAAACATTTGATATTACAAATAAAACAAAACATGACAATTTGGAATGCATCATTAACAATTTAAATTTAAAATACAAAGGACAATTAATGACACACACAATATTAAAAATTAATATCAATATATATAAATTTGTTTAACTATTTGCATATTTTTCACATTCAAGATTTCGATTTGGAGGAATGTTTAATGTTGTTGCGTGTGCTGGTCGTGCTGCTGGTGGTGCTGCTAGTAGTGCTTGTAGTTGAGGTACTTTGTTTTGACTGACGGCATTCACGGACTGATGACAAACGACTTTCGCCAGAGAATAATTGTGATGATGTACTTGAACTGCTTCCTTTTCCACCACCGGAACGTGGTGTTGTGGATCTAACAGGTGTTGATGTTTTTTGACGTTCCAATGTTATACCAGTGCCAGTGCCTGTACCGGTACCACAACCATTCGGTGTTAGGGAATCAATAACCGAATTCAAGAAATTACTCTTAAGTGAATCTTCTGAACTTGTAGAACGCCCAGTATTAGCATGCTTAAGTAATTCTTTGGTTAGGAATTCACGTAAATTCAATGTACGACCAATATCGCCAGTCGTATTCGTATGCATGGATTCCTAAAATAAGCACAAAAGTTTTAATATTTTAAAAATATTTTCATAAGAGTTTATGAGTTATTAGTCACCACGTCACTGCGGCGTCAATTTGACAGGAAGGGTTAATAGAATTGATTAAAATTTATGATGCTTTGATTTTCTAAACTGAAGATTTAAATTTATTATGGTAAGAACTTAAAAAAAATACATAGGATGCCCTGTAAATCCTATGTAATACTTTAAAGCATTTACAAGGGGAAAGTATAAAAAGTATAGGTTAGAATTTATAATATTGTGATTTTCCATCCAATTTTCTACCACTTCATTTAATAACTGGGGTCAATTTCCATGAATCAACCGACCAGTAACTTTTAATAATTATAAGAAAATGGTATTCCTAAAAAAACACCCTATATCATCATCATTATTACATAGTATAAAGCAAAGTTAAAATTCCATAAGTTTTGGATACTGATTACTTTTAAACAATGCAACAGATTTTGGTACGGTTTTCACTGTCATTTAAAGAATTTTCTGCAAAAGGTTTATATGTACAAACAGACATCGTTTGTTTCAGAATTATGAAACCGATGAAGAAATGGGAAATGGCTAAAGGTCTAATGCACCCGTGTAAAACAGGGACGGGTCTCTAGTTATTCAAATAAAAAGGATGTTGAAATATATACTGAACATTTTTATATGATATTATTAATTGTCTGATTTATAAGTGGCATTCTATTGTTATGAGTCTCTTATGTTCGGATAAAAAATGTATTCGGAGGGATCTTTATGCAAGCTTAATTATTTTTTTATTTTTTTAATAAAATTTAAGACTACGTAATAAACTTAATTTTTCTAGCTCATATAGGGTGAAGAACCAGAACGAACGGACGAACTTGTACATGTATACTATTGGAATCTTAAAATTTACGCATTTTGCAGGATTATTTATGGCATACATGAGGCTATGTGAAAAACATATCAAAAAGTCTTAATTCATTTCCCTTCGGATAGCTGCTTAGGCTGCTCACCAAAGAAGAATTCCACCTAGAAGCCTTACAGCCCATTGTGATGCTTGTCTTAGACTGAGCTTAGCTTCGCCATAACAGGCATTGGAGACCTTACCGATGATCTAAGCATCACTTACAGATTTCTCACACTTATTAAGTTCCCTTGCCATGCAAAATCGATCTCCGAGATTTGAATTTCTCATTATATACATAATTCTCAATTTTGTTTTATAAACTAAAACTACTGGTCAGGTCTTAATCAAATTTATATGGGACCACATGACAAGCACCAGCTTTTAAATAAAAAAGGATCATTAAAATCGGTTTATCTAGAAAAAATTTCTGAGGTAACATACATATATGTATTTATATATAAAAAAAAAAAAAATTTAATCGAATTGATAACTTCCTCCTTTTTTTGAATTCGATTAAAAATACACCATACCATCTTTAGCTAAAAAGTTGTGTTCTGAGAGTGTGATACGATGTATAATTCACCCCAAAGGTAACAGTCTTCAATGATGTGTTTTAGGGTATGAATTTGATCAGATGAGAAATTAATTCTTTGGAAATGGTAATCATTTTTATGAGGTAGGATAAGCGGATACATTTATCTTACCTTCTCATTGGAGACAGGAAAATGGCATAACAAGTTTGGTTTGGTAAAGAACTCAAGGAATCTACATGTGGGTCTCTGAAGGTGGGTGGGCAATATCATATATCTTATCGAGCACTTGATGATAAGGGATCAATCCAACATTAGCTTAACTAAGGTGTTTCTAGTGCTACGATCTCGCTGTCATCAGCATAGTCATTTTGATGAAAACTGATAGGATTAAATTTCAATAATATGTGAGATACTATTTCACACTTACCCCTTCTTTATTATGTCGTTTCCTATGTCTTCGATTTGATAATGGATTTACTGTTGTATTATTGCTGCCACTACTTAATGCATCCGCTTCCCTTTGTCGCTGACGCATTGTTGTTGGCCATTGCATACCGAGACGCTGTAAATCACGATCAATTTCAATTGATGTACTATCATTCTGTGAACTTGACAGTTTCTCAATGCCACTTTCACTGGGCATTGCACCCGGGTAGAACGCTGCGCTATCACGTTGTGTACTGCTAGTGACACGATCACGTTGAAATGAATTTTTCAAAAGTTTCCGTTTCTTCAATTCAGCTTCAACATTAAAAGAATCTGAGGTATCTGTCCCTGTCGCTTCATTTGAAGGATTTCGATTATGTTGATGTTGATGTTGATTATTACTGCTGCAGAATTTGTGCTTTGGATCAGATAGATTCTCTAAACTAGAAGTATCAAATAGTTGGGCATCGCCACCTTGGCTATTTCCCATTATATGATGTATGTATTCTCTTGGTGAAGGAAAACTACGCACGTTAATCGTTGCCAGTTTGAAACGATGTATCAATTCGCGTATCTTTTTCGGTGAATTGCATTCAATGGTGTCATCGGCACAACCATCGAATGAAATTCGTGTCGCGGTCACATTATGCAGATAAGAGCCAATTGTCGGAAACTCTTGATAATTAATCGAACGATCACATTTTTCATTGATTGCGATTATTAATTCTCTGAATTGATGTTCTAATCTAATTGTTTGTTCGGTGTTCATAGATGTGATATCCAGATTGAGTTCTTGGGCATATTCTTCAAAAGTAGGAAATCTAATGGGCTCACAATGTTTTACAACATTATTGCGTGTTGTTAGTGTTCTTAAATCACTGAGAGTTGAGTTTGAGTTATTACATGGGGAATGATTCTGTTGATGTTGATGATGATAAGTTGATTGCCTTGGTGTATCTACTTCAGTAATTGTGGATAAATCATGTGCGTGAGACAATGGTGGACTTCTTCGTTGGTTTGATGGTGTATAGTATGAATGACTTGTCGTAGTTGTTGCTAAGGTTGCATTTATTGGTTGTATATCAGGCTCTGCTATATGATGACCATGTGAAGTCATGGGACGTGATACAAATATGCCGCTATCACAACTTATACCAATAGATTTGTATTTTTGCAATGGCTCCACTTCTGAGGAGAAAGGCATTGTTTCTGATGTTGTAGAGGCTGGATTGCCACCATGATAATCACTTGTCCGACTTTGATCCGAAATGGTGCGTGAACGTGGTTCTGTAGACTTATTATTATTAGGTGGTTTATTTGCTTGTGGTAAATCAAAATATTCTGTAGAATTACGTTCACCTTCTGAGGTGAGTGTGACTTCCATTAAACGCTGTTTCTCTTCACGTACTTTGTATATCAGATCTGTGAGTTGGGATATGCGTTGAGTGCAATTCTTAGTCATTCGAACAAAATTCTCCATTTGTTGGTCCGACGAAGTAGTGCCATCTGCAGCAGCATTATTTGATGATCCAACGGATACAACATCGCATCGTTGATATGATTGTTGATTATTGTTTGGTGCAGTAGTTTGCTGTTGTTGTTGCTGCTGCTGTTGCTTTCGTCGTCCACTTAAATTCTCATCTTGCTGTAAATGGTTCCTTGGCGTTGAGCGTTTGGATTCCGAATATTTAACATTATTATTTTGTGTTTGTTTTCTTTCTGGTGGACATGGACATACTAAACTCACTTTACCATCGACTGATGACTGCTGGTTTTTTTTGTGACTTTTACTTTTGTTTAGTCTTTGATTCCAAATTACATCAAAAGCACGAATACTCTTCTCTAATGATTGAGTGCTATGCGTTCGCAGAGTATCTTCCAATTCAGAGACAAAGCTACGATTATCTGCTATGAAGCTTTGAATACGTTCAAGATTCTTTTCATCGATTAGAGATTCATCAAACGTTGAGTTCTGTTGTGAAATATTTGACAAAGTATTTATGAGAGAAGACGACGGCGTCGTCAGGTCAGATGAACTAACTGCCAATTCTTGTATGGAGGTTCTAGTCATGCCCAAAAGACGTTGAACATAACGACTAATAATGGGGTCTAATAGTTTTGTATTTTCCTCATCATTTTTTCGTGGTGAACCACCAGTGTTGGTGGACTGTGGTAGTGCTGTTGCATTTTCTGTCTTACGTGGTGATGAATGTTGTTGAACCCGGTTGGGTTGTGACAGCTCTTCGACTATTGCATGAACTTGATTATTTAATCCCGGTGGCAAACTACGATAACCAGTTGAATTTGAATCATAGGAATTTTGTCGTTGCCTGTTAACAGGTGATTTTTTTCCATCAGGCTGTCTTAGGTCTTCATTAAATACTTTTGAAATACTGGGTACATTTCCATCCAGATTGTTCGCATCTTTAGTTTGAGCAATACATTCCTTAATTATACCATCTCCTGTGACTTTAATTATTATTTCCAATGGTTTATCTTTAGCATGCTTCAATACTTTGTTTCCATCAACACTCGTCTTAGTTCTGGGAATCCCCTTTTTCTTGTTCGATTCAGAGATTCTTTTTGCTTCGGTAGCTTGTTTTTGTTTGAATCTTCTGGCTTCATAAACCTCCTTAATTTTTTTATCTAAAATTGCTTCCTTTTTCAATAATTCCGATTCGCGAGCCTGTATGGATTTCTCTTTTTCGCTAAGGATATTTGTACGCTCCTGGCGTATTGTCTCAATAATTTGTTGAACACTTTCACCATCAATTTTCGACTGCCCATTACCATCACCTGTTTGCAGTTCTTTCATTAAATTCACGCGTATTAACTCAACTTTTTCAAGCAAAATATTCAATTTCTCAGCTTTATCGTTTAGTAGACCATCATTTTCCTTAATATCTTTACGCAATTGATTCGTTTGATCATCAACAGAATCTAATAGAATTGTTGTACAACTCTCAGATGAAACGGTACCATTATCAGCAACTGTTGCACTCCAATAGTCTCCAACATTTATTGTGCTTGGTGCTTGATGTGTCGTTGTTAAGAGGCCATTCGAATTTTTTCGTTTTGAAGGAGCTACCGTTGGACATGTGATAATAGCTGGACGTAATAGCATTTCTTCCATCAATTCATCCATTTTCTTTTCCCGACGATTTGTCAAATCCTCAAAGCGATGACTTGACATAAAATTAGCCTTAAAAATAAATGGAAAATTAAAGATCATAAATTTTTAAGGGGTGATGGAGGAGATTTATGTGAAATACAATACTTACATCATTAGCCAATAATTGTGGATGTTCACGATGCAAAGCATCCAGTTTTTCTGTAAGCATTTCACAGTCTCGCCTCACTTGTTCTCTTTCCAAAGCTTTTCTGCCACGCTCCTCGGTGATTTGTCTGTTTGATAATTAAATATTATTTATTATTTCATTATACAGACTTCTTTATAAAACACAACTTGGGAATTCCCGAAATAAAATGGTTACAGAAAAACAAAGAAAGAATATTGATTTTGGACTCAGTTATCTGTGTTTGGTGCAACGAATAGTGGCTACAATGTTTTTGCACGCATTACATAAAAACCACTCATTGGGTTCAAAATGGAATTACTGAAAAATAACAAGCTTTATTGTGAGCAACATTTAGCATTTCTCTCATCAAAATCGAATCAGAAGATATTAATTTTTAATTCAAAGCCAATGAAACCAAAAACTATTGTTCATTCGTTTTATGCTTTGCTGCCTCTTTCATTTTGTGTTGTTGTTGTTCTTGTTTTATTTTTTACTCTCATTTACTAATATCTGAGTATGGACAAGAGTATTGCACTCTTCGTTCTTTTCTTTCTACAAATGTCCCTAAAACATAAAAGGCGATCTACATAGAAGAGAGGTCAACGTCTGCCAGGTTTAACAGTTTAACATACTTATAAAACACAAAAGGTCCATTCGAGGCTGCAGTGACGAAGTGAATTAGTTCCCAGCCTTTCCCTCATCTAATTTTGAAAAACGTATTAATACAAATGGAGGAAAACAAGCAAATCTGCAATGACAGGGCTGTCCAACCCGCGGCCCAAGTGAAGTCTTAATGCGGCCCAAGCGGCCGAAGTGGCAAACAGATATTTTTTTTGCCCCTGGTCAGCGTTTTTTTTTTCGCTCGGCGCTAAAGTAACTTGGGAATAGGCTCTTTTTGATGCGCGCCGTTTAAGTGCACTATTTTGCTCGTCAACTTGTCGGAGAGGAGAATTCTTTCAATGCGGCCGACGGAACCAAAAAGGTTGGACAGCCCTGTGCTAAGATCATATATTTGCTACAAACAGAGACAATTGTAAACTGCATTATCAAAGAAAGATATCATATAGACTCAATCTACGCACGCTTTGGGATGAAGAGAACTTTTTTTCAATAGCTGATTTCGGTAAACTACAGAATTCACTTAGAACAGTCATCAATGCATCATTTGAAGATTAAAACAATGTTGAGATATTGATGTGCAGACCAGGAACAACGTTTAATGTTGTTCAGTTCATTTTTATACCATTCTATTATTTTGATTACATAATTATTAGAATGCCGTTGAAGAGGTATACATCATGTCGCAGCCGTGAGTCGTAGGAGTCTACAACATCATCCATCACAGATGGTGTGATCAGTGGACGAATAAACAGATCAAGGGCTCGCATGATGGCCACTATGAATGGGGCTAATGTTAATATTGTTGAAAAACACTACGTCGCACATGACAGTCAATTGTTTTAACGTGAACACCAGTCGTAGAATTAATATCACGGTGCAGAACACAGGGATTGATAAACGTCAATCAACGTCCCCTTGGATAGACAGATATCCACAGGTATCAATTTCAAGCCATTCTTATTTTGGTCGTATGACTCATTCCTTGGTCAAAAACAAGGCCTACCTTAAACCTCTGCTACTTTGTGGTTCACAGCAACCTGTTGTATAACGCAACTCCACGTCGAGCTTTCACTCTACCCGCATCTGGGTACAACACAGCCACCACGATACTCCCATAAAGGGGCCGTCTCCGCTGGCCAGGACGGAACAAGTTCCGTGGGCTCGCACAGTAACATCTGCGCCACCAAAATCGCAAGACGTTTAAGAGCAGAACTTCAGGAAATTTAAGTGTATTTAGTGACACATCAGAAACTTCTGAAAAACTCCTGGTTGAAGTGTTTCAATGCACTCGCCTAATAGTTCTGATATATTGCTCCATTGGATTACCAACTCTTCTTGGTAGCTGCAAACCCTATTGGTGAACACAAAAGAAGATTGCGAAAACCACTTATCCCAGAAGAAGGGATTTAGCAGGAGAGGCATAATGAAATTATCTAACAAAACGGCACACCTTTCACCTAATTCTGTATTAACCTTAGCTAAATAAATTATAGCAAAATTTTACCTTAGTTTCTCGATTTCCTTTTGTCGCAAAATTTGTAATTGGTTTTCAATTTCAGCATGATCCATTGCATTAAGTTGTGTCCCTCCAGCATCATCGTCTATGTTACTTCTTATTGATCTAGCAGATTTTGCTACATATTCCTTTTCATATTTATTATTATAATCATAAAACTGAACACGTCCGGAAGTATTTGGTGCTATGCCACCACCATCATCACCATGCTGCAATACAACTGTTGTACTTGATATGCTTCTTTTCGTCGGAGAGCTGGGAGCTGCTGGCACATTTGACCTTGGTGTCGCCGCTGTTGAGTGCGATTCAGAGCCATATGATGGTCTTCTTTCTGATGTGGGGGCCTTTGTATTATGTGATGATCTTCCAAGAGTTTTTCTTGAATTTCTTTCTTTATCCAATAATAAAACGTTTTTAGTTTTGTTTCTTTGATTGATTAAATTGGATTTTTGGCTTGAAGGCACAGTTCTTGTTCTTTGTTCACTTATCACTGATTCTCGTTGAGGTTGTGGTGCCTTATTCATCACTTGTTTCATAGAGGATTTATTGGTTTGATCGGTAGTTGGCTGTTTTCTTGGAGGAGATCTACTTGTCCTTTGCACTTTGTCTTGCACAACAATCTTTGAACTTGAATCTTTTGTCGATAAGCTTTGTGTTAATGTTGTTGTAGTAGCAGTTGTCGTCGTCTGGCTATCACTTTGTAGTGTTGTTGAGCTTTGCTTTATCAATTCGGAGATTTGTGTAAACCTTAATTTGGTTGGTTTTTTAGTTGGCTCGGATGATTGAACATTGGCAGTGCTTGAGCTTTTTGTTTCGGTTGTTTCGGTTTTGCCTTTGGAACTTTGAATACTTTGTTCCGAACTATTTTGTATGACACGACAAAAGCCCCTATTGATATCCACATGATTGTCATTGATTTCTACATCTTGTTGTTGTCTACCACATGACACTGTGACTATATCATCAGTATCCACATCGACATCAAGTATTAGAGCAGGAGTTTTTTGAAGACATTTTTTGTTGGATTCTTTCCCTCCTCCTTCTTTTTTCCCATTCTCCTCATCATTGGAAGTATCAGAATCTTGCCACAAGTGAAGTGAGGACGTTGTTGTTTGTGTATCAGAAGAAGACACTGAACAGGTATCGTCATCAAGACTATCGCTATAACGACAAGAACAATTCTTACTGACTCCACAACCAGTATTTCGTTTGCGTTTTGTTTGACTTCTTTCTTCTGTTTTGGACATGCATGTTACCTCGTTACCTGAATTCCGATTTATTTTATCTTTGTTGGAATGATGACAACCACAACAATTTTCTTCTTTTGCTGCTTTTTTGTTTTCCTTTTCCTTTTGCTTTTTTTGTTGATTATTTTTGCATTCACAACAATTGCCATTTTTCATCACTTTACTTTTCTTTGCTGGTGTTGCTGCTACTGCTTTCTGTTTCTGTAATTGTCGACGACGGCATACCTCAATTTCGTGCTTACGTTGTTGTTGTAGTTCCTTTTGTTTTTCCCTTTGCTCGTTTTCAGCCTTTGCGGCACGATGGGCAGCACCAACTTGATAAACAGCTGCGTTGTAGTCATCGTTTTTTTTGGCCAAAACATGTTCCCTCCAACATCTCAACTCCTTTGTCTTAATGGCTTCCAATGTTTGTAGTTGGCGATTCTTTTCATCATCAACTTCCTGGCGAATTTTACGTGCCAAATTATTTGATTCTTCGCGCACCTTTAAATTGTCACATAAATACATTTTATACAAAATCCAATAGAAAAATAATTGGCATTAATTTGTTTGTGTTCTTTTCTTCTTCTTCTTACCTGTCTTAGCCTTTGTATGCGGCGTTCATTTTCAAGATCTTTACGGACGCGTACAGGATCATCGAGTATTGAATGTTTTCTAGATGATGTTCCACCGGTGTAGCGGCCATGAGCAGTAACATAAACGGACATTAGTTAAAAAGAGACGTGTACTTATTTATTATATTGATTACTAACGAAATCGAATGTGACATCTATGTTTTTGAATGGAAAATCAAATAGTTAACGAAATAAATAGTAATGCGCACGAGCATAAAATGCCAAGAAACAGTGTTGAGCAGTGTTGAATTCTGTAATTAGGCTGCGACTATAGTTATATGGAAATAGTGTGCAACATTCAAACAAATTGTGCAGCACTGGAATTAAGGAAATTCAATTTTTAAAATTTGGAAATTTACTTATTAGATAAAAAATAAAATAGTTTTAGATTTCTAACAATTATTTTGATTTAAATTCAATATGTAAATTTATTACAAAACCAACTTCTTTTCATAATAAAATAAAATAATTATATTTTCTTAGTTTTTCCAACACTTATAAAAACATATGTTGGTTGCATTGTTTTGGACTGAGCAGCAACTTGCATTACAAGTTACGAAATGGCATTTGCTATAAGACAAATAATAAAAACAAGTTTGCAAAGGTAAATATTGCTTAAAAATTATGCATTTAATAATATAAGAAAATATTTTGTAGAAATCTCAACAACGCATCATTGCGTTATGCTTCTTCTGCTGATACCGCCACCCAAGGTAAAACAACAGCCGGCGGTGCCGTCAAAGAATCAGATGCTGCTGCTGCTGCTGCAGGCAAAGGTGATCAAACTTTGCAAGTTAGCGATACTTGTTTGAAACGTTTAAAAGAAATATGCAAAGATGGTTCATTCCTACGCATTATGGTTGAAGGTGGTGGTTGTTCAGGATTTCAATATAAATTCGATTTAGACACAAAACTCAATGAGGATGATTTGCAATTTGGTCAGGATGGAGCAAAAGTTGTTATAGACACAGTATCCTTGGAGTATTGTAATGGTGCCACTGTTGATTATCACACAGAACTAATCAGGGCAGGTTTTCGTATACTTGCAAATCCACTGGCGGAGCAAGGATGTTCTTGCGGTTCATCTTTTGCAATTAAATTCTAATTGTAAATATTTGTAGAACAATGTTGGTTGGGTTTAGGAAAATATATATGTATGTATATTGTAGATCATAATAATTGTTACGAATGTTGAACATATAACAAAGAAGAAACTTATATTTATCTAATTAGAATATGAAATATGATGAATTTCACAAAAAAAAAAAATACTAAAGTTCTTTACACAATCCAAAAAAGTAGCAACATACACACACATAAATGTATATTTTATATATATTAATAATATTTACAAAGTTTAACATATTTTGAATTTCTTATTTGTATTTTGTATGGTTTTGTTATTATCATTATCATCATTTTCTGTTTTGAAATGCTAACACAATTTTGTATAGTTTGTAGTTCATTTGCTCGCCGCTAACTGTTCGCTTAAGCTGATTATTTGCTCGGTGAGTACGCTAATCTGGTCATCATAGTTTATTCTTGTAGTTGTCTATAAATATAAATAAAGTTATAAATAAATATATGCAATAAAATTTATATTAAAAGAAATAAAAGGTGTGATGATATATGTATTTACCAAATCTTCCTCAAGCATTTGCAAAGCACTACTAAGACTACAAACTTGTTCGTCTTTTGACTTCAATTCATATGTGGCATTCTCTAGGCAACATTGTAAATGCGAGACTTCGGTTTCAAAAGATTTCAAACGTGATTCCGACATACATTTTAGTCGTAACAGTTCTTCATATTTCACACTAACATGATCATAAATCAGTTGCTCTTTTGTGACTGTAATAACATCAGGTTCTTGCGTTGATGAACGCTTTGTTGATGAGGATCTACTATTGCTTTCAGCGGAACTTGGTTGGACTGTTATACCAGCAGCTGAGGTACTGCAACTACAAATGCTGTTCTCGATTGGTTTGCCAAAATCATTATTGTTGCTATTACTAGTATTGGAGGTCGGTGTTTTAAGTTTCGCAATTTCATACTGAGCACGCCAATGAGCTACTTCTTTTTCAAGTGCTGCTATCCGTGAGGCATCTGTATCCGGGCCAACAGCACCCGGTGTTTGATTTGGATGTAATTGTGCGGTATTATATAGTTGTGGTGTATCCAATTGATGTGTGCTTTCACTGCCAGTAGCACTCAAAGCATCCTCGCTACCCAACTTTAAAAAAAGAGAATAGTTACTAATTATAGAATACAATTGTTTTTTTTTTCCTGAAGTAACCATCATACCAGGCTTGCTGCTTCGACTAGTTTTGTTTCGAGTTCAGAATTTTTATGCTGTAAAGCATCAAAATCTTTGCGTAAACGTTTCTCCACATCATTGTGTTCACTCAAAGTTTTCTCTAACTTTGCTTCCAAGGATGACACACGTTCTGCATATAGATTAAGTTCACGTTCCTTATCATCAATCTTTATCGAAGGAAAAATAAAATAAAATCTTTAATAATAATCGTATTGGAAGTTATTTGTATTAAAATTACCAAAGAAGTTAGTTGGGCATTTTCCATGATTTTCTTTTGCAACTCTTCAAACATAATTGTTTCCTGAGCCTGATTATTACCAGCACCATTAGGTGGTTCCATTCCATCACCACCACTTTGCTTTATAAAATTTGTTAGACTCCGCTTATTATGCTCGCCCGTCATTGCTTTTTTCTTGTTTTGTTCACTATTCGCTAATTCTTGTTGCAAGGCAGCCACCCGAGATTCTAATTGTTTGTTTCGAAATCCTAAGGAATCGATTTCCTGTTCGGAACGTCTCACAAAAGTCTCTTTATGCCTTAATTGCTCACGCAAAGTTGCCTCCTTGGCTTGCTCATCCAGTACAGCCTTCTTTAGTACACTTGCTTTTGCACGCAACTATTCCACAAAAACATAATAATAAAAATATATATAGATACATTTTGGGATGTGAACTCATATGTGAAATGAAAGGCGGAAACCATTTAAATTTTTTGATGTTTTTTTTTTTTTTGGTGATTTCATGTTTTGTTTTACCTTTGCATATTCACTTGCTAATTTCTTATATTTAGCATCTGGTAGAGATTCCATTGTGACGGTGACTGTATCTGTGCTACAGCAATAACAACAAATTAAACATAATTTAAGTAAGTATATAATAATTAACTAGTAAGAGTTGTTGCCTCTTTGTTTAGTTTCTTTTTATTAACAAATTTCACTTAATTAAAACCGCAAGTGCTGGAAAGTTTATTAAATGTTTACAATACAAAACATATGATGACGATGAAGTTGATGTCAGAGCTGCCAACCTCCATCAAAATATTCAAATCAATCGTTGCACAAACCGCTTATAAGTGGGGCAAGCTTTTAATTTACAGAGATAGTTTCAATACAGAAATACGGCAGCGTAGCGGCCTATACCGACGACTATTTGTATCTTTTCTAGATATCACCCTGCAGTGTGGTCTTGGGATCAACCCATAAAAGACCGAGATGATGTTGTTGACAAGTAGATTTAAGACTCCCGTGTTTAGGAGGGTCTCAGTTCGAGTGAAGCCAAATACCTTGTCATATCTCTGGACTTAAAGCTAACATGGAAGATAAACTCTAAAGACAATAAAAATAAAGTTTGAGAAGTGATTGAAACTACAATCATGTATTATCCATTGCATTTAAACTGCGGTTGTTAGGCCTAACTTAACTTATGGAACTCTGCTATGGTGAAAGCCATGTAATACTAAATTACACCTAAACAACTTCCATACGATAGAAGAATAGGCTGTTTAGGAATAAATGAATCAGCATTATCTACTTTCAAGTGGCACCGAATGTTATTCTAAATCTGGTAGGCTATATCACCATCCTACAGGAAGTAGGGGTACACGCTGAGGGAGGAGAATGTAATAACAGTGTGTAAGAACTGAAGGCAACTTCAATACAATATTTCCGTAGAGTTAAGATTGGAAGCAGGGTACCGCCATTAGGAAGGTACAATTTAATTTACATACAATGATACAAGACGCATGATGGGACTGCTGGTGGTGTCTTTTTGGAAAAGCTAGCAGCTCAACCAGAATGGTTAATTATTAATCAGGCAGTCTGGCAAGCAAATACCCCTCGATTTATGTCACAGTCGTCACACAGTACCAAATGCGAAATAATGAGTAATGCGATTGCGGCCCTTAACCAAGTCCAACAACACTAAATTACGCTTATATGACTACGTGGTAATTCGGACTTTTAATTGCAAACCAATATTTGTTTTCAGGTCTAGAAGTGAAAAACCAAGGTGCTTGCTGTCATAAATTGGGTAAATGAACCAGCCTGTAATGTCGGCCGGATACTTTGGAGCTGCTATCAACCGAAACAGAATAAGACTCGAATTCACATGATCACGGTAGTCTTAACGAATGCATACTCTCTGTCGACTTTTGTCGTTCAGATGGGGATGAAGAAGATTCAGAAAGTATCTGTGACTGCCCTGCTTTTCTTGGAAGATCTTTCCTTTTTCAAAGATTGGGGCAGATTGGACAATTCGCCACTGGGAAACTTAGCTGTTTTTGTTGATTTTGATTTTACATTCAACTAGCGTTACCCTGCGCGCGTTGCTCCACTTCCAACGTGATGTACGTGGATGCTATCTAGTAAGTTGTCAATATGACAACACATAAAGTAAATTTTTTCATCTATTAGAAATAGTAGAAGTACATATTGTATCATTATCGGTTCAACAGTGTAGAAGGTGATCTCTGCAACGCCATTCAGTGAAGACAAATAGTAAATTGGATATTGTGAGAATATTCTGTAGCGCCATTTAGTGGTGAGTTACAACAAAGTGGATAGCTTAAAAAACCTTCTCCATAAAAAAATACATATGTGTTCCAACTTTCATGGTGATCGGTAAAACGGTGTCGGAGTTTAGCATCGTCAAACTATTTTTTTCGTCGTTTTGTAGTTTATTGTTACTTTCTCGCATTAATTTTGTCCATGCACATATGTTTAATTTTTTGCAAGCATGTTTTTGTGTTTCTTCTCAAATATTCGAATATTGTTGTTGTTGTTTTCGAATGTTCTCGTTTCGATAGAGTGACATATACTAGATTCGCGCCATCCGTACCGATAACCTTTGAAACATGATCAAACAGAAACGGATTTCTGTAACAAAGAGCTTTTTGTATGGTATCGTAATGAACTTACCGTAGTGTAAAAATAAATGTACTTCTTATTAAAAAAAATAAGAAAATATATAAAGAGTTGCAACAAAGTGGATAGCATGTAAATATTCTTCATGAAGAAATACATATACATGCCAACTTTCATGCTGATTGGTCAAACGTTGTCGGAGTGAAAAGCCGTTAACAAATTTGTAAAATTCTTTTCAGTTACCAGTTGCTTTCAAAGATGACCAATGAAAATAAGAAAAAATGATTCTGGGTTATTCTTATATTGAAACGGAGTATGCTTGGTGCCAGAAATGTGGAATAAAGAAGTAGTCGTCTTAAATACTGACTCCAAAATGTTTTTATTTGTATTAATTGAATTATCATAAATGTTGTATTAAAATTAATAATTAATAATCTATTTGAATTTAACTTAAAAATATTGAATCAAAAGGTATATGCTCAAATAATTTGTTTGACAATTCCCGGAAGACAGTTCCAAAACTTTTAGCATAGCCCGTTTTTAATTCTCCAAAAACTGTCTCCCAATTATCATTTAAGAAACGATTCATTGTTTGTGATAATAGTTTATCATTGAATAGATTATCAAAATGCATATAGACACGTTTGGGATCAAAGGAAACTTTATAATCCTTTAGGCGCATATATTTAACACCATCTTTCATAAACTCTTCGCCAATTAAACGGTGTTCGATATTTGTTGAAACCAAAGTGACATTAGCTTTACCATTACCAGTTATCGGTAGTAAAAGTATGCGTCCAGACATCTCATAATCACCAATCATCTCAATACGATCGGTTTTACTATCGCAAATAATCAAATATTTCTCTAGATCGGTTCTACAATTCAAGAGAGAAGAATTATTAGAGTTATTTGTTGTTTAAACATAATTGAACGGTTTACCTATAACGATGTATTTTGCTAGTGGAAATCATATCGTGTACTTTGATGTTCATTAAAGTCTGACGCAAGAGAATCGGCGGTGTGCCGGAATCTATGACTAATTTCTTAATTGCAAGTGGTTCCAATGGTGGTATACCGAATTTAGCATTGCCGCTTTTTAGAATTTGTATGGCATCATTTACAGCATCCACAAGGCATTTGTCAAAATTTGAGTCACGTTTACATTTCATAAAGTTTTCAGCTAAAACAAATAAAAAACACAACTATTATTAATAAATTGGATAAATAAATACATGTATAACAGACAGTAAAGATTAAGTTGGGTTTCATCGAAGTTTAAATGTCTTTCTTATAAGTAGAAATATACGTATTAAGGAAAATTTATTAAATATCTATGTACATATGTAAGTCGCTTATGGACTCCGAAAATGCTGAACACATTTTGATGAATTTTTAAGGGTATCTCTAGCATAGTTCTGAGAGTGTTTCAGTAAAGTTTGGTGCGAATTGGACTTGCAGTTGTCGAGAAATTGGTGCATAATAGTTTACATACAAATCTAAAACACCTTTGTCACATACATATATCAGGATTTTAAAATCAACTAAAATCGCCTTTGTCAATTGATTCTTCTAATTTTTCAAAAGTATTTCAATTGCTAAGCAAAGTACTACTACTAGCGCAAAAAAAAAAAAAATATGTAAGTAAAATATTAAATAAGAAAATTTCACCAAAAAAAAAAACAATTGTCCGAAAAACATCCAAAACTAGGCAAAGAAATGAACGTAAAGCATAATGGTGGATACGATTCCAACAACTAGCGCTTCAAATGAACATGAGAGAACTAAATGTTATTCCCAGAAATATGTTTCAGATGTGCAATATGTACAAGCAATATTCAGTATGTCCTGAGGGATTTGAGAGTGAACATTGCGGACGCAGTTACAAGAAACCCCAACAAAACTATAAAATAAAATTAAATGAAAAGTCAGAAAAATAGATAATGGCAATGAGAAAATAAAATGTAACAAAAAGAAAATAACAACAGAAGACTCGAAAACGAGAATTTTTTACTAAAAAAAATAAATAAAAATGAGAATTAAATGAGAGAACTAAATGTTATTCCCAGAAATATGTTTCAGATGTGCAACATTTACAAAGAAATATTCAGTCTGTCCTGAGGGGTTTGCAAGTGAACATTGCGGACGCAGTTACAAAAAACCCCAACAAAACTATAAAATAAAATTAAATGAAAAGTCAGAAAAATAGATAATGGCAATGAAAAAATAAAATGTAACAAAAAGAAAATAACAACAGAAGACTCGAAAACGAGAAATTTTATTTAAAAAAAAAAAAAAATAAGAATTAAAAATGTTAATCCCAGAAATATGTTCCAGATGTGTTGTACATACTTATAATTATTTTATGCAAATCTTATGAGCCACATCAAACAAAGTTAATTCTATAAATAATTTCTCCAAAAGTATTGTAATACACAATCTGAATATTTGGAACCTGATTGCTTACAACGACAATTGTTTATTTACTTCGTCTCTGAATATGTCTTCAATGGGGCTACTGCGACAATAATAATACCATATCTATACTTCTATACTAATATTATAAAGAGGTAATGTTTGTTTGGATGTTGGAGGTAATCTTCGAAACTACCCATTCGATTTTAAAATTTTTTCACCTGTAGAAAGCTACGTTGTCACTGAGTGTCATCTATCTGTATCTATATAAATGATTATTTTTAGGATTAAGTGAAACATCCGCGCCAGGAGAACCAAAAACCAAAAAAAAATTAACTGTCTTTACGAAATTCGTAAACGGCGCCATCATTGAAAATGCCCTTACACACACATACGCCTTAACTTATTTCTAATTTTAGTTAAATAGTTTCTATTAACTATTTTATTCTTCTCTCGTCTTCGACTTGTGCGCCTTTACAATTCAATTAATAAAATCTGCACACTCATACATACACCTTTACTTATTATATTTATTTCATTGACCCACAGCTCACATCTCTTTGCTAATACATCGACATTAACTTATTTCTATTTTACTACTTTATTCTCCTCTCTTGTATTCCTTTATTGTGATGATTGCCTTTACACATACTCACACATACACCTTTACTTATTTCTGCTTTACCAGCTCTTCAACACTTCATTCTCCCCTCTTGCTCTATTGTATTCAATTCATTCGATGCTTTCCTAACTTATTAGTGCTTTATCAGCATTTCATTCTACTCTAACCTCGACTTCTCCGCCGCACTCACGTAACAAATTTTCGTAACGTAATTTTTCAAAACAGCAGCCCTTAATCATTTTCAATGATAAAAAATACAAAACTGTATAGTGTCACTTAAACTGTACTCACATCTGATACTCAAACTGTGTTCTTTGTTGATACACACGAACTGTAACAAAGAGAGAATATAGTGATATAGTAGTTGAAGGCAACCCGTGCGAAACCGGGTCGTATACGCTAGTTTAAGTATATAAATTACAAACATTTATTTATATCCGTTTGCAGTTAGTTGTCTTGCCATTGCAGCCAACCATTTTCAATCACCGTAGTGGTGAGCCTTCTTCCGCCAGCCATCAGTTGATGTGTTTAGCTTGAAGGGCCACAGGAAGTTTGAGGAGTACTTGAAGTTAGGTCTGAAGACTTCATGGATTAAATTCTCAACTCACTGAAAGTCGTATGCCATGTGCAATTTACGTTCAATAACAAAGTTATCGGTGATTGGCATACGTTGTCGTTGTTGCTTAATGAAACCACGTCTGTAGATCAGGTGGCGCACTGATTTCGAGTCGGGGTAACCCCAGGTTAAGATTGGATTATATTAGGGAAGTGCTGGAGCAGGTCACCTCATCAATGCGACATCAGTGGGTCTGTAACTAGTGAGCAATGAATTTTTCTTTATGTAAACATAAACATTTTCAGAAATTTTAAAGAACCATGCACGGAAGATTTTATAAGTGAAACATACTATATTTATTGGAATTAGAATTGGATCAGAATTATGTACTAAGGGAATTGGCCACTCCGAGTCTCTAGCAGGAAATTCATAAAAGCAATTTATTGACATTTAGTTAGGAATCTATTATGGATTCACGGATATCTAAATCTAAGGCACAAAAAAACAACTTTCTTCTTTTAAGATTTCACCATTTCCCTTAATTCTTATGCTTTCGATCGATTTAATGGTACCAGTAAATACTTCTATGCGGTTATTTATTAAATGACTTAATGAGCTAGTCACCTCATCACTTGGGCCTATTGTAACAAATTTTATGTTTACATATCCTTCGATTGTCTGTTATTCATTCTAAATTCCGAAGATAAGTCTGCAAAATCTGTAAGTTCTTGATAAAGGTTGCCTAGGTATCAAATTTTGGTCCCAGTATGGTGTCTCAGGGAATAATGTTCTACCTCTCGAGCTCCCGGTCAGCAATAATTTCTCCGGTTATTTCTAAAATAGAATTAATATTCAATAACAAAATAACAAGTAAACAGGCACTAAAATTCACGACATTATGATTGATTTGAAAACAAAGAAAGACTGATCAATTTTATGTTAAATTTGCCATGCATTTATTAAAGTATTTTGATGACAAAATGATAAAATGAAGCCATTACTACTATCTCCTGAGACTTTCTGAGTTAGCCTTAGTGTATCTTGAGTTATTTTGCAAGAGCTTAAGGCATGAAGGTTTTACCCTATTCTTATATCAATAACTCTTCTTATTGTGGCAGATTGTTTTCAAAATGATTGTTTTCAAAATGATCTCCATGGTTAACTTAAACACTTGTAATACATTTTTTGATGAAATCAACCATCTGAGAAAATGAAGAATTTATGACTATAAAAATTATAGTTTTCTGGTTCTATTGCTGTAATGGTAAGTATTTCTCAATGTTAAAAACATCACAATAAACTGCTAATGTCGATGTAGACTATACGATGCGTGAAAGACACATGAAAACCTTAAAAAGGTTCACTGCCACTCAAGCGCAGTTCAATATCAGACAAACAAAAAAATTCCTTTAATGCTTCATAAGAAGTAAACAAAAGTCTCTGATTAGTCAAGAAACCAGTTTTGTCAAAACTATAGTCAAAAATATTTTTGGTTCAATGTCAAGTTTAAAACGTCACGTCTTGTCTCGTTAAAAATGCCATTAAGCCTTGTTATCATTAAATGAATATTCAGAAAAATAAATAAATAAAATTAAGAGAAGAAACAAAAAAAAAAAAAAAAATAAATTAAGCTTCATGACCTAGGACAATCAGATTAAATTTGTGCCAACTTTAAAAAGTTTACTCACTTACTTTTGCCGGTTTTTTGAATTAAAGTGATACAGTTCCATTTTCATACTGTTTACCATGGGTATATAAAATCATTTATGCGGAAGTAGGTGCTCTACTTTACAAATATTGGTTGATTGGTTGATACTACATGTTCAAGAAAGGATGAATGAGGGAATGAATGAATGGACGGATGATTGGTTTGGATGGGAAATGGTAACATGGAAGCTGCTTGGCTTCATTGAGAAACACGCACTCAAGTGTCAAAACTGATTTGATGTTAACGCAGTTTTACACTACTATTTCACTATTTTTTCTTTTCTTTACACAGTTTTTCTTTTCTTTTATCTCTTTAGTTTTTTTTTGTTATTAACATTATGAATATATCTTGTAAATTGTTGCTGTTGCAACTAACCAGTTTTTTGTTATATCTTTTTGTTTTTGTCTTTTGTTAATTATATAATGCAATAATTTGTTTGTCTTCATCAAAATTTTTTAAAACAAAAAGATTTTTGTTCCAAAAATAAAACAAATTTGAAAAAGCAATATGTTTAAAATATCTGATCTGATCAAAAGCTTCTTTTTATCTCCAATTTAAATTCAGTTTGCATTTGCATTGTTTATTTTTAATTATTCTTCATTAGTTAAATAATTTAATTAAATTTAAACAACAATTTGTATGCATAAAATCTATTGTATTGTAGTAGGTACTTACGCAAATCCTTGGCCGCTCTAACAAATTCCAATAATGTTGATGTTGCAACAAATATAAGCAATAGAAAAGACTTTAAATTGAAATTGCACATGATTTTGAATCACCACTTTTGTTATACTATAGCGTTAATGTATTGTTGAATCGATCAATCGATTGATAGTTTGAGTAAATTAATTAATTAATGAATGGAAAACTGAATGAATGAAGACTGACAACGTTTGAACTAATCTTACGTTGCGAGTTATCATTCAAATATAAGCCGGATTATTGAACGACATCGGTTTATATAGTGAGCTTTTACTGAACGGCAGCATATGCGTCTAGCTACAAAGCTTTACTTACTACTATGTTACTTAGTCTTACTAACTTTTGTTATTGAAGTCAATGGTTGATAACAGAAAAAAGCCCCCAAAAACTGGGCTTGGTTTTTTTAGGCGCTTAGCGCTTTTTGCCTTTTGAAAACTTAAATTTTTAAAATGTATATATGTATAAACTTAGTTACTAACAAAATATTATTATTACTATACACAGAAGGAGCTTCACAATTGAAATATACCATATAGCACCATACACCATAAGGTATTTGGAGAATAAAATATTATTTACAAAAACAATTGGGGAAAAAAGTAAACTTTTATGAATTTAGAAAAAAACTCAAAACTACTTTAGTAAACTTAACTGAATTAACAGTGGCGTGACGTAGGGGGCCGGCAAAATTTCATAAAATAATACCTTGTTAAATTGGAAACATTTCATTCAGCCAGCTGCCAGTATACTCCAAAATATTCGACTATTGCCACTGTTGCACGAAGGGCGTATGATTCCAGATCACCAATTTGGATTCAGGAGATCCCACGGGACCCCAGAGCATTGTCAACGAATTGTTTAACAAATACTCGACACTTTCGTAGAGCAAGAGTATTGTTCAGCCGCTTTTTTGGATATACGTTTGACAGAGTGTACCACCCTGGCATCTTGTTCAAGCTCATATCTTTGTTACCGGCACCTTACTATTTGGTATTTAAGTCCTTCCTTCATAGAAGAACTTTTTACTTAAGATACGATAACAAAGAATCAGACATTAAGGCCATCCAAGTAAGAGTACCCCAGGGTAGTGTGTTTGCACCATACCTATTTCAAGTGATGAAAAAATTTTGGTTGCAGCATATCCGGATGATACCGCTTTTTTGGCAACTGCCAACCTCAACCATCTTGCCGTGAACACAAAGAAATCCACTCATGTAACGTTCACTATTAATAGCAAGAGATGCCCTCCCATAAGCCTTAATGGAGACACCATTTCAGAAAACTCGACAGCGAAATACGTTTGATTAACTCTCTCTCTTGGCAACCCCATATAAAATAAAAAGGAAATAGCTTCACCTGAACATCTTAAAAACGACGTGGCTCTTAAGATCAAGCTAGCAGCTAAGTCTGAGAAACAAGTTGTTACTTTAAAAGTCTATACTCAAACCGGTGTGGACTTATGGAATACAGCTCTGGGGCACTGCCTCCAATTCAAACATTAAGATTCTTCAAAGGTTTCAGTCAAAACTACTACGTAGAATTGTTGGAGCACCTTGGTACGTGAGAAACTTAGTTCTTCGCAGAGATGTTCAGACACCCACGATCCGTGAGGAGATCGCAAGAAACAGGCTGGAAAGCCATGAAAATCACCTTGCAGTTAACTTGCTTGACAAAAGCCAGCACACCCGAAGGTTGAATCGGCGGCACCCACTGGATTGCCGTTTTGAGTTGACAATTAAAATTTAAATAAATCAAAAGCAATAAGAATGTACCATCAAATTCGTTGAATATCGTTACACGATAGATTGCAAATAAAATAAATACTAAAAAAAAAATATTTTTATAGCACCTACGATTCGGACCGATTGGGATGAATACGGAATATTCATTACTTATTCTATGACAAAACTAAGGAATCACCTTTCTTAAATGAATATATAATACTAATGACATCTTGTTCATTGTAGCGACTGCTAAAACGGTTTGTACTCACTTGGGCGGATTCCCCGAATTTTATTTTGTGCTTGGACTGTTGAATCAGTCAGCGTTTACCAAATAATCGGCAAAAGGTCAGCGAATGGTCCAGCTGAACGCGCCCATTGTTAAATTAATGGAATTTGCTGAAAATGACTTGAGATGGAAGCTGTTCGTTCCGTCCAACACATCGACCGCATTCTAGAAAAAGCATTTTTCTTTTTTAAAGTGCTAATATAATAACTTCTCTATAAACAGTGTTCTTTGCGAAAACTCTATAACACGGCTTCACACAACCAATCAGCGTATAGAAATAGAACAGAAGAGAGTGGCCCATTATACTACATTCACAACATCAACGGCTGTGTGTTGTTGTTGTTGGAAAGTCATTATATTTAACACCTATTCTTACCTAAACCACTAAACTAATTTTGATAAAAATGAGATTGGGGTTTGAATTGGAAGTACCTTCAGATACAAGATCTGTTCAGAGGCTTTGGCCACGGAATTTGTTCCATCCTGACCAGCGTAGACAGCCCCTTATGGGAGTAGAGTGAGAGCTCGACGTGGAGTTGTGTTATACAAATGGTTGCTGTGTTACCTCAAATCAGCAAAGGTGTAAGATAGGCCTTATTCCTAACCAAGGTATGAGTCATATGACCAAAATAAATATGGCTTGAGATTGGTACCTACGGAAATATATCCAAGGGGACGTTGGTTGTCGTTTAATCCTTGTGCTCGGCATCGTGATATTAAGTCTCAACGACAGGTGTTCACGTAAAGCAAATTGACTTCATTGTACACATCATACCTTACAATTGGTATTTTTTTTTGTCAAAATCGGTTCAGTGGTGTAAGCAGGAAAGGTTTCACAAATTCAATTTTGCCGTTTAATTATATAGATTTGTAGAAATTCGTGAGTATTTTCAGCAACTACAGAATTTGGGGGATAAGTTTGGTTATCTAACGCCGGCTATACTATTAGATTCGGACGACACAAAATGTAATCTAGGCTACGCATCTGCCGAAATTGACGAGCAGCTCTTCAATGAGGACTCTTATTGCTGCCACACATTAATCCGCAACTACTTGAATCATAAAAATGTATTGTGAAATCCAAGCTGAAAGATACTCTGCCCAATATTATAATAATGCTGCGAATATTCCTCACAATTGCCATAATCAATGCCAGCTGTGAGAGGAGTTTTTCAAAATTGACCTTCATCAAAAATTATTTAAGATCAATCTGGCTATCTTGTCTATTGAGCAAGATGTATGTGATTCTGTAAACATTGATAGTGCAATAAAAGACTTTGCTCTTAAAAAAAGTGGACGAATAAAAGTTTAGTTAAAGTTTTATTTTTAATTCTGATAATTAAATTATTTTTCTATAAAAATATAAATAGAAACACCAACAAAGCTTGGTCCATTGGTTCTAGAAAATATTGTGCAGAGTAAGAGGCTTGGCACAAAATCCTTGTAGTTGATCTTATCCCTTTGTCCTTGAAGGCACAAATATGACTATCGGTAAGAAAATTTTCAATAACTATGAGGAAACTCAAAAAAAATGATTGACATAGTACTTACTATAATATTCAGTTGCAAAAGAAAGAAATTCAATTAAATCTCAAGGCACAACTTGGATCAAGACCTATACAGTTTTCATAGTTTTTCGTTCCTAACTCCTTTTTTAAACGTATTTTTAAAAGTCTTTGACGTACAGCATAAGGTGTCAATGGTTTCTTAAATTTTAATGATTCATTTTCTTCATTCTTATTATGTTTCTCATCATCATCATTATCATTATCATCATTATTATCATTATAAACATCAATCCAATGATTGTCATTAGAATTTTGTGTTGGTTCCAATCGAAAACATTCCCTAGCATTTCTCAGTCGAAATTCTTGTAATGCTCGAATACTTTTAAAGTCGATTTCAAGTGCCAAAGATTTATGATTTTTTTTTTGAAATAAAGTTGCTTCTTCTTGACTCTGCTGTATGTTCGAATTTCCACTTGATGTTGTTGTTCTTGACATCTCACTAATTGCAGTTAAAGCCTCCGAATTACGACGACTAAAATCAACATTGTTAAATGTTGAACAAGAATGACCGAAACCTAAATTAGGTTTTACTATGTTACTCATAGTTTCACTATTTGTTTTTGAATTTCGTCGAATTTTTATAAAATTACCACTCATTTTAGTTAAATGTTTCTTTGAATTTGACAAATTCAATAGATGAGATACAGATTAAGTTATAGACTAAATTAGAAATGGGAATGTAAAGTAAAAGTTTTTTATGTTAAACAACAGCAACAGCAGTTGCCATAGATTTCTGAATTTAAATATTATTAGAAATACATGTACAATATTTAAAGTAGTATTGTATTGATAAACCACCCTCATATATTTTATTTTTTGATTTGTTAAAAAACCTTGGTAACCATTACCTAGAACCAATAGACATTGCAGATTTATCTCCGAAGATAATCTAATAAATAGATCTTCCACATACTCGTAGATTTTAAGATTAAGTAATAATATATGTTAATGGTAATATCTAGCTTTATATTGGCTAAGCTCACTGGTGCTTCACTAGTCCTGTTATGTAAAACTTAATTTTTTAACATTTAGATTAGATATCAGAGTCTGGCCCAAATTAGACCCCTGCTGCTTCCTCTTCTCCATAATTTTTCCTACATTCGTTGTCGTTGAGACTTATCCGCATATTATGGGTTTCTTAACTCTACAATGTACTTTTAAGAAGCCTGATAATATATGAATGCCTTTCTTACTTAGACTGCTTCAATATATGTAATTTCTTTTAAGAGAGCTAGAAGATATGAAGAACTTCGTACTTCTTACGGAATGCTTCTGGTCTAATACGCAGCTTCTTTTCAAGTGAGTTCATCCGACTATTCGCAATGGCAGATTAGCTCCGACTTGATTCAGACATCGCTGATAGTAGTCTTGTGTGTAGAGTAAATGTGACTGTTAACAGTAGCACAATTAATTTCTCCAATTGCATGAATTTCGGCTTTTCACCATAGACTTCTACTCCAACACAAGTATTCAGAGTTGACCTATTTGTGTACAATACATGAGAATCACGAGCGGGCTTTGGTCATAACTGTTTCCAGTTCCCTCTAGCTAGACATTACCACATATAAATTCTAAATCTTAAAATCTATGCTCCTGATATCCGTAGTGTTACCTAATATGTCATTAGTTTGGTTAGGTAACTTCTTGACATATCTATCTGATATTCTATTTGTTTCGAATAACAATTCCAGGTCTTTATGGATTTCAAAATTGCACTACCAACTGGTGGCTTTGTAATATCTCAATATATAAGTTACTTGCCATGCTCCAAAGTTGCATTACATAGTATGTCTGTAAAATTCAGTTGTAAGACTGAAAATTGTTTTATAGTTTTTATTTTGAACTGCATCTGTTTTGCCTTAATGTCTCAAAGTCAGCTTCCGATCCATGTACACCAAAGGACTTTGGCTAGTGCCTTGAACTTACTGGTTGATATAGATTCTTCTTGTATACTACGGAGTATGTTGTTATAATGCGAGATTTCATTATATTTGTTTTGAGATGAAGTCACCACCCATTATGAATCTGTTTTTGTATTAATTCCAGCTAATTTTAAGTTTTATGAAACTACAAATTGTAATTAATTTTCTTTTATGAATATATTTTCTCTATGATTGTACTTTCGAATCTTTCATTATTTAAGCAAGGAAAAGATCGGATAGAATAGATAGGCCATAGGAGCGAAACCACCAAAAAAAAAAAAAAAAAAAAATTATGATCCATTCTACTGCCTGGTTTCAACTGCTCTTAGCTTAAGTGTTCGTTTCAACCTTACCGGTTTGGGATACCCTTTCAATGCTCACAACGGCATTGCACTTAGGGGCCTTACATTTAATGAGCACACTTACCACAACAAGGTGGTAAATCAGAAAGGGAAATGATTTAAGCAATTTATAATGTGTATAATGTGACGACATTTTATGCAGAAATGTTCATTTGTCATGACTTCGAATTCGAAAATATTCCTCAACTCTACCTAAATATTCAATATTTAACCAATAAGTTTCTGCTTGCTTCTTTCTTTTCTCTACAAATTTGGTCTTCGACATTTTTGTATACAGTTAATCGTTCTTGAAATAGAGTGCGATTAGTGGGTAGCGCTTAGCCGTGACTTTTAAATATTTTGGTTTGTGCGAGCCAAACGCCTCAATTGAAAATTATAACAAAAAAAAAAATACCATGTATTCCTTAGATAATTAGCAAAAGATCCCCAAAGTCATTATAGCGAAAAATAAAATAGGTGAGATAATAAAAAATAAAAACCATTTACTCAAAAATGGCTCCACAATGGGAACCTGCATTCTAACTAGTGGAACAACTTTTTACACCCGAAATTTTCTTTTTTTTCTCCTAGATTCTAAAATTCCGGGTGTAGTGGCGAATTAAGCAGTGTGAGGATACTCTAGATAATTTTAAATAATAGAGAGAAGCTTAAATATCGCTGAACAAGTCAAACTAATAGCATGGAATATTTAAAAAATATTAGCTCACGTAGGCACACTGTTTGTCATATTCCTTGGTGATCTAACCTACACAGTTAAGGAACCGTAAAAGACACGAGGACCATACTAAGTTTATTGAAGAAGTATATATGCATATAAACAATCTTTTTGATAGCGGAGAAAGTGACTAGGGGTATCCTCTTCCTTCTTCTCTTTATCCTGACCTGATAATTTTTGTATCCCTTAACATATGAATGAATTTTAGATTTTTTTTTTGCATGTTTCAAAAATGTGTCTTCTTCGTTTATTTTATTTAAAGTTTCTTTTGTTGTTGTTTTCTTTGCATACAATTTGTTGTCGTCTACAAATAATGCAAGCAGTAGCAGCAAATTCGATCGATCAACTCCTTCTAAACATTTAATACATATATATATATTTTTTACACTTATAATTTTTATTACAATTTCCTTCTTTTTGTTTTTTTTTTTGTTTCATTGTTGTTATGTCGTTGTTGCAGGAGTTTAATGAAGGTGGAGGAGCAGGAGAGTAATATATAAAAGATAGAACATACATATGTAGTAGAACGAAAAAAAAAATATACTTTTGTGTTTTTTTTTTATTTTTTTTGTAATAATTTACAACAACATTTTTATTTCGAGTTTCTTTGTTTGCATTTCTATATAAATATATAAATAAATGCGCTACATTTGTGGAAAGTATCTATTGTTGTATGTATAATAAATTTGCGCTCGCATAAGAACAAAAACAAAAAATTATATTTATGTAAATAAATATTTTTAACAAAATTAAAAAAAAAAAAATTAAAAAGAAAAATCATTTATACAAAAAATAACGAAATTACAATTACAAATTCTTTCCTTTTTTTGTTTTGTTTTTTTTGCTAAACGATTCGAGCCAATTTCTTTGAAATTTGCTTTAACAATTGTGTTTGATTATAACATTTATTTCTTTTGTTTTCCTTCTTATACACACATATTTTTTTTTTTTTTGGAATGAATAGTTTAATTTCCAAACGCAATATTATAACAATTTTTTTTTCTTTTCTTATAAATAGAATTAAAAACCTTTCTTCTCCATCTTTTTCCTTTTTCTTCTTTTTTGTTGTTTTTTTATCTTATATAAATAATTTTTTTACATATTGAAAAAATGTCTTTTTTTTACAATCATAAAAAAAAAGAAAATAAATGTAAAATAAATAAAATAAAAATTAAAAAAAGTTGTTTTGTTTTTTTTGGTGTCTTCTTTAAACATTTCTGTTTGTTTTTTTTCTTTCCATTTCTTATAAAATAAAAAAAAGTAAACATTTAATAAAACTTTTATACTTAAAAACGAAATAAAAGTGCACAGAAATATATATTTACTTTTACTATATATAAATAAGAAAATAATTATAAGTGAGGAGAGTAAAGTGAGATTGTACAAAAGAGTTTCTTGTTTTAGTGATTTGTGTTTGTGCAGCAAATAAATTTTCAAAAATTTAAATAAGGAAAAACATTTTTTCATCTTTTCTAAATCAAATTAATCCTTTGAAAAAACCAAATTGTTGGGCGCATCAAAAAAACATTTGCTAAAGTATCTGTGTGGTGTGTCTTCTTGTGTGTGTTTCTTCATTAACTTTTTGCTTATTTGTTTCATATTTTTTTGTTTTTGTTACATTTTTATATATTCTTTTTTTTTTGTTTTTCTAAATTGGTTACATTGTGTCGTGGTGTAATTTGCTTGAGCGCACTTCCTTGGTATTATTTTTTATGTGTGTGTGGGTCTTTGTGTATCTGTGTGAGCCTTAAATTTATTTTTTCTTATTTTTATTATTTGCACCGCGCGGTGGAGTCAAAGGACGTCCTGAGTTTCCAAAATTTGGATAAACGAAACGACGTTTGTCCGCAGGTTTCAATATTTGAAACGAGCACATTAATGTATCATCCACAGACATCATGGCGCCTAAATAAAGACAACAAAATAAAATAAAATATTGTATTATTAATAGAAGTAATATTGTTGTACTAAATAAATAAAAATTTATTATTTAATCTACTAAATTCACTCATTCTCATGAAAGAAATAATTCAATCAAAATATCAGAATCAGAAACAATACTGAATATCTAAGCAATTTTCTTTAAAATACTAAAAAAACAAACACATGCTTGATAGAAATGACCAACAACATCCACCTCTTACTCTTAGCTGATCGCGACTGTAATAAATTTGAAAGTAGTCAGTAAAATAAATCTAAGAAAATAAAAGAAGCGCCCAATTTTGTCAGTATTCATAGAGCAAGTCCGATCACATTGACGTTAATTTTGGTAAGTAATAAAGTGGGATAGTTAGGTTCGATCGCGTCTAAACATTCTTTTGGAGTGTTTCATCAAATCGAAAGCTCAAATTGCTGCTTTTGTCTGCTGGGCAATCATCAGTGTCTCACATGCTGCCTTCAAAACTGCAACCAACCAACTTCGAAGGTGACACACCACCTCACAAGGTGACACCATGCATCACATTCACTCTCCTTACTTTGAGTACATAAAAAATCACCTACCCTGATGCCAATTTACGGCGAGAACCATCTATGAAGCACATGAAAGATATAATCACAAAATCACCACTTGATTGCTCACTACAATTGTCAAGTTCTTTGTATGGAAAATAATATCACTAATCACCAAGATAATCGCCATCAATTCAACAGTATGCAATATATGCTATGCACCACATTGCAGAGAGTTTTGCGTACGTAAAGAACACCAAGAGGATGCAGCCCCAAAATCAAATGCTAAGTATTATGATTGCACTGTTGAAGTAAGTATGTTTATTTCATGCTCAAGGTAAATCAAGTACAATAGCATCGTGCAGAAAGATACTATACTTGGCCTTATCGACACTTGTTGAATTGTCCACACACACTTAGTAGGAGTTACATATCGGTTGGGCTCTCAAAAATCTGGATGTGCCCTATTGCGATGAGATTTTGAGTTTTGTTTTATCTGAGGAAAATTTACATAGGTGGAAGAATCTTTAATGATAACTGTAGTAGTCTTAAAAACCTTCTGATGACCAATTGCAATAATTTTAAACAACTCCGTCTTTATAGAATCAGTCAGCACTAGAAAACGCTGGGCCTTGCCCTAAGTCTTCACTCTAATTGTATATTCTGCATGGAAAGCGATGAAACTCCACTTCATCTTATAACTAAATGTGGAGCATAAGAGATTTTTATATGTTTTTGGAAAATACGATATTAGTAAAACTCATCTGGATGCTTGGAATATAAAAGATTGTTTGTTAGAGCGCTTTTGCTCTAGAAGGAGTTTAAAGCTTTGTGGGCAAATAAATAAAGTAACATTTGGCAACTCTCTATGTCATTTTACAGAGTAAGATATTAGCTATAAAATACGCGTCAGTAGTGTTGTATTTATTTTCTTTTTACAAATACCAGTCGTTCAAATATGAAACTCATATTAATGTGGAAATTTGAACTATTTTTAAGTCCTTCTTTAAACAAGGCGAAACAACACGGAGTTTACATGGGAAGATTAATTATGGGAGATGATACTTTGTCAATTCGAACCGCTGCAGAGACATTTCGGAGTTTTACAGCCGGCTGAAACGGCACAACAAACCCTGTACCCCACAACCACTGATGTCGACTAAATCATCAAAAAAAATCCACGAATACCGGAGCATGTGACTATCAGAAGTATTGCGGGGGAGTTCCAGCTAAGCACCGAAATTGTCCATAGGCATATAAAAGCAGCCGAATACAATAAATAGATGGAAAGCATCAAATGTTTCACAAAAGCATTTCTAAATGGAAACTTTTTTCATTTAAAAATCTGATCAGATGCACAATATAATAGGCATTATAGATCACCACATACACTTAATAATTTGAATCCTTAAATACTAGTTTAAACTCACCCGCATTATCAAATTCACCACAATAATTTGGCGCTGAGAAAAGCGTTACCAATTGCCTTTTCGCAAAGAATTCATAGCCATCTTCAACAACCTGATGAGCGCGACATATTAAATCAAAATCGTGTTTTTGCAAAAATTTGCCCACAACCTGCAACAGAAAAGTAGAAAATTCAAAATAAGTACATACTTAGTATTTAGACTTAAGAAAAGAAAACAACTTACCTCTGCTCCAAATGTAAAACTGACACCACGATCATTTTCACCCCAACCCATTGTATCTTTGTCTGGATCGGACCATAGTAAATCACATAACAAACCCTGATCGGGTACATCTGTTGGACGCATAATGCGACGTATTTGCTCCATAGATGATAAATCTGGACTTAGACCGCCATGACAACAGAAAATCTTTTCATCAACTAGATCGAATCAATTAATATTAATAATTAGATTATATAATTTATCATTAATAAAATATACACTCCTCGTCACATAAATAGCATCACACTCCTCTAAATAATTTAAAATACATTTTTCGACATTAAAGACGTATTTTTCAATATATCAATTCGATTGAATATGTTTTTTATTTATGTTACCGCAGAACTTTTTTCTAGGTGCACCGATTTTGATGATTCTTTATTTATTTGAAAGCTGGTACTGGTCTTGTGTTTCACATATATCAAGATCTGACCAGTAGTTTTTAAGTTATCC
Source organism: Amiota communis (assembly GCA_037043315.1). NCBI lineage: Eukaryota > Metazoa > Arthropoda > Insecta > Diptera > Drosophilidae > Amiota > Amiota communis. The sequence continues at coordinate 53,874 of JBAMAV010001400.1, read as the reverse complement.
CTATAATGCACTTTTTGAAGTCGGTTTTCTATGTTGTTATTTTTAATAGAATGGATTTTCAGTTGTAAATTAAATGCAATAGGTTGAGCGGCTGAATTTATATGAATTTTTGCGAGAAACAACTAAAAAAGGAACCCCGAATTTTGAAAACTTTCTAAAAACAAGCCATTTACATATTTAAATTTGTGTGAAATTTTAAGAAAACTTATATTTTGGCTTAATTTCTATATAAGTATTTTATTTAAAAGTATTTTGAACAGTATTTTTTTAGTAATGACGCTTCAAAGATCCCATTTGGATTTGAAATAAAGATCCAAGCTTGGATGGTATGCATAAGATCTGGTATGATTGAATATTGATGTCCAGCCCACAGATTTATCTAGCCAACCATTCAAAAATGTGGGGGACCTGAGACAAAGCCCTAAGTTAACGATTTAACGATCTGGGCAAGATGAATTCAAGCATTAATATATATGTATATAAGAAAGCCTTGAAAGCTCGTCATAGTTGTCTACAAAAACTGTAGCTCACAAGTGGCTTATTAAAAGATTACTCCTCATGGCGTGATGCCCCCTTTCTTTCGTTTGGAGCATCAACCAATGGATAGCTATACCAAAGAGTATTAATATGTATAGAGCAGACAAATCGTTCAATATTTCCTCTAATATCCACCAGCAAACCAACAACAATTGTGTGTATTTTCGAGGAAATCTCGAGGAACCAACCACACAATTTGTTGTTGGATTTCAATATTAAGAGGCCCACCAATTAAATTGAGCGATTTGTATGCTCCAGAGAGAGAGCCAGCGGGGCTCTCCAATATCTGTACAGTGCACGTCACATGAACATGGGAAAAACTAAAGCATTAAGCTTTAGAAATGATATGAATTTAAATCTTTTTTAATTTATTTATATGTTTAGCTTTCATAATAACACTTCGTATAGAGGTTAGTCTGGCATTTATTCTACATTGTTCCTGTATTTTGTCTATTGAGTAGCTTAAGTTCGAGGCTACTCTCAAAATAAGTTGTCTGTCCCAATAAGAAAGCGCACAAGTTATGTACATATGTTGATCCATCACACAAAAAATGTATATCCTACTTTTTAACTTTTTTCATTCCATTCTGATATTCTTTCACATTTTAATCTAGTATTCTTATAAGCTATTATTTTAGTTTGTCTGCTTCTGTTAAGGCCTTTCCTTTCAGTTTAGCATTTCAGTTTATTTTTCAGTCAATTTTTAAATCAAATTTACTTTTCTCAATTCGAAATTAAAAATTCTGTTTTTTTTTTTCTAAATAAAGTCTATCTCTATTAAGCTATAAAATGTTTAAAGTTGTCTGATGCTAATTAGGTGGCGCGCAGTGTATTATGTATTCTAGACTGAGTCAGACTTACCGATAGCAGCTACAGGTAAACAGTTGAAACAGTCTGTAAAGGTTTTCCACAATTTAATTGTATACCTTCGCTTGCATTCATCGTAAAAACTGCAACGACATAACAACAGGAATTGATGGATGAATGGATGAATTGATAGATTATTAATAATATAATATGTAACTTATTGTAAAGTACAAAAAAAAAAAAAAACTATAACAAAATCTCTAAACTATATTGATATATGCATGTTTGTGAGCTTGTGTTTTGACCTTGTATGCATGCATGCATGTGCATGTGAATATGCATGGAAGTATGAATGTTGCAAACACTTACACATACGTATTTACACTTACCCATAGATTCTATTGATGCTCGCACATTCATGATTACCACGTAATAGAAAAAAGTTTTCCGAATATTTAATTTTGTATGCCAATAGAAGGCATATAGTTTCCAAAGACTGTTTTCCACGATCCACATAATCGCCTAGGAATAGGTAATTTGATTCTGGTGGAAAACCGCCATATTCAAAGAGACGCAATAAATCATAGTACTGTCCATGTATGTCGCCGCATATTTTGAGTGGTGCCTCCAATTCCAATAATATTGGTTGCGATAGAAATATTTCTCTGGACTTTAAGCAAAGACTGCGTATTTCACTTTCCGATAACTGAACATTTTTACCAGGTCGTGCTCCACGAACTACAATAAGCAAAAAACAATAGTAAATAAATGAATTATAAAATAATGGAATTGAAAATAATTGAAAGTGGATGACAAAACCAAAATCATTGCTAGTACTTACCTTCGAGTAGCCTCGATATAATACTATCAATATTCATAATATCGGACATCTTTGCTAATAATATAAATATTCGATTTGTTGTTGTTGGTTATTACTATATTATTATATACTATATATAGTTCTATGTATATATATAATTAATTATGATGTATGATTTAATATTTTTGCAATAATAATTTTCTGCGCTTCTTCCTTCTTCTTGTTGTATTATTTTCGGTATACTACGTTATTTTTCAGCATGCGATAAGAGGGGGATGTTGCGGCGTATGACGACAGGTGAATTTGGTTTTGGTGTTTTTTTTTTCTTCTGTTTTTTGCTCTTCTTTTCTTCTTGCTCTAAGCCTCAATAATAATAATAATGATGATGATTTTGGTTGCTTCTGTTGTTGCGCTTTGCTGTTTTCATTAATTATTCACTTTGTGCAATTGTGAAATTTTCGCAGCTGAGTTGTACTTATAGTGCGCAATCCCGTTTAAGCAATTTAATTGATTGAATGTTGGATAGAAAAACCAACAAAAACATAGTGTTGCAAATCGCAAACAATTGGCTGCAAAAAGCATGGGCGTATTTATAATTTTGCAACACTGTTGCATGCACTTAGTGCATATAATTTTCCAACCAGATATGGAAAATCCATTGAATATTAAATTCAAAAATTACATTATTTTATATATGCATATGGTAATTATTAAATATTTTAAAATATACAAAATGTTAAGAGAAATGTTCCAAGAAATATGTAAATACTAAAGTGCAAAGACCACAAGAAATGAATGAAATTGTTAAATGGCTGCACTTTCATGGCAACATGGCAGTACTGTTTTACTTATTGCTTGGCAGCACTGTTTGTTTATTTGCATTTTGATTTATTTCTGTGCAAATTTCCAATTTGGCGCATTTCTCTGTTGTTGTGATTTCAAATGTTTTTTATTTTATTTTAATTGTGTTTTGAAACTTTTTGTCTCAAATATTAAAAATGTCGTTAAATCAAATTAAAGAAATAATAACATGAATGACGGTTTCTGTTTTGGTTCTTGTTCTTTGTTGTAACACCCCCAGACAATAGACAGAAACATTCTGTTTCTTTGTTTTGGTGACAACACGGCAGTGAGCTTGAATGATGTCTTAAAATCAACCTTTTTTTTAGCATTTATTAGAGCCTCACTCAAGTATCTGGATTTGCTTTATTCAATGAGCTTGACACTTACAGTATACAGTAACATATTGTCTTAGTGCGCATAGTTAAAAATATTAGTTTCAAATGTAAAACATGTATATATGCTAGGTCTGTTGCTCCTGAAGTATGAACTTATATTCATAAGAATCTTTTCAAATGTTCAGATGACAGTTTACCTTATGATTTGACCAGGAAAGTAGTAGAAAGGAAAGTATTCTGGAAATGTTTGGTTATAAAGGTCAATTTTAAACAGGGAAATATGGAAAAAAGTGATTTGCTTTTAGAAAATAAGAAGAAAAACCTATTAATATATTATGTCAAAGTACACGTCTGCATAAATATCTGGATCAATAAACTGAGAGAAATTATCTCAATGACAACTACAACATGTAATGTATTGAGTGAACTTTTTACGGACAGAACTGATCGCGATTTACTTAAACACACAAAGAAGTATGAATTGCTTATGTTGCAACCAAATTGATATTGAAAGTGTTTGACATTTTTAATGAAATTCCTCCTTATTGAAAATAATTCGTTCCAATTACTTAAATTTACAGGTGTTCTGTAACGTGATTATATTGTTTAGAGCGGTATAACAGATAAAACATTAACATCAAATAAAGAATTTCAATAATAATAATCATAATTAATAAAAATACTATACCGATTTATTACTTATTTTCTTATCTTTAATCATAATAAGTAATAGTACAAAGTGCAGTCTAGTTTGCAAACATTTCGACATCCAGCTGCAAGCAAACATGCCAACTGCTACATCACTTCCATGGCTTCCACGTTCAAGTTCTTTCTCAATTATAGCCACTTTAAGTTTATTCCCCCAAAAATAAAACAAAACTAGTGGCTCTGTCTTTCCAAAGCCGCTTTTTGAAGGGAGAAGATTGAAACTTAATATTTGAACATGGTTGAACACCGATGACACATAAATTGAATATGTCACAGTCTTTGCTTGTGTCCACCAAGAAGGCATAATATGTGCAGTAAGATGGCTCCTCGTATACAGCTCTGTCTTTTCGGAAGAAGCAGTTGCCTTTAGTATGACAGTGGTTAATATCGCACAAAAAAAAAAAAAGAGGCAAACATGTTTTTTGCATTAATCGGAACCCCATAATTTGCCTTATATTGGGTGTCTGCATGGACCAGCAATATTTTGGGTACTCAGCAACAAAAGAATGGCCAACGCAGTAACTATGTAAATTAGTTTGAATTCACCTTCTATTATCACAATACTTTCTAAAGAAAAATATATGCACAGAACTATCACACACTCTTATATAAAATTTTCGACTCCATCTACAATTTAGCTACCGTTTGGGCACTCTTTCCTTCAAACTACACCAAACCCTTTTCTTCACTCACATATCACAGTTACTAAATTCTTTCTTAAAAAATTTTCATCTCAGAGAATTTATCTACTAAAGTATTGAAAAAAGATATCGTCATAAATACTAAAAGATATATATGTATTTCTTTGTAACTTCTCTTCTATTTAATATTGGTAGTTGCTATTGCGTAACGCCAAACATGGGCCACTACTTGTATGTAAATTGTCGTCTTGTTATTGAGCAACAATTTAATGGACGGGCGCAACAACCAGTTAAGCCTTCGCAACTTTACAGAACAGCATGTCTTGATGGTTTTAAAGTGAGCTCGCCATGTGAGGCATTTATCTAGGAGCAGTCCGATTTCTCTGCATTTATTCCAATGCTCTAACGCTTCGTCCAGTCGTGGAATCTTTGCCATATAACGGAGTTTATTGTAATTAAATAAATTGTTCAAAATTTGAAATTTATTGTCACTTAAGAAAAATAAAAACATTTTACATATGTATAATATAGTTATCCACAGGTTTGAGTAAAAATTATTTGACTTACCACCTTAACAGACCCCATGATTTAACAGTATCCATGATTTAACAGTGCCTATGAGTTAACAGAGTCCATGAATTAACACTTTCCATGATTTAACATAAACCATGACCAAAAAGTGAATGTCAATGTCAATGAAATTTAGAGAGAGAGAGACGCTTCTTGTTTTAAACTTTTAACCAAAATTATTTAAATACATAAAATCGTTTCTATATTATGTGTAATTAAGCTTAATGGAACATTAAATTTGTTAGTGAAGATTACTAAAATGTTTATATATGTTAAGATTTATTGTATACATTATGTATAAGTCCATGACTTAACAATGCCAAGTTAACAGCGTATGGCAATGTCAATGAAATTTAACAGAGAAGCTTCTTTATTTTAAACCTTAAACCTTAAATAAAAGGGATTATAAATTATTTTTAAATAGCATAAAAGAGAACTTTAATTTTCCAATGAGGAATATAATAATTCTCATAAATCTTTAGTATTTTGTATTTATAAAATTATATTTACCAATATCATGGATAAATGCATAATTTTGCAAGGACACTTTATGCCTTCAACTATTGTTTTTCTTGATGAACTTGAACGAGTTTAACATACAATTTGATTGGTAGAGCCGGCGGTATAACAATGAAAACATTGCATTAAATTTCCCAAAACAATCATTGTGTAGAATATCCCAACTTTTTCTCTTCACACACATATTTAGTTGCAAGAGAGCATAGATTTTGTTTTTCCGAAGAGAAAACTCACGATGTTAAAAACAAGCAAGTGATTCGGCAAAGTTCGTTAAATAAATCGTGTGGGTTTCAAAAACATACAAAAAATAATAGATGTAGAATAGAAACGATACGATGCGATGCTTTCTAGACTGTATGGACCAGTTTGGAAAATTCGCAAAGTCAGTTTGTTTTGAAAACCGTCACCTAGCGTTTCGTTAGTTCCACAAATGCGGAGGAGCTCGCTCATACACACAATATTTGTTTCACAATAGAAATTTCAGTTAAATTGCATTCATCAGAATTGTTAAATTTACGTATATAAAAAACAAAAAAAAAAATATTTACTATTTAAATGAGAAAAATTGATGTGCAACAAATAGAAAATTAAAGTGTGAAATTTTTATTTAATTAAAAATTTATTTTCAAAAAATAACAAAATATAAAAGTATATAAAAACAAAAATATCACAATAAATTATTAAAAAAGAAATCACATTTTATGTGTAATGAAATATAAACAATTTAATTAATTAATAAACAAAAAACTAATAACAAAAATACTATATAATTTTGACCAGATGAATCATTTATATATTTATTAAAAAAATATTGTAACACAAAATTTAACGTGTATTTTTTAACCATGGAAAAAGTACATCTTTCGTATTTTCTTGTATTACAATCAAAAGAAATAATTTACTTGACTAAACTAAATTGCAATTAGAAATATATTTTAATTGGAAAAAATAAAAATAACAATTAAAACTAATGTTTCATTACCAGTGACCAAGTTGTTCCAAGGATATTTCAAGTTTAATTAAAATTTTATGTACTCAAACAAATCAAAAACACCTAAGAAAATCATCTAAAATCATCTTTTTTCTCTGACAACAAACAAATGAATTGATTTTCTGTTTAAACAAATCAAATGTTCAAAGAAGAAAATAAAAATGTTAGAAATTTTCTAATTTCAAATGAAAGCTGATGACTTTGATGTGTATTTTTCAAATACGAAAAATTGATATTTATTTAAAAGTGTTTTTTATAAGTCTAACAGAGGTCTATAATGTCATGTTGTTGAAACGAGATTAAATACATTTTGGTATGTATAACTTAGTTATAATAATATATATCTATCTAAATACTCCATCTAATTCATCATATAAAAAATGTTATAATATAATTGGATATACAAACATATACATATGTATAAGTGATGTGAATGAAGAGAGGCTCATTAGATTAATAGGTTCTTTTGTGATAAATAGGAACCACTCATTTATTTCATAGTTTTTATACAACACAAAATTTCCTATGAGTAACCGTGAACGATATACTTACTACACTACTAGACAAAGAAATAGGTGCAAAAATTATTTTCTTATAATATACATGAGTTTCATTTATTTCTTTATATCACGTAAAAGATTTATTGAGTTTTTGAAACATTCATAATTCACCGACAACACAGAATATGAAAAGTATTTGTAGAACTAAAGAAAAACTAATAAAAATTCATGAAATATAACAATTTTTCTGAAGAAATTTAAACAAAAAACAAGAATTTCAAATCAAATGGCTCCTTTTCTTTTGAGTTAATTAAGACTGATCTTAAGGCCTGTATATCAGGTATTGTTCTTCAGGACTGAGTCGGTTGTTTTAGGCATAGTTTCTAGTAACTGACTACAAGTGTTGTACTTGAAATTTTTTTTCCAATAATTGCAGACCTACTTGGAGACTTGTCGCTTAACTACACTGCAAAGGTTCTTTATAATATTGAGGTGAGCAGATTGACTTGGCCACTCAACGAAGTCCACTTATGCTCTCAAAACCATGCGCCCATCAACTTGATGAATGCTTGTTCAAAGTACATATTTTCCTCAGCATAAATATATGAATGTAGAAATTAAATGCTTATTTGTGGGCTTATAAGTCTTTCTTATTCTTAATTTAGTGTGTTGTTTCCATATACTATATCAAATAATATCTCAGCTCTTTAACAACACTCATCGCTATGGAAGAAGGATATCTGTTGTTAGATTTATAAATGACATAAGCTAATTTGAATTGTTGCACAGATATATGTATCTATCTATACATATACCTATAAAATCGTAAGCCTTTTTCTGTCTATGTACGCTAATCTCAGAAACGGCTTAACCAATTTGAATGCGGTTTTCACTGGTGTATTGTAGCAAGCTTCAATGCTTTCCTCATTTGCTGGGCGCCAACATTTAACAACTGATGATATGTTAACAAAATACATGCTATTACACACATATTTCGAAAACCACTCGTACGAAGTCATTGGCACAGCTAGTCCTCCATATATTGTAGTTTATTGCTTTTAGATTCTAGAGAGATTCAGTCGGAAAGGATTGATTAACGAATATATAAACTGTGTTCCTCAATCATTGTGAATCCTAAAGATGAAAAATTTTTTTTTAAAAGAAAATCTATGTAAATTTACTATTTATTGTAAAGCTTTAGGAAGGGTATGTTGATGCCCTTAATTATAAAAATTTACAGTACATTTAAACTTTCTGAGACATAAGTTTCTGGTAATCTTCAAAAAGGGGGATTCCGTAAAATAGACGTAACTGGAGGTATGGCTAAAATGTATAAAAACTGATTGATTGATTATAAAACAAACGAGTCTCCATATCAGTTCCTTAGCATAGGTTTCTGAAAGAATAAATAGATTCTTATCATGCTAATACATTGTTTCTATTGTATATACTACATATTGTATATGAGTCTTAGTTCATTCCTTTTGGGTACTATACATATACAATAAATAAACTGGTGTCTTGTTGAAATGTTCAGTTTTATAAACATAAAAATCTTGAATTTTCTTATATGAAATAATTTTTGTTAATATGATAACTGCACTTTAATTTATAAGTAGAAATTAGGATTTTAAATTGTAGAAAATTTCCTTAAACAAATTAATATATGTACTATAAGATTAAGTGACCTTAAATAATGTTAAATCTCCATAGAATGGAATATCTTTTGTGTAATATTTCAACATTTCAATTCCAAAAACTAAAAGTCTAAATAAAGTTTTTGCAAACCCTTAGGCAACGAAGGTCATGGTCATCATCTCACACACTACATTTTTTTGTATATTCTCTCGCACTATTTACTTTGTAAAAATGTTAAAAAATGATACTCTCTCTCTTTAAATATTTAATTTAAGTTAATCGCTTTGATGATTAAAGATATTTTAATAGTTCACTGGTTAGGTTAAGCACATATCCAGACAGTTAAGGGATACACACAGCTATCCAGCTATGAAGGAACCATTATAGCCAGACATTGTTATACTCATGTGTACATATACGAGTACATATATGTATGTATAAAAGACAAAGATATTTTGTGTAGGTAAAAGCCCTCATGCAGTGAGTGATATGCTACTATATACAACAAAACATTTTCATTTAAATAGATAGCACTTTCTGAATCATTGGATGTGGTCTTGTTACACACATATTGTACGATGTAAGTTGACAGGTAGGTGGGTAGGCTCCTAGTTATATTTTATGTTTGCTTATTTAAATATTTTTAGCGTGGTACAAAAATGTATGTAAGAAAAAAGTTAAATTCTTTTAGTTAGTTGATGTGATACTATCAGGAATGGTATAGTACTATACCATAAATTTTAATTTTTTACTTGGTTGATTTTTAAGACAAAATACAATACTAATTTTTATAGAAGTGTGAATAGCTTGGATCACTTTGGTTTGACATTTGTACTAAATTTCCCTAATTATTATGACCTCCAAGTTATTTATTTCACTAGCCCCTGATATCCTTAAAAATTTAGGCTTTCAATGAATTTAAGCCATGTATTAGTTTTATATTTCTTTGGTATTTTAAGATTCAATTCACAGTACTCAGTGTCTGACAGTCCAAGATTCTTTAAATGATACCTCAAGGTAAAATGGCTTGTCAGATATTCTATGGGTATTCGTAGATCCTCATTGGATAGATGAAGATAACTTCCCATATCTGGTTTGAGGCACATTTTTCGTGGAAGTTGAAAAGAAACCACCAATAAAATATAATCAGTTTTGTCTTTCTGGTTTTTTTTTTTTAAAAATAGCTTAATGAACGGTACTTTAAAGATAAAATGAGAATGGGACGGAAGCTTTGCAATATCATAAACAACTTGCAACTAGTTGTTATTCAAGTGAGCCTTACCTACTATTTCGCTCGCATTTCACATAATTCTCTCTAATGTCTATCATGACTTCGCCGAGAAGGGTTTCAAATCAATCCAATTGTATTTGTTACATACATATGTGGGGAATATGTTTTCCAAAAATATCCTTTGAGTATAATAGACTTTGTGAAGGAACCATATTTGGAATGTAGTGTTCAGAAATGATCAAAGCAGGCATATTTGGCGGCCCGCAAATTCGCAAGTCTGTGAACGACCCAAATTTCCGCGGTTCAATTACAGTTATTGAGAAGAACGCATGCAATTCGTTTGTTTGGGTAATTCAAGATTTCTAAGGCAATAGAAGGAGTGATGACTACGTTAAGCCCGTTAAAGAGAAGTTGTTTCACTTCCACTTATGCAACATGAGTATCAAATTGCACTACATAGATAAGTTTCCAGAAAATCTTGGTAATTTCAGCGAAGAGCAAGTAGAAAGATTTTACCAAGACATAAGTACGTACTATTGAAGAGCGTTATCAGGGAAGGCTGATATGATGGCTGACTATTGACGTTACTCATTCATGTAAATCATGCAAAACAACATTTCATAGCGTCTCATAAACCTTAAACGAAAAAATTAGAAGAAAAATGTGTATTTTGAAGGAAAATTGTAATTTTGAATACAAAAAAAAAAAAAAAACTAAAGCTATTACGACAAAACTGTTATTTTTCCTGTAATCAGTGTATCGGATATTACCTAGAACATTCAAAAAATCCAAGGAAAATTTTTTATTGTTGTTCTCCGATTACTGGTAGCCCTAATCTATTTATATATCTAAATATATATATAATCGTAAGCCTTTTTGTGTCTCTGCACGCTAATCTCAGAAACGGCTTAACCAATTTGAATGCGGTTTATTGAAACAAGCTTCCTGTAACATATAGCTTTTATTTTATCAAAATCGACACACTAAATCAAAAGATAATCATAGTTTTAATCCAGTTGCCTACTTTTTGGCTGAATATTTCCTTAAACAGCTGATGATTAGGAAAAAAATTAACAAATACACGTTTCATATACCTCACGCGTACGAAGTCGTGGGCATAGCTAGTATAAAATATAATTTAAAATGATATCCTAAGATAATTATTAAAAAATTTGTTATCTTCCATTTTTGTTATATTGTTCATAGACGGGTAATTTTTAAAAGGAGTGAAAGGCATGTAAACTGTGGTGAAGCGAAGTTAAAAAGTATATTTTATACAAATAAAGTTAAACTGAACGAAAATCAAATTTCCTCAGGATTAGTATAATTTTATAAGCATCGTGATGATAATCATGTTTCTCGCAGATATGAAAGATATTGTCAATGCGAAAACATCATCAAGTCTTAAATTGAGTTCATGCACATTCCCAAAACATTTCTATATTTAGAGTTTATTCTGACAGTTCTGTCCTACTATATACTCGTAAGTATACTATGCAGTCGTGTATATTTTGAGTACTTGTGTCACCCATCAATTCTATGGTTAAGGATGCCGCCATACGAATGAATGACTTGACATTGAAATTTATGCCGCGGAAGTAATACGCCAAGTAATGTAGACATAATGAAGTTGACATTTGACATGGTGAGTGAAAATGAAAGCATCTTGAAGGTTAAGTGGTGGTTAGTTGTTGAAATAATGCAAAGTCAAATGAAGTTAACACGAAAAAAAAATGTTGGAATGTGCTTACAGTGAAATGTTCATTTGACAATGAACTGTTTTGACATTAGGCCAACTTTGGAATACATTTATATATTTTTCCATTTTATGCGTTTGATATTTGATCGAAACATTAAGTGGGTGGATATTTTTTTTAGTACTTTTTCGATAGGAATTTTTTAACTTAACATTTCCTTAATTTGGAAAACACGTAATCAATAAAAATGATTATTTAAAAGTTGTAGAAGAACCTTTAAATTTACGGGAGTTCATTTGAAAAGTTTTGATGGTACAAACTTTGAAAGAAACTCATTTCCACTAACATACTTATTTTCAAAAGTGTTCTTTTGTTTTATATAAATACTTATTATAGTCTATTATATTTTATTGAAAAGGAATTTTTACGAGGCCAACTTATCATCTTAGTTGGGATTTAAGATCATTTTATTGTTATGTTTTTGAATTTTTAAATGAGTTCAAAGCTTGTCCCAATGCACAAATGTGCTTATAAAGAAACGAAGCTCTAAACTCTATTCTTCATATCATCCGTTTGAAAATGAAATTTCTATTTATGGTCCAAAGTAAACATTGATATTGAGAATGATAGACTAACATAATTAACTTCTCCAAAATATTTGAAATTATTCAACTTAAAAAGCATGTGTATATTATGATATTTATATATGAAGAAAAAGATGAGACTAATGGAAAATTAAGAACGTATGAAATATAGAATTATAAATTTGCTGAAAAGTATTCAAATGACCCACGCTTTAGAATAAGTTAGAACGTTACAAAATTTACTTCTATATTCGATAAATAAATTCACATTCCACATTGTTTATTTGTGAGAATTTTCATCAGTTGTCTAACATTTTGTTATACAATGCAATATTTTCAATAAACATTTTCTAAAATATTTCACTCAAATTCAAAAATTCTAAGTAAGTATATTTTACAATTTCATAATTAATTACAATGTAGTGAGTGAATCAATACAAGTAATTAATTATGCTAACAAGCATAAGCAAAAATATACAATAAATGTATACAATTCATGGAGTTGCTATTTGAAGAACTTACTAAATACTAAATTATTAGGCATATTTTTAGTTTTTGATGAAAGTGAAAAGATATCTGAATTCTGTTAAGAGACCATAAACAAAACTTACCAAATGAACAAACATACATAATTTTGGATACGAATCATTGAAGGCATTTCATTCCGTCTAGTTAGATTTTTTGCAAGTTAAGAAAAAAATTGTAACATTATTAATTATACTATTGTATTTTCAAACATTTGTTCGCTATATCATAATGGGTCCTTTGATTTAAGTAAATTTTCCCACACCTCAACTATTATAAGTATTTTTAAAAAAAACTTTAATTCGGACTGGATAGACAGGCTGCTTGCCATTGGGTCTAATCGCTCTCATGGTACTTACACCTACTGAGCACTTTTAGCCATTCAAAACCATACAAAATCTCACTCGTATGAGTATTGTATATTGGCTATATTTTCTAGTAATCGGATAAAGTTATGAATAACAATTTTTTTTTTTTTATTTTATCTATTTATTTATTTATTAATTCATGACAAATTATTGTCAACAAAAGTAATACAACTTGGTAAAAAGAGTACATTAAAAATATTAAAATAAAGCTTACAACTAATTAAATAAAAATAAAATAAATCTGTCTCTGACCCGGTGGGGGAAATATATTTGCTAAATAGCTGGATATGATACAGATACAGCCATGTGTGGTCTGAGACAGACATTAGACACCTCATCCAAAATTGTATCGTCCAGATTCAGTCACTGTGGATGGAGGGCCAGAGCGTTGATAGCGGTGGGTGAAATCTCAGGAGAAAGGATGTGGTACATTTTATTATAATTATCACAAGTTAGATGTGCACTTACCTAGAGCAAGAGGAACAAAAATCCAAGTAATACGACTAGGTACACAGAAACTAGGTTAACTCAAAAGGCCCGGTAAATCAACAATACCAGTTGTAATAAGTTTATGATGAAAGCTTTTTTTTTAAAGAAATTCGGTTATTACTCAATGAAGAAGTATGAAGGCATACTTACGTACACTAGGGTTCAATTTAAAGTAAAGATGAGCTAAACAGTGACACAGTGATTCTAAACTGTGATTGAGTCACAGTCGTTTGAAGGGAGAGACACAGTTTACTTTGTTAATCAGGAGCAACTGAATCAAAGTGAGTCACAATCAGTCCAGTAAACTGCGGTCTCCCTTCAAATGACTGTGACTCAATCACAGTTTAGAATCACTGTGTCACTGTTTAGCTCATCTCTAATTTAAAGAACTAAGTGCAAAAAGAAGGAATTGCTTCTGAGGGCTTCAGACACACGAACATTATTCGAGTCTGGATGGACTAGATAAAAAGACGCTTTTAGCTTTATTAACGGGTGAAGAAATGTGATGGTTTAAACTCAGTTTTGGGTCAAAAATGACTCCGAGGTAGTAAAAATAGATGAGGCTACCGGCGATGAAAAGCATCATGAATGCTGTGAAGTTAGAACCACTTCCAATCTGAATTGCTAAAAGATATCATTTAATGAACAACTAAGGTGGCGGAAAAGGCCTGCAATCAAGAGGGTTTTTCAAATCTCCAGAAGATGGCCTTTTAGTCAATATAGGTTTCATGAAAACATAACCTCGTTCAGTCTTCATCTTAACAAACTTCCAATACTGTAACAAACTTCGGCGGGTCATTTCATTTTTAATGCCCCGGACCACCGAAGAACTTAGTCAGCCAGTGTCAGTTATAATCTAAAAATCTTTGTTAGAATCTCTAAATGATAAAGATTTGTAAACTTGGTAGGACAAATGTTAATCTTTTTAGTCATTTTTGGTAAATCAATATACTATAGTATAGCTATACATACATTTGTAATACAATTTGATCTTTCCTTTTATGCAAATGAAATGTGATTTCTTAATAATGAAAAAAAAAAAATAAATCACTTATAACTTCCTTTAAATCATGAATTGTCAATTACTTTTCATCATTGAAATATGATGAAGCCTTATATTTTTTTATTTAGATTTATTTGATTAGATATGGTAGCTTCAGTGACTGTTACATATGTTGTAAATTTATTATTTAACTAAATGGGCATGAGATGATATATGTAAGTACGAGTATCGTCGTCATCATTATACATAATAATTAAGAACCATATAAGGCTAGACACGTGCTTTGAAGTTTTCTGATTTTCCATATGTGCAAGGAAAGTTACTTGTAAGTATTTTGCATTTACCTTTCTCCTACACCAACAAACCACCTCCTAGTCATCACTTAATTCTTCTGTCAATCATTTTGCATATTTGTACACAAAATGAGTAAACACAACACAACACAACAGAACACAACAAAAATCTAAGCAAATATTCCGGTAACGAAATAATAAATTGAATTTAACATAAATTTGTTAAAAATAGAAAAATTGCACACAATAAAACAACAAACAGAAAACCTGAATAAATTTTCTCATTTGCATTATATTTTGTGCATTTCTTTCTTAGTAGGCATTTTAATAAATACAAGTGACATAGTATAAAGAAATATATTTGGTATTCAGATACATAGATATAGATATAGAATTATACATATGTTTGTACATATGTATTTTGTTGTTTAGTTTTACCACAACAAATGAATCTCCAGTTTTCCGCGCTTTATTTATTCTTTCTACAATAAGTTTATTTTACAAGCAATTTATGACTTTGTATTTTATTTGATCTCAGTCTGAGTGTGTGTATTTACATGTGCCTTTTTTATACCCTACAGAAAGTGTGATGTTTATTATTTTGTTATTAAGGATTGTAATTTTTTCTTAAAGATTTTAGATCAACATTATGAAGACTGAATGTCTCAAGCATTGACTATTTGTTCAACACACTAGGTTTGAGGTTTTTGAGATATTATGTTGAAATTTTACAAATTAAGGAATTATTGTCCATATCTGATTAGATCAATTTGTTATACAGTTGTCTTGAAGAATGTTAAGTTAAATTTTTATTAGACAATCTCGATAATTCCATTTAAAAATTGTATTTCTCTAAAAGGTATTAATTTCTCTTCTATAGCCGGGACTCTTAATTTTTCCTTTGTTATATTTATTAAATTTCTTAAAGTGTTTTACTATTTGATAGAAGATTTTTCCGTTTTCTACTACAAACAATTAATGTTCTTGTGTTTGTTTTTGTGGTTAATTATGTAATTAATTATTAACACGGCAATGCACAACAGTTGCGGTTTTCTTATGTATATTAAGTTACATATTTAGATACAAAAAAAATTGTATCTTTTTAAAAAAAGCAGCGAAGCATATCGCACTGGTGTTGGTTAAACTAAAGGGAAGTGTTTCACACATCTACTTACCTATGGACATCATTTTACAATACAATAAATATATATTTTTACTCATATATTCTTACATACACTGATGGTTATAAAATTAATAACACCAATCAATATTACGAGAGTGAATATACATACAGATTGAAAATACATTACAGATGGGGAAAAACAAATTGCTTTAAGACTACTTATGATATGCAGAGCATAAACTTTCGATGCATTGCTAAAACTATCATGAGCTCCGTGTTGTTTTTGAAGAAGGCAATAAGAGCACAACAATATCCATGCTAGTTTTTGTTACTCTTGCCAAAAATTTACCCCTTGGTATCTTTCAACAGACATCGAAAATGAAATCTCTTAAAAAAAGGTGGCGCCAAAAATTACCACACATCCATTAACGTTGACACATTCAACAAAAGTACCACTGTGCTGAAAAATTTAATATAGACCAATCTAGCCTTTGAAAGACCTCATTTGACTCTTAGAAACCAAACCAAATCCATATATGGATTTATTTAGTTACAGTTTGTATTAAAGATCAAACTGGTCACGGTACTTAAGTGCCCGATAATACTATCAAGTTATAGCAGAATATTTTTCAGTATATTTGACTTACGAAAAACATGTAAATTTACACTCGACTAGCGAAAATCTGGGGGTCGCTCTCTGTCTAGTTCAAGAATGTAAAAAGATTAAACCAGGGTAATTATTAGATTTCTTAAATTTGTATGCTTATATGCTTGCATCAGTGGCATCGAATATTTGGTACCAAACGATGAATCAATGAATCAGGGTCAATATTTATATATTTTATATGATTTACTTCGGGTGACAAATTGATTCGACAGTCATTAATTCTGCAACAAGATAATGATCAGTGTCACAAAGCCAAGATAGTTACCAATTTTCTAAGCCCTGATTTAATTGTTGTTGCGAATGTGAGGGCTGATTTAAAAAGAAAAAAGACCCTATTTGACAAAAATGCACGTGGAGACAATCGCTGAGGTCGATAGACTTTGAATTGGCATTTCTCCGAAAATACTCCAATTAATACCAGGCTGATTGCAGAAAGTTACTAATGCCAAAGTGGAGATCGTTTTCTTTAAAATTATACCATAGATTTTTGAAAAATGTAATTTATGTTTTTTTGCAAGCTTGTTATTATACTATCATCATGTTTTTTACGATTTTTACTATCATTAAAAAGAAAGATATACGGGTGTGTGCTAGAAAACACCGACGTTTTTGATGTCGGACGTTTTCAATTTCGTCCAAAAAATCATAAGTGTGCTAGAAACCGCGACGTTTTACATTAAATAGCTGATTGAAAAGTGTATGCGATTTTGTGTGATTGCCAGCATAGTTTCGTTTTGTTTATTTCGTTTATTTTGCTTGAATTTAAAATTTAAATTTATTCTTTAAATGGAGTCTAGCGAGAAAAACAATAAGCTACAGATCTTGGTACTTTTTTTCCTTTAAAAATTTAACTAAATCGTCTCTAAAAAAACTTGCCGATTTCAAAAACATCAAAAGTGGTCTAGCACACCCAAAAATTGAATTTGGCTGGAATTGAGACGAAAGCGGTTTCTACCACATGCCTGATAAACTAAACAAAAATGCTCGATTTTTACTTTTTCCGATTATTGTACGAGTAGTTCTTCAAGAAGTGTACAGAAACTTGATAAAAACATTTTTGGAATAAATGTAGGAGTAGTCAATGTAACTATTGGAGCAAAGACACTGTTTGGATATGAAACTACTTATTAATGATAAAAGAATTCTTTAGGAAGTTATGTTCAAATATCATTTATTTAGGTCTGTAGTACTCGTAGTTTATTTTAAATTAATTTTATAATGCCGAAAATGTGAATCAACAAATTACAATTTGATGAAAATTTATTTCATTTGATTTTTTACTTATAGTACGTGTAATTTCTTAGTGTATTTTATTGGATATTACTTTCTTTACTTCTGTATATAACATAAATTTCCGTAATATATGTGTAAAAGAAAATTACAATTATTTCAGTTTATATTTGGGTAATGAAATTTAAAGAAAAATCTAATAAATTTATAATTTATTGATAGTAAATTCATAATGAACACAATTTATTGACTTTTGTGTTATAATCTTCCATTATTGAATTTCATAGTGAGATATTTATTGAACTCTAATATCTACTACATATTATACTTTATGGTCCAATTAATTGAATAGGATCACCGCATTTGATAGAGAGATGTGTATCAAAGTTTGACATCCATCACATAGTTTATTTAGTTAAAATATACAATTTTTAGTTGTTTGTCCAATTGATTGATAAACTTGGATATATGTTGATATATATAGTTACTTAATACTTATTTATCTGTGTTAAATCTATTGAATGCACTTAATAGTAAGTGATTGTAATGATTTTATTTTTTGTTTTGTTTCTGTTTAGCAATAGATGTGTCAAGTAAATCGAGATATTTTATTACCTGTTTAGATTCGCTCGATTGCAAACACTTGGACGAGAAAATAATTAATGGATTGATTGACATTAGTAAATAATAAATAAATGTATAAACGTGTATTTTACTTATCTCACAATGTGCACAACATGTGCTTTTCATTATTGCAATCGAATTTAAATGATTAAAAAAACATCAATGTCAAGTGCAATAATTGTGCGTGTCTTAAAAGTAGTACTATACGAGTATTGAGTATAGGAATCTACATTACAATAAATTAATTGGTTGAAATGTTCAGTAAAAGGTTTTTTTTTGTAACTATTCTTTACATTTATTAAGATGCCTGATTCGAAAAGATGGCGTATTTGTAATTCTTTTTTGTGGTACTTGTAAGATTTCTTTACAAACAGTTCCAAGAACCATCCCTGAAAGTCAGGTCCATTGGGTTAATAATTTGCAGTCTAGTAGGCCTATGAAAAGATTATTGGTGTGAGCCTCAAATCAATTTAAATGCTTTCTGATAAATCTTTCTAATTCGTTAATATTCATAAGTACCAAGAGCATCATATAGAAGCTTAGATTGAAATTAGAGAAGTATCTCAATATTGCTATACGATGCACAGAGCCCAATTAGCCATTCACATACATTTGTATTCCTTTAGATAAATACAAGATACCTGGGCAGACTTTGCTCAGCCTCGCCTTCGCAAACATTTATTGGATACTGATTGATTAGCTGTAACATTTGTATATTCATTTCTCGTTAAATATTTTAAACCTCTTTATTTGTTTAAATTTGCTTGTGGCAACTTTTTGCCACATCTCCCCTATTATTTTCACCTTCTGCTTCCTCGTCTTCCTCTTATGCGACCAAAATTTAGTAAATGCTGATTTTCCTGGTTTGTAATTACAACATACTGCACATAACTACTGCTTAAACCATGGTCATGTTTGTCATATTTTGCCATCTTACTTGCACACCTTGCTAATTTCGATTTTTAAATGCAAGTTGCTTAGTATTTTTTTTTTTTTCATATTAATGTTTGTCATGTTCTGCCATCTCACTCGCACCCCTGGCTTATTTATATAAAGAAGATTATAGTTTATTAAATACCACTCAGACAGACATTTCTCTAATTCTCTGAACCCTTTCAAATAGGATTAGACAAGGTCTTTTAAAATAGATCCATGTGCTGTTATTTAGTGGTAACTTTTCCCTCACAAAGAATTCCTTATACTTTTCAATGAAAAGTAATTGCAATAGTTTAATGTAGTAAAATGTAGTAATTCGTATATTTTGGATATCAAAGTAGTTCTTATATGTGTCGGAGATCCATCCTGACCATTCACACGTCCAAGTGTGACTTTCTTTTCTTTTTTTTTGTAAATCAACTCAGATCTACCTATCACTTTCATCCGTGACAATTATCAACAACCACGAAAATAACTATCACTTCCATCCAGTGATAGTTGTCAACAACAAAAGTTGCTTCTATTCAGCAACAAAAAAATAGCTATTCTTCCACCCAGCGAATTTTCTGCCTAAATTAAATCTGTAGTTGCACACCAAGCCTCTGCATCAGTGTTTGACAATTCTGGATTAAATTTTGACAACGAGATCATCTTTGCATTGCTTGTAACTGGCTAAATTTTGCCAAATTATTGTTTTGCTGCTCCAACAATGAACTCCAACAATCTGTCGATCATTGTGGCAGAGCCGAACCCACTTCTGATATTGGAGATGAGTTTATTTCCTTATCAAAGCGATGATTTCCCTTTACTCTCTTAGCTCCGACATAGATATAAATTGTTGTGATATTTTTCAACATTTTCTTAATGAATTGGTCGAATCAGGTTGCATAGTATTCGTTATTGATAGTTAAAGTAGGAAGTAATCAATGTGAATTATATTAAAATTTGTTTGAGGTACTTATAAATAAGTTGTGTAATATCAAGTTGCAGTTCTATATTAAATGCTCTTTGTGTATAATTTATAGACTTTTTACAACATATCTTCTTTTATTTTGCCAATATTTAATTTTTGAATTTATATTTAAACAAAGTTAAGTTAAATTATTTCAATAATCAATTACCATAGTAAATTGGACAGATTCACATAATTGGATAAGTGTGAAAACAAATAATCACCTTTCGCTCTTTAATGAGTTAAACATTACAATAAAATATTGTACATCACATGTCGCAATTTCTTTTATTTTTTAATTTTTTATATGCTTTCAATTAATATTTTCAAAAACTAATATTTACAGAATTGTTGATATATTTATTTACATTTTTTTTTTTATTTTTATCACTGAAACCATTACGAGATATAAAAATAAACAAATAAATATCAATTACATACAAGCAATATTTTGCTATAGTTGTTATTGATTTTATATGCACATATGTATGTGTGTTACTATATGCATTTCTAAATATTATTGTTTAAAAAGCTGTTTTTAGATGCAAAATAACATGCAATAAATAATAATAATTTGCATATTTTAGGCTTTTTAAACAAACACAAAAGTTTTATTTTATATTCTCTATCATGATGCATGTAATTGTCATTTATATATTGTATTTATATATAAGCAATGACGAATCGATTTACAATTGTCAGGTTCTTTCATTTAACTATGAATTAAACCTGTAGAAGCTTTAAATTTAAGTTAATTTAAAGATAAAGAATTTATTTTAAGCGTTATTCTATTCCACCTAGAAAAAGTTTTCAACTTTTATTTACTAACACTTAAGTGTGGGTTGGTTCACTTTACACTACTGGCCTCTTAACAAACAAAAGAGTTGGTCGAATGTTACGAGTCAGTCGAGATGGATTTCTTGTACGAACAAGATATCTGGTTAGTGGATTAGGGTGTTGAACAAATTTAATCAATGCGAACCCTAACCGCTATTTTAATAGTAGCACATACAGGTCTTTGTGAATGTCTTCATTCCTGATCTACCATGGAGTGCCTGTAATTATTCTAAGGATCTGAATTGAGTTTTGTGTATGGTATATGATAATGTTACTCGCACTTATGGTTTATGTATTTAAACTTCAAATTTCATTAAAAATTATTATTAGAAAATTTTACCTGTATAACACTAGCCTGTAGTAAAAAGTGTGGCCATGTAGTCTTTCCCCAAGTTTCTTATTTTATTTGTACTCAATTTTTAGTGTGTTGCCAACATGATTTTGATCTACCACTTACATATTTAATGATTGCTTTAATATCAACAATTGTCAGGGGTGTCGTCGCACCCCCGGTATGTGGTGATGCCACTAAAAACATCCCCTCCTTGTAGGATATGGAACTGCTTTCGCATTACTTCAATGTGGTATCCTCTTCTGACTTCATAAGTCAACTGTAACACCTACATCCAGGTCCCGCTTCTTGGATCTTAAAATCTTTTCAATGTAGTGAGCTACTTGTGCCCAGTTTTGCTTACTCACCAGCATCTTGCCGACAATATTTGCTGCATTGACGGGGCCCACACTACTTTCTAGCTCCTCACGCTCTTGTTGCCATCTGTTACATTTCAATCATCCACTTCTGCGTCCCCATAAATACAATGTGCATTTACAGCTTTTCCTATTCTATGTAGGTATTTTCTGAAGTAGCCGTGTCCCGATAGCAATTGTGTGATAAAGAAATTTACGTCACCCAACTGTCTACTTAGCCATGGATTCACTTCTGGGATTAGTTTAGCTGTCCATCTGCCTTTCGTTTCTGCCGCCCATCGCTGCTGCCACAGCCGTATCGATTGCACTCTGACCGCTTGTCTTGTTGCGTTTGTCAGGTTGTGTTTCTTCAGCATCCATATTTTCTGACTCTCTTTTGCTAGGAGGTCTATTGGTATCCTGCCACTGATTACCAATACTGCTGCTTCCGACACCGTGCGATACGATGAGGTTACCCGAAGAGCTGCCATGCTCTGTATTCTGCACAATACTTTCCTTCTTCTTTCAACATTCAGAGCATCGGCCCACACCTCGCTTCCATGGTATTCAGTGTACTGACACAAAATTTGTCAACACTATTTACATCAGACATGCCAACATTAAATTTTTCAAGGCTTTTGGCTGATAAGAATAAACTAGTTCTCATACATTTCTACAATTAGATTGGATTAGAGGAAGGGTGGAATCTATTCACCTATTGTCACAAGCCCCATAATACCAGTTCCTATTCTGGAATCAAGAATTCCAAGATTTTTTCCCAGGTAAATCTGCAATTTCAGTTGAATCTATATACGATTACCTAGATATCGGAGTCTGGGCCAAATTAGTTCTTTATTCCATAATCTACAATTGGCGGTTTCCACTTATCCGCATAGTAAGTCAATGAATGTTTCATCACGCTGCAATGTCCTGTTGATAAAACTGATACTTCAGGGATACCTTTCCAAGTTAGTCCTAGTACTTCTCGTGATCTTGTGTAGTAGCTAGAAGGCATGATAGTTAAAGAAATTGTCTAATTTGGTCAAATTTCTTACCCGACTATGGCGAATCAAAGAGGAGAGTCATGCGTTTGTCCGGTTTGTATTAGGTATCATAACTTCTAAACTACTTAATTTGAGAAAGAAGGCATCGTAATCTTTTGAACATCACTATGAATATGTAAAAAATACATTTAAATATATAACGTAGATATAAGATGTTTACTTAGTAGACAATAAATATTGAATTGAGTTTGTACATTTTAGATGAGAATATTTTTTAGTTTTATCCTATCTAGAGCGTGATTTTTAAGTAGTAAAATGAATACATTTTAGAAAGGACATCATAATGTATAAAAATATATTATTCCAATTTCCATTAATTCCACAATTTTGTTCTTTTTCTAATCTCTTTCACAGTAATCCGTTGAGCAAAGTTCATGAGTCAAGTCTCTGTTAAACTACTTAAACAATAAAAGTTTTAAAGCAGCAAAAGAAAAAAAAAATAATAGAGTGAGTGACAATAAGGTCTGTGAGAAGCAGTTGCTTTAAGAGCAGCAGCTATTGAAGTGTGACCTACAGCTTTAGAATGAAATGGATGGGCAAGGCATATTTGGTCATGGACCAACAATCACAACAGCAACAGAAGCTACAGCAACAGCAGCAGTTAAAGAAGCAACAATGGCAACCACGGAAAT
Source organism: Amiota communis (assembly GCA_037043315.1). Lineage (NCBI taxonomy): Eukaryota > Metazoa > Arthropoda > Insecta > Diptera > Drosophilidae > Amiota > Amiota communis. The sequence continues at coordinate 30,023 of JBAMAV010001400.1, read as the reverse complement.
TAAGCAGGCGACAGCAGATGCAATCCTTTCATTCAAATGTACAAGTTCGGCACGAGCGACTTGGCATAAAGTATTGCAACCATTTATTAAATGTGAGTCCTTTGCCGCACAGAACCAATTCCAGGATGATATCACAAGCAAAGCGACTGAGAGCAATGAGATACTTCTACAACAACAACAACAACAACAAGAACAGCAAGAGCAATCAAAAAATACCACAACAATATACTACAATGAAACACTTCGTTGCATCCTTGAAACATTCGATCGAATCAGACAGACAGCACTTTATGGATGTAAAAAAACAGACGAGAACGGAAATGGAGATGGAGATGACGATGTCAATGTCAATGAGATGTCAGTTGCAACAACTGCCTTCGACAATGATGAGTATGATGACAATTGTCTGCTGAATCCCAAGGTCATGATTCAGCAAGTACAAAATCCAATTGCGCAATTTAAACTAATGACTAAACAACTTTTAAGTGAATTTATGGAATCTAGAAATGCTCACAGAAATTATAATAATAGTAATATTCTAACTGATCAGTATGCTCCTCAATCTAGTAATAACTTTAGTGATAATTTTACATTGAATCTAAATCAAGAAACTACGAGTACCATAGATACACTAACAGCAAAGAATACAATCCAATGCCAAAGTCAACAAATATTGGTATGTGGCGGTGGTGGATCTATTGGGGATATTGGTGTGCTGAACCTCAATGAAACCGCAACTTGGCCTTTGACAGATGACATTCAGAGTAACAGCAGCACAATACTAGATAAGCTACTATGCCATCTGCGTTGGAATATTGGTGATTTATTTACGGAAGTAACAAAAATACCCTACAGTAGTAACAAGACCAATTCAAGTTGGCCTGGTGAGAATGATGATGACGTTGACATAGTCAAAGACAAAGTAATTTTCGATGATTTTGAAAACTTTCACATTAACCTTGGTGGTGTTAATGTTGGTGATGGCAGTGGCAGTGGCAATGGTGGCGACATTTGGTCCTGGCAAACTCTAGTTATAAATGCAACAAATGTCAACGCAACTGGACTTGATTTATTAGCTAACTACAGTTTAGGCAATATCCACACAACCTCAACCACGATGTCAAATGATTTTGATGTGGAACGCAGTAGTAGTTATGATTGGCTTTTTGTGTTTGTGATATTTTTCATATTTGCTGGTGGTCTCGGAAATATACTTGTCTGTTTGGCTGTTGCATTGGATCGAAAATTGCAAAATGTTACAAATTATTTTCTGTTTTCTTTGGCAATTGCTGATCTGCTAGTGAGTCTTTTTGTAATGCCAATGGGTGCAATACCAGCATTTCTAGGTAACACATTATACAATATATTGGGTCATCTATTTAAAATGTTAAATTCTTCTTTAATTATATTAGGCTATTGGCCACTTGGTTTTACGTGGTGCAATATATATGTGACATGTGATGTTTTGGCTTGTTCTTCGAGTATTTTGCACATGTGTTTTATTAGTTTGGGTCGTTATTTGGGCATACGAAATCCTTTGGGTTCACGTCATCGTTCAACAAAACGTTTGGCCGGCATTAAGATTGCCATTGTTTGGGTCATGGCTATGATGGTATCCAGTTCAATAACAGTATTGGGTATGTATCCATATACTATGCATAATTAATTGCTTTGAAGGAAATGAATCTCTGATATCGTAAATCTTTGTTATTTTATTTATTATTTCTATCAGGTATAATTAATAAGAAAAACATTATGCCACAACCAAATGTCTGCGTAATAAACAATCGTGCATTTTTTGTTTTTGGTTCGCTGGTAGCATTTTATATACCAATGTTGATGATGGTCACAACATATGCTCTGACAATACCTTTATTGCGTAAAAAGGCACGTTTTGCTGCCGAACATCCAGAAAGTGAGCTTTTTAGAAGGTGAGTAAGTTTTTCAGTATATAATTTATAATCATATTATAGTATAAATATTGATAAAACGGATAAAAAAATAGTTGATGTTATATACATATATGATAAATTATTTATGGACTTTATATAAAAACTTAATCAGTGGCTAAGTGACTCAGGCAGGTACATAATGAAGGATCAATTTTAAACTTAGTTGAGTAATCAATTTATAGTTTCATAGACTCTGTGTGAAGTATAAGCTTCAATATTAAAAAATCAGATGAAATCTGTTCTGTGTAAGAGGGGTAGAAAATTAACCTTTCATTAATTCGGCTATTGATTTCAGTTGATGGAGATCAGAATAATCAAGGTTCAACTGTAGTTAGATAGAAAAGCGATAAAGGATAATTTATTGTATTATTAATAACTTAAGAGTGGGAAGAGGACTCTAATTGCAAGGCTTGTCGGCAACAGATAACAGTGGCGTAAATTGCTAACCCTAGTTACTAAATATGAAATACCAGAGGTCCACTGTTATTTAATAAATTATTATTCTTAATTCTTTTTTTTAACAACTTGGTGGACACGTTTCCCTACCCCAAATCTGAAGAGAACATTCAACAAGATGGTGATAGCCATACTATAGCCCATTTCAATTGAAAGAGTAGCCGACTCTAAGCAAAGACTTCAATTCAAGTGAATATCTTGGCCCATTGGGGATAAATTCTTCAAAAATTCGTTAGAGCTCCCACTAAAGAAAAACTTTGGGGCAGCACAAATAAAATAATATTCCCAGTACTCATACTGATAGAAAATATGCCTGAGGATGTGTACTGATGTAGAAAACAAATGCCACGTGAATCGAAAAAAAAAAAAATAAATTTAATTCTTGTTTGACAAAACTTGCATAATTTAAAATAAATAATAAAATAAATAAATAAGTAAATACAGATAGGCCTTTTTTTTCTTGCCGAGGAAGGGAAGCATCGAAAACCTGTGGCTGTAGCCGTAGTGTGGGACTTTAACCCACTAAACCCTCCCTCATGTCCGACGGTTAGTCCTCCCAGAACTCCACCGATTAGGTAGTGCGTCGGGAGGCCGTTGTGAGTATATTAATACCTAATCGTTCGTTTTAGTCATTCTGTCCGAGTCCGGGAGCAATAATATCCAAAGCTTGTCGCGAAACTCCTTCAGCTCGTTCAGCCGATATGCGTGCGTTCTCCGTGTACCGCAGTATATTCAGTATGTTCGCAGCTGTTGCCCTTGCCGCATTCCACTTTCTACTATCCTCGTACATATGTGTGACCAGATTTGACTCCGTCACTTCTTCGCCGAATGCTGTTTCAAGGTTCGCTCATTGATGAACCGTGGGCAATGGAACAGCACGTGACAGGCGCTTTCCGGCTCTACTGGTCATATTGGACAATACGGGTCGTCTTCGAGGTGGAACCTGTATAAGTATTATCTGAAGCAGCCATGTCCTAGGTAGGTAGGCCTGATTTTAAGGGTTCCGTACCCAAAGGGTGCCAACGGAGCCTATTACTAAGCTTACGCTGTCCGTCCGTCCATCCATCAGAGAGATCTATCTCATGAACCATTATAGGTAGACAGTTGAAATTTTTCAGAGTGTGTAATTCAATTGCGTCTATAGCGACAAATAATAAAAATAAAATATAGTTAAACTCAAATTCAAATTAATGTTTTTATTAGAAAGACTTTTTTTCTTTTTGTCTTATCGATTTGAAATTTGGACACCATATACGTCTGACACATATTCACCAACTATTTCAAGATGCTAGGATTCCTAGAAAGGGTACCTTCCATACAAACCCTTATTTTAATTAATGTTCTTTTTAGCTTTTGTGTCTCATTTTGGTTAATAGTAGGTTTAGTAGTATATTTAAGGACGCTGTGTGGGTTAGTTTTTTGTAGTATACTTTTAGAGTTGTTTAAATATTTCACTTAAATATTTCACAAAACCAGAAACAAATTAATTTTACATAACTCCAGTACAAGCTTTACTTCCAACGATTTTGCATATACATAGTTGTTACATCTTGTGCGGTGGTACGGAGTCACATTAGCATTCGCGAATGTCTAAAAATAGATATTCATTATATCACTAGTACAGAGCCCTTTGTGTGCGAGTCCGACTTCCACTTGATGAATTTTTATTTTTATTATCCCACCTTTCTTATAAGTATCTTTCGGGGGATCTTTTGTTAATAAACTAAGGACTATCTGGTATTTTTTGTTCAAAATTTTCTATTTATCTATTTGCCTCCTACAAAGGATAATTTACTCATTTTTGCTTGTTGATGTAAATAAAGTTAAATTTTATTAATTTACTAGAGTCCGGCTTCAATTGGGTTGCATCCAACCGGATATTTTAGTTTATTTTTTGAAGTATACTTTTAGGGGGCGTTTGAATATCTCAGATCTCGGGATAACTATCCTATCCGGAAACCAACCATACACATTCAAAAAATGTCAATGCAATAAGAAGAACGTAATGGCAGCGCATAACATACGAATAAACAAACACTAAATTTTTATATGTATATTAGATATTTCAGTTGTACAAAATGTCAATAAATACTTATAAAAGTGTTTGTATGTAACCAATTTTTATCGATATAAACTTAACAAGCATAAGTTTTACATTAAGTATTGTTTGCTTTGTTTAGTTTAATTGTATTTACAATTGATGCTTGGGTCGATTTCGATTTTAAGTAAAGTATCAGTCAATGTGACGGGGTCAATGACTGTTTAATACGAGCACCGTTTGTATTCGCCTTAATCTCCTGACTGGTGACACTCGATATCTATTCGCAGCAATAACCGTACAGCCAATTCTTCTGTTTATGCCTTTATCAACAATTACTCATTTACATTCTTTATAAGGTCTCTAAAAATGATTTTTCTGTAGCAATTTTTAAACGGCATTTATTGTCTCGCTAAAATAGAAATGGTAAAGATTTTTATAATACAATTGCCTGAAAAACAAACTTCTAGTACATAAAGTATTATAATATAATGTACAATCATAGAACATAATATTATAGCTAAGTATCAACGGATTTTTTAAAGCAATAAAATGTTTGCACAGAGGAGGTGAACAGATAAATGTGTATCTTCCGATTATTTGGATACCGGACAGTTAATTTTACCCATATTCTTAAATTGCTTTTAGCACTAAATTAATGATAATTTATAATGAATATTAATATTTATTGCAGACTTGGTGGACGATTTACAATACGAGCTCAGCATAGTCAGCAACAATTGCAAATGCATAGTAGCTTTTCAAGTAATAATTTTAATAAATTTTGCATCAGCGATACAAATCGGAACTTTAATAATAAAAGTAACAAGGCTGAAAGCGATGTCGACCACGATAGTGATGAAAAGCAATGCAAACAAACGCAAGGCAATCGTAGCAATAAAAGCATCACACTTTCATCTGTAAACTATATTAACGAAGGCACCACCGCTTTCAATGGTGGAAGTGGAACAGGACGAAGCAGTTTTCGTTTAAGCGGTGCCAACAAAAAAGGACGTCCCATGTCAACGTCTTCCATTCGAATTAAATCAAATTGTATAACACAGCAAAATCCATCACAGCAGCAAAATCAACAGCAGCAACAGCAGCAGCCATCACAGCAAAAGCAAAATAGTTTCTGGCAAAAATCTGGTGGTAATCCAAATCTTATAGACAGGTATGTAAAATGAAAAGAACTCATAACTGGGTGTGCAAGGGAATCTTTAAGGGTTTTTTTTGTGAAAATGAAGTTTTATATGGAAAAATTCGCAAAAAATATTGGATGCGAAATTTTGGCCATAGGAGGTAACAACTTTATACCATGAATGGATTTCGTTCTAAAAAAAAAAAGGTTATTTTTTCCTGAAATATATTGAGCCAATTTAATATATATTAAATTGTAGTGAAGAGTACCAGATACAACAATCTCAATCGATTGAAACAAAGTGAGTAAGGTAGAAATTTTCATACAGGATTATCCTAAAAGTTTTTAACAGGCCGCACAACACACACAATATCTTGTAACAGGCCTCCTATTTTTTGCATTTATGTTTCAATGCGTCAATTGTATTTGATTCAGTTCTCCACCGATGGTTTCACTTGGTTACAAGAGATAGTAATGCACAACACACTTTTAATCCCATTAAACCATGAGTAATCGGCTTTGTAGTGGATTTTGTTTGATGCTCTGGCTTCCCATGTGATTTTTTGTGGTCATTATAAACATCATCAACAATGTCAGTAGAATATGCCGTGTCGCGAATTGAATTTTCATAGACACTGAAGTGGAAATATTTGGAACAAGAAAAAAATATGCTGTTTACACTTTCGGAAGTTAATTAATTACGATTTTTCAACATGTTTTAATAGTTTTTAATTAAAATATAATTTATAATGAATTATGCAAATAATTTTTTCCTTTGGTTAAATTGCATTATAATTTATTAACAATCCTGTAATCGATCGCAATAAAAACGCCATCATATATACTACGAAAAACACTATGCTAAGTCATACCGATTTTAGTTAAATTGTATAAAGCTATAACATAATATATTAATAATTTCTTTGTGTTCAAAATACGCATATTTCCTTTATCGATCATTTGCTATTTTGTACTTCACTCTTCAGTCATCCGAATCGTCGTGCCTCTGTACGGCTTAGTGGGCAACAATCAAAACTTAATTTTACCAAGAATGGCAATGGAAGCAACATTCCAACAACGACACAAACAACAACCAATTCAAATTCAACATCAACGACGACAGTAACATCTACATCGACACATGGCATTTTGAATATTGCAACAGTATCAGGTCATTCATCTGGATTAAATGGTAGTGGTAATGGCAGTGCCAATCATTTGATGCACACCTGTGAACAAGGAACACAAACGCCAGACTCCATTAGTCGTGAAACAAGACGCCACAAATTGCATCCATTTAAATTTGCATTAAATCGTGTAGCAACACCCACATTGAATCTAAGGTCAGTGAAATAGTATTGTTCTATGAGAAGTGACTAAGGAAATATTGATTGCTTGCAATAAAAAAAAAAAAAATGAAAATTCTCATTTTACTTTCAGATTTCTGAACAATCGCAATAAACGAAATAATCTTTCGGCAAATGCAGTTGCCACAGAACAAAAGGCCACCAAAGTATTAGGACTTGTGTTCTTTACTTTTGTTCTATGCTGGTCACCATTCTTCATATTGAATATAATATTTGCTGCCTGTCCAAATTGTCAGGTGCCTGAGCAAGTTGTCAATACTTGCCTTTGGTTGGGTTATGTTTCATCAACGATAAATCCAATTATCTATACAATATTCAATCGAACTTTTCGTGCAGCCTTCATACGTTTATTGAAATGCAATTGCGAACGGTAAGTTAAGGGAGTTTAAGAGAATGGAATGGGTTGGAATAGAAGATTCCATCAAACATTTTTGTTAATTAACTTTTCCCATCATCATTTTCCAATTGCTTTACAAATTACAGCTCTGGACGTCCTTTACGTTATCGTTCGGTGACTGAAGGACGAAGTGCTTTAAGTCTTTGTGCACCATCTGCTCTACCATTGGCAATTTCTTTTCAAGGTGCACCATTAATGACCCCTTCAACTCAGAACGCAACACCTTTGAGTGAATTTCGTGGTAGTTATATGATAACCGATGATGAATGCTAAACGAAGGAATAACAATTCATAAGTATATCATAACGTTGATGTACAAAAATGGGAAATGCAAATAAATATTATTAATATTAATAATAATGTAATTAATAAATTTATATATAATATATCGTACATAAAATGAATAGTAGACATTTTCCAGCAAAATATTTTCAAAATCAAAACATCCTACATATATCAATAACTGTACCTTTATAGTATTTACAATCAAATTTACTTATTAGATGTAAAAATAAGATACAGAAATCAACAAAAAATAATATAATACTATTGGTAGAAAATATTGTATTGTAGTAAAGAGATTATTAAATGATACTAAGTGTATATGAAAGTTCCATGTGTTTTAGATATTCTTTAACATTTTTCTATTACTTATCTAAAAGAGTGAAAGATTTTATAACTAATCTATAGTAATATAAACTTTTAAAATTACAGTACTAAGTGCTTAGTTCTACAAATAGAAAAAAAAGAAGATATCTAGCGCTATGACTGCTTTCATTCTAAGTTTAAGATATGCAAATAATATTCACGAATTTAGATTCCTAACAACTTTATAGAAATAAACGAATAATTAAGTAAAGATAAATTTATTGAATGTCATGTCATTATATAATTTCTAAATCCATAATACTACAGTAGGATTAGTGATCTAATATTCAGTTAACATATAGTATATTTATGTATCTAATAAATTTCTTAATTATTTTATGATTTTTCTTTAAGAATTGAAATAAATTTCATTCCATTTTGTACCTGATTTTGTTTTTTTATGTTTTATTTTTTGTTTTTCCATGGACTTCATTAAGTTCATAATTTGAATAATATTGTAGAATAGAAAATATGTGTAATATGCAATTTTATTTTCTGTAAATATTTGTAAAATAAAATGTGTAGAAATAAAATACCATACCTCAATGTTGTTTGATTATTGGGTATTCTTCATGGTTTGGTGTCATTATAAAGTTTTGTTTTATAAATTTGGAATTAAATATAAAGAGAATAATATACGGATTAATGGTTTAAACCAAAACTTCAGTCTTAGTTCTAGAGATGAAGAATTGTTAGAAACTATTTAACACCTATTATATGAATGTCCTGCCATTTTTGGGAGAGGAAATCGTTTTCTCAAGAAGCTTTTCATCGATAACCTGGGCTCTTTTTGTCGATTCTGCAGGTTAGTTCCAAAGATCAACTAAGGATACCTAATTGCCAACTCCCCTACCTTCTCTGAAGACTGTTGGGTTAATTGCTCCGCCCTCTGTGGCGAATGGCAATCATATCATATCCTTTCTTTGACATTTACAATAATTAATCACGAGTCACAATGCTTGACTCTAATATGAGTGTATTGCTAAAGAGATAATTCATTAGGGTAGCAATAACTCGACCTTTAGGTCTTCTATGTTACACATACTAATGTAAGTGAAATCAGTGTATTTTTGATCATCTTTGTTTCTTTGGTTGCCATGCAAACAAGTAGGTTAAAATTTTCAAAAGTTACTCATGACACAAGTTATGTCAGATTTGCATCAAAACCCGTTAATTCCCGACGGATCGGGTGGAATCATAAACTTAGTTAAACACAGTTAATCGCTTGTATAAGAGCGCAACGCGTTATGTTATTTGGCAGAGAACAATGACCAGTCTTATGTAGCAGTGAATTTCATGGAGGTCCAAAGTGCACATACATTCTAATTCATGCTGCTTTAAATCGAGGGCAATCATGAGCAAGGTGTTCTGGGTTTTTCATTACATATAGGCAAAGACCACAGTTTGGATCAACAACGTGCCGAGATCAAACCAAGTACTGCACACTAGTTGCGAAGGGGAAATATTTTAATCCTACATCCCCGGAGCTACACTTAAGTCAATGTGCAATATATGATATAAATTCGTATCATCAGCTACCCTACATCTGTACACCGTTTATTATACCTTACCTCTCATTTAAATTAATGTTCTTATAAGAAAAAGTTCCTTGTTTTATGACTTATCGAACCCAAATTTGGACACTATAAGTTTCTGATCGATATTCATCAACTCTGTAAATTTCAATATCCTAGCGTTACCAGGATCCATACGACCCCAAATTGAATGACACACTCAAAAGCGAAAAAGTACAATAAAAGTGCCACTCAAACTGTGCTCATATTTGATACTCAAACTGTGTTCTCTGTTGATTTGTTCCAGATGGCTGCACTATGTGCATTTGATTCCTGGGATATTGCAAATTGCTGAAATCAGAGAAGGAAGCGAAGGAACATTGTGCTTCCTTCAGCATTAATTTGAAATTTCAAGTTAGTTAGGTCTTTTATGGATTACTTAGAAAACAGGGGTTTCAATTTGACGAACATGATGGATGTCGGCCATCTTCCCATATTTCACTGAAATTTGGTACAATCACAAAAGCTTTGACATACGCCATATGCAAATTGTTTCCTTAATTAAATTCTATTTAATTTTTGGTCTACAAATTTCTGAGCAGTTACGATGCTTATGTTTAAAACACAAAACCACCATACTACATAAACCATATATCTTGTCCTAATGCCAACCTCGAGTTTTTGGCGATCGAAATGAAGGTGATACATTCTTTCCTACCAACTCCATCCACTATACCGATTCCCCTCCTTTTCAGTTACTCTTACTCCTCAACATCACTATGGTACAAGCTGCATAACATAACAAATACAGCAGTGCATCTGTACGCTAAAGCTTCATCAATCATTTGCTTGATCAAGAGTGTAAACGAGTACGAAAATAAACAACATTAAATAAGTGCAAACTTTTAAAAATAACTAAGAAGTTCTCACAGAAAACACTTCAAAAAGCATATAATAATTTTATTATTTCATATTCAATAAAGGTTTTTTTACAAAAGTAAAAATTAAAACTCTGTACAACTGCAATTACCAACATCAATGGGGTAAAAATTGAATTGCATTAAAGCACTTTTTCTTTTTACATCTTTAAATTTTCTATTGAACGTTTCAATAGTTTTAATTAAGCTAACATAATTTTTCTTATTTTCTTAAGAAAAGTAAGAGAAGCAAAAAGGAAAACACTTATATATGAAAACTTTGGATATGAATTAATTCAAAGTGAAATCATATCATAAATGAAACTATTGTAAGCGAAACTATAGTAGCCAATCAATGCGTTTATACATACGCATATGAGTATATTATATTGTAGAAGAAGAAGTACACTCATCTAAACCATAACTAATCTACTGATCTCAATGGATTTCTATGAAATCAATGCTTCTACTATATTCTGTTAGTAAGCAATCAAAATCTCTTCTGGGTTCACAACAAAAGGTGACTGCTGCTGCAACATAATCTCCACACACTAAATTATATCATGCATGCCGCAATCAACTTCCTTTCCTCCATCCATCCGATTTATAAATAGCTTAACAAAAATAATAAAACGAGCCTAAAGGTATATAAAGCTATGAATTTATTGTTCGGCATAGATTTGTTGTAACAGGAACAGCAACAGCTACAGCATATGATATGGCAGGAAAAATCAAAGCATACAAGTCGAAAATAAATATTGTATTCAACATAATCAAAATAAAAAGAAAGAAAGAAAGAAACTGAAGAAAAATATTTCTCAGTTAAGTAAGAACGAATATCAGATGCGCTATGTAAAGAATAAGTTGAGAAAACAGAATCAAAGCCTGTTATATTCACATTACTAATAGCAATAGGTCGCCGTAGCCTAGTGGATAGTGTGCTGGTCTACTATGCGGCCGCCGCAGGTTCGAATACCAGCGGCGGTAACACCTTATAGAAATAAAAAAAATTATTTCTAACGGCGATTCTCCTCTCAGCAGTCTTCTGGCAAAAGCTCTGAGAGTAACAAAAAAAACTGCCATGAAAAAGCTTCTCACAAAAAAGTCGTTCGGATTCGACTATAAACTGTAGGTCCCTCCACTCATGGATAAAATTTAGCGCACACACCATGAGTGGCAGCCGAGAAGCTAAGGCCGTAACCCGGTAAACGGGTTGTTATGGCCAGCTAAGTAAGTAATAGCAATATATATTTTCTTTTTATGGCCAGTTTGCATTTTTTTCCTTGACCAGCTTATGGATATGGCTGTGTTTAAAATGAAGGAAAGATGAAAAGAAATAATTGCTCTTAAGAATAAACCCCAGATTGTGAAAAAAATGTAATTGATTAATTAATTTAATTTTCGATTTTTAACGTGAAAACATTTTAAAAATGGGTCACACTTCAGAATTTGACGCTTTTTCTGAAATGTAACAAAAACATGTCGTCAATATTTTTAATATATCTAGTGACCCAAAAGCCGTAGCGCCAAGTAATTTAAATATTCTGAAAATAAAGGAAGCGATAATGCCTGTTAAAGGAATTTTGTCATTGTGCGCTTATGTTATCAAGGGGGAATAGATGTTCAAAAAGGTAAAGACCGCTTGAGAAGCCTATTAGAAGAATATAAAGGAAAGTTTTTGAAAAATCCACTAGAAAAGTTGGAAATTAGGACTTTTGGAGAATTTTTTTTTTAATTTTTTTTTTTTTTTTTGCGTAACGGTGTTAAATGACGACACACAGCATGACGATTGAATGTTCGATCTAATATGAAGCTAAGAACAGAAGCACCGAACACAATTCAAAGCGTTCATACTGTTGTTTCAGGCTATCTACTCTGTTAACATCAGTATTTAGATTCTCTTGAATCAACTCTATGAAATTGTATATGCTGCCCAAGTCGCTCACAATATGCGATCGCATCTTCTTCTTATTGCAAATTTTGGCATACACAGCAACACATTTTGTGTAATCTTTCGATACATAACAAAAAACGTTTTTACGCAAAGACATCGACGGTAGTGTAGCGACTACTATCTTCTCCGATTTTTTCTTATTAACCATTTTACTCTTGGAGGTGGCGAGTGATTATGAGTATTGAAGGTTGTTAGTGTCATAAGAGAAAGATATAATTAGAGGGTATGGTAAAATACTTATAACAAAAATTGAATTTCTTCGAAACCAACTAAGTCCATGTACCAACAACAGATGGAAAAGAATAAGGAAAACAATTTATTTGTTATCCAATTTATTAATTTCCAAAATATGCATTAAGAAATTTCAGTATTTGAATATCAAAAGCAATAATGTTGCAACGTTGTTTTCTTACTAATTAAGATCAATAAATTTGAAAGAGAGGTAATCACCCACAAGGTCTCTGGATCAAATTTTAGTATTTTAATTCAAGCTGACTCTAACTGGAGGGGAATATCTCTCCTGCCAACCATCATGAAAATCCTCAATCAGATCATACTAAGCCGCATTTCCGAGCCACTCAACAACGTTCTACGTAGAAATCAAGCTGGCTTTCGCCCTCAAAGATCTTGTATTGATCTAATAATCACTGTACGTATTATCGTAGAGGAATCCGAGGAATTCAACTCTACGTTATATCTAGTTTTCATAAATTTTCTGAAAGCGTTTGACACCTTTGATAGGGAAGCAATATGAGTGGCACTTCGAGCTAGAGAGACTCCAGACAAAATTATCAATATCATAAAAGCGTCATATACTGGGTCCTCAAGCCGAGTTTTGCACGGCGGACAACTAAGCGATCCTTTTGAATGCAATAGCGGAGTGAAACAAGGATGCACACTGTCGCCCTTGCTCTTTATTACCGTTCTTGATTTGGTATTTGAAGCAGCGGAATTGAATAGTTTTGGAATCAACTGGAAATTTAACCGTAAACTAGGAGATCTAGAAAATGCGGATGATGTTGTACCATTTTCTTCCCGTCATTCGGATCTTCAAACCCAGTTAGATAGACTCGCCACAGAAGCCTCAAAAATTGGTCTTAAAATCAACTGCGCAAAAAAGAAAAGTTTGAGGGTAAAACCCACTAATTCAAGCGCCCTTAGTTTCGACAACTTGCATATTGAAAACGGTGACAAATTCGAGTACCTTGGAAGCCAAATTACAACATCCGGAGAAGCACTGGACGATAAAGCCAGAGCTGCCTTTGGACAATTAAATAGATTCTGGCGAGAGCCGAATATCCGGCGAAAAACCAAAATACGAGTCTTCAATGCATGCATAAAGTCGGTTTTGTTATGGGAGAGACATGGTTCATTACCAGTATCATTGTCAAGAAGCTCCAAACATTTGTCAATAGATGTCTCAGAAGCGTATTACGTATATGGTGGCCCCGAACCATTAGCAATGTGCGCCTTTGGGAACTTTGCGAACAAAAACCAATCGAGATTGAAATTCGCAAGCGCAAATACGGTTGGTTGAGTCACACGCTGCGTAAAGATTATGATGAGATACCGCATGCAGTTCTGGAATGGAACCCACAAGGCCACAAGGTCCTGGCGCAGGACGCTCAACCGGGAGACCGGGAAATCTATCATCGAGTTACGAGCAATGGCGCGAAACAGAGAGCATTGGAAATCCAATAACTTATGTGAATGACTATGTTTATAATTTGTTTAAATTATGAATATGTTCCTAATAATAAAAAATAATTTAAGCTGTTATGTTTTATATTATCCTTCTTCCAAGTGTTTCACTATGACATTTGAATTCATTGCAACACTAGTGTTGCATACTTATTTACAAAATTAATATACCCTTTCATCAATTGTTGTACTCCGCAGGGGGTAGAAAAAGTGAGGAAAAAATAGAATAGAAGCCAAAGAAAAAATCGTAACGAAAGTTTTGTGCAAATAAATTCCCACGTGGCCAAGTTCATATAAGCAACATTCAATACTTACATATTGAAGGGACCAGCAGACAGGAAGGGTGAATAAAAAGAAGCTGGAAGAGTGTAAAGAAAGGATATTAGATGGCATGGCACTGGTACTTGTTTTGTAAGCGTTGGCACAAGCGTCACTTTTACGTGCCTAAAATAAATTTATTGTTATTTATATTGAATAAACAAGTTTATGGCAGAAGCTGAGAGTTGCTATTGTATATTATTGTTGTTTCCTTATGACTTTTATTAAGCGTTACTAAGTTGATTCTTGCACATATTCACACATTATATCAAGTATTGTAATGAAAACTCCATTCAGTTATTTTTCAATTGCATTAAAAAAATAAAAGAAAAAAAAAAATGAAATAAAAGAAATATTATTGTATACAAAGCGTGTGTTTGGGTGTGTAAAATAATTTCTTACACTTTCAGGAACACTTGAGTTTATCTTTTGCATGTGTGTCTGAAGAGTTCAAGTTTAGTACTATGTCTACAAGTACCATATATTGAAAGAAAATATTCTAAAGAAATATAAAAACAAAAGATACTTCCTTCGTACTACAATACAAAGAAAGTAAGTGAGTGAGTAAGTAAATATGGGCAAAGTGCATATAATAAAATGTTAAGAGAAAGCAAAAGAAAAGATATAAACTTAAACAAGTGTTGAGTTGAGTAAGAACAAGGACGACATTGTCAACGCTTAAGCACTTCCGGTTATGAACAAAAACAAATGCAGCAAGCGGAAACGGATGTTAGGGGCGTACTTACGAAAGTATGCAACAAACTTATGCTTTGTGGTAAGTAAAACTTTAGAAACTCAGTATAAATATTTTCTAAATTTACAAACGTGTGAATATGTTCCTCTTCTCTTAGAAAAATAAAGTATGGTGTGTGTTATCTTTAAGTCCTTGAAGTTAGTTTAAGGAATTTTTTGCTCAGGTGTAAATTTTTGAAATACCTATAAAACTGTCTGCATTATACAATATTTCATCATAGTTAAATGATTTGTGGCTTGTGTGTGTGTGGTTTTAATTAATTTAATAAATAGGAGAATAATTGCTTTTCGTTTCGTTTCGTTTATCTTTCACCAGCTGAGTTTTTAGTGGTTTTCAATTAACTAAACAACTTAATTGAAGTCTGTCTCTGAACACTTTCCATTTACTTTTGCAAAAGAATTTTCATTTTGACTTTCATTTGAGTTTCACTTCCTTTACTATTGTATGTTATTTCATTTAGTATACGTACAAAGGTTCTGAAAAACCATTTAGAAATGTTGTAATCAAATACGAGTTTCGGTTGTAATGCGGTGTAAAGCACTTTAGCGCGCTTTCCTTGTTAACAAATGAAAGATCCAAAAATAGTTTTGCTACCACAGAAAGCAATTTAAGGTGGTTAAGCACAAGTTAATTTAATGTGTTTACTCATATATCTTCAAAAAAAAAAACAAAAACAACTTACACTCAAAGAGTCAGACTCATGCATTTATAGACAAATAAAGATAAACAACATTGTTACCATTAGCAACCAAAATGTAGAGAGAGAGTGTGAGTGATTTACAATAACAACAAACTTAACTATGAAAGGGATAACAACAATATTCTGAGTAAGGGATAACAACAATAAAAACCAAGTTGCCAAGTTGTTCAGCTGTTTTCATTTACGGCACGTTTTATTCAACTCAACTGAATTCAACTCAGCTCAATTCTCATGTGTGGTTGGCCTAAAGCCTACCATGGTGTTACCTAAAATCAAACAATATAATGGTATCACTCCCAACGCAAAACACTGAGAGAATCTTTTTGAGTTTTAATTTATTGTTATTAAGGCTTTTTACTTTTATGTAAGTCGAAAGCCTTGTAGCTAGCACTCTATATGTTGTTCTAGATTATATATTACGAGTATAAGCAATTAGGTATGTATATGCAGGCATGTGCCAAAAATCTCTTTCAACCCCATATCAACCTGATTACAATTCACTGGTGCCAGAAATCTCTTTCGATGGTTTTGAAATCTCTAACGGTTTGATTTAATTGTCCCTTCTTTGAAATTATAAAAAAAATAAAATATCAGTATTGTTTTCCTCGGTAATCTGCATTTAAAAAATTCAACATTTCAGTTGTTTTAAGTATAAATTTGCATTTTAAATTTCTAAGTTCGAATAATTAAAACTCCTCGTTTTCTAGCACAACTAAAGAGAAATTGAAATCAATCGGTATAAAAACCATCTTCGATTTCCGGCACATGCCTGATGGGTTGAAAATAAAATAAATAATAAATACATATTTTTAATTTCGATGATCTAAGTTCTCTGAATTGGAGAATTCATTTTCTACTGAATGCAGAGCACAAAAAAGTTTCATGCTCCAGATAATATTTTCTGCTTATATCTGATTAGGAGCTTCCCATTTTATAGTTTTGATATTTGATTGAACAATAGTCATTCAGGAGTCTTCGACGGATATCAAAAAACAAGACAAATGAAACGAATGGTATGTATTTGTAAGTGATGCTTACTTGATTCAGAAAGAAAGACAAACAAATAAAATGAACTGCTTCGCATTTGGTTCATTTGGCTTACTTTGGAATATTTGAGAATCATCCTAATCATTCGTAAGTGTTTTGCTTCGGCAACTACTTTGACTGAAGAGCTTAGCATTTGCGATAGGGAGAAAAAAGGCGAAAGATACTGTCTGCGTCTTTGTACACATATTTTTTTTTTTCAATCCTTAAATAGTCAATAGTCAGAACGACTACCATGTATTCGAATACTTTTCAATCATTTCATTTGTTTCGATTTGAAACTTTCTTCATTTGGTCGGCATTGAAAATAAAACATTTGGTTTCTCTCTATTTGCAAATGTCGGCACAAAAATCCATTCATTTTATTTGGTCGACCGAGTACTTGGAACTTGCTTCACTTACAACGAAACAAATGCCATGCATGCCGTTTCAAATGCATTCGTACAAGACTCTAATACAGATGCCCTCTTTGTTTTATAAGATGAATCTTTTGAAGACTCCTTTGTTTGGGAGTTATAAACAGTTTTAATGTTTTAAGTACAATATATTCAGGGGTGCCACAGAAAACTCTTCCTCCTCTATTCCACCAAATTTCCGATTTTATGTTCCACAGAAAACTCTTTTGGGAGTGTTTGATTCCTCCTTTTGTGTTTTTATATGATCACAGCCCCTATTAACATTCAGTTGAAGCGGTTTGGTTATTCGATAAAATCACCGAGTGGCCGAGTGGAATGCAAAACTCCATACGACGAAAACACTAGAGTTTTCTGTGGCACCCCCCATTATATTTGAATTCGGAATTACTCTGTGTTAGTATTTCTCTCATCTTTAATAGAAGACTTTTAATGGAAAACTATTTGATAAATCTATTAAATTGTGTATAATCCAAAGATTTATACTTAAAACTGTTTATCGTCTTTTCATGAGTAAGGAAGAAAATATTATCTAACGACTGATTTTTGGAATAAAGCTTATATGATTGATAGATTTAAAGAAAAGAGGTTCATGAGAAAGATATTCTTATTAGAGATGACCAAGTTAAAGAATTTTTTATTTCTTACTTTTATATAGAAGTCTGAATAGTTTGGGACATTTAACAGTTTTATAGTTTTAGTATTAGGGAAAGGTTGAAATCTTTCATGATTCTTCAAATGGCGCCTGATAACATCTACCACCCTGTCCATTTGCTAAAGTATAAGAAGTTTAAGTATTATATTGGTCCAAAACTATATACATATTTTCTTCTGGCTTTATATAATCTACTCATGTACATTTACATGGATAATCCTTAACCTAATATATTGTAGTACATACATTCGTTTTAGTTTCCTAAGAGTAATTGTTATTGATTATTTTAAACATGTTACTCTGATTCTTCTCTTTAGTATAATCTCAGTTTTTGAAAAGGGAACATTGTATGCATAAATTGAAGCTATTTTATAGTGCTGACCTTATTCTAAAGATACCTTTCCCATGGAGTTACAATTTATTTGTTTTTTTTTTCGATTTCATTTTCCATTGTCTCAAAGACCTAAAATTGGTTAAATAAATTTTCCAGTGTACTCACATAAATATTTCATTCAGATTTCAGTTCGTTTGCCTACTAGTACTACTATTTTCCCATTGTATTAGATTTCATTATGAAATTTATTTGCAACACCAAAAAAAACAAGAACACACAAATGGAAGACTGACAGCCAACTCATTCTGTTTGCATTTCCAATTAAGTCCTTTTTGACCGCAAGCCAAATGAAAACAAATACAAATATCATATTTCTATACTACGCACACAGCTGAAAAGAAGGTTTCTGTTCTTATAGAAAAAAAAAATTACTCTTTTTCATGGCTTTGAATGTGTCAAGTCATTTATTATGCAAAATTACCAAAAAACAAATCAAATTAGTAAAGAAAATAATGAGAGCAAAGAGAAGAGGAAAAACTTCATCTTTTAATGTTTTTTAATTGAGCGCATAACAAGAAGAAACAAACAAACAAAAGAATGGTAAAAAAAAAACATTATTAAAAGATATTGTACACTGTGTATTATACAACAAACACAAAAGTAACTTGCGTAAGCAAAAACTTATTTATATTTCCTTTAAATATATTTATTTAATAAACATTGCAAAAGTTTTCTTTAACAACTTTTCCATAGAAACCAAAGTAATAGAAAAAGGTAGTTCATGTCACAGGGACAGGAAGGTGACTCACGTAAAAGGAAGTTTAATACAAGTGAAGAATAGAAAATGAGAAGGGTAGAAAAAAAATATAATGAATTTGCCTTTCAATTGAATGGTGAGTTAAATGTTTACCCATGGCCCAGTACATCTCACCTTAGCCAATATGAATGCCTCTGACTCTTATAATTCCAAATACTGAGAATTTTAGCTTTAGACAAAGTCATAATAAGACTTCATAGAAATGTTATTATAAGGAAATAGTTATATAATGCATACAAAAAGAAAAAAATATAATTTGGGAATATTTTGTTGTGTGAAAGTAAAAATCAGGGCTTGGAAAAAGAAGGATATTCAAATCGATGCTTTGTAAAGTAAAAATATAGAAATTTATATGATAATCATTATCAAGCTGCCACACTAGACACATCATAAATCCAAATCGTTCACAATATTATGACCCTTAGTTTTTAGTTTTTGTATTACAATTGATACTTCAATCAATAATTGAAATAATAAACCGTAACCAGGATCCTATTGTACCAGACCTTATCCGTTGTATCTTTTTCGTAAATGCTACTGATTCCACAGTTATTATAGGTAGTAACTACATATTTTGTAACCATTAACATAATTTTAAGGTGACTAAGTATAATCTATGGGGTGATTCAATAATATAGGTAGTTTTTTGTTTAATAGAAGGCTTCACAATGTAGTCTCAAACATGAAGGCTTGTCAAGAGTACAAAATTTCTAGAGTTTTGCCTAAGAAATGTTCTTTAAAGGCCAGAATTTGGTGATGTGAGCAAGAAAAGAAGGAAAAGAGGAACGCTACAATGTCCAACTTACGGCTTGCTATCATAATAATGTCCTTCAGCGTTCAACTTGTCAGAGAATGTATATGGTGAGGTAATTTTAAGTTAGGTTAAAGAGGTCGCTCGCGATTGTACGCAAGTTCACCCAGAAACATTACGGTCCATTGTGAAGCCTGATAAATTTGAAAATAGATATAGGTGGGGTAATTTTGAGAGATTAAGGTAATCGTGTAATCCAAGGTCGGTCCAGAGGGCTCTGGCAGCCTCTAGAAATCACCTGAGGAGTCCATGAACAGAGCCAGGTCCCCCAATGCACATTTTGGTATTTCCATTGTGAGGTATTTGGGTAATCCATCACTATAAAAGGTCGGTCCCAGAGGTCCCTCTCAACCACTAAAAGTAACCTGAGGAGTTCCATGAACTGAGCCAGGTTCTCCAATGGACATTTTTCCATTTTGATTGTGAAAGTCGGTCCCAGAGCATCTAAAACCAACCTGAGGAGTCCTCGAACTGAGCCAGGTCCTCCAATAGACATTTTGCCAAGCTACGCAACTTCATCGAATAACGGTTTCCCGAGAAAACAGTTTCGTTTACCAAGAAGAGCAGGGCAGTCAAATAGATAGTGTGGAGTACCCTCCGGTTCCTCCTCATCTTCACAGCTACGACAGAAGTCATAATATGGAACATGCATCTTTTGAAGTATCAGCCCGATCGTGCAGTGCCCCGTTATTACTTCCGTCATCATTCGAACTCTCTCCTTGTTAAAGTATAGCAGCTTGGTAATACTTTATGGTTGGTAGCAAGGCCAGAGTTACCTAGCGATAGTGCAGCCAGGCTCATTTATCCACTTTATGCCTACTAGATCCCTGTTTTGTGCTTCCAGTCTTAAAAGGATATCTTGTAATGGTCAATGAATATCGGCAACTGTTTGAGACCCCGGTATTGCCAAACTTATTCTTGCAAAATCTTCCGAAATTTCATTACTTAGGAGGCCAGAATATAGAAAGTTACATACGATTTTGTCAGTATTGTTTAAAATATGTAAGTGGACAGTGATCAATGTTCTTTCACACCCTCATATTTTGTTTGATTACATAAAATAAATGGAAGAAAGCAACTTTATCGGTGATTTCTACATTTCATTTTTAGTTTTGAAACTGTCCTTTAAGTTGTAACATGATCCTTGAATTTCCATCAACTGTTACATCTATCATCTCGAATAAAAGTCCTAACTTTTATTCATAAATGATATTATAGTTATATTCTATTGACAACTTTAATATTACCACTATCCTGATTGCTGATAATCCTGTACTAAAGAACTTTTATCACACGAATCTCCCAATTTTTTGTTAAAAATGGCAGAATCATCGACAATCCGAAAGAGACGCTGAAAACATAAGACAGCAGCCCTGGTAAATCATTCGAATGACTAAGTGAAATAGTGAACAATCACAAAAAAAATGAGCTTAATAAAGAAATTAATTTCGTAACTTTTTCCTGTTGAGCAAAAGTTTTTGTTTTGTGTTATTCTGAAGAAATGACTGACTGACTGAATGTCAGAGGCAGAGAATGAGAATACCAGGAAAGAGTGAAAGAGAATACACCAAATCATCGTCCTACAATCAACCATTTACAACTTAAGCCTTCATACATTACGTATACGCGCTATTGAACATCTTATGGTTTGCTGCTTGCTACTAGTACTACTTTCTTTTGTACGACTTTTCCTCTTCATCAACATCGTCATCATCAGCAGCATTGCCATCATCATCATTGCATTCGACTTGGTCGTAATCAAATCAAACTTGAAACAAAGCTTAAAAGTGAAAATGAAGCGTTTTGTGGAAATGGTGTCTAGATTAACTTTATACCTTGTTAAATTAATTAAAGTTCTATTTTTGCTCACTGGGTGGTCTCTATCTTTTCCAAACCCTAAAAAACTTGCTTCTGCCTTGAATACTGAGCATTGTCTTTGGTTTAAGTATGAATGAATTTGAAGTGATAAAATGTTGAAGCTGAAAACTTTCTCTTGATTTTCGTTTGTCGTTTTCGCGAATTTTTTTTCTACTTAGGTTTGGGTTACAAAACTGTGTTTTTGTTATTTTTGTTATTTTTTTTTTGGTGGTTTTTCTTTTCTTAACAAAACGTTTTTATGTGCTTGTGGCAACATTAAAAGCATCAGTAGCAATAGCAGTAGAAAGCAACAGAATATTCTTTGTATCTTATAGAACGATTTGTGCTTGCGGCTTCTGTTTGATGGCATGCGCTGTCGGTTGACGTGATTTGTTTTTAAGTGCGCGCTTAACAATTTTGTTGCGGTTTGCCGCAATGCATTCATCGTCATCTTTTGTCTTCTTCCATTACCTCCTGAAGGATTTTTCTACAACAATATTTCTCCAATTTCTTTGTGTTGCTGTTAATGCTTTCTACTTTTCATTTTCGTGTTATTGTTTTTCTTTTCTCTCTGTATGTTTGGCAATCAAAAGTAAAACATTAAAGACACGCACGACAGGAAGTTGGCTGCATTAAAGTATCGCAAGAACATGGTTACATTTCTTACATACTTAGTATAAGTACATTTGTATTTTTGTATCTATAAATGAATGAGCAGGGAACGTATGTCTTTGTGTCTTTGTATGGATGCTCTTTGGTAGTATAATCGTAAAAAATTATCACAAAAAAGTTTCTTAAAATGTAGACAAAATGTTGCCAAAATTATTCTATTTCATGTTGTTATAGTTGTTATTAACCATATATACATTTTTTCATTGCAAATGTATTCTTAAGTAGCCTTTATTTATCCATTCTTTTGTTTTTTTTTTTTTGTTTTTGCTGTCAATGTGTCTTGTATCTCCATGGATTTAGTTTATCTGTAAGCTTCTTTATTATAATATAAGTAGTAGTAAGATATGCTGATAAGTATGACATGTAATGTTGTCATCAAATTTAAGTTTGGTTTACATTAGCATAGAGAATTTGATGCTATGAAATTTGCAGATAGAAACCGATTCAGTGGTTAAGTTATAGAAAAAGATAAAGACTTAAATTATACTAAGGAGACTGTAACGTGAAGAAATCTTTATAGAAATGTTAATTTTCAGAAAAGGTTTATGTTTATGAAATCAGATATTTATTTTTGTATTGAACAAGAATTTCAATGAAATAACAATTCTAATCAATTGAAGTGAAGTGAAGTGAAGTCAACCTCAGTTGATATTACAGTTCATAGATTCATCTTTATAAATAGTTTTGTTATGAGGAAACTGTATTCCTGGTATTAACTGATAAAGTTGAAAAAACTTGTGAGAAATGAAAGAAATTGTTTGACTTCTATTTTGGTGTCTGATGAAATAGTAATTTCTGTGGATGAGTTAAGTGATGTTCATTGAATTCTTATTTAACCCTTGACTTTTAAGAAAATGAGTTAAAATTCTCTTTTAGTTGATTACTTTAATAGACTACCAAATAAAATTATTTATTACATAAAGGTCACTTCAGTTAAAAGCAATATAACCTTTGTCATATTTGACATTTAAAAACTCCAAGTCAAACACATTCATTAATCTGTTCTGTTCTCTTTCCCTTTAAGAGCATTAGAATTCTTTTTTATCTATTGTCCAGCAAACACCATTGTCATTTTCTATTTTAAGTATTATTCACTATATGTACTTGACTTCATGGATTGCAATTCAGTTCAGTTTCATTTCATTTTAATTCCGAATCTTCTTTACTCTTAAATAGCTGCATTACTGTCATTATCATGAAGTGAATTTTTTCAGTATTTGTTGCTATTGTATTGTTGTATACTACGAGTATGTAATAAATCCATGCTCATATTCTCTTTGATTGCTTCATTCCAATGCATGCTCAGCATGTTCACCCTTTGTTGCAATTGAATTTAACTTGAATTTTTATACTCTTCACATGGAAATGGTAAAGGGTATTATTACTTTATTGAGCTATTTGTAACACATTGAATGGAATATGGGAAAGCCCATATGGTTATCATCATCATCGATTTCTCCATTCTTATAATACAATTTTTAATGACATGAGCTGATTATTCGAACTTCATAAATTCATAGGCTTCTAATTTGATTTTTAAATATTTATAGAAATCTCACAAAAGAACAGAAGTCATCAAATCAAGTGAAAGAAGAAAAATCAATTACCTTGTTAAGAAATCAACTCAATGTAGGAAGTAATTAGTTATCTTAAGAAGCATGTAGTAGAATATGCAATCACGGTCACATTAAGGCTAAAACGGTCCTTCGCTGCAGAAAACGGAAGTGAGGACTCGAAAGATCCTGTACTAAATATTTTCAAAATGAAGAAAGAAAATAAGAATACTGGAGAAAGAAAATATGTTGTAGCAAGCACAAGGAGATGCAATGCGTAGAATTTAGTAATATCCAACATGCCATTGAACAATCACCAAAGCATTTGATGCTCTATAAATATTGTAAAACAAATTCCCTCGTCTATCTGTCTGTCTGTCTAAACGCAATAAACTCAAAAATTGTTGAACGGATTTTCGTACGGTTTTCACCAATGCCCAGAGTGATTCATTGGGAAGGTTATAGGTGTCAGTTTGGTCGAGACTTATGTGAATTAAGAGAGCGAAAGAAGAGTCACAACTGAAGAGAAGCAAGCAGCGAAGCAAATAACAAAGCAGTATTATTTGTGTGATATTGATAATGTGTTTGTTGTTATTTTTTGGATTTGTGGTTCTTAGGCTTTACTTCCTGTATTCTGATGTTAGATATTTACTGTTTGCCATGCAATGCAGACATTACAGTTTCAAAATCACAATGTAATCAGTTAACTTGAGAAGCTTAACTAAGTATACATATGAAAAATAGTAAAAATCAAAAGATTTAGAAGCAAAGCAATCTAAGCACACACCTGCAATATCATTGTCACCATCCTCATAGGATAACGCGACTCACTGCGGTTGATGAATCACCAAGTTCGTGCATTGGTGCAGCGTTCACCAACAGTATATAATTCATTAAAGTTTTGCTTCAATTGGCTTCTTTTGCGTATTTCATTGTTTGTTCATATTTGGCTTATTAAGCTTTTGTAGAGTGAGGTTGAAGTGTGGAAACTGCTTAATACAAAATGCTATAAAATTATATAGACTGGATAAAACACCCGTGCTAAGCCGGGGAGGGTTGCTAGTATCAAATACTTTAAGCATTTCTGTGAAGCGGTCAATGGCAACCATACCTTTATGTGAGATGATAGCCAGTTGTTTCTTAACTTTCTTCCAAAAGACATTAGGACACTCTCTTTATTATTAAGTTGTCATACTATTTATAAGAAAACTATCATTATATTTTACAAATTTTATTTGGACAACTGCAATCTTTACTGAAATATATAATAAGATTTTAATTATAAGATTCCTTAAAATATAACATCCATATGAATGAATTGTTTGAATATTACTTTTTCTTCTTAGAGTCCTTACCAAAAAAATTGAATCGATCAAAAATATCATATAGTATAAAGACTTTTTAAATTTGTATCCACTCAGTTGTCGAGCAAAATAAAAACGCTGAGCTTCAGGCCAAATAAATTTCTGTTTGCCACTTCTGCCGCCTTGAGCCGCATTCATGTCGCTAAATAGTTGATGATGATTTTGAACCATAAAATACTAATTAGAAAATCATCCTTGCAAATGCATATGTCATACCATACAAATAAGGCTATTTGCTATACTGAAATGTTAACTAGTCAACTTTGTTAAATATCATCATCATATCAAATATTTCACTGGGTTCCCCGAAACTAAGCCCTCAATTTTACAACAAGTATAGCAATATCTGCTAAATAAGAGTGACAAAAGTATGCAATTGCAAACTGATGCAAGATCAGATGAAATTTTTCGTATGTAAAACAATTGTTTAGCCAAAGATAGCAAACCTTCACTGAAACTGAATTCAACACGATTTTTATGAAATCGCAATTATACTCATACTTAGCACAGGATAGGATTAGATTGGCTTAGATAGAATAGAGGAAGATAAGGTAGATAGGAGAGAATTCATTGTGATGCTTGTGTTCGCCTTTGAGTTAATCGGGATAGAAGGTTTAACCAGTAGTCTAGGTCAGGACTGACCAACCTTTTTGCTATCGTGGGCCTCATCGGAAGAATCTGCAGTGAGTTGGGCCACAGAACAAAAGGTCCTTGGCCTGTTCCGGAAAGTGACGAGCTTTTCCCTAGTGTGCATCCGTTTCTTCTCTGTTGTCACTTTGGCCGCGCCTGAGTCGCATCGGGTCACATGAGGCCCGGTGGTGTGTTGTACAGCCTTGGTTGTTATCGGCATTGCTCCCAGGATCCCTATACCTAATGAACTGCCTTACCATGATAAAGTGACAGTCCCAGCAAGAGGGAGATGGTATTAACTTTACTGAAACTTGTTTAAATTTTAATTATTTGAATAAAAATCTTCAAATATTTCAACTTTTCCTTATTATATACAATACCATAGAACACTAAAAGCTTAAAAGGTATATGATGTGCATTGAAACTGATGGTAATGTCCTGTTTTATTTTTATTATTATCTTCTGTTTTTTTGCGTGTATTCATTGCTTGTTGCGCATTATTTCGATTTCAGCTGAGTTTGTTGGAAAATTCGTTCTTGTTTATTAAATGTGTGTGCATGTGTATATCTGCATATGTGTGTGCATATGAGTGTGCATATGTGTTTGTGTTTACATGAGTGTGGGAAGCAATGAAATTGTAATCCTTCAGGGTGGGCGTACACGCGCATCTGTGTGTGCTTTCATTGTGGGTGTGTTTGGGTGTTTTTATTATGCAAAACCACAAGGGCATCATTGTTATTGTTTTGTGGATGTTGTCATGACAAAAGATTTTAAATTAATTTCGTCATTTATTGCAGTTTTTTATGCAATTTCCCCTATTTTAATGTATTTTATTTTTTCATATTATTTGCCATTAAATAAATAAATTAAATTTTTCATTTGTTGTATAAAATAAATGAAGGTTAATTGTTTTCCATTGTTTTTGTTTTCGATGGGAGGATTTTCCTTCTATTTTCCTTTTAATTCAATTGCCATTTCCTTAACATGATTAGTTACTTTATGCAACATGAGACAAACAAGTCGAAGTTCGTTAGTTTTGTTATTTGTATCTAAATCCTAAAATTGCTTTGGCCACAAATCCCTTACAAGCAATGAAATGCACTTTGTTTGGTGTCTGACTGCAGTGCATACTCTTCAGATTGTAATTTATCTGCTTCGTTGCGTGTATCTCGAGCTTTATATTAGATTAGGAAAATGCATTAGTAGAAGAAAAGTTTTTACCAATGATAGAGATAAAGACAAGAATAAATAATATACTATATTGTACAAAAGAAAGATAGAAAGGCATTGATAATGTATATGTCAAAAATCTATATCAATTTTTTTTAAGAATAAAATTTTGGTTATTGGATGCTTTTTAATGTTAAAAGTCGTTTGGAAAAGTTTTAAGGTTATTTCTTTTACAATCGAGTTTAGCATTATTTCAATTTGTTATCCCTTTAGATGCTCACCTACTTGTTTTCGAAATACTTTTATTTATATGTGTGTATTAAAGTTTTTAAAGTTTCCAAAGTGGCCCACATTCAAAGCACATAACAAACCATTCAGGGCCACTGCTGCCAAAAATTTATTAGATACTTAAAACTTATTTAGTATAAATGTTAGAAAAGTTTTCGTTTAAGATACAGAAGCGTTTGTTGCATTTACTGTTAGTATATTGCATGCAACATGCCACAGTTTCTTGTTTATCATTACCATAATCATCATTAATCAGGATCGTCATCATCATCCTCATCATCATCAGTGTTGTCCTCATCTTTATACGCAAAAGTATTTAGACATATTTACACTACTTAACATAACACGCGACAAGCAAGCAAGTCGCATATACTACTGTTCTATTAAAATATACTCATTCAACACACGCAGATACTTAAGCGAGATACTTAACAGTTTAAGTATTTTAGCGCAAGTGCACTTCTTTAGCACCAGTTCCAACCTATGTACATCATCACCAGCAGTAACAGCAGTGGCACCAGCAAATTACTAGTACTAGTAGTTTCCCTTTTCTTTTTTAATTTTATATTTATTTATATGATGTGGATGATGATGATGATGATGATGAGATATATGTTGGTGATGATTTTGCCATCATCACAATAGTCATCATAGAAGATTCCAACCAACATCCTTGTTGTTTTCATCGTTTTTTTTTATTATCAACTCTAACATGCCCTGAGGTATGCTATGCATTATAAAAAGAACACAAGCGTCTCACGCACGCACGTAAGCACGCTTAGAATGCTTAATAGTTTGTTTGTCTGTCTGTTGCCATCCATGGGACACATCTCTTAGTCTCTCAGTCTTTCTGTCTCTCAGTCTATCTGATTATCTAAATATCTTCCACTATGTACAATATTTACATGCATACTACCATACATATGTGTATCTCAACCGTCAAATGTGAATTTGTCTGTGGTTTGTTTTAGTATTTGTATGTCTCGAGTGTTAATTTGTTGAGGTTAAAATAAGTAAATATGCGTCTAACCAGAAACATGAGTTGAGCGCTCTCAATCTTTTTTGTCTCCTTATCTCTCCATCATATTAACTTCCTTTACCATACACGTATGTATATGAGTGTGTATGACATTTGTGTACTAGATTCAATTTAAGTTGTCTATATTTTGAGCATTTATTACGTGTTAGCTGTCGCTTGTTTTGTTATTGCGTGTATCTTCGAAGTGTTCTAGATATTGTTAGTAAGTAAGGTGTACAAGGTAAGTATGTTGCGTATACGTGATGTATTTGTCTATGAATTTGAATATAATGTACTCGTATACGCTAGGCAGGTGTAATTTTGTTAAATTTTATACGTTATATATATTCTAAGAAATATTAAAATAAAGGTTTTTTGTTTGGTGCAATAACAATTAGTGATGTATCTTGTTAATACAATTTATTACTGCCTTATTTGTAGAACTTAAAATAAAAATAAATAAAGAAATTTGGGGTTTAAAGAAAATTCCTATTTATATGGTATTGTTTGTAGTGACGACTTTTCAGTCAATGTATTGGGGTGGAGTAGACAAGTTGCTTAGCCAGTCTGTTGATCAGCCTATCACTGTAGCCTCTTGATTGAAAATTAATCTGCTAGGTTATGATGAATACGGCTGTTCCGAAAATATCATGGGCAGCCGGTGATTGTTCGTAGTACCATTATCAATATCTGAATTCTGAACCTTCGACAGCTTGGGCCTCTTATTCTGTAGAAAAAGCTACATAGTGGCAATCTGCTCCACCCATATCGCTATTGTGACTTGAACGTGTCTTCGAAATGTGATATGCCTATTTAATGTTAGTCCCAGGTATTTGGCCCCAGATTTTTGCTCTAGGTTCACTTCATTGAGGGCGACTAGTAGGGGAGTCGTCTTCTAGGGGTAAAGCAATCATTACTGCTTTGAGCTTGGGTTGAGCTGGACCAGCTAATTCTGCAGGACCAGGGCGCTCGTGGCGATGCAAGTGTTGCTCACCATAAAGCAAACATCATCTGCATACGTCGGCATGAGAAGGTACTTCGGTGGTATTGTAGAGTTTTTAGACAGTTTTCGATCAAAGATGTTCTTCAGGAGCTGGATTGTTATATAAGAAACTCGGTCATACATATAAGATACGCAAATTACATCATGTAATAATAATTAAAGAAAAAATTATGTAAATTACATGAATATGTCTGAAACTTGAAATTAACGTTTTTTTTTTAATTGTATCTTAATTTTGTGGTTTCATTATGTATTTTGATGATCACAAGAAAAAAGAATTGTTTTTTTTTTTATAAATTTTCTTAAAATAATTCTGGTAGCACAATGTAAATATTAACTGCCTTCAATTACTCGTCGATCAACATTTTGCCACGATAAACGGGATGAAGGTAATTTGCCATCATTTGGCAAATCTTTAGACAATATTCTAAAAATTGATGCAAGTTCATCAAGCCATCGTTCAACAATTTCCCCCATTTTTGTGATGCATCGATAGTTGAAGAGGTGATAGTTCGTCAATTCAGCAACCTGATTAAG